>JAPDVU010000006.1:26938123-27538123 GCA_026230045.1 Corynorhinus townsendii | reverse complement strand
GAAGCCCTGGTACTGGTGGGTGAACAGACCTCGAGGGCTGTGGGTTACCTGCTGAGACCGATTCTTTTGTGCCCTAAGCTAAATGCAATGGATTGTTCATTGGTTTAGGGGACTTAGAGCCCCAGTAGTGAAGGCCCTTAACGCATTCAACTCTGGGACATTGAGTTCATCCTCTGACTTGCAGGTTATCTTTTTCTTTGACTTTGCCCACGTTCCTGCGTTTCTTACAAACGAAGTGGATGAATTGACGGGCGAGGCCAAAATGCCTATCCTTAGGCATTCTTGTCTGTGCAGAAAAAATAGGTTCCTTAAGTAGATAGCGTGATGCATAATGTGATTTTGTTCTTGTTAATGGTTCCCTTATTTTGACAGTTCAAAAATGTCCAAAAATGACAAAGAACCGTTTTTTGTGAAGTTTTTAAAGTCTCCAGACAATTCCGAATACTTTCTTAAAGCTCTTGAGGTAAGAACAGTTGAAAACATCTTGTTTGATGCTTTATTTTCTTGGTTTTAGAGTTTTTGATTTATTGGATTTTTATATCACAGTAATAGTTATTTTATTTTCATAAATACATAGTTTTACTGTAGTCTCCATTAACATTAGATATCTCATTGCTAAATTTAATTAATGTAAGTATATCATTATATATGTGGGGGGGGGACTTTAAATCTATTAAGAGATTTCTGTTAAAAGTGGCAGACCTGCTGTTCTTGGAAATTAAGTTGCTTTCTTTTGTCTACTAATCCGAATAGACCTTTGTGTGTTGTAAATTTTTGAGTCAGTCCTGTACTGGTTACAGTTCATTATTTGGTTAGTAGGTTGTTAAGTGTGCTTCATTATGTACAGTATAATGGACAGTATAATATGGGAGGACCTAGGGGTAGGGTGGAGCGTTGCTGCTCACAGACCCCAGCAGCAGCAGCATAGCTTGAGAGTTTGTTATAAAAACAGAACTTGGGCCCCAACTCAGACTTACCCATTAGAATCTACATTTTAACAAGATCCTCAGTGTGGTTTCTGTGTACATTGAAGTTTAAGAAGCTCTGTTGTACCAGGGTTTTCCTTAGTTTACTCCTTCAGCAAATAATTGTGTGCCTGATAAGCACTGCTCTAGCACATGGGATATTTCTGTGATCAGAGCAGGCAAAGATCCCTACTTTCTTAGAGATTACATTCTATGCTAGCAGGAGGAAATAGACTTTAATCAGACATGATAAATGAGTAAACTATATAGGATGTTACAGTGTGCTAAGTGTTAGATGAGAAAAGAGCAAAACAGGTGAAGGGGTCTGGAAGGTTGTAATTTTAAATAGTGTGTGATTGGGCTATTGTTTATGGAAAAGATATTTGAGTTTGCTTGAAGGAAGTGAGATAGCCGTGTGGCTATCTGGTGAAGACGGTTTTGGGCAGAGGGAAGACAGACAGGCCCCTGGGAAAGTGTGTGGAGTGTCTATCCAACATTAGTGTGGCTGTAGTATGATGAGCAAGAGATGGAGGGAAGAATGTTAAGGAATGCTTCAGAGAATAAATTTAAGAGGACATGTAGGCCATTGTGAAGACTTGGGCTTTTTTTTCAGTGAGATGGAAAGCCGTTGGAAGGTTTTAATTAGAACAGTGGCATGATCTGACTTACTCATTTTAAAGGATCATTCTAAGTATTTATTTAACATGAGGACTTCAAATTTTGTTCAGAAAATATTTGTGTGCTTACCTGGGTGCCAGGATATGGTGGCCAACAAGATCGTGAAACTTTCTTTTAAGGGAGAGAGACAACTGTATATGTCTACATAATATCAGTGTTATGTCTTCGTAACATAGACTGGAGGAAAGGGGTATTTTAGAAATCATGATCAGGAAGGGCATCTCAGAGGAGGTGACATTTGAAGTAAGGCATCAAGTCTGGTGAAGACCTGGGAGAATAGTATTCCAGGCAGTGGGAGCAAGAGCAAAGCCTCTAAAGGAGGTCATGCTTAGCTTGTTCCAGTGGCAGCAAGAAAGCTGGAGTGGCTAGAGAAAAAGTAAGTCCGGTGAGAGGTAGAAGGTAAGGGCAGGCAGACAGACAAGGGCCGGACGCCATGGTCTTGTAGGCTATCCTAAGAAATGTGGATTTTATTCTGGGTGTGCTTGGAAGACATTGAAGTTTTTGAGCAGAGAGTGACATAATGCAATTTATATTGTTAAAAAGATTCCTTGCTGTTGTATGGAGAAGAAATTTAGGACAAGGGAGGGAGAAGAAAACACTTGAAAGACTTCTGCAGGAGTTTAGGTGAGAGGTGATGGAGGAGTCCAACAGTGAAAAGGCTGGATTTGAGATGGATTTGAATATAGAGTTCATAGGACTTGAATAACAAGTGACAATTTCAGGTGCAATCTTACTTCATTTTTTTCTTTCAGTCAATAAAAGAGTTCCAGTCCGAAGAATATCTTCAGATTATTACAGAAGAAGAGGCATTGAAGATAAAGGAGAATGATAGATCACTTTATATCTGTGACCCTTTTAGCGGTGGTGTCTTTGATCACCTCAAAAAGGTTTGCTAACTTATAATGTGTTTCTTTAGTAGTGTGTTTTTTGGTTTGTTTTTGCTTCAGTGGACAATTTATTTATTGATCATGAAGTATGCAAATTATGAATACAAAAAAATTCTTTGGTTTGGGGAGACTGGAATATTTTTAAAGGCTAATCTATAACGTAAAAGGGTAAGCGACCATCGCATCCAAAACAACCGAACAACCGAATGGATGACCGAACAGGCTGTGTGGGGCGACTAGGCTGGCAGGGGCGTTAGTGGGGGACAACCAAACAACTGAGCAGCAGGCTGCATGGGGCGACCAGGCTGGTGGTGGGGGCAGTTGGGGGTGACCAGGCCAGCAGGGGGGGCAGTTGGGGGCAACCAAGGCGGCAGGGGGGTCAGTAAGGGGCAACCAGGCCAGCACCGGGGTGACAGTTGGGGGTGACCAGGCCAGCAGGGGGGAGGCAGTTGGGGGCAACCAAGGCGGCGGGGGGGGGGTCAGTAAGGGGCAACCAGGCCGGCATGGAGGGGGGGCAGTTGGGGACAACTAGGCCAGCAGCGGAGGGACAGTTGGGGTGACCAGGCCAGCAGGGGGAGCAGTTAAGGGCAATCAGGCAGGCAGGCAGGTGAGTAGTTAGGAGCCAGTGGTCCCGGATTGTGAGAGGGATGTCCTTGATTGGAGAGGGTGCAGGTTGGGCTGAGGGGATACCCCCCTCGCCCCCCATACATGGATTTCGTGCACCGGGCCTCTAGTTATGTTATAATAAGCTTTTGATAATATGTAATATTTTATAGTATTTCAGGGGATTTTATTAGTATAAGGGGAATCCTATAGTAATGAAGCATTTTATTTTTTTAATTAATCCCCCTTTTAAAAAATAGTTTATTGATTTTTAGAGGGAGAGGGAGAGAGAGAAACATGGATGTGAGAGAGTAACATCGATTGGCTGCCTCCTCCCCACCCCCTGCTCAGGCATGTGCCCTGTCCAGAATTGAACCAGCAACCTTCTGTTGCATGCCCAGCCAACTGAGCCACACCAGCCAGGGCGATAACGAAGCGTTTTAGTGATTGAGTTCTACTGCACTTTAAATTCAGTGTGATTGCAAAATATTTCAGGGAGAAATAAAGAGTAGGAAAAGACCTCAACATAATGCTGAGGTCTTGCAGGTAGAATTTTAATACCTATACTTTATAAAGACTGAAAAGTTACGTTAAAAGGAAGCATTTTGGTGATGAGTATTGCTAATATACCAGTGAGCCATCTTCATTTCTTTCTGTTGATTCTAGAGTCTACTGACTCATTACTTTTTTGGTGTCTGGACAAGAGAGAAGCATTGAAATAAAAGTAAACGGGCTGTAATTCCATCCAGATTACAAAGAAGTGATTCTTGTTTGAAGGAGAAGAAAACATAGAAGAGTAGGCAGATGCAGTATCTGTACAATTTATGGAAGGTCTGTGCCCACTTTTGCCAGAAGCATTGTTGGTCTTACCTCCTTTTGGAAATAACACTGCTTGTCAGAATCAGTAGCATCAAAAACTCAATTTTCTTCTGACCAAGATAATCATTTACTCTAGATATTTCAGTCATGTTATGGTGACTTGCACAACTGTAGGCTTTTTAGCCTGGTTTGAATGTGCTAGTGTCTATTATCAATGAGAATGAAAGGTTGTTTTTGTTTTTAGTACCTGCAGTATCTGAAAAGAAGTGTTTGTGGGTTTTCCTTGGGAAGACTTTGAGGTGCAGACAGAGTATTTAAAACAAATGTAGAAACTGCCCAGAATTATATGATTTTGTGTTGTTGTATTTTGGTGATATAAGAGGTATTTTAGATGAGGGTTATTTAGGCTTAATACTTTTAAACTGCTTCATTGGCTGGACGCTTCATTTAAAAAGTATATAAGGATAAATCCTAATTACAGCATAAGACTATTAGTCATACACCCTTTCCGTTGTTAAGATTGTGTTTGTTTCAGAGATTAAAATTTCAGTGGTAATTTTGAGTGAGTGTGGCTCTTGGAACTTAGTTCTTTTGATAGCCTTATTGTTTGATTTGCTTTTATGTGTGTGTAGTTAATGAGTACTGTGTCTGAGAAATTATATAATGGTCTCTATGTTTTTCTTAAAACAATTTGGTGAAATTTTTGTGGTGGTCAGTAGCTTTTATAAAGAATTGGTAAATAATATAAAATGTAATTTGTAAGACTGAAGTTCTTTCCCTACTTACTAAACTTTTCCTTTTTTTTATAGCTTGGCTGCAGAATTGTTGGTCCTCAAGTAGTCATATTTTGTATGCACCACCAGCGATGTGTCCCAAGAGCTGAGTATCCAGTTTATAATATGGTTATGTGTGATGTAACTGTATCTTGTACAAGCCTGGAAAAAGACAAAAGGGTAGGTGTTGAGGAATAGGTCTGCATTTTCATACTTAATTTTTCATTCTGTAGAATATACTTGAAAGACTTTACCTTGGTGTTTATATTTTTATATATTTTTGTTTTTATTATTATTATTTTGAGAGAGAGAAAGAGAAACCGATTGAGAGAGAAGTATCAGTCGGTTGCCTCCTATATGCACCCTGACTAGGTACCAAACCCAAAACCTGTGCATGTGCCATGACTGGAAACCTGCAACCTGCAACCCTTCGGTGCACAGGACAATGCTCAACCAACTGAGCAACACTGGCCAGGACTATCTTTTTTATTTTTTTATGAGTTGAATAGAGTGGATCTGTTTTATTTTTAAGAAGATACATTTTAAATCGATTTTTATTGATTACAGAGAGGAAGAGAGAGAGAGAGAAACATCAATGATGAGAATCATCAATTGGCTACCTCCTGCATGCCCTCCACTGGGAATCGAGCCTGCAACCTGGGCATATGCCCTTGACTGGAATCGAACCTGTGACCTTTCAGTCCGTAGTCTGATGCTCTATCCACTGGACCAAACTGTCCAGGGTTAAGGGAAAAAAATTTTTTTAAGTAAAAGGAAACTCACTTTTCCCCCTACATAATCAATGAGTTTGCTTTTGAATCACATTTTTCCACTGTAGATGGAAAATCCTATAAAAAGGGGATGGAGGTTCTGAGAGAGGTATGTAATAGATATATTATGTTACATATGTAATTTACTCATTTTAAAATATGTATGGTAAATTAAAATACATTGTTTATTGTAGAAGCAATATAGTGCCTTAGCCAGTGTGGCTCATTGGTTAAGCGTCATCCCATGCACCAGAAAGGTAACCAGTTGGATTCCCAGCCAGGGCATATGTCCAGGTTGTAGGTTTGGTCCATAGTTGAGGTGTGTTTGGGAGGCAACTAACCAGTGTTTCTCTCTCACATTGAGGTTTTTCTTTATTCCTCTCCCTTCCTCTCTCTCTCTCTCTCTCAAAATCTATAAAAACGTATTTAAAAAACAACTATAAAAACGTATTTAAAAAACAACAACAACATAGTTTAATAACTTTATAAAGAGATAAACAGGAAAATAATGTATAAAGGTAATTATTTTAAAAATCTATGCCCTGGCCAGGGAGCTCACTTGGTTAGAGTGTCATTGCAATACACCAAGGTTGTGGGTTCGATATCCAGTCAGGGCACGCACGAGAAGCAACCAATGAATGCATAAATAATGACGATGTTTCTTGCTCTCCCTCTCTATCAAAAATCAATAAATAGAAATTTAAAAATTTATTTTAAATTTTATTTATAATTTATATTTACCTTTCAAAAAGTAATTTGGTTAATTATTTAACTTTATGTTGGTGAGAAACACTTGTACATTCAAGCTAACAAGATATATATGAGATATTGTATTAAAAAATAGAGGTTTGCTTCAGTATTAATATATTTTCTCTTGGGACTACAGGAAGAAGTTCATAAATATGTACAAATGATGGGTGGACGTGTATACAGAGACCTTAATATATCAGTAACTCACCTTATTGCCGGAGAAGTTGGTAGCAAAAAATATTTAGTTGCTGCAAATCTAAAGAAACCAATTTTGCTTCCTTCTTGGGTTAACACACTTTGGGAGAAATCACAAGAGAAGTAAGAAAGACATTTTGATATATTCTAGATTTGAAAATGATATATTCAGTCATTCTAGCTTATTGTGAGTTTTCATATGGGAGGTTTTATTGTATCTTTGGATTTGTCATTCAGGGACAAAAATTGGGTCATTATTCTTTTCTCCATTGAAAACAAAAGAGCAGATTCTAAAAGCTGTTACCCGGTTAGAAGTTGATAGATAGAATGGGCTATGGGTTAGAACTAGCTGCAAGGTAGGTAGGAAATGCTTTGATAATAAAATTGTTTTGAGCAGTACCTGTAAAATAGTTGGGAAAATCAGTATGGCAGCTGCAACTTTTATATTGCTTTCTTCTTCAATACTGTCCCCATATGTTAATATGGAGAGCAAATTGGTCGTTTGGGCAATTGTATTCCCTCCCAAAGTGGATATATGTAAGGTTGAAAATAAACATGTAAGTCATTAGCTGGGATGTGATCATTCAATAAATATTAATTGAGCCCATTTTATGTATCTGCCCTGAGCTAGGCTGTAGGCATATGTAGTGAGCAAAACAGGATAGCACCTCTGCCTTCGTGGTGCTTAGAGCCTATTTCAAGGGACAGAATTAAGTTTCCCTTAAAATTAGAGTAACAACTCTTAAGTCCAGGTTCCACTGTTTGAATTAAATAGGGATTTTTCCAGTGTTTCCCACCATCCAGCACATCCTAATCATTCTCCACGTTGGCACCCTCATTCCCAGCCTGTTTCATTAGCACCTCTCCTAGCATAGCAACAGAAGGACAATGATATTTTTGTTGGTTTCTACCTCAAATCATTGCTTATTATTTGTATAAGAAAAGGATACAGATTCTGTTTTTCTAGTAGGCAACCAAAGCAGAGATTCAGACTTAAAATTTTGGAAAATAACCACCACTTTAACCAGCACAGACTTAGAGTTAATGAAAAGTTTTCCCTTAAAATAGTTTTGATAGACCCTGTCTGAAACATTACTTTTTATTGGAGATATGGTGCCGAGCTTAGATTAGCAATTATTGTAATTCTGAGTGTCTGTGAGTTCCTCTTTTCTTAAGATTTAATTAAAATCTTTAAAAATGAGGAAAGCATTAGTGATACTATTCTTATTTTTCTGGTGAAATTTAAACTATCTGGTATATTTAATACATTCATTTTTCTCCTTTTTATAATTTGTTTTCCCCAGTACAATAACTAGATATACGGATATAAACATGGAAGACTTCAAGTGTCCTATTTTTCTTGGTTGCATAATCTGTGTGACTGGCTTGTGTGGCTTAGAGAGGAAGTCAGTTCAGCAACTTACAGTTAAACATGGAGGCCAGTACATGGGACAGTTGAAAATGAATGAATGTACACACCTCATTGTGCAAGAACCAAAAGGTAAAACTATTTCCTTGGACAAATGCAAGATTTTCTCCGCTTTTTAACAATTTAAGATTTTCTTTACAGAATAGCTTTTGCTTCTGACATATCATATATGTAGTATGGTATTTTTTTCCCTAAGAATCTTACAAAAATAGTTTGGGTCACAATTTGTAGAAAAATCATATGACTGTCCTAGTGTTTATCCAGATCATTCAGTAAATATAAAATAAAAATTTTCAGTGGTGCTTTATCTAAATTTATTATCCAATCTTTTTATTTTTTTTTAAGTTTCCTACACAATTACCAAATACTTAGAAAAGAGATAAGAAATTTGTATGGATAATAAGCTAATATATGTAGTTAAATTACATATCTTTCTAATCTCTTACTATATCTATACAATGTTTTACTCAGACCTAGATAGGAAATAAAATTAGAAAAATATTGTTAAAATTAGTAATTGTAATTAAGTCAGAATTTTGTGTATGCCCAATTATATTATGATTATAAGTAAAGTTGATAACTGCTATTGCTGTTTTCTGATTCTGAGGATAGTTCATTTCCTGGCTCTCAAGAATGTAAAAAAAACAAAAACTAAAATGGCTTTCATGTTATTTTTTATTACATGTTGACCTCAATTTCTCTATGATACTGTTTCAAAATGCATTGTGTTAAAATATTTTTAAGGCAGTAAAAGGTTTTATGGTTATATATATATTTGTTTGTTTTATAAGATTTTTTTGACTTTTTTTTTTTTTACAGAGAGAGGAAGGGAGAGGGAGAGAGAAACATCAATGTGAGAGCAAAACACCAAACGGTTACCTCCTGCATATGCTTTGACCGGGAATTGAATCAGCAGCCTTTCAGTGCATGGGACAAGGCCCAACCAACTGAGCCTCACTGGCCAGGGCTGTATGATGTTCTTAATGTAATTTATTTATTTATCTGCATATCTGTCCTGGACTTCAAGTAGAATCTGATGACATCAGAGTAGTCTACTCAGAGCCGATATTTGGCAATTTTCATGGTTGTTTTATGTACTCTTATTAAAATAGGGTAATTCTGCAAGTTATTCCTGTTATAGATAAAGAAACTGGTTTAAAAAAATTAAGTGATGGAGGGTATTCTCAAACCAAGTCTAATATTATTTCAGTTACCCCGCAGTTGCCTCTGTCTCTATATAAGTTTGTAAGAGATGTAACTCCTCACATAGCATCTGTATTTATTTAAAAATAAGAGTAATTACTAGTGACTTTAACTTTGTGTCAGGTGGATTTTTTAATAACCTATCATAAATTTGAATATTTCTGCCAAGACAGTTTAATGATTTGCATTTCTCTCTTTCTTAACGAACATGATAGGTCAAAAATATGAATGTGCCAAGCGATGGAATGTACACTGTGTGACTACACAGTGGTTTTTTGATAGTGTTGAGAAAGGTTTTTGTCAGGATGAATCCATGTACAAGACAGAGCCTAGACCAGAAACAAACACTATGCCTGATACTTCAACTCCTGCTGGCCAGATCAACACAATTAATAGTAAGTGTCAGTGGGACTAAACTAAACTATCAGTTTTCTGGGTAAGAATTGATAATAGGATCAGTGAGATACAGTAGGGAATTCCATCTTTTCTTGCTCTTCCTCTAGACATAAATGTATTAGAATCAAATTGAATGAAAAATTAGTTAAGAACTTTTGATATTTTTATAATGAATGCATACTTTCATACCCTGATGCAAAGAAGAAGATGCTTAGAGAAATTAAGAATAATAACAGATAGACTTAAAATAAAACTTTAATTTTAAAAAACTTGACTGATGTGCAGATATTAATACATTTCCTTTTTTTATTAGTTTACTGCCATTGTTCTAGAACATTTATATTCATATAAAATTTAAAACCATTTTTTAAAATATTAGCTCCCTGGACCTTAAAGCCAGCAACTTTAGATTTTTATTAAAAGCTAGTCATTGTTAAATAAACATATTAAATATATTTTCATTTCAATAAAATATGAACCTTAGTTTTATTTTTCCTTTTCATATTTTGCCACCACGGTTTCAGTAAAAACACTTGAATCTTAACTTTGGAAGTTGTTCATAGCCCTGTGTGTATCAGAAAACTTAATCTATAAGAAAACATGTAGTCACAGTTATTTTATCTTCATAAATATTACATCTTTGTTTAATATGTAGGTCGTACTCTTTCAGATGTCAGCAATATTTCCAACATCAATGCAAGTTGCATAAATGAATCGATATATAATTCCATTCTTAATAGCAAAGTGGAGCCTGTACTTGAAAATCTAGAAAATCTGGATGTCAGTGCATTTCAAGCACCTGAAGATTTATTAGATGGTTGTCGGGTATGTCTTTATTATGTAATAATTGCAGTAAGTGACAATGTACATCAGTACTTCCTAATCTGACTTTGAAGACCCTTCAAAGTTGGTCTTGCTCTTTTTCTGCAGAAACCCTCTACACTAGCTAAGCAGATGCACTTATTAGGCCATTGTCCATCCTTTATCTGCCAGGGTCCCTCTGCCTGGGATGTACCTTCATCTGTCATCCTTCAAAGTCCATGGCAGTTTTCAGCTCTTCTCTGAACCCTCCTAACTACATTAGACTTTTTTATCTACTGTGTTTTGAGATCTCTTAGCCTTTGAACCACTTAACAGATTTTTAAGTGTTTATAATATGCTAGACACTATGCTAATCATTTCATACATATTGTTACTGTGTTGTGTATAATCTCATGTAATTCCTACAAATAACTCTAAAATGGGTATTATCCTGAGGCTGAGACTTAAGAGGATTAAAATTCTTGTTTGGAGTCACAGACTTTAAGTAACCAGCCATTTATCCCAAGGCCTGTATTTCATTACACCCACTGCTTTGTTTAATATCTCTGGGCTGTTTAGTATTTTTAGTGTATGAATAACTATCTTATAAGTGCCTTGATGGAAACATTATATACTGTTGATCTCCTAGCACTGAATGCTTAATATATTCCTACTTGTAGAATGAATAGGCTATGCAATTATTCTCAAAAAGTAGCAGATTTAACCTTGTTTTATTGTTAAGAAAGGAAATTGGGCAAATTACCTTCTTTTAAAACTTATCAATTTAGAACAGAAAGTGTCTTGTATAATCTTTTATCCTAGACTCTACTAATTCTGGATATGACTAAAGTATTCTTTATTTATGGAAGTGTATGTTTCTAATTTTTGTTAAAATATATTGTAGTAATGGAGGTTATTTAGTTTGGGATATAAATGCAGTTAGGGATATAATTTTGTTCTTAAGAAATTTTTATGGTGCTGGAGCATGGGGCCCATACCCAGCCATCGCTGGCGGTCTGTCGGAGACGGGGATGGGAGCACAGGCACGCGCGCGTCCTGGAGGACCCCGCACCTGTGTACACTATGCCGCGACGAGTAGGCGGTGAGCCTTGAAGCCTAGGGCGCAGGCCGGGGTGGAGCCGCCGCAGGTGCAGATCTTGGTGGTAGTAGCTAAAAGAAAGAGAAATTTTTAAAACACACATGTAAAATAGACATGAAAAAATATTTTTAAAATATTTTTTTATTGATTTCAGAGAGGAGGGGAGAGGGAGATAGAAACATCAATGATGAGAGAGAATTATTGATCGGCTGCCTCCTGCAAGCCCCCTATTGGGGATCAAGCCCACAACCCAGGCATATTGACAGGAATCGAACCTGGGACCCTTCAGTTCGCTCTGTCCACTGAGTGAAACTGGCTAGGGCAACATGAAAAAAATAAGTTTGTATAAGTTTTATCCACAAAGCAGTGCTGATCTCTTTTCTAATTTAATTTTTTATTTTTAAATCTTTATTGTTAAAGGTATTACATATGCCCCCCACATTGGCCCCTTCTAGGCTGTCCCCACCCCTCACCCCAAGCCTTTACCACCCTATTAGCAGTGCTCATCTCTTAAATTTTATTGTTTAACTAGAGGCCTGGTGCATGAGATTTGTGCATGGGGGGGTGTGTCCCTCAGCCCAGCCTGCACTCTCTCCAATCTGGGACCCCTCGAGGGATGTCCCTCTCACAATCCAGGACTGCTGGCTCCCAACTGCTCGCTGCCTTCCAGCCTGATCAGCCCCTAACCACTCCCCTGCCAGCCTGATTGATGCCTAACTGCTCCCCTGCCAGCCTGATTGCCCCTAACTGCCCTCCCTTACAGGCCTGATCACCCCTAACTGCCCTCCCCTACAGGCCTGGTTACCCCTAACTGCCCTCTCCTGCAGACCTAGTCCCCCCAACTGCTTTCCCCTGCAGGCCTGGGTCCCTCCCAACTGCCCTTCCCTGCAGGCCTGGTCACCCCTAACTGTCCTCCCTAGTAGGCCTGGTCCCTCCCAACTGCCCTCCCCTGCTGGCCATCTTGTGGTGGCCATCTTGTGTGTTGGAGTGATGGACAATTTGCATATTACTCTTATTAGAATAGGATTAATTGTGGGGGGAAAATCCCTCAATTTATAGGTAAGGAAATTGGTTTAAAGAGCCTAAGTAACTTGCCATGGTCATGTGTGTAATCATTGGCGCTGAACCAAAATTTAAACCTAGGTTTTCTCAATTCAGACATTTAACTTGTTTGTTTGTATAATTATTTTAAAATTTACAAGTAGTAAGATTTTTAAGTTGCTGTGTTTAGAAATCTCTATGTAATATTCAGAAGATAATTTCATTCTGGGTTTTATTTAAAGCACCAAAATAATTATCAAGTATCTACTGTGAAGGATAATAATGCTATAGGATTATGAAGAAGTGATAAAAATCAAGTTTCAGAGTACACGCTTCATTATATCTTTTTCTCGTTTTTTCTATCAATATTTCTTAAAACATACACCAGTTTTCTTATTTACACACGGTAGATTTTGATATATATTTGTAATGTGTTTGTGAGAAATAAAACATCTTACTTGTGAGAAATAAAACATCTTACGTGCATTAATCTAAAGTAAATATTTTCTTTCTTTGCAGATATATCTTTGTGGTTTTAGTGGCAGAAAACTAGATAAACTGAGAAGGCTTATTAACAGTGGAGGTGGAGTTCGTTTTAACCAGCTCAATGAAGATGTAACTCATGTTATTGTGGGAGATTATGATGATGAATTGAAGCAGTTTTGGGATAAATCAGCCCACAGGTTTTGCCAGTTTTTAATTCACAACAATTTCTATTCTCTAATAATGCTTTTTAAAATTGCATGTTCATGTAATTTTGGTAATTGCATTGGGAAATGGGATTATGGTCTTTATAGTTTAACCTAACATATAACTCTGCATTATTTTTTAGGCCTCATGTAGTGGGAGCAAAATGGTTGCTACAGTGTTTTAGTAAAGGTTATATGCTTCCTGAAGAGCCGTATATCCATGCTAATTACAAACCAATGGAAATTCCAGTTTCAGATCAACCTGAAAGTAAAACGGTCCTTTTAAAAAAGAACAGCTTCTCCAAGAAAGACTTTGCTTCTGCTGAAAAGCATGAGCAAGCTGATGAAGATCTGCTCTCTCAATATGTAAATAATAACGCAACAGTAGGTAAGAAATAGTTGATTAGTGTTTACAGTCATTAGGAACTATTTTAGCAGTAGCGTTAAAAATATTTTTATTTTGAGAGTACATTTTATTTAAAGCTGGGGACAGGGAATTAGGAAGGGCTTAGAATAGAAGCAGCAGCCTGGCCAGTGTGGCTCAGTTGGTTGAGTATTGAGCCATGAACCAGGAGGTCATGGTTAGATTCCCAATCAGGGCACATGCCCAGGTTGTGGGCTTGATCCCCAGTAGGGAGCATGCAGAAGGCAGCTGATCAATGATTTTTCTCTCATCATTAATGTTTCTATCTCTTTCCCTCTTCCTCTCTGAAATCAATAAAAATATATTTAGGAAATAATAAAATGAATACACTTTAAAAAAAAAAGGGAAGAAGAAACTCCAAATAGATCAGAAATTCTAAATGTGGACCAAAAAAAAAAAAAAAAATAGAAGCAGCAGCAAGAGGGAGCCTCGGCAGGGCTGCTTTGGCTCACTGGGAAGTCAGAGAAAGGGGACCTTGGAGGTGAGTTCAGCGCTTTAGCCTGGGACAAGCTGCTGCTGCCCATTGCTCCCCTGGTTGCAAACCTCCTGGGGACCCTTAAGTTTAGGAGATGTATGCCGGAGGGGGAGAGAGCCCTGTTACTTACTTTTTCTAAGCAGGCAAAGCTAAGATCCCTCAGACCCCCTTTCTCCCTTCAGCTCAAGGGCTCCACTTTGATTTGTTTTGTATTCGGCATCACTTGGTTTGTGTGTTTATAACAACATGAAGTTTTGTTTTTTAATTATGGTTTACATTCAGTATTTTGTATTAGTTTCAGGTGTACAGCATAGTGTTTAGACAGTCATACTTTACATAATGATACCCCCAATCTCTTTTTTTTTTTTAGTTGATTTCAGAGAGGAAGGGAGAGGAAGAGAGAGAGAGAAACATCAATGATGAGAGAGAATCAGTGATCGGCTGCCTCCTTCATGCCCCACACTAGGGATTGAGCCAGCAACCCGGGCATGTGCCCTGACCGGGAATTGAACCATGACCTCCAGGTTCATAGGTTGATGCTCAACCACTGTGCCACGCCAGCCGGTCACCCCCAATCTTTCAAGTACCCACCTGCACCATACATCACTATTTTGATATCAGTGTCTATATTCCCTATGTTGTACTTTACATCCCTGTGACTATAACATTTTAACCTTGTAACAAATATCTCTTACTGGGTTATTGTGGGTTTTAGTGCATACAGTGCTAGACTGTGGACTATTGCAACCTCAGTAGGTATTCTCAGTGTGGTAGGGAAATTGCCACTGAAGAGTGGTAACCATCATATCTCCTTTAAAAAAAATAAAAGATTTAATACATCCAAAAAGACATAAAGAATAATATGATTAGTAAGTGTATACTGCTATCTAGCTTTAAAAAAGAAAATATTCTATGCCTGTGAATTCCTCCCCATCTTTTTATAGTTTACAACCTGTGTAAACAACATATACACTGCTCATTTTGTATACATTTTAGCTTAAATGATAAATGGTATGTACTCTCTTTCTACCTTCCTTCTCTAAATGTGAGAAATATTCATCTGATCCAAGTAACTAATTAAGAAAATACCACACTGCTATATGAGCATACTATAATGTATCCATTTTCCCACTTACGGACATTTTTATTATCTTTTCTTTGCCAATACAAACAATACTACTGAGATTGTTCTTTGCATGCTTCTGCACATGAACAAGAATTTTTCTAGGGTAGGCATGGTTGATTCATGGGATATGTATTTATATAATGCAAATTGCTTTGTCTTTGTTTTCTACTTTACACTAGAATGATAGTAAGGGTTCCTGTTGAACATACTTTCAACATTTAGTATTTCTCGTAAGCTTGACATTTCTGCCAGTTTGATGGATGTAAAGTAAGATCTCATTGTCATTTTGAGTGCTATTTGGTCATAATATCTTTATTTTTTTGGCCATAATATTTTAAGGTAGTTGAATTTTTCATTCTATTTTTTGTGGTTGTGCTTTTCTATTTTATGTAAGTTTTCCTACCCTGAGTCATAAAGTTATTCCTTTTTTACATTGCTTTTATTTCTATTGTCATTTAATCACATTACAGTTTTCTTAAACAGAACACTAGGCTTTTTAAAAAATATTTTTATTGATTTCAGAGAGGAAGGGAGAGAGAGAGATAGAAACATCAATGATGAGAGAATCATTGATCAGCTGTCTCCTGCACGCCCCCTACTAGGGATAGAGCCTGCAGTCCGACCATGTGCCCTTTACTGGAATCGAACCCAGGACCCTTCAGTCCTCAGGCCGACACCCTATCCACTGATCCAAGCCAGCTAGGGCAGAACACTAGGCATTTTAATTGAGGGACTTATGAGGAGTTGCCATGTTACTCTGTCAAGGGGCGGACTTACAGGTGGTCTGTGTTAGTAGGGCCCCTGCTGTTGTGTGGCACACATCCTGGCCCTAGAAAGTTCAGATACTTTTGTATATCAGACCTCTCCCCACCACTTGGTGTTTGGTTCATTCCGCCTCTGGAGACCCTGAGCTGCTTTGAGGCAGAACAGCCTTAGAGTGCCACTGTTAAGTTATTTCTTATATATATCTTAGAAGTCTTAAGCTTTTGCTGTTTCACATGTCTTCATTCCATATGGAGTTGATTTTTGTATTTGATGTGAACTTTTCAAATTGTATTTTATCCATGTGGATGTTTTTAATACTTTTCATTGAATAGTACATTGTTTCTCCACTTGTTAGCACTACTGCCTCTGTCATTTTAAGGTTCTGTTAAGTGGGGATCTGTTTAGGCTTTCCATTCTGTTCCATTGAGATGCCACACTGATAAACTGTCTTATTATAATAGTCTTGTAATATGTTTGGCTGTCTGAGATTAAAAGACTCCAATTTTCTTTACAGAAGTGTACAAGTCTTCTTGTACCTTTGCTTCCATACCAATTTTTAAAATTAGTTTGTCAAAAAGAAAAGATTCATTTATGTTTAACATGTGTCAGAATTTCAAATTTAGTTTTTTATGTATTTTGAAGTTTTTTAAACTTAAAGTCAGTTTTGTCTGTTATTAATCCTGCCTCATGTGGATCAGCATTTAGTATAACTGACTTTTTCTTTTAACTGTAAATTTGGTTGATTTACCTTTATTGTTGTGATATAGTTTTATTATTTTCTACCATCTTATTTTTTATTTTGTCCCATTTTTCTATGCTTCCCACTTTAAACTTTATCTTTCCCTCTACTGATTTGGAAGTTAAATATTTTTATTGATTTATTTATTTTTATTTTATTTTTTAAGCAATATGAATGGCCTTTATTGGTTGCAATGGGAAGTAGAAGAGGCAAGGGTATGACAGCTCTGGCTCCTGAGGCAGCTTCATAGCCTCTGTAGCCACCTTTGAAAAGCTTTTTTAGAGAGAGAAGGAAGGGAGAGGGAGAGAGAAAAACATTGATGTGAGAGCTGGTCCTGGAAGATAGGAGCATGGTTGTTTGTTAACTGGTCAAGAATGGTTTCTGGCTGGGCTAGTGTAGTTCAGTGGATGAGCATTGACCTATGAACCAGGAGGTCACAGTTTGATTCCCCGTCAGAGCACATACCCGGGCTTTGGGCTCAATCCTAAGTAGGGGGTATGTGGGAGGCAGCCGATCAGTGATTCTCTCTCATCATTGATATTTTCACTCTCTCTGAAATCAATAAAAACATTTTTTAAAAAAATAACTATTAAAAACCTACTTTGCGGAATGTTTTATACTATCATGTCACCTTTATTTTCAGCTAAGGTTACTCATCCTCATATATCTCCATAAGTTATAAACATATACTGTTAATCCTTTTTATTCATTATAGTATGTAACTGAGGATCAAAGAGTCTCCTGACCTGGTCAGTAAATGCTCTAGACAAACCTATACTTCTTCAGAGTGCCAATAAGAGTAATTTAACTACTTTCATTACGTAGGAATAAGCTGTATATATTTATATATAACATATTTACTAGTATATATCTATGTCAGTGACTAGTTTAAAAGTGAAAATTTTAATGTCTCTTTGAGATGAGAATAGAAATAAGAAGATGCCATTATAATAATGTTTTGGACTCTGGAGCCACACAGAGATTGATTCATATCATTTTTGCCACTTAATAACTGACTTCAGGCAAGTTACATAACCCCTTTAAGCCTGAGATTTCGCTGGGAGAAAGGTATAGATACACTAATAGTGTCAACCCCATAGTATCATGAGCATTAATTACATGCATGTAAAACACTTGGGCACAATGCCTGTAAAAATGAATAAATGAAGAATCCTTGAATAGCTTCCTGTCTTGCTTGAATCCCATATAGCAGGGGTTGACAAACCATTTTTGTGAAAGGTCAGACGGTAAATATTTTAGGCTTTGCCAGCCATATTCTCTCTATCACGTATTCTGTTTTTACCATCATTTTTAAAAAATATAAAAACCATTTTTAACCCACAGACTGTCAGAGGCCCATTTTGGCCCCTAGACTGTAGTTTGCTGATTCCTACCGTAAAATATTAACCTTCCAACAGGGCACCACTATAGTTTTCAAAAACACACTAAGTTTTTACCTCTTAAACTTTTAGCCTTGATCTGACAATGTTTATTGCATACTAGGGGCTGCATATTTTAGTTATTGACATTTGTATTTTTATATAGCTACTGGAAGCCCAATGCACGAAGATTCGTGCTACAATGGGCCGTCCTTTCCCTGGTTTCCAGCACCGCCTTTCCGATCCGGCTCGGAGTGGCCTCTTTCCACTCTGGCCCTGCCTTCCCATGCTACCCAGGGGCACTGAGCAGCTGGGGCAGTGTGGAACGCCTGCATCGTCATCATGGTGATGATGCAAACATCCCGCTCCGCCCCCGGTTGCTTGGTGCCTGAGTATGCAAATTAACCTTCCATCTTTGTTGGGTTAATTTGCATGCTCACTCCTGATTGGCTGGTGGGTGTCACAAAGGTATGGTTCATTTGCATTTTTCTCTTTTATTAGTGTTGATGTCCTTTTACTACCCATCTGTCAGGCAACTTGATCTTAAAAGGAAGTTAAAATCATTTGCTTGGGTCCTTGATCAGTTCTCTTAAGAAATAGAAGCTAAGTAGCTCCAATCTTCTATAATAATAAAAGCATAATATGCTAATTAGACCAGATGAAGCCATGGTGGCAGGGGCTGAGCCCCTTGCACGAATTTCTTGCATTGGGCCTCTAGTTTCAATATTAAATATCTTAGGAATTTGTAAAAGAGAAGTAACTATAGTTCTCTTATTATTACATTTATGCAGTTATTTCTATGTAAATGGCTTGACTATTTTAGGCCTGTGACTTCTGTTTTTTCTTTAATGATATACTCTCTAATGTGAATTACCTAAACCAGTTTTGGAACTAAGACACACTTTAGGGTGATTAGAGTTTCATAATTTTCAACTACTTAGAGTTTTAGTATGCTAGGAGTACTTAGAATGGTAACATGATTGCTGATATCCTTCCTAAGGAAACATGGTAATACTAAAAACACTCTTGATAACCCAGAAGGTGGGGTGGTATCATATCCTTTATGTATTTGTGTACTTATTAAAGCCTTAGTTTTTAAGTGTAGTCACAATTCTCAGACTTTATGTTACCTTAATATCCTTGCTAGAAAGTAAACTTTAACTATAAGATAAACTGTCTGTTAGAAAACATTCCTTTTTCTCTTCCAGTTGAAGCTGCAAAGTCTGAAGTTGGGGCCTTGAATGACACTACTCACATTGAGCCCTTTAATGATTCTACTCATATTTCTCTGCAAGAAGAAAACCAATCTTCTGTCAGTCATGGCCCCCCTGATTACTCTACAATTACTGAAGGTTTATTTAGCCAAAAGAGTTTCCTTGTCTTGGGTTTTAATAATGAAAATGAGTCTAACATTGCAACTGCCATAAGAGAAAATGCTGGAACAACTGTATCCCTTCAGAGCAGAATTGTTGCTGATTATGCTGTGGTTCCTCTGCTGGGGTCTGAAATAGAAGCAACTGTGGGAGAAGTTGTTACAAACACATGGCTGGTAAGAAAATACATATGAATGCCAAGGGTGTTAATGTTTATTTCTTAGCAGTTCAATTTAGGTAAATTGGTGTTTGGGTATGGGCAGTGAGTGATGGGGTCTTCTTTTAGCAAAGGAAGTGCTAAAATATGAAAATATTCAAGCTTCTGGGTCCTAATCCTGGTAGCAATTATTGTTTCCCAGGGGCCAAAGAAGCAACATTTCTTGTTAGGGAGTTATTCCAGGTCATCTCATACAATTTGTTTTCCCGTTTTCTCACAACCAAAGCATGACATGCACTTTGATATTCCATCTTGTTGGCTTATCACTGGTAATTTCAGCATTGATTTTTTTTAAAAACTTTTCAAGAATTTAGGGGGGGGAAATTATAAGCTAATACATTGAAAGAAATTAAATTTGAAACAATATTTAATAACTTCAATAAGCCTCACTGAATTTAATATTCTTAATATTTTAGAATGTAATATATAATGAATTGATATATTTCTTTACATATTATTTAAAATGTAATGAGAATGAGCGTACACAGGTTTATATTAAAGTTGCTTTTCATCTAAACCAAAATCATTGCCACTGTAACTGGACCAGTGTTAGCCACTGGTTGCTCATTTCAGGTTGATGTTGTTTCTCTTGTTTTTAAAGGTGACTTGTATAGAGAATCAGACTTTAATTGATCCCAAGTCAAGTCCTCTCTTCAAGCCAATCCCAGTAAAGGCAGGAATGACTCCTTTAGAAGATTGTGTTATTTCCTTCAGCCAGTGTGTGGGAGCAGAAAAAGATTCATTGACATTCTTAGCAAAGTTCCTTGGAGCAAGGTATGTAATATTTTTATTGGACCTGCTGTCTTGATATACTTTTGTTTTGACTAATTGGAAAGCATTCAAATTAGAATTTGGCTGTGTGTCTTTATAATATTTACCCTAGTATGGGATTGTGTAGTGTATCTATGTGATGGCTCAAAGGGAGAAGGGAGAGTGTACCAGGTGTATGCCTGGCAGATATTAAGACTATAGACATTAATGCTTATCTGCCAGGAAAGGGAGTATTTAAAGCTGATATGTGTGCCTTTATTGAATATTGCTTATCTAAGCATTATTTCAGCCAGAAATGCAAATGTTTAGTGGGCATAATGAATATTTTGGGAGAAAGAAAATGAATTTAAAAGTTGCTTCCAAAATCCAAATTAACCCTAAGTGAACATTAGATAGTGGTTGTTTTAAAAGAAATAGAAAACTATTACATTAGTAATTATAAATAAACTAAACTTTTACAATAAAAGAATAGTTATTTAGCCCATCTGGTGTGGCTCAGTGGTTGAGCACCGACCTATGAACCAGGAGGTCACAGTTTGATTCCTGATTAGGGCATATACCCAGGTTGTGGGCTTGATCCCCAGTGGGAGTGTGCAGGAGGCAGCCAATCAATGATTCTATCATCATTGATGTTTCTATCTCTCCTCTCCCTTCCTCTCTGAAATCAATAGAAACATATTTTTTAAAAAGAGCTAATTTGGCTGCTCAAAATAAATAAATAAATAAATAAAATTATTTTAGATTATGAAGCCAACTTAAAATTTTTTTAAGCAAGAAGTGTACCTAAAACAAAGGGATTAAGAACAAAAAAGAAGATTGTCAAAGATATGACAAGTAAATGCAAACAGAAAGGAGGGCCCTGGCCCTGTGGCTCAGTTGGTTGGAACATCATCCTGTACACCAAATGGTTGCGGGTTCCATTCCAGGTAAGGACACATATGTAGTTTGCATGTTCAGTCTCTAGTCAGGGCATGAACAGGAGGCAACCTATCAATGTTTGTTTCTCACATTGATGTTTCTCTCTCTCTCCATCATTCCCTCTCTTCCCACCGCCCTCCTTCTCTTCCTCTCCCCCTCTTCTTCTCCCTCTCTGCTTTTCCCTCTCCTCTTCTCCCTTCCTCTCTCTAAGATCAATAAAAACATCCTTGGGTGAGGATTAAAAAAATAAAAATAATAAGAGGGGTTACAATTTTAATGCCAGACAACTTTGGATTCAAATTAAAAGTTATTAAATAAGAAAAAGAGGATTTATAAATCAAGAGTACTATTCGCACTGAAGGATATATGTAACATAGACCATGACTGTCGTTCATAAAACAAAAACAACAGGAGATTTAAGGAGGAATCAACAGAAATACATTCCTTGTAGGAGAGTTTAATTCCCATCTTTTTACTTCATGACAGATCAAACAGAAAACAAGGAAGGATAGATTTAAGTAACATAGTTATACCTGTCCCCTGAAACAGTGAGCATACCTGTTCAAGTGCCTATGGAACATGCATAAATGTTGCCTAAAGAAATTTGCCACAAAGAAAACCTCAGTAAATTCCTAAAGTAGAAAGTGCAAACCCTATTCCAAAAAATTGGAAATGAATAGTAGAAATAGAAAGTGAAAAGACGTTGTCAGCTGGACATTCTTTAACTGTTTTTAACAACTCGTGGTTCAAGAGGAATTTGAAACCATTTATAAGCCTAGAAAATAGTTATTAACTCAGTAGTGACAAGGAACTCTAGTGCCCAGATTGTGATCTTAAAAAGGTTTTTGCCTTTTTTTTTAGAGAGAGAGAATGGAAGTGGTGGGGAGAGAGGCAGGCAGACAGACATTGATTTTTTTATGATTTCTTGGTTGATTCTTTTATGTGCCCTCATGGGGCATCGAACCTATAACCTTGGTGTTATCAGGACGATGTTCTAACCAACTGAGCTACTCCTCCAGGGCCTGGATTGTGATCTTAAAATACCATTTCCCACTAAAGCTTAAAGAAGCCATTAATTCCAGATTTGGGGCAGCAAAGGTACCAATGAATCTGGAACACTTTGTGAGACCACATAGCAAATACTAGGGAAGGTTGTGTCAAAAGGAACTGCACTGGCCAAAGACAGGAAAATTTAAGTATTACTAGAGGTGATAATGGTAGTGGATCCAAACATATCAAGGTAAGCTAATTGGTCAAGTTTGAAAGATGCTAGGGAACCAACCCTTTGAGAGCTGGTAAATAAAAGGAAAGAATCAAGTATACATATATGTTTGTTAATCTTCACCTGAGGAAATTTTTTCCATTGCTTTTCAGAGAGAGTAGAAAGGAAGGAGGGGAGGGGGGTGAGAGAGAAACATCAATGTGAGAGAGACACATCAATTGGTGGCCTCCTGCACATGCCCCAACCCGGGTCAGGGGCAGGAAGTGAACCCGCAACCCAGGTACATGCCCTTGACCGGGGATCAGACCTGAAACCCTTGGATACTTGAGCGGACACACTAACCATTGAGCCATACCAACCAGGCTGAATCAAGTAATTGTCCTGTCTTTCTACATCTGTATCGGAGTACCATAATAATGGAAAAGACAAAGTTTCTCTTTATACAGGTATTACAACAAATAAACGAGGAAGGAATGATTGGGTTGTAACTTCTTATGAATAAAATAATCTAGGCATTGAAAATCAACAGTAAATCATATAATACAATAGAGAGAAAATCAGACATTCTGTTTCTCCAGATAATGAGCACACCACCACTTTGAAGTAGTCTTATTAAATGATGAAACTTCAATCTGATGAAAAGCCTCTGGCTTCAGCTACTGATTTATAGCAAACACAGGGTAACATGTAACAATAATGCAATCAGCAACATCCAGACTCAGGGATAACTCTACATTATAAATGATCCAGTGTCTTCAACCAATATTATCTTAAGGGGAAGGGGGAAGAAGAAGGAATGTATAAGCTAAAAGACACAACTGAACTAAATGTAGTGTTTGAGGATGCATTATATGGTGAGAATAAAGAAAGGTAAGGAAATGATTACCATAAATATTCCAATAGTAGCCACTATGGAGAAGAGACGAAGGGAGGTTGTAACTGAAACAGCACCTTGGAAAGGTTCTGAAGTGGCTGGCAAGATTTTTCTTCTGACATTGGTGGTGGCCATAAGGGATTTCACCTTTATAATTTATTAAATTGTGTTTCCTTTTCTGCTGTGTTCTGTATTTGAGTTGCATTAAAACAGCAGTGTTCCTTGAAAAAATGGAATTGTAGAAAGTAACGTGACAGTAGACTTCATGGATCAGTGGGTTGGATGTGAAAAATGAAAATACTAGGGAAAATTATAGAATGTTAAATTTTAAAAGTGGGGAAGTTGAACATAAAACCCAGAAGTTGTAAAAGAAATGACAATTCTGTTTATACCTTAAGTGGTAGACTTCTGTTTCTGCCTCCACATTCTCTGGGTTTACTAGTCTGTGATTTTAAGCAAACCACTCAATTTCTCTGTATCTTTTCCCAGACTGTATCTTTACAATATTTTGTACAATAATTAGTAGTGAATCAAGTGAGATTATTTGTGAAAATGCTTTGAGCAGTTGTAATTGGCTAAAATATATAATGTGTTGCTCATACACTTTTCTTTGCTCCCCTAGTTCATGCCCCTTTTTTTGGGGAAAGGACAAGGTGGGTGGGTGATGACTAATTAAGGAGGCAATTTTTTTGGTTATTTCTTGAAAGTCTAGTTTAATTAATTTGCTTATGTTTTTATAAAAAAGTTTAATTGTAGGAATACATTTTTATTCTAGAGTAGTAAGGGTATTAGCTTATTTTAAGATATAGAACTGACTTTTAATCAGTGAGTATTTATACATAGAACTCTGACAACACTGTTGTGTTAGAAACTTCATTCTTAGTTTGCTGGCTAATCGTGTATATGACCATTTGCTTTTCTTTAAATACAACCTCTAGCGTTCAAGAATTCTTTGTTCGCAAATCCAATGCAAAGAAAGGCATGTTTGCTAGTACCCATCTTGTGTTAAAAGAACCAAGTGGTTCTAAATATGAAGCTTCCAAGAAGTGGAATTTACCAGCGGTTACTATAGCTTGGCTATTGGAGACTGCTAGAATGGGAAGGAGAGCAACTGAAAACCATTTTCTGATTGAAAATTCAACTAAAGAAGGTTAATGCTTTTATTTTGTTCTTTTATATATACATGATTTTACAATTGGATGGTTTCTGGGATATCAGTATGTCAGAGCTTATTTTTAATAGGTAAGGTCATTGATTTCTACTTTTCATAATGGGTACAGTGAGCCACTCTTGGGCATTCATTATTGGGTGGGGAAATAAAGTGTGTGTTCATAGCACAAACGTTTAATTTGTAATTGTACTAGCAAGTGTAGGCACTATCTTATCTGAAAGTAGAGGGTGCAAAACAATATAGGAGTGTTCTGGGGGCTCAGTGTTTGAAGTCTAAAGATGTGCGCCTTGATCCTTTTCCATGTTCCTTCCCTGGCTCATACTGACATACTGTAATTAGTGTTCTCTCTTCTCATCTTTGGACTTTGTGTGTTTTCCCTAGCCCACCTCATGCCTGTTGCTCTTTATCTTTCAGTTCTCAGCTTGGATATCACTTTCTCTGGGAAGCCTTCCTTGACTCACCTAGTCTGGCCTTTGTCTTACCATCACACCCTGTATTAACCCTTTTATAGCTCTAGTTTACTCAACTGTAAGCTCTGAAAAGCAAGGAATATGCATGTCTTGGGCATTGTGTTTCCATCAGCTAGCGTTGAGCCTGGCATGGAGTAGCCATCTAATATGTTTGTTAAATGTTGGAAAACAGGAAGAGGTGGGTGGAAGGACACAGTAGTCAACCTCTTATAAGATGGTAGGATCCCTGGACAAACTTCACAGACAATTCAGCAGCTTGGGAACAGCTCTCAGAGCCATTAGTTACTAAACAGCCTAGAAATTTTAGATTTGAGGCAAAGTGATGTTTTGGTCATATTAAAATTTCATTATGGACTTTTCTAGAAACTTGACTAGTTGCTAACTGTGAGTACATACATGTAATTAGAATTTTCTTTACTCTGCCATTGATTACGATGACATTTAATATTTTGGCAGATTGTGAGGTTTACTGAGAATATTTCAAGTTATAGCAGGCTGAAATGGGAAATCTGATTCCATTTAATGTGCTTGTCTAACTCAACATTTTTTTTTTAAGAGGATCACTTTTTATTTCAGAGAGGGAGAGGGAAAGATAGAAACATCCTAGCTAATAAAAGTAATATGCAAATTAACCATCACTCCTCTACACCCACAAGCCACGCCCACTAGTCAATCAGGAGTGAGTATGCAAATTAACCCCAACAAAGATGGCTGTGGCCACAGAGAGAGCAGGAGGGAGGCTTGGGTTTCCCCGGCGATGGAGGAAGCCAAGCTTTCCGCACACCCTGGCCGGCCCAGGCCTCCACTTAAGGCTACGAAGTTTCAATTATAGAAGATACATAAATCCCAACAGAAATGGCTGCCACCAGGGAGCCAGCAGAAGGCTTGGCTCCGCTCCAGGCTACAAAGTTACAATTGTAGAAGATAAATAAATCCCAGATCCCAGGGTCTCTGTTTGGGTCACCGGGGGGCGTGGCCAGTCTGCAAACCACCACAGGCCCCTCACCCAGGCCGCCCCACACCCCAAGGGAACCCCCACCCTGATCCAGGACACCCTTCAGGGCAAACCATCTGGCCCACACCTGTGCACCAGGCCTCTATCCGATCTCATAAAAGAGTAATACTCAGATTGACCATCACTCCAACACACAAGATGGCTGCCCCCATGTGGTCAAAGATCCTGCCCCCATGTGGACACAAGATGGCCACCACAAGATGGCCAGCAGGGGAGGGCAGTTGGGAGGGACCAGGCCTACAAGGGAGGGCAGTTGGGGGTGATCAAACCTGCTGGGGAGGGCAGTTAGGGGTGACCTGGCTGGCAGAGGAGGAAAGTTGGGGGTGACTGGGTCTTCAGGGAAGGGCAGTTGGGGGGGACCTAGGCCTACAGGGGAGAGCAGTTGGGAGGTCCTAGGCCTGCAGGGGAAGGCAGTTAGGGGCAAACAGGCTTATAGGGGGGTAGTTAGGCATCAATCAGGCTGGCAGGGGAGTGGTTAGGAAGTGATCAGACTGGCAGGCAGAAGTGGTTGGGGCAATCAGGAAGGCAGCCAGGCGAGCAGTTGGGAGCCAGCAGTCCTGGATTGTGAGAGGGATCCCAGATTGGAGAGGGTGCAAACTGGGCTGAGGGACCCCCCACCCCCCCCCCCCCGTGTGCACAAATTTCATGCACCGGGCCTCTAGTCAATGATAGAGAGAATCATTGATTGGCTGCCTCCCACATACCCCCTGCTGGGGACCAAGCCCACAACCCGGGCATGTGCCCTTGACCAGAATTGAATCCCGGGACCCTTCAATCCACAGGCCCATTCTCCATCCACTGAGCCAAACCAGCTGGGCTTTTTCTTTTTTTAATATATTTTTATTGGTTTCAGAGAAGAAGGGAGAGGGAGAGATAGATAGAAACATCAATGATGAGAGAGAATCAGTGATCGGCTGCCTCATGCACGCGCCTTACTGGGGATCAAGCCTGTAACCTGGGCAAGTGCCCTTGACTGGAATCAAACCCGGGACCCTTCAGTCAATAGGCTGATGTCCTATCCACTGAGCCAGACCAGCTAGGGTTAACTCAACATATTTTAATACATCATCTGGTCAGTTTCTTTTAAAAGTAGGTATATAACTTTGTGATTTAAAGTGTACTTGAGAATTCGCATGAAAATTAACAGTAAGATAAAAATCTCACATGTGCCTCTTTAGAGAAAAAAAAGTTGACATTATGCCCTGACCGGTTTGGCTCAGTGGATAGAGCGTCGGCCTGTGGACTCAAGGGTCCCAGGTTCGATTCCAGTCAAGGGCATGTACCTTGGTTGCGGGCACATCCCCAGTAGGGTGTGTGCAGGAGGCAGCTGATCGATGTTTCTCTCTCATCAATGTTTTCTAACTCTCTCTCCTCTCCTTTCCTCTCTGTAAAAAATCAATAAAATATATTTTAAAAAAAGAAAAAAAAGTTGACATTAGTGGCTCACATTTGCTTCTTTTCTTTTTAAATCTCCAGAGCAAATCTTAGAAACTGAAATAACAAATGGGGTGAATCTAAATTCAGATGCTCCGGAGCATCCTGCCACGAGCCTGGAAACTCGCAGAAAAGCAGCTGTTACTCCGTTAGATATGAACCGCTTTCAGAGTAAAGCTTTCCGTGCTGTGATCTCACAGCACACCGGGCAGGCTCCACAGCCCACTCCCGCAGCACAGCTGCTGCAGAAGGAGCCCTCGTTAGACCTGGATACACCATCAAAATTTCTGTCCAAGGACAAACTCTTCAAGCCTTCCTTTGATGTGAAGGTAAGGTTTATAGAAAATGGCCCTGGAATTGACAGTTTTATAGTTTAAGCACCATATTCTGCATTACCTCTAATGTTTATAAGTAGTAAATTTTCCAGAGATGTTGGCAAGTAGATTCAGATTATTGAGTAGAGTCCCAGTTTATACCTGTGGTTGGTAACAGCTAGAGAAAGAGATAGTGTGAAATCAGGAGCTCTTTGGGCTTAATTATTTCCACTTGTAAAATAATGGAATATATGTAGATGCTCTCTAAGGTCTCATAGTTCAGAATCTGAGTAGTAAATGAAGTAATAGTAGGCAGGGAAATAGTTGAAATATTTTCAGTCATTTAGACCTTTTTTTAGATACCTTGCAGAGGAAAGCTGGTGGTTCTGAAACAGTTCCTGTCAAGTTACAAAACACTTTTAAAGCTTTCATTGTTTAGAGCAGTGATTTTTCAACTGGTGTGCCACAGCCACAGAATTTTTAAGGCATGCAGTACTGGCTATTTAGTCAGCAGCACCGACCTCTTGTCCCTTAGATTGTCAATTCTTTAACATATACATTCGGGAAAACCTACTTTGTTAAATAATGGACTTTCGGCTTTAATGGACATGCCCTTGCCCAAATTACTTCGTTATATTGAAGTTTTACTGTAGTATTAAAAATCTGAAAAGAATAATTGAGGGTAGGAACTAGTTCTAGTTATTAAAACAAAGTCACAGTAATTGAAGCAGTTATTGTCACATGAATTATCAAATTAATGCATAAGATTATACTTCATAGATAGAATTTATTTTGTAATAAATGATTTCAATTAGACAACTGAGAAAACAGTAGGGATATGAGACTTCATAACCTCCCATCAGAATAAATACCAGAGGATCAGATACTTAAACACGAGATATGAAGGCATAAAAACTCTAGTACAGACTATGAGAGAGTTTATTTTTAAATAAATCACTGTGAGGAAAACCTTTCTATAACACCCCAAATGGAAAATAAAAATTCATATGAATTTGGTAGTAATAAAAAGTTAACTCCATTTATTTATTCTTCCTCAGAGAGGAAGAAGGAAAGAGGGTGAGAGAAACAATGTGAGGGAATCATTGATCAGCTGCCTCTTGCATACCCCACACTGAGGATGGAGCCAGCAACCCGGGCATGTGCCCTGACCGGGAATCGAACCGTGACCTCCTGGTTCATAGGTAGACGCTAAACCACTGAGCCAGTTATCTGCATTTAAATATGAAAATTTTATAAATGTGCAGTAATTGTTTAAAAAACAATTCTTCATGGCAAAAAATTGACAAAGTACAAATTGGGAACGTGTGTGTGTGTGTGTGAGTGTGAGTGTGAATACGTACATATATGTAAATTCATACAAATGTCCTCATGTAAGTGAATATAAAAAAAGACTAATAACCCAATGGAAAAATGGGCAAAGGATAGGAAGGGATAGCAATAAAAAAGTTTTAAATAGAAATATTCCACATGCATAAAGATGTTTAATCTCATTTAGTATAAGAGGGTAGAAATTGAAACACACAAATATATTTAACCCACCCACTGTGCTATCAAGCATATTGAAAAATATACACTTAGATGCTTTGTTCAGGAGAATGTCAGCGCTGGTACATACATTTTATTTAAATGGTTCTTTTTACTCTTGCATGTGCAAAATGGTATGTGTACAAGGTTAGTCGTTGCATCATCATACTGGCAAAAGATTGCTAATCTAAATATTAATCAGTTGAACGCTGTGAAATACATTCTGTGTGCACAGGGGATACTGTGCTTTAAGATGGGAAAGAGAATGAGCAAGCCTCGGGACAGCAGCGACCTCCTCTCGTGAGGGAACTGTGGATGGCTTAGGCATAGGAGCATACTTTGTACTTTTGAAGATTCTTCGTAAGTCTCAGCTCAGTCTGACTTCTTAACCTTCCTTGTAGTCTGTCTTGCTTATATCTATCCTTGCTCACTTGTTTCTCTCTGTTTTTTGTCTGCTTGTTTATTTTGGTTTTGATTGTCCTTTAAACTATAATTTAAATGTAAGAATTGGATAAATGTGGCATACACTGCTGAAAATGTAAGCTTCTTGGTCTTTTTAAACCAATTTGCTGGACAGTATGAATTTTTTTTCTTTGTAGTGTATAGATACAAATAATATTTCATTTTATTGTTTGAAGGAAAACCAGATGAGGTTACAGCTGTAATCCAATTAATTTTGAGGATTATCCCCTTTCTCTCTAACTCTCCTTTTTCTCTTCCTTTCCCCTCTTCTTCCTTGGGCTCTTGTTTTCTCCTCTTCCTTCCTCTCCACCTCTCTCTCCTGCTTTCACTCTCCCCTCCGTACATATAGGATGCACTGGCAGCCTTAGAAACTCCAGGAGGGCCTAGCAAAAAGAAGAGGAAACTGAGTACACCACTCTCTGAAGTCATTGGCAGGAACTTGAAGCTTGCTTTGGCAAATAGCTCACGAGATGCTGTGGCTCTTTCTGCCAGCCCTCCACTGAAGGATGCTCAATCAGAGAAGGTAGAGTTAGATCTCTTACTAAAAAGATGTTCTAGATCAAACATTTCAAATAGTAATGGTCAATGTGTTTTATTTTCCATGGACAGGAAGAAGCTCCAAAGCCACTTCACAAGGTAGTGGTATGTGTTAGTAAGAAACTCAGTAAGAAGCAGAGTGAACTAAACGGGATTGCCGCTTCTCTAGGAGCAGATTACAGGTAATGGTGGTGATATGGCCTAAGTTTATAGGGAAACTTCAAGCTCTGTGACCGCCTACAAAGAAACATTCCTTTTGCCTTTTAGTGTGTCATTTTATGTACAAAATCTCTCCAAATGATTTTTAAGTCACCACATCCTTTTAAAATGTCTCTGCCATATTGGTTCACTCTTATGTGTGTGCCTTTTAGGGTGCATTCAACAAATTTTTGACAACCTATTTTGTGCCATTCACTGTTGTAGGTACGAGATTAAGCATATTTTTACCTACTGATTGTCAGATTAGAGCCCTCTCTGAGTAGTACTAAGTATTCTAGCAGTACTTCTGAATTAAAAAGGTCTTTTTGTGGATGTTTTAATTTGATTTTTACTACTTTGGAGACATAGATTAGCAGATATGCTCTTACCCTGAGAGCCAAGCTAAAGGCAAGTCTCCAGCACGAATGGCATTAGTGTGAGAGAACTGAGAGGTCCTGGCCTGTTCTGGCCAATCTGAGTTGACAGACTCCTCCACTGTCTGAGTGCTGGCTTCCTTGATCACTTGTATTCAGCCATTCATAGATAGCATAATGAGTGGTTTTACAAGTAGCAAACAGAGGACTATGATTAGCTTCATCTTTCCCTTTAGCAGTCCTATTATTTCAGTTAGCTTTCTATTTGATAAAAGAAATTAGATGTGTCACAGTTATAAGCATTTATTGTAGGATAGTGAAGTATTATATAATGCTACCTATTATATAATAGATATTATCTATTGTTAGGTTATTTAGTCACCTATTATATTTATATTACCTATTACTGGTTGCTGAGCACTTAGTATGAGCATTATCTCATTTCATTTTTCATAATAGTCTATGAGGGTGTGTGTGTGTGTGTGTGTGTACATATATATATATATATATATTTGTCAAAAATTGCTTCCTTGGATATTGTTTGGATGTGGACATGATGTAAGACATAAAAGGAACATACATAACTTGTGTTTTTATGAGACTTAAAATGCCAATCCTCTCAATATGAAAAATAGAATATATTGCTGAAACTCCTAAATAGGATTTAACTGGCCAATTGCATTAATTTAAAGTTTATATTAAATCTATGCCTGAAATGCATTTCTCAGACTTGGTGATAGTTGAGAGGGAAGAACCCTTGACTATGCAGAGGTTACAGTAGATATGTGTTCATAGGATAATCACTTCTCCAGTGCAGATATCCCAGATGTCCCCTTCAATAAGCTAGGACCAGAACTTCCTGAAGAGATCACTGATCCTGTCTCCCACTTCCAGCAGTTAAACATCTAGACCAGAGCTGCTCAGCACATCAGATGCAGATATTTATTACACATGTTGAATAAACATTCACTGTATAAAACGACTTCAGAAATATGTAACTTACCTACTTCTATAATTTAAAAAAATAAATCAGAATATATGATTAGTATGTAAGAGCCTGTGCCTGCCGACACTAGAAGAAAATGGAGTACTCATTTGCATGCATATGTAAAGTTCACCTCAAATGCTGCAGCCACAGCTGAAACAGATACCACAAGCAGCATTTATTTTGGTTATGTGACTTATCAAGAATTAAGCAAAGTACAGTCATCAATCACTCAGTAGTTGTATGTCTGATATACTAGTGTATATTAAAACTGCAAAAAAAAAACCAAACAAACCTTGGGTTTATATGCGTAAAACAGGTTTTCTAAGTCAGGAAATATGTAAGAAGAATCAGGAGATCAAAGCATAATAAAATAGTTAAGAGTGTGAACTTTAAAGTCAAACTTGGTTCTATCACTTACTGAATATCCTTGAACATGTTACTTAACCATATCCTATTGTCTGTAAATTCGATATAAGACCGGTGTTTCTAGATTGTTGTGAGGACTGTATGGAGATATGATGCGTAAACTACATGGTGTTTTATGGGGTGTAGAGCAAGTGGATAATGAATAGTGACTGCCAACAACTGGAGACAGATTGAATGCTTGGATTTGAAAATACCTTTATTATTACTATAAAGCTATATCCATTATAAGGAAGTTGAAACAATTCAGAAAAGTATAAAGGAAAAAGTGATATTCTAAAGAACATCCTTCCAAATATCTCTCTGTATCTATATATACCTAGAAATATATGTATAAAATTTGACCAAAAAAGTGGAGCCTATCATTTAATATTCTTGCTTGTGCTAGTTCTTGAAATTTTGCGAAGGTCAAAATATTCTATTCATAGAGAATGATGATCATCTTAGATATTTCTCTTAGTTATTTGGTTTTTGTACTTGGTTGTTTCAGGTGGAATTTTGATGAAACAGTGACTCATTTCATCTATCAAGGGCGACAGAATGATGCTAATCGAGAATATAAATCTGTAAAAGAAAGAGGAATACACATTGTTTCAGAGCACTGGCTTTTAGAAGTAAGCAATACTTTTTATCCCTCCCGTGTCTGTTAGATGAAAATATATAAACACTATTTCAAGGCATAAACCAATTTCAGTGTATGTAAAGAAGTTTGATTACCTTATTTAACAGTGCACATCTCATTTCTTTGGCATCAAAAACTAAAGATCTTTATTCCCTAAATACTTAAGCATTTAATAGGTATTATTTCTGAGTCTCTGATTCTGTTTTACTAAAGAGAAATGATATGAAAAAAAGTTATAGTAATTTAAGGATAATTAATTAATGTATGTATTTACCAATACAACTGTCTTTTCTCTTCTTTCTGGGTATTTCCTTGGAATGTGGTTGATACCTTGGCAAAAGCATAGAAATAGAATTAGATTTTATACATTAGTAAACATGACAATTAGGTTTTATACATTAGTAAACATGACATTAAAAAGTGAGGACAATATTGAATATAAACTGCAATTTAAAAATTTTTTTTAAGTGAGGAGAGTTTAATTGTCCTTTTTATAATGGGTTTTTTAGTATAAACTAGCTTTCAAAACTTTAATTTAGCAAGTCCTGGCTGGTGTGCTCAGTGGTTAGAGCGTTGGCCTGCACCCTGAAGGGTCATTGGTTCGATTCCTAGTCAAGTGTATGTACCTAGGTTGCAAGTTCCATCCCCGGCCAAGGTCGGGGCACATGCAGGAGGCGACCAATCAATGTGTCTCTCTCAAATTGATGTTCCTATCTCCTCCTCCCTCCCTCCCTTCCACACTCTCTAAAAAACTCAATAGAAAAAAATATCCTCAGGTGAGGATTAACAAAAAACCAACCAAATAAACCTTGAATTTTTTGAATTTTTATCCTGTTATTATTATGTAATGTATTGATTATCCGTATCCAACTTAACATCATTTATTCTCTAAGATTTTTTCAGTCCTGTTTAAAGCACACCATTCTATTGCAGTGTGCCCAGGAGTATAAGCACCTTCCCGAATCTCTGTATCCACACACGTATAATCCCAAAATGAGCTTGGATATCAGCGCAGTGCAAGGTGACAGACTCTGTAATAGTCAACTGCTCTCAGCTGATGGGACAACAAAAAATGATGAGGTAGGTAATATGGACAGTACATTTTCCCCCTCCTTGAGCAGAGCATATAATCATATATGGCTGTGAAACCTTCTACAATGGCTTGGTTTGAGCAACTGTTATTTTTCTCCTTCAGCCAGATCATTTGCCTGTAGAAGAAAATGATATAGATAATATGACCACTAATAACAAAGAAGTAGCAACATCAAATGGAAATGGAAGGAATGACTCCAAAGGAGGTAAAGTATTTTAAATTATAAAAAAAAAATTAATATATAATTTCTTTGCATCAAATAGAAAAATAAATTACTTTCTGTGGTGCTAAACAGAAATAAAACATATTTGAGGATTAATTGAAGTCCCATGCCAGTCATTAAGTAATAATATTCAAAACTTTAAGTGGTTTAAGTGAAATAGCCCTATTTTATTAAAGGTAGGTGGAGTTGATGATTAAAATTTTTCCTTTTGGTTCAGTCCTTTTCAGTGATAATCAGAAAGTTCTATTATATGTAATATATGTAATATATAAATTTTTTTAACATATATTATGAACTTGAGACCCTTTGGTCTGCGGGCCAATGCTCTAACCAGTGAGCAAACTGGCCAAGGCTCACATGGTTTTAAAGGTACAGAAGGAGGTATGAAGAGCTTCTACCTTCCAATGTTACAGTTTTTTTGTGTATCCTTCGAGGGCTGTTTTATGCATACATGATCATAAATATGTATATTCTCTCCTGACCTGCTTTTTTTTAAAAAAATACATACTGACCTGTTTTTTTAAAAAAAAAAAACATAAATTTTGGCTCAGTGGTTAGAGTGTCTGCCTGCGGACTGAAGAGTCTCGGGTTTGATTCTGGTCCAGGGCACGTACCTCAGTTGCAGGCTTGATCCCTGGCCCCAGTTGGGGTGCACATGGGAGGCAACTAGTCAATGTGTCCCCCTATCTAAAAAAGTCAATGGAAGAAAACCATAAGTGGTGGACAATTATGTATGTTGTTTTTACTTTGATCCTGATCTTTTTAACAGTTCAGCTTGTGGAGTATTTCATATCAGTACATAAGGAGCTCCTTCAGTCTTTTTTTTTTTTTTTTTTTTTTTGGCAGCAGTATATAGTATTCATTCCATGAATGTCCCACTTTACTTAGCCAGTCCCTTGTTGATGGGCATCTGGGATATTTTTAATTTCTTGCTATTACAGAGTGTGCTGCAATGAATAGTCACATATGTATAAGTGTCCCCTTTTTAATGGATTAAATATTTTCTATTTTCTATACTCATTCTACCCTACCCAAGCTTTCCCTATGACTTATTTACTCTTACTCTGTTCATTCCAAAAATATTTAGTACCTATTTCAGTGGTTAGTCTATAATATACACACACACACACACACATATGTATATGTGTATATATATATACACATACGTATATATGTATGTATATTATAGTGTGGTGTGTTTTCAAGGACCATTGGGGAAAATCACATACATAAATGACTGTTGTGCACCTCAGACTATAGTACCTAAATGAGAGTGTGTAAGAAGCAGGCAGGGCGCTCTACAGGAGAGATAAATCACTGCAAGTCTTAGCAGAGTGTCTTCGAAGGGCTTCCTGATTCTTTCATGCACAGGCCTTGTGTTAAGGGCTGCCTTCATGTTCTGCAGTATTCATAGTCTTAGTACTTTATACTATAGCCTGTAATACTCAGTAAATGTCAAGTCATTCAACCAAATCTAGACAAAATAGTTATATGAATAAGATGTGATTTTTTAAAAAAGAGAAACTTACCTTGATAGGTATATTTGTGTATGTTTCAAGCACTGACACAGACCTTGGAGATGAGAGAGAATTTCCAAAAGCAGCTTCAGGAGATAATGTCTGCAACATCAATAGTGAAACCCCAAGGGCAAAGGACCTCCCTTTCAAGAAGTGGTTGTAACAGTGCTTCTTCAACCCCTGACAGCGCTCGCTCCACCCGCAGTGGACGAAGTAGGGCCCTGGAGGCCCTGAGGTAGGTACCTGTCACTCATCCTGGTGGCAGCACGAGATGACTACATGACTTGAGAGAAAGGTAGCTGCTTATGCAGGAACCTACTGACTCAGTTCCATGAGTTAAGCCTAATTTTGCTGTTTTGTTTTTTGTTTGTAATTTTGTGGGGGGTTTTTGTTTGTAATTTTGTTTCTTTTACTTTAGTCTAAACTTCTACTTTACTATCAAGACCACTAAAAGGGCTATACCACTAGGCCTTATTTAGCCCAAACTACCTACGGGGTTCACAAAAGTAGGTTTACAGTTGTGAGTACGTGAAACACAGAATTTTGGTGTCTTTTTTTTTAATTTAGAGGAAGGGGGAGAGAGAGAAACATCAGTAAGAGAACCATTGATAGCTGCTTCCCACATGCCCCCTACTGGGGATTGAGCCCTGACTGGGAATCGAACTGGAGACCTCTTTGGTGATGGAACGATGCTTAACCACTGTGCCACACTTGCCAGGGCCAGAGTTTATTCCTGTATTGTTAATTATTGAATTATTTTCCATACAACAACTATAAACCTACTTTTGCCCACCCCTGTGTATTCAGATACCACCTTCCTCGCTTTTCTGACTTCCCTCCCTTGTTCCAAGCAGTTCTGGAATTCTTGATTGGGGGTAGGAAACAGACACACAGGTTTGGTTTCTTACCAAGCAGTGCTTCACAGTGAAGTGATTTAAACAGTTGTTTCTTACTGAAACTACATGTATTTTGTATTCTCTACAAATCTGTATTCTAGGAAAGGTGATTACAGATCTTAGTGTGATGTGTTGAGTAGCATTACATCTTCGTTTTCCTGATAGAAAATTCTCTAATTATATGATAAGCATTATGGGACTTACATCTTGAATTAATTAAATTATGCATTCACCTTATAAATGTATATTTCATGAGGCTAATTCTCTGAGTAACAGTGGCTTTTTGTTAATATACTTCAGGTTATGTTTTATTATTATAGAGAGCCTAAATCTTGTGCCAAGTTAGAGTAAATACCCAGAGAATAAAAGGCTATCCTCCTTGTTTTTGAGACAAGTGAACTCTTAGTGGTATCATCAGTTTTGGTAAAATCTTTTTATTAAGATGTGAGATATATATATATATAATTGGATTGTATATAGCATGCATGTGTATATATGTTGAAAGATTTGGTATATATCTTGGAAGAAAAGAGTTGGAATTGTATTTCCTCTCCAGTGGAAATGTTACAGTTGCACCATAAAGCATGCTTTACTTTAGTTCAGCATAAGGCTGGTCTGCCTGTGACTCTGGGAGGTTTGGTTACAAGAGCTAAAAGGTCCTTCTAAGGCAGCATTTACAATACGCTTCCCATGTAATTACAGTCGTTAGTTCAAGTGATAAAAATGGAAAATACAACTACCGGTAAGCAAAATAACCAGTTTTCTAAACATTACCAAGTTTCCCTAAGCCTATATAAGTAAGAAAACTGCCCATTTTTTCTTATTTAAGTTCTTTATTGTTGAAAGTATTACATATGTCTCCGTTTTCCCCCATTGACCTCTCTCCACGCACTCCCGCCCCCCAGCACAGGCCCTCACCCCCTACTGTCTGTGTCCATTGGCTAAGCTTATATGCATGCATACAAGTCCTTTGGTTGAGCTCTTATCCCTCCCCCTGCTTTCCTCTGAGGTTTAACCGTCTGTTCGATGCTTCTATGTATCTGGAGAAACTGCCATTTTTAAATGCAGCATTCATTTTGGAATTAAAGTTGTTTTTGACAGTGACCTTTTTTCTCCCTCTTTGAAGTTTCAAATATATGGGCATTCAGTCAAAATATGTGTTTCATTTTCTCACTGAAACATAAGTTTCTGGGAGAAACATTTTAAAAAGAAAATCTTTCCCAAAGTTTCTTTATCCAATAAATAGTGTCAAGTGCTTACTGTGTGCTAGATGGGCATATAAAGGTGACCCACAAATGTACCATCTAACTAAAGGAATTTGTGGATTTTGTTAGGGCTGTCTATTAAAATTGTCACTTTTATTCCTTAGGCAGTCTCGTCAAACAGTATCTGATAACAACACAGAGCCCTCCCAGAATGAACAGATCATTTGGGATGACCCTACAGCCAGAGAGGAGAGGGCCAGGCTTGCCAGCAATTTGCAGTGGCCAATTTGCCCCACACAATACTCTGAGCCTCAGGTCGATATTAAAAATTTGGAGGATTCTCCTTTCCAGGAGCCTTTCCAGGATCTGAAAACTGCTGAACAGGGTAATGAGAACGAGATCTATTTACTTCTTTGTATTAAGTACATGTTGGCCTCTTGAAAATTAACAGATAAGCACATTGTGATTCTCTGAATTGTCCATGCAAATGAAAAACTTAGGTATTTCTAATTTAGTTTAAAAGAATCAGAAAAATAATTGTGAGGTAATTAATTTATCAGTAAATTGAAAAATACATTTTTACTTTTAAATTTAGGATTAGGCATTATTTTTACTGTTATTTCTTTTATTCTAGTCTTTCTTGCATTTGTTTTTTCTCCTGATCATCTTGTTTCCATTTAAGTCTTGTCCTGACTTCTCAGCACATACTGCACTTGTTCTTTGGATTTGTCTGAGTTTCTTTCTGAATTCCCCTATTGTTTTCTTCCTTGGGCTTTCTTTATCTTAAACAGAATGTTAGATGTTTCTCTGCACTAGATATATAGATTTATCTCTGCTTCTGATTTTCTCCAAGTGAAACCTTGCTTTTATTTTACAAATTTGTGATACTTTTTATTGGTGAGAGCTTGGCAGAAGCCCACAGCTGACACCACCATTTGCCCCTTTAATGCTAAGTAATCTCATTGATTTATAAGCTCTAGAAATAGGCCACTTCTTTTGCATGTATTTTTACATTCCAGAATGTGTTTAATCTCATCTTGGCTAAGACAGATGAGACTTTCCCAGAATTGTTCTTAGTCATGTTTGGGTAATACCACACTGCAACGTTTTATTGCCCTCAGCTGTCTGTGATCCTGGAAACGTGTGTGTGACTGAAGCGCCAAAACACCCCACCTCTGAAGAACTGGACACCCCAACAAAAGACAGCCACCTGATCCCGACGCCTCAAGCCCCCAGTATTGCGTTCCCCCTGGCCAACCCACCCGTGGCTCCACACCCTAGAGAAAAGGTTTGTTGCCCTTAGTCTGGTGGTGATGGCTGTTGGATGGCGATGGTGTGTGGCATTCAGATTTTATTGGTATCCATATCAAGGCTTCATCAAATGTTGAAAACTGCATTTCTTTGCATTGTATTATTTATTTTTTATATTTGATAACCCAGAAGACTAAATGTTACTGTGAAATAACTATATACCTAATAACTTTTTAAATGTTACTTTGTCTAAAATAAAACTCTTCCGTTTCAGATAACAATAAAGGAGACTCATGAAGACTTAAAAAAACAGTACACATTTCAGTTGTCATCTCTCAATCCTCAAGAACGTATTGATTACTGTCATCTGATTGAGAAACTAGGTACAAGTATTTTACTTAAGTCAAAAACATCCCACCCAATAATCGTTATTTAGAAGGCAAATGTGGATGATATTATCACTGGTCTAGAAATTGAGACGAAAAAGATGTACATTGAGTCAGCATTAGAGCTTTTAAAGGCACTGGGTCATAGGATTTAAAGATGGAAGTTGAAACCAACCTTTAAGGATTGAGAATCTTTTTGTGATGCTTTGAGCATATATTTGTTCATTGATGAAAGCCTGGACCAAATCAATGAAATTATAGACTTCACTGAAATGTGGTTTTACTTACATAGTATTTGTATTCCACTAGTTGTCAGGCTCTCGATCTGACATCATTCTACAGGCAGCGCTGAGCGTACCAGACAGATAACCTGGTGCTCTGGCCACATACTGAATGCTGTCTGTCCTTTTAAGGATGTGGAGAACCATGGTATGTTTATTTAAAGATTTCCGTCATGTGTACAGTAGTACACTTGAGAAGCCTTTTCTTAGAAACTTGATTCAGGTGGAACATGTTGTGCCCCAGTCGCCTAATAAGTCCGAATGGATGAGCGTTCCAGTTTGGTGAGCTCTGGGCAAAGCACCAGAGTCTGTCTCCTAAAGATGGTTCCATCTGTGCCGGCTCTGGGCAAGAGTAGCAGCAGTTAGCAGAAAATGGTCTGGAAGAGGACAGTGCACAGGGGCACCTGGGTATAGACTGTGCTGAAATTGGGAGTCTGTGGCTACAGGATTTCTTACAGAGAATGCAGAGGCCCTTCACTTCATGAATGAACACTGGTGACCGATAGACACAAATCAGTCTATTGTACTGTCTGGTTAGATAACAATATTATATTAATACGGAATTTCTACCTTATTGGCACCTCTGATCCTGGGTGAGTTACCTCTACCTGTGTCCCCTTATGTAAATTGCAGATAATAATAGTAACTGCATAAACTTGTGAGGACTAAATGAGCTAACAATCTTGACTACTTTAAACAGTCCCTGGCATATAGTAAGTCCTCAAAAGGTATTGCTGCTGCTGTTAGTCATCTCTAAAGCATGAGTTTGAATGTTAAGTCTTAGGAAGTCCTGGCTGCATCTTCACCTAGCTAGTAGTCAAGCTACTAGGTGTACCAGTTAATAATGCGGATTTTTTTCAATAGATAGAGTTACACATATGTTGATACATATGCAATTTGATATGTATACTATTTTGTTATATTGACAGCAAGCTTCAAAATTTCATGTCAAATTTGCTGAAGGTGTTAACGTTTTTACGCTTAAAAATGTCGAATTTTGTGCAAAAAAAAAAAAAGCATTTGTGGGAAGTTTTAATTCATTATTTTGAAGAAAAAGTTACCATATACTTCAGGAAACTTAATGGTGAACATGCTCCATCTCAAGATACTTGTGAACATTGGGTTAAATGCTTTAAAAGTGATGATTTCGATGCGAAAGACAAAGAATGTCCAGGTCAACCAAAAAAGTTTGAAGATGAACAATTACAAGCATTATTGAATGTGAAGATGCGTGTCATACTCAAGAACAACTTGCAGAAAGATTAAACGTTGCTCAGCAAACAATTTCCAATCGTTTACAAGCAACGGGAAAGATTTCAAAGGAAGGAAAATGGGTGCCACATCAACTGAACGAAAGACAAATAGAAAACCGAAAAGTCATCAGTAAAATGTTGCTTCAACGGCACTAAAAGTCTTTTTTGCATCGAATGGTGACTGGCGATGAAAAGGATATATTTTAAGAATCCCAAATGCACAAAATCATGGGTTGATCCAGGTCAACCATCAACATTGACTGCAAGGCCAAATCGCTTCGGAAAGAAGACAATGCTCTGCGTTTGGTGGGATCAGGAAGGTGTGGTTTATAATGAGCTTCTAAAACAGGGTGAAACCGTTAATACTGATCGCTACCAACAACAAATAATCAATTTGAACCACACTTTGATAGTAAAACAACCAGAATATGCCAGAAGACACAGCAAAGTAATTTTGCTTCATGATGACGCACCATCACACACTTCAAAACCAGTTTACTTATTTGAAGAAATAATGACCGAAAACTTCCCCCACCTGGTGAAAGAAAGACAAGACCAGGAAGCGCACAGAACCCCAAACATAAGGAATCCAAAGAGGACCACACCAAGACACATCATAATTAAAATGCCAAGAGCAAAAGACAAAGAGAATATTAAAAGCAGCAAGAGAAAAACAGTTACCTACAAGGGAGCACCCATACAATTGTCAGCTGATTTCTCAACAGAAACTATGCAGGCCAGATGGGAGTGGCAAGAAATATTCAAAGTGATGAATAGCAAGAACCTACAACCAAGATTGCTCTACCCAGCAAAGCTATCATTCAGAATTGAAGGGCAGATAAAGAGCTTCACAGATAAGAAAAAGCTAAAGGAGTTCATCACCACCAAACTAGTATTATATGAAATGCTGGAAGGTATTCTTTAAGAAGAGGAAGAAGAAAAAAGTAAAGATAAAAATTATGAACAACAAATACATATCTATCAACAAGTGAACCTAAAAATCAAGTGAATTAAAAACCCGAAGAACAGAATAATCTGGTGAATATAATAGAATCAGGGGCATAGAAAGGGAGTGGACTGATAATTCTCAGGGGGAAAGGGCTATGCAGGAAGAGACTGGACAAAAATGGTACACCTATGGATGAGGACAGTGCAGGGGAGGTAAGGGCAGAAGGTGGGGTGGGAGCTATGGGGGGAAAAAGGAGAAACAATTGTAATAATCTGAATAAAGATTAAAAAAAAAAGACACGTTAAAAGATCTTGCCTGGGAAGTATTAACTCACCAGCCATATTCACCGAACCTTGCTCCTTCAGATTACCACTGTTCCAATCGATGGCACATGCACTTTCTGAGCAGCACTTCAAAACATATGAAGAAGTGGAAAATTGGATCTCTGAATGGTTTGCCTCAAAACAAAAGTTCTGTTAGGACGGTATCCACAAATTACCTGAAAGATGGGGGAAATGTGTAGCTAGCGATAGACATTGCTTTGAAAACGCACTTTTTTGATGTTTCTCTTGAAATTGTCGTGTTTTCTTTGATTACAAAATGTGCCATTATTAACCGGTACACCTAGTAAGCTCTAAAGTATGAATCAACACCCACCCTGCTTTGCTTGAGCTTATATTTACTTATGTCGCCTTTTGTTCCTCAGAGTCAGGCGTCACCCATTAGTACCCGAGAGGAGATTTCAGCCCTGCCTGCTGCTTTGTCTCTTTACTGAGCACAGCTGTGTATTTCCTCCCAAACTTCTGTGGTCGGTCAGCTGACCTTATTTCCACTCACGGAAAGTGTTTTTCTGCTTTTAGTCTGTAGGTGCCCCTTTTTGACTTCTTTGTTTATCTATATATTCAGTGCTTCAAATTGCTAAGGTAGTTGAAACCTAAGAAATTTAGCAACTAACTGCAGTTTGTGGCCCTTGTTTTGTGTTTTGTTTTTCTTTTTAAATATCTTAATTGTACTAAACAAGTGCTGATCTAAAATTTGAACAAGGATTTCGTATTGAAATAGCAAAGAATTTGTTAATTATTTTAGATCTGATAATGGCATTGTGGCTAAGTAAGAAAATCTCCCAATTTTTCTCTCCTTCAGGTGGATTGGTAATAGAGAAGCAGTCCTTCGATCCCAGCTGCACCCATATTATTGTGGGGCATCCACTTCGAAATGAGAAGTATTTAGCCTCAGTGGCGGCTGGGAAGTGGGTTCTTCATCGCTCCTATCTCGAAGCATGCAGGACTGCTGGGCGTTTTGTGGCGGTGTGTATTCAAATTAACGTAAAGGGTCATTGTTCTTTATTTGTTCTTTAAAAGTGCGTATCTTAATAATTGATTGCAACACATACACAGACCACTTGTGTAATTGAAATAACCAAATATGACCAATAAAGTCCACATTAACAATTAAAGCCCAAAAAATTTGGAGATTATAGATTCCTAGCTATGTCAATTTGATTTACTTTAATTTGTCTTTTAACTGAAATAACATTCGAAAATATTAAGATGATCTCACTGTAAGCTTTACTGCTAGCCAATTAAATATTAAACTATTTGCAATATTTTGGTTCCTAACTGACCATCACAATTGTAGCTGTCATATACTAGTTTTTAAGTTTTCAATCAGGATCTCATAGGAATCACTTCTACAGACAGATAATGAAGCTGTTAGTACCTCCCTCCGCTGAGACTGTGTCCTGTGAAGTTCATCTTACAGTGGGTGAAACCCAGGAATCTAAATATTACCAATTGCTATGGTTATCTGTGTTTCTGAGAAATGCATGCAATATTTTATTTCTAGTTCATATTCTCTATATTTATAACAATTGAATGTATAGTTTTTAACTCTTGCTAGACTGTGAAGTCCTTGAGGACATAATTGTGGGAACTCAAAAAAGTGTGCTGGACTAATTCTCTAGGAAGAAGACTATGAGTGGGGAAGTAGTTCCATACTTGATGTTTTGACTGGAATCAGTGCACAGCAACGCAGACTAGCACTTGCAGCAATGAGATGGAGGAAAAAAATCCAGCAGAGTCAAGAATCGGGCATTGTTGAGGTATTACATACTCAGATACGTAGGTAGTATAAATGGCATTCAATGTCATGACTGTTCCAGATTAAGTTTTTTATATAATGTTGATAGCACTTTTAAAAGTAGTTCACATGTCAAATGTGACCCATATGTATTCCAAAGAATCCTTTCAGCAACTAGCTTCAGGGGTTCTTAACTTGGGGTCCACAAACTTTCCCAAAGAAGTTTGTAGATTAAATTCAGGAAGGCTATCCACTCTAGATGGGGGAACAATACATCCTTGTTTTTACTAACATCTAATTAAAAGCATTTCCTTTAGTTATAAGTCTGAGCAACAAATCACAACACTAGTAACAGTACCTGTGATTCTGCCCTAAGAGAAGTCAGATATCTTTGCTTTGCATTATAATGTAAGTATCCTGAAGTGTTTATGTTCACTACTTTAAAATTACAGTAGTTACTCAACTCACCACTACTTTCAATGTAATACATTAGTATAGAAGCACACATCAATTATGTCAATTTTTAAAATAATAATTAGGTAATTTTCAATAAAATTATTTCCTATGTAATCCTCTATATTTTGGATATTTAAAAACATGCATATGTTATGGAAATGACAAACTTGGATATTTAAAAACATGCATATGTTATGGAAATGACAAACAAAGCTATTATTTTTTAAAAAAAAACACACACACAAATTGCTTAGGGACTAGGTCTATAGGGACTGTAAAAGAGGTCCATGGCTCACAAAGGTTAAGAAACCCTGAGTAATTTTCTGTTCTGAGTTCTCTGCTTCTCCACATCCTTGTTAGCTTTGACTCCCTTTCTTTTGGAGTAATTCCACTGTATATACCCAATTTGTAAATATTTTCAAGAGAAATACAATGGAGGCTTCATCTAATCTAAGAAGCTGTGCTTTAGGCTTTACCCTTGATTAATTATAAGAAAAAAATACTAGAAAAGATTAAAAAAAACTCAAGTTGCTTTGTTTTAACGTTACCTATTAAATCATTTTCCTTCATTCAGTATTTATTGGTGGTTTACTGTGTGCCAGACATGGCTGTGTTTCAGAGGATTCTGACCAGAGACAGTTACCACTGTGGCAGGATAAAGGTTATAAGGTTACTCGTTGACATAAAACTAATTAAAATATTACCTGAATTTATCTGTCACTTATTTTCCAAATAATTTCACACAATGTTTTGTGTTTGTAGGGGGCATTTAGCGGGTGGAAGGTTATTTTACATGTTGCCGATCAGAACCGAGAAGCCGGATTCAGACGGCTGCTTCAGTCCGGAGGAGCAAAGGTTCGTATTGAACCAGTTCTCTGGGTTTTTACATGCGTTACTTTCTCAGCAAGGTCGCTGTGATCGGTTCCTAATTCCCTTGCTTTGGGAGCTGGTAATCCCTAAGTACAGACATACAGTTGAATTATTTTGGAACACTCATAGCTGTGGTGCTTTTTCTTTAGGTGCTACCTGGTCATTCTGTGCCTTTATTTAAAGAAGCCACACATCTCTTTTCTGACTTTAATAAACTGAAACCAGATGACTCAGGACTTAATATAGCAGAAGCTGCTGCCCAGTACGTGTACTGCTTGAAAACAGAATACATTGCCGATTATCTCATGCAGGTTTGTAAGCTTCGGTCCTTGACCTCATTACCAGCCATCTGCTTATAGGCATAGAGAAGTTTGCACATCACCACCCTCAGCTCCTTGTCAATCATGTCAGACTCCTGTTATTTCCTATTTAACCCCTTTCAGTTTCATTCTTTTTATAATCATGAACACATATGTAAACATTTAGCTTGGAATTTAAATATGAGCTAGGTATAAAAGTGCTCTTCTAGATGTTGGAATATAAAGAAAGCAGAAATTGATTTCAAGAGTCCAAGGAGAATGGCATAGGAAAAGGGGGGAAGCCATGATGCAGCCTGCCATGTGACTTCTGCTTGCGCTTGCTCCGGGTTTAAACAAAAGAATGCCCCAAACACAAACATGAAGCCTTTCTCATAAAGCACTGGGGTCATTTTAGGAATACAGCTGCCACCTAAGACAAGAACCAATAATTATTAATTTTTTAATCCTCACCCGAGGATATTTTTTCTACTTATCTTTATAGAAGAGGAGGGAGAGAGATGCATTGACGGCTTGCCTCTCACGCACCCCAACTGGAAATTAAACCTGAGACCCGATACTAACCACTGAGCAAACTGGCCAGGGCAAGAACTGATCATTATTAATTGCCTTTGGCTGGGCATAGTATTTTCTTGGGACACTGTATGAATTTTGGCTTTGCAAGCTGGGTAATTATGTAACATTGACTGTTACTTAACCTTTTTATTTTATTTGTAAAATGGGGAACAAAAAATACCTCTCACGTATTTATTGTAAAGATCAAGTAAAATTTCAGTAAAAAGATTTTCAAAAATTACACTAAGCATACTGTATCACACTTGATAACTATTAACTGTATTTTTCCAAATTTTCCCTATTCTTATATTTAATCCATTATTTAGGTCTGAGCTAGCCCCACTCTGAGCTATTAGCTCGCTTTTCTGATAAACGATGACTGACTATTCACTAAATGTGACGCCTGATAAACAGCAAACCTTGAAAAACAAATGTTTTCTTTGCAAGAATTTAGGAATGAATATATGAATAAAAGGGGATGTATAAAGTTTCTGTAGTCAAAAAGCAGAGTAAAGAAACCTATTACCTGATCTTTTTAACAGTTTAAAATTTGAATTAAAATGAATAATGTATTTTCCCCCTTTCAGGAAACCCCTCCTCCAGTAGAAAATTACTGTTTACCAGAAGCTGTTTCCTTTCTTCAGAATTATAAGGAACTGGGGTCTGGATTATCACAAAAGAGAAAAGCTCCTCCAGAGAAAAATAACACCAAACGGCCTCGAGTGAACTGATCGCATCTGCTCTTCAGTTACCAAACCACGTGTTTAAATTCAGAGCCTGAATGTTACTGTGATTTCTGAAGAACTCCACTCAGGGTGGAAGGATGACCCTGCTTGAAGTAGATTTTTAACACTTGAAATTTCAATCAGTGAAATATTAACTGTTCCTGAATGGAGAGTTCCCTGCAATAACAAAACACAACCCCTCAGCTAGCTTGTTATTAAAACACGTTGAAGTGTGCAAGGGGCTTTTTATGTATTTTCTTATAAACGTCTGAGGCTGTACTTAGTGGGAGTTTTATTAGCAAGGTGATGGATTTTGCTTTAATTCATAACAAGGAAGTTTACTGGGATTTATTCATGTTTTCCTGATTTTTAAATTCTCACCATTTTACCTCTTTTTAACAGGGGCCTGAGCTCAAGGTTTAATGAGGAACTGAGGCATTAAACTTAAAATGTGTGTGTATATATGTATATGTATGTTTGTACAAATCTCCATGATGTTTGCTAAGTTTGGATGCCAAACTTAGAAAATAAAGACAATAAAGAATAAAAGTCATACGTTTTTTAAAAGTATTTTGGCATTCATTCTCTTGAATCAGTAACAGATTTGTAAACCTGCTTAAAAAGCTTATTGCTAGGCATATATCTGGTGCTATTTACAATATTGTTCTATTGGGTTAAAAAAAAAACTTAGAACCACGAAATTGTATTAGCCTTTATTACCAAATAACTGCATGCATTATCACTGTCTTCCAAATATAAAGCTGCCTCATTTTGTTTAAGGAACAAACCAGAATCAGGAGCATAGTGTTGATGTAACTATTAATGGCTTTCTTTGAAAGGCAGGCGGTGAGGGTCTCAGTTCTTAACCGAGACCAATGATTTTAATTTCAAATATAACAATCTAAGGGGAAAGAGGTTAAGTATTGCACGTTTTAAAAATTCTTGTGCACTGGTTGAAAATTGCTGACATAGAGAACGAATTTTTATCAGATTTTTCTCTAAATGGAATAGAGGTTTTCCTGTCCTTCAAAGCATTTAGCTTAGAGCTATTTCACAGCTTAGGACAATACAAATTCCTACACAACTAGATACAGGTTGTGGTGTAAACACACTCCTGCTCCTCCCACCAACAAACACCTTGTGGCCTGGTTTCATCAGGGCCATTAGTTCGCTGGGTGTTTCCCAGGCAGTTTGCAGTACATTTCCCTGAACTTCACCAATTAAAAGTCTTTAAGTAGTTGTTGATGAATACTGTTGATAAAATTACCTAATATCATTTTCTTATCTGCTAAAATTATTAACTATTTCCCCAGTTTGTCTTACACGCACAGTTTACAGTTTTAAGGCTCTAGAGCTCAGCTTCTCCCGACTCCAGAATCTGTCCACACCCTGTGTAAACCATTTCCACTCTGCCCTGATGCCAGCAAGGTCTGCCTACGTGCAAATCATTCCAAACAGGTGCTTCTCTCATTTAAAAGAAAAGAACCCACTTCCCTTGATTATCCTAATTCCTAGTTTCCCCTCAGAATTACTACCGTATTTTAATCTGTGATATTCAAATTAGCAATTTATATTCCTACATGAATTTCCTTGTGCATTAATCTAATCTCACCAACATTCATTCATTCAACAAAGATGATTCCTTAGCCTATAAGGTAGTGCTTGGGGTTCAGGAGCAAACCACCCAGACGGCATGCTCTTTCAGCGCTGAAGGGGTGAGGCCCTCAGTCTGGACACACAGTACTCAATTATACTCAGATTTATAGTGTTACGGACTGAACTGCCCACCCTCACCCCCCATTTCATAGCCATGTCCTAACCCCCAGTGTGGCAGTATGAGGATACTGAACCTTTAAGGAAGTCATTCAGGTTAAATGAGGTCATACGGTTCGGGGCTCTAATTCAGGACTAGTGGCCTTAGGAGAGACTAGGAGGGCATGCGCAGGGAGGAGAGTCCCATGCAAGGTCACCGAAGGCACTGTCCGCAAGTCAGGAAGATGACTCACTGGAAAGCACCCCAGCCAGTGCCTTGAGCTGAAGATGCCTAGCCTCCAGAATGGTGCAAAATTCCTATTGTTTGAGCCACCCGGTTGCGGCAGCCCGAGCAGGCTAATACAATACTGTGGTGCCAAGATCTTAACCTGGGGCCGTGATGCCTGGGGATGGACACCAGCACGACTTTGTGTACGTGCATTTTTAGGAGAGAGTTCAGTTTCAGAATTCGGTCTGTGCCTCCCATGTAGTACAGCCTTCACCCAGAGGTGCTTTAACACATACTGCTTTACATCAGGGTTAGGCAAACTTTCTGGAGAAGTCCCAATAGTAAGCATTTTAAGCTCTGTGGGCCAAGACTTCATGGCATTTTTCCTTCAACCCTTTAAAAATGTAAAAGCCATTCTCAGTTGGAGGCCATAAAAAATAGGCACTGGTCTGGGTCTTTATCCAAAGACACCCAAAACACTAAATCAAAAAGACATGCATCCACATGTTCATTTTAGCATTATTTACAATAGCCAAGATATGGAAGCAACCCAAGTGTCCATCAGTATATGAGTGGATAAAGAAGTTGTGAAAATATACAATGGAATAGGACTCAGCCATAAAAAAAAAATCCTGCCATCTGCAACAACATAGAGATGGACCCAGAGAGTATTGTGCTGAGTGAAATAAGTCAGAGGAAGACAAATGCCATGATTTCACTTCTATGTGGTGTGTAAGAAATGAAGCAGAACAGAAACAAACTCATAGACTCAGAGATCATTTTGATGGTTGCCACATGGGAGGGCATTGGAGGGATGGGTGAAAAAGGTGAAAGGATTAAGAAATACAAAACTGCCGAAACTGGTTTGGCTCAGTGGATAGAGCGTCGGCCTGCGGATTGAAAGGTCCCAGGTTTGATTCCGGTCAAGGGCATGTACCTTGGTTGCGGGCACATCCCCAGTAGGGGGTGTGCAAGAGGCAGCTGATCGATGTTTCTCTCTCATCGATGTTTCTAACTCTATCCTTCTCCCTTCCTCTCTGTAAAAAATCAATAAAATATATATAAAAAATAGTAATGGAGTTATAAACTGAAAATTCCTCAAGATATGTAATTTGGGAGGTCTGAATGTATAATATTGTGAAAAGTGAAAAGAAGAGCAAATTAAATGAATAAGAAAATAAATTTATTTAAAAGAAAAGAAATACAAAACTCATGGTCACGAGGATGTAAAGTACAGCCGAGGGGAATATAGTCAATGTAATAACTATGTATGATGTCAGATGGGTTCTAGATTTATCTGGGTGATCACTTAGTTATTTAATGTCTTAAAAAATGTCTACTCACTGGGTTGTACACTGAAACTAATATAATAGTGTGTGCCAAGTGCAATTGAAAACAAAAAAAATTAAAAATGTTTTAAATGCAGGAAGGGTGGGATAGCTCAGTGCAGACTCGGCTGTCCCTTCAGCTCCTGGCAGGAGGCTGGCCTGCCCTCTGCACCTACCTCCCAGCACAGACCTGTTCTGTGGTGGGCAGAAGGTGCTCTGCAGCCCGAGGACACCATATCAGTGCAAAAATTAGTTGGGGGCGGTGTTGATGTGGCTGTAAAAGGGTACCTGAGGGACTCTTATGATGAAACTGTTGGTATCTTACTTTTTAAACATAAATGTGAAGATCTAATTAGCTTTATTAAATGATTTGTGAAATGGGCAGTATATCATCTAGGGAGCAGAGAGATACTCCTGCACTGTCTGTGTCTTGTCCTTAGTCTCCCGGCTGTGGTGTGCTATATATTTTTATAAGATGTTAGAGTTGGGGAAATGGGTAAAAGGTGCAGAGGATCACTGTATTTCCAAAACTGTATGCTAATCTACAATTATCTCAATAAATTTAACTTTTAAAAATATTTTTTTATTGATTTCAGAGAGGAAGGGAGAGGGAGAGAGAAGTAGAAATTCACTGAGTGGCCAGATTATTATGATCTCTGAAAGCATGATAATCTGGCCACTCAGTGTGTGTGTGTGTGTGTGTTAGAGGCCCGGTGCATGAATTCGTGCATGGGTGAGGTCCAGCCAGCCTGGCCAGGGGGAGGGGAGACGGGCGGTTGGCCTGCCTGCTGGTCGAACTCCTGGTCAAGGGGACAATTTGCATATTAGCCTTTTATTATATAGGATATACACTGAGTGGCCAGATTATTATGCGTTCAGAGATCATAATAATCTGGCCACTCAGTGTATATCAATAATGAAAGAGCAGCATTGAGCAGCTGCCTCCTGCACGCCTCCTATGCGGGATCAAGCCCACAACCCGGGCATGTGTCCTGACCTGGAATCGAACTGTGAACTCCTGGTTCATTGGTTGATTCTCAACCACTGAGCCACACTGGCTGGGCAAATTTAATTTTTTTTTTAAAGTTCTGACATGCTAATTGGAAACTCAAATATATATACGTATGCATACATGATGCATGCAGTGGGTGGTGGTGTGTGGATCCCTGCTCTGTAGCCCTAAAGACACTTTAATCTACATCTGTCAACAAGCCAGTTGCAGTTCCTGGTTTTCCTTCCACCCGGAGTTGGCCCTTTGGCAGAGCCATCTGATGCTTGTTTAGCATGTGGGAAACTGCAATTCGAATTATCAAGTGTTTTAAATTAGAAAGAAAAGCCATGGTATAGATATTAGTTTAGGCTCTTTATGCCATAAAAGAACGTTAAATTTTTTAAGCAATGGGAACGGATAAATGAAAGGAGAGAATCAAGCAATTGTCTTATCAGTAAACCTGCATTTCAGGATAACCTGTCAGTTGAGGAAAAACTCTTCTTGATAGAGTAATTCCAGGTACTAAGTACAGGAGAAATGATAGGAGCAAGCCATTTTACAACTCCTAATAAAATCATAGGTCTACGCAAATGGGGAACTTTATAATGATGGATCAAGGTAATAATACCTAAATTCACTCATCACTCAAGACAGCCAGACATGCCTCCTGATGTGATACAACAGGGAACAGAGAGCATCTCTTACTCCGTTAATTAAACGTGAATTTGATTACGCCTCCGGATCTTACTACCTGCAGTCAATCAAAACCGAGTCAGGAGTGTTCCAGCTCAAGATGACGATGTTACAGGATCCTGATTTCCAGTCCTCCCACAGACACAACCTACAGTTACATACAAAACCATTTCCTCAGAAAGAAACCCAAAACTGGCTGAGCAACTCCCACAATTTGGGCAAATGAGGAAAAACCCCACATCAAAACGGGTAGAAGAGGCTGAACTGCAATTTTGCCATAAACCCCACCCCTGATGCAATGACCCACAAGTAGGAGGAAACTCACAACCCTGAACTTCTCCCTAAGAGAAGGGCCCCCAAAACATCTAGCTTTGAAAGCCAATGGGGCTCGCACTAGGCCATAGCGATCTGAGAAACATCAAAATAAATAAAAACTTTGAAACAAGTGGAAATGGAAATACAATATACCAATACCTGTGGGATACAGCAAAAGCAGCTATGAAAAGGAAGTTCAAGGCAATAAATGCCTACATGAAAAAACAAGAAAGGTCCTCAAAAAACAACCTAACTTTACAGCTCAGGGAACTAGAAAAAGAACTAAGCCCAAAGTTAGTCGAGGAAAGGAAACAGCAAAGATCAGAGCAGAATTAAATGAAATAGGAGCTAAAAACATAATTCAGCCCTAGCTGGTTTGGGTCAGAGCGACAGACTGTGGACTGAAGGGTCCCAGGTTCGATTCCAGTCAAGGGCACATGCCAGGTTGTGGGCTCAGTCCCCAGTAGGGGATGTGCAGGAGGCAGCCAATCAATGATTCTCTTTTATCATTGATGTTTCTATCTCCCTCTCCCTTCCTCTCTGAAATCAATGAAAATATTTTTAAAAACAATACAAAAGATGAATAAAATTAAGAGCTGGTTTTTGAAAAGATAAACTCTCCAAGAAAAAAAGAGTGGACTCAAATAAAATCAGAAATGAATGAAGACGTTACAATTGATACCACGGAAGTATGAAGGATCGTAAGGGACTACTATGAACAATCATATGCCAGCAAATTGGACAACCTAGAAGAAGTGAATCAATCTGAGAAACATACAACCTACTAAAACTGAATCATTAAAAAGTAATAAATCTAGTCCTGGATGTTGTTGCTCAATGGTTAGAGCATCAGCCCGCCCACCAAAGGGTCATGGGTTTGATTTTCATTCAAAGGCATGTGCAGGTTTGATCCCCCGCCTGCCAGCATGCATGTAGGAGGCAACCAACCAATGTGTGTCTCTCACCAGTGGTTCTCTGTCTCTCTCTCTCCCCCCCACTCCTGCTCCCTTCCTTCTTACCTCCCTACCACTCTTTCTAAAATCAATGGAAAAATATTCCCGGGTGAGGATTAACAACAACAACAAAGAAATAAAAAATCTAAATAGACCAACTGCTAGCAGGGAGCTTAAATCAGTAATCAAAAACGTCCCAACAACTCTAGCCACTGTGGCTCAGTGGATAGAGTGTGGGCCTGCAGACTGAAGGGTCCCCAGTTGGATGCCAGTCAAGGGCACATGGCTGAGTTGTGGGTTCGATTCCCAGTCGGGGGTGTGCAGGAGGCAGCCTATCAAGGATTCTTTCTCATCATTGATGTTTTTATCTCTCCCTCTCCCTCTATGAAATCAATAAAAATATATTTAAAACAAAACAAAACAAAAAACCTTCCAACAAATAAAAGTCCAAGACCCGATAGCTTCACTAGTGAATTCTACCAAACATTTAAAGAATTAATACCAGTCCTTCTCAAACTCTTCAAAAAATAGAAGAGAACACATCCAACTCATTTTATGAAGCCAGCATTACCCGATAGCAAAACTGGACAAGGACACCACAAGAAAATTGCAGGCCAATATTCCTGATGAACACAGATGCAAAAATCTTCAACAACAAAATATTAGCTGGATTCAATAATACATTAAAAGAATCATATGGCCCACCTGGTGTGGCTCAGTTGGTTGTATGTCATCCCATGTTACCAGGAAGTCACTGGTTTGATTCCTGGTCAGGGCACATGCTTGGTTTGTATGCTCTATCCCTAGTAGAGGGCGTACAGGAGGCAACCTATCAATGTTTCTCTCTCTCTCTCTCTCTCTCTCTCTCTCTCTCTCTCTCTCTCTCTCTCTCTGTCCCTTCCTCTTTCTGAAATCAATGAAGACATTTTTTTAAAAGGATCATACACCATGATCAAGTGGGATTTATTCCAGGGATGCAAAGATGGTACAACATCTTAGAAATCAATGTGACATACCACATTAATAAATGAAGGATGAAAGTCATATGATCATCTCAATAGTTGCAGAAAAAGCATTTGACAAAACTCAACATTCATTATGATAAAAACTCTCAACAATGTGGGTATAGAGGGAATGTACCTTAACACAATAAAGGCCATCCATATATGATAAACCCACAGCTAACATCATACACAGTGATGAAAAAGCTGAAAGCTTTTCCTCTAAGATCAGGAACAAAATAAGGATGTTACTCTCACCACTTTTATTCAACATAGTATTGGAAGTTTTAGCCAGAGCAAGCAGGCAAGGCACAAAAAAGCATCCAAATCAGAGAAGAAGTAAAACTCATTATTTGCAGATGACATGATATTATATATAGAAAACCTAAAACATCAAAAAGCTGTCAGAACTAATAAGTTCAGTAAAGTTATACGTTACAAAATCAATATGCAAAAATTAACTGCATTTCATGAATAAATAATGAATTATAAGAGAAATTAGAAAAAGAACCCCATTTACAGTTGCATTAAAAAGAATAAAGTACCTAAAATAAATTCTACACTAAAAACTATTAAGGCATTAATGCAAGAAATTGAAGAGGATACAATGAAATGGAAAGATATTCAGTGCTCATGGATTGAAGAATTTTCTTAAAATGTCCATACTACCCAAGGCAATCTACAGATACAATGCAATCCCTATCAAAATTCCAATGGCATTTTTCACAGAAATAGTACAAACAATTCTAAAATGTGTATGGAACCAGAAAAGACCCTGAATACCAAAATAATCCTGAGAAAAAAAGACCCCTCCAAATAAAGCCAGAGGCATAACACACCCTGATTTCAAACTCTATTACAAAGCTGTAGTAATCAAAACAGTATGGTACCGGCATAAACAAATAGATTAATGGAACAGAATGGAGAGTCCAGAAATAAACCCACATATAGGTGGTCAATTAATTGATGACAAAGAAGCCAAGAATAAACATTGGGGAAAGAACAGTCTCTTCAATAAATTGTGTTGGGAAAATGATCAGTCACCTGCAAATGGCTGATAAAAGTCAGCCATTATCTTACATCCGACATGAAACCCAACTCAAAATAGATTAAAGACTCAAATGCAAGCCCTAACCCCCTAAAACTCTTAGAAGAAAACAAAGTGGGTAATCTCCTTCACATCAGTCTTGACAATTACGTTTTGGATTTAACACCAAAAGCAAAGGTAACTAAAGCAACATGAGTGAGACTGCATCAAACTAAAACACTTCTGCCCAGCAAAGGAAACTATCAACAAAATGAAAAGCAACCTACCAGATGGAAGAAGATATCTGCAAATCATTTATCTAATAAGGGGTTCACTTCCAAAATATACAGGGTGAGGCAAAGGTATGGAAAATAACACAATAACTAATAAATAATAACACAAGATTAAACCCTGTTTTGGGTACTCACAATTGTAAATCTACTTTTGCCCCACCCTGTATAAACAACTCATACAATCAATAGCGAGATAACAATCTTATTAAAAAATGGGCAGAGGCCCTAACCAGTTTGGCTCAGTGGATAGAGCGTCGGCCTGTGGACTGAAGGATCCCGGGTTTGATTCCGGGCACATGTACCTTGGTTGCGGGCACATCCTCAGTAGGGGGTGTGCAGGAGGCAGCTGATCGATGTTTCTCTCTCATCGATGTTTCTAACTCTCTCTCCCTCTCCCTTCCTCTCTGTAAAAAAGCAATAAAATATATTTTTTAAAAAAATGGGCAGAGGATCCGCATAAACATTCTCCCAAAGAAGACATACACAGAATTAAAGGAAATGGGGGGTGGGGGTGGGAAAAAAAGCAGACATACAGATGGTCAGCAGGTACATGAAAAGGTATCAACATCACTAGTCATCAGGGAAATGCAAATCAAAACCACAATGAGGTATCCCCTCACATCTCTTAGAATGGCTATTATACAAAAAAGACAATAAGTAACAAATGTTGGTGAGAATGCTGAGAAAAGGGAACCCTTGTGCACTGTCGGTAGAAATACAAGTTGGTGCAGCCACTATGGAAGAGAGTGTGGAGGTTCCTCAAAAAATTAAAAATGGAACTACCATATGATCCAGCAATTTTACTTCTGGGTATTTGTCCAAAAGAAACAAAAATACTAACTTTAATAGATATCTGCACTCCATGTTCATTGCAGCATTATTTGCAACATCAGTACATGAAAACAACCGAGTTTCCATCGATGAATGAATAAAGAAAGTATGATTGATAGGCAGAGACAGATACACACACACACACACACACACACAGGCATATTATTCTGCGGAGAAAAGGAGGAAATCTTGCATTTGTGACAACATGGATGGGCCTTGAGGGCATTATTCTAAGTGAAATCGTTCGGACAGAAATCAACAAATACTGTATAATCTCAGTAATATGTGGAAGTAAACAAACAAAGAAGCCCAAACTCAAGGATACAGAGAACAGTTTGGTGGTTGCGAGAGGCAGGGGGTGGGTGAAATGGGTGGAAGCCGTCAAAACTTTTAAAACTTCCCCCTAGAAAATAAGTCCCGGGATGTACTGTATAGCATGGTGACTAGAGTTAATACTGTTTGTATACCTGGAAGTTACCGAGAGGTTAGCTCTTACACGTTCTCATCACCAAGGACGAAACTGTATATGGTGGTGGATTGATTTCTTTCTCCACATCTGCTGTGGGAGCTCTAGCTTCTCAGCTTCATCACCCGTTGGCCACCACGGAGTCCACGACCCAGTCAAATCCAAGCAAGGAAGCTCTGAGAGCTTTCAGAGCTAATTGTTTAAATCCAGAATCACTAGTAAGTGCACCCGTGGTCAGTGGATTCAGTTCCATCTTGTTATATTCTGTTCTTGCCCTAACAGCCTTCAAATGCACGCCCACACATTCCCCGATTCCTGCCGGCGCATGCTGGCAATAGCTGACATTTTTTCCTGTGCTGTCACTCTGCCCATAAGTGGCAACAAAGGAGCTCTTAAGAATGAGCATCTCTCTGCAAGGCAATCTGCCTCCAGTTGGCTAGCCTCCTCAGCTGACACAGGAGGGCAAATACATGCCTGGGCCCGGGAGGCTCAGGGAAACTCCCGACTTGAAGACTCTCAGTTTCGTCAGAGTCCTACCAGATGCCACCCTTCCAGGTTCCCGGGCCCCACCCTTCCCTATCGATACCTTAAATCTCACGTGAGAAACGTAAGGTTGTGCATTCAACCGATGTCATCCTGCCACCGCATCCTTCAGTGCTGTTCGGTTTTCAGCAGCATCTGCCCCCTGGCCACCTGAAGCGGGGCTGTCAGAGCTGCCAGGAGGCTCCTGTGACCTGGGCCGGGAGTGTCAGGACGCGAGTTTGCCATTTCTCTGGGTAAGCACCCCAGCGCGGGTGGAACCAGCCCCATGCTAGTCCTCGCGAACATCATTCCTGCCGCACAAGTCACGGGAAACCCAGGTCCCAGGCCCGAGGCATTTGCTGCAGGAGACCCTGCAGCGCGAGCAGAGGTGGCTGCTGAGTGGTAATGCCACCATGTCATCATTCCATTTCCCACTAGCAAGGAGCTCAAAGGCACCACCAGACCAATCCCCCAGGTCCAACCTCGGAGGGTTTGTCTCCCGAGACCATTCCTGGTACCATTTCATCAGCCAGCATTCAGTCAAGAAACCAATTAAACCAGTAATTTAAACAGAAAAAAAAAAAGTAATTTAAACAATGATTAGCAAGAAAGCGGTTAACTACTAAGAAGGGTGAGCGAGTACACGAAAGGAAGGGCAGCAGCAACCACAGAAAGCAGCCACTACCCTCCAGCACCCAGAAACGGGAGAGCCTCTCTAGGCGGAGGACCTCACCCGTGAGGGGAGAGCACGGCTGGCTACCCCGCCGGCCCTGGCAGAGAAACTCGCTGGAGGGTATGGGCTGCAGTACCTGGAGGGTGTGAGCCACAGTCCAACCACGAAGGCTGCCGAGGTGCCATCTCAGGCCCCTCGGTCCCTGTGCTCGCTTGCCCAGAGAACCGCAAGGCCTTGCAAGTCTCTTGCCAATTCTACGGTGTTCCCCCGGCGCCCTCTATTGGCAAAGGGGAGACGTACACAGGGCACGGAGCTGCTTCATCATCCCACCCAGCGCCGCTTGGGAAACTACAATCTGTTCATAACCGGCACACTCTTCATTTGCAGGAAATGTAGGAAAGCATCCTGCTAAATTCAGAATGTGGAAAATTCTACAAACCAAATGACCAGGTTTCTTCAACAACAAAATGGTAAGAATGAAGGGGGAACTACCCGGACGCAAAAGACTAAATGCAATGGGTCGTCCTTGTAAAAAAACAACACACACACACACACACACACACACGCAAAAGACTAAATGCAATGGGTCGTCCTTGTAAAAAACACACACACACACACACACACACACACACACACACACACACCACCCCCCCCCCCCCAAAAAAAAAAACCACTGTAAAGCACCATGAGAAATGAAATGTTAACACTAAGAGGACATTCGAAATTAAGGAAATGTTCGCTTGATAATGGTATTATAGTTGAGTGCCCCTAGGTGAAATGTTTATGGATGCAGAAGTCTGGGATTCGCTTCTAAACCCGGGGAGCAGGTGTTTACTGGTAAAACATGGGCGGCCACAAACAGATAATTGTTCAAGCTGGGTTATGGGATCTGTACTAATGTATTTGAAATTTTCAACCTAAGACATCCACAAAAACCCCTCCCCAGCCACTAAAGTAAGACAGTACCACTCACCTCAACATCAGGAGCTCTCCTTTCGGGGCTGGAGAGGGAGGTGGAAAGCCGGCCTCGAGACAGAATACGCCAAAGGGCACCTTTCCAGTCGGATTCTGAGAAGTGTGTTTCCTACGCTCTTTCTCTCGCCTTAAATCTAGCGAGACCAGGAGCAAAGCCTCCTGGTTAAGCACGTGCTGGAGTCAAAACACCTGGTGTGGGAGCCTGGCTCCTTTGTTGGCAGCGTGGTGATTCAGGCAAACTACTGGGCCTCTCAGGACCTAGTTTCCATCTTTAAGGGATTACATGAGTAACATCTGTTACCTGTTTAGGGGAGTGCCCGGCCCATGGTTAAATACTGAGTGATTTTTTAAAATTTCAACAAATTCTATTTAACACTCTTGACAGAATGGAGCTAAGGTTTTAAAAAGGAGAAGGGGGAAAAGGTCAGGGAAGAACAAAGGAATATAGTGGAAGCTTGCAGCCTGCTTTCACTCCCATCACCAGGATGCCACTGAGGTTGGGAGTTCCCGACTTCCAAGTTTTATTCCATCTTTAATTAAAGGCATAACTTTGAACTGTAAAATCAGAGAAACCCAGGAAGAAAATCACAATAGTCCCAGCAAGTTAAAGCCAAAGACAAGCCCCTAAGGATTCCTCCGCATGCCCATTAGAAAGGATGCTTCGGTACAACCCACATGACCCCTTAACAGGGAGCAGCTGGTGAGTGAACCACAGGCTGAGCGTGCAGGCGGCGCCGGCTCTGAGGTCCAATTCCCAAGGTGAGCAGTTGCTGAGCTCATCTCTGGAAAGTTAATTATGGTTCATTCCCAGTCACCAGGGAGAACTACAGCATTCTAAAGAAACCCTTAACACCCAGAGGTGGTAACTGGGCAATATAAAGGGCAAATTAAGAGTAGCCAGGGGTAGGGTAAGGCAATTTACATTTACAGTGAGTTCTGCAATGGTCAGACTCAATGTCAAGACACAAGTCAAACAGAATAAAATTATTGTATAGGGAAGGAAAAAAACAGAAGTAGCTACGGGAATTATATTGATGGTGAGGTAGTTGTCTAAGAAATGAGAGGAAATATTAAAAATGGTCCTTACACTGATAATACTGAACTATAAAAAAAAAGTGTACATAAAAATCACAGTAACTTCCGTATTTCAGCTTATAGGTTTCCCGCCCCGGCCCCCCTTTTCGGTATTCATTTCCCTCCATATTCAAGCATGCGTTTAGAAATAGGATCATCCTTTCTGTGCTAAGAATACAACTGAAAGGATTGCCTACATACTGGAACTAGCCCTGTTACTGTTGTAACGCCTTACTAGGTCACTTGTCATAGCCCAGTGGTTCCCAAACTTTGCTGGTAATTAACTAGGGATTTAAAAAAAAAAAATCCTTGTGTTCGGGTCACATCCCATATCAATGAAATCAGAATGTCTAGGGATGGGAGTCAGGTCTCAGAATTTTTAAAAATCTTTTAATTAAATGTAGAGAAAAAATCTGTTGTCCCACATATTTGCATGTGCCCTGACCAGGAATCAAACCTGCAACCTGGGTGTATTGGGACAACACTCTAACCAACTGAGCTACTTGGCTAGGGAGGCCTCAGTAATTTTTTAAAAACTCCAGATTATTCCAAAATACAGCTATGTGAAAACCGCTGGTTGAATTGCCCCCCTTCTTATGAAGAAAATTGCTCATACGTGATAAAAACTGTAGTCTTTTGAAGGGATGGCATACCATCTAAACTTTGGATTTAAAAAGAAAGACAGAGTCTCTGTCCTGGGATAATGGTGAGTTTCCATACACTAACATTCGAAACAATAGTTTATGCTTTTGTGTAAATCTTGACTCCCTATACAACAATTTAAACATCAAAGCCTTCCGGGTTAGGGGGGGCGGGGAAGAGTAAAATCATCCAGGGTTAAGTGATGACAGAAAATTACTCCCAGATACTTTGCCAGAATAAGGCAAGAAAAAGTCAAATACACTGGTTTAAAATAGGATACTTAGGGCTGGGGTCAAACTGCTCAGGTCTAAAGAAAAACAATGTCTTTCAGAAGACGATGTTTCTGACAATATCACTGCAAATTTTGAACATCACACTAAATATCTGTTGACTTTGCTACCATTTTTAGCAAGAAAGTGACTGCCTCCTACATAGTTATTAACCTAACTCCATTACCAAAAACGACGGGAAATATATTTTCTCTTGGTTATAAATTTAGAGACTATAATTTAGACTAAATCCTGAAATTTAAAATGGCTACTCATTGACAAATTCATAAGCTTCTCAAAGGACAAGGTCTCAAATTGTTAGTCTACATAGTTAAGGTCGCAGATCCCCTTGCCAGGATTTGAGATAACACAATTTAATACAGTAATGAAGTCAAAAGTACGTTTCAATGCTTTCTCTCTGGAAAGAATGTTCACCACAGTGCTGACCAGTTTGGCTCAGTGGATAGAGCGTTGGCCTGCAGACTCAGGGGTCCCAGGTTTGATTCCAATCAAGGGCATGTACCTTGGTTGCAGGCACATCCCCAGTGGGGAGTGGGCTGGAGGCAGCTGATTGATGTTTCTCTCTCGTATATGTTTCTAACTCTCTCTCCCTCTCTGTAAAAATTCAATACAATATATATTAAAAAAAGAATGTTCACCACAGCTTGACAGCACTTTCCTTCCAGGTCTCTTTTTAATGTTTTTCAAACATAGTTCCCTCCTGAGGACACCATATTACCATCCTCCTATAGCAGAGGCATGCCATTCATTCACCATTTTCAAAGACAGACAATAGGTCATGGGTTAAGAATAAAAACCATCGGACTCCAAAATCCAGTCACTTTTTATTGACTTAGTTAATGTTACAAGAGTTCTTGCACTGCCAAACCATGCCTGAGAATTCAAAGAAAGAAATGGTACAATGGACATCCTCTCCACCCATCATACAGCATATTAAAACTTGATTCATGTGCATTGACAATTTCACAATCTTTTAAAAAGTTGTAACAAGAGTTGGTTTTAAATCTCCTGTAGGTCTTCAGTTTCTTGTACAGTAAGCCATTAAATAAGTTCCACATACCCATCTCAGTTCATTCCTCAGTAATGTAACCCTCAACAAAATTCTGCTGGGAAAAAAAATGCATACTTTTCAGGGAAAATATGTGGCTCAAGGTCCAAGAGATTTGTTAAGATTTTTGGTTCCCAAATGAAGTCTTCAGTTTAACCAAGAATCCCTTATTTCTCGCTTAATCCTCCAACCTCTCCTTGGTTTGCTCAGCACCTCGCCCAAACACACCTGAAAGCAGGCATCGCAGCCCACCACCTCAGCGAACACCAACATCATTGCCCGGGAATGGTTGGCAGTCCTGTCAGGAGACCTGGAACCCCCAGGAGTCCGATTCCTGTGTTGACACTTTTACCAAGCCTAAACGCCCACAGAAATATGCTCCCTTATCAGGATTGTTTTACTCACCCGCTTGCTTCACTCTTGCCAGTAGCAAGTCTGCAACTCCCCCCATTTGGCAAAGGGACTTATTACAGAGAAACCAGACTCTGCATCAAGTGGTCGCACACCACTTTGACATATTTCTATTGAACCAAAGATACAAAACTAGGAAATTATCAAACTATCTCATTAGATGGAAAGAAACTTCTCAGTAAACCTGGCTATCTTCCTGAAGTCCCTTTTCAGGACTAAAAATGACTGAATAGATTAGGCTGTAATTATTAAAACAAGTGCTACATCACCTGTGGTTTGCCCCTGATTTTAAATGAACAGCATAAAGACACACCAGAGGGTTGATAACAGAGCTACCCCGGGACAATCTACAGAATGTCCAGTAACTTAAAAATTTGGGCACAAATATATCTGAAATTGTCAAAGATTATGCAAGATCCATGAAACCTAAGTGGGTTTTAGGTTGAGGTTCTGCTCACGTTGCTTTGAATTTATAAGAATGGGTCAGTGGATCCCCTTGGCCTGAGCAGAAACCATCCTCTTTCCACTGTAGTTAACTTTACAATAAGACCTGATTCGAGGAGGCTTTAGCAGCACCTGAAGTAGAGCCCCCTGCACCCACTGCCCTTTCCATCCAAGGCTTTTTGGTTCCCCTCTAGGGATTGGCAATTTCACAATTCTAATGCATATTTCAGGTCACTTACTTAACCAAGCAATATGCTCTGTCGAAGAACTTCTTCCAAATCAAAGCAAAAAAGGCCTTAATGTGGAACATAGAGAAAGCACTACCCCAATGAAAAATTACTAAAAGAAACAAGATTATTCCCTCCCATGCCCCCTCCCCACTTGGTGGACCCAAGTTTCGTTGAATTTGTGGTTACCTCAGAATACAACTCAAAGTTTAAATTAGAAATCCCAGCCCTACACAGAGCATCTGAACACATCTGTTCTTTTTGAGAGCGGCACGTTCCAGAGGCCTAACAGCCACAGCCCACTACAGAGTGCATTCCCGGAGGGTGGGGCACAGGACAGGTTAGTTAAGGTCACTTAAATCTTCATCTTTTACAGCAGATCAGAACCCAGACGCTGACTCTCTGCAGGATTTCTGATAGGAATCCAGTAGAGCTGGTTGCAAGTTCCATATCGCCACTTAAGAGCTGTAACGTTCTAATCCAGAAGTTGTGATCCACATGAGTGCAGCAAATCTGAGGTAGTCAACCTTACAAAGGCTCAGAATCTGAACATAAAAAGATTTTGAAATGACCACTGGCTGCCTTTTTTTGTGGGTTTGTGTTTTTGTTTTGTATTTGCAGAGTAATTATTATGAGAGAACACTGCTGAATCTAGTTCACACATTTATAACAATGAAAATCCTCCTAAATTCAATATACACAGAGCAGTTGTCACACTTGAAACTTCCATAGTGCGATAGGGCCGGTCACTTATATCGAGGGGTCTGCATCGGTTGCTGTCGGTCCAGCAGAGATCAGATGACGAAATGATTGTTCATGGTGGTTAGTGGTGGTCTAGTTACCTTGGAAGGGGTAGCAAAGACCGTTCCTTAATTGTACTGTGTGTGGCTGTTTGTTTGATTTTCAAGCACAGTGTACTGGTTGTCTAACTGAAGTTTAAGGGCCTGGTTTTTTGAAACCTCATCCCTACCTCTAGTTTTGTGTCTTACTACTTCAAAGCTCTTCTCCATTTCTTTATCCCTAAGGGAAAATAAACGTAATCAGTAAATATTTCTTGAGGTTTAAAAAAAAATATTCTTCCTTGAGTTTAAAAAAAAAAAAAAGCCACCCCTTAGAGGAATCTTGAGGGACAGGAGAGGAATGAGTCTATAAAATCCTTATCAAACTATTTTTAAGGCTTCAATTGAACAGAAAACATAAAACACTGCAACTGAAGCTCCATGGCCCCATTTCCTGTGGTAGCAAATCTACTGTAGTGTTCAGTACTGTTAACTGCAAATCTATTTTGGGACCAACTTGAAGACAAATGGAAAGTTAAAAAGCTCTGTGATAACATGGTGATTCCTTCTGAGACTCACTTTTACTGTTAGCAAATAATAAGCAATACATCTCTCTTTCCTTATGCATAAGAGTACCAATTTTCTCACTCAGTCAAGTTCTCATTATTCAATGACTTCTCCTCACTTCTACTTCATGGGAGTGGATCAGATAAGGACGAGTGTGCCGAATCACTGCTCCTCATTTTGTAGGACAGAGCAGAGGAGCAAGTCCAAGTGGAGGTTTAAACTCAAGCCAGCTGTGGTCTCAGAGGCAAACGGCTGGGATTTACTTTAAAAGTCACCCCCCCTCCCAAAACAATTATATCCAGCTGATATCATTTAATTTCTTCCCATTTTATTTAACTTTTAAAACTCATGGCCCTAAACAGATGTGGATGTGCCATATGTGGTCATTTAACTCCAGGTAGCATTCATTTTAAGTACCTGCTGAAATAAGATTTTAATATTAGATTTACAAATTCCAATGTCTTCCATCTACTCACATTTACTGGGAATATAACAAAATAGTCCTCTTTCATGTCCAGTTTGCACATTATAAGGAACATAAACCAGCAATAATGTACTTGTAAAGAATTCTAATTTGTGAAAATGACACGGCAGCTTAGTCTTGGCTACAGAACATAAACTAGGGCTAAGAGAAACTTCTGCAGACAAAGCTTGTCTTTGGCGCTCCTTCCCATCTCCCCTCCAGGGCACATGAGTCCCACTCTGAATTCTCTGATGCAGCTTAGAATTTACCCATTAAGAGCACCCCTTCCTCGTGGGCTTTTATATCTCCTACACCCATCCCACTCCACACCAAGGGAAGGGTCCCAAAAACACAATGTGGGAATTACTTACTTTCGGCTTTCTACATGCTTGGCAGTGGACTGCAGGGATGGGAACTGTGTATCACTGTATATTTCTGGTGGTCCTTGTGGTGTTTTCCTGGTTGTGGTTAACCTGGCTCCAGGAGGCCTATACACACCACTAGTCATTGCCGGTTCTGGGGTTTCTGTAACTAACATTTCATAACAGTTTAGAGAAAATATTCAAAAGCTTGGCATTTTAATAAACTAGTCCTGTAAAGGAGAACTTTACTTTCTCCTCTGATGAGAGGGGACGTCATGGAAGGTTTGCAAACAGCCTAGGACAGTGGTCAGCAAACCGCAGCTCGCGAGCCACATGCGGTTCTTTGGCCCCTTGAGTGTGGCTCTTCCACAAAATACCACGGCCTGGGCGAGTCTATTTTGAAGAAGTGGCGTTAGAAGAAGTTTAAGTTTAAAAAAGTTGGCTCTCAAAAGAAATTTCAATCGTTGTACTGTTGATATTTGGCTCTGCTGACTAATGAGTTTGCCCACCACTGGCCTAGGACATGCTCTACCATATCTGAAAAGATCACTCTTGCTGCTGTTAGACCAGATAAGAAACTATCTCAGTAAGTCACATAACAAAATGACAATTCAAAGCCAGGGAGTAGCCGTGGAACTGCTGAGAACTAGTCATATAAAGAGTGAATTTATTTTGAAAGTAAGCCCAAAAGAATTTATGGACACATTAGATTTAGGTTTGGAGCAAGAATAAGGCTTTGTCAAAGGTGACTACAGCCCTGGCTTTTTGGTTTAGGGGCTAGAGCATCGACCTGTGGACTGAAAGTTCCCAAGTTTGATTCTGGTGAAGGGCACATGCCTGGGTTGCAGGCTCGATCCCCAGTAGGGGGCATGCAAGAGGCAGCCAGTCAATGATTCTCTCTCATCACTGATATTTCCATCTCTCTCTCCTTCTCCCTTCCTCCGTGAAATCAATAAAAATGTATTTTAAAAAAAAAAGGGTGACTGCAAAATTTGTGCTAAGTGATTGAAATTACAGTACTGAGATAAGAGCTATGGGGTGCAGCATATACATGAGAGCTCAGTTTTGGACATGTTGAGAGTGAGGTGCTGGGTAGGCAATTAAGATAAACATGTCTGGAATTCAGCAGAACTCTGAGCTAAGATGGGAATTTGCAGGTCATTAGCATATAGAGAGACTGCCAAGGAAGACTGAACCAACCAACAGGGGGGCAGAATTCAGTGTCCTGGAAACCAACAGAAGAGTGTGTTTCAAAAGGGTGATCAACTGTGGCAAATGTTGCTGATGGGACAAATCAGATGAGGACTGAGACTTGGGCAATGGGTTTAGCAACGCAGAAAGCAGTAGGGATCACTGACAGATGCAGTTCGAAAAATAAAAAGTTAAATGGAGAAACATATACATAGCAAAATGCCAGAACGGATGCAAAAATACTGACATAGTTATCTGTGATCTCTGGAAGTAAGATTTGGGGTGATGTGTTTTTGTTTATATTGGTCTATATAGAATAATGGGTATACATTAAAGCAGTGATTTCAATCAGTGTGCTACAAGAATTTCTAAAACATGAATACCCGACTATTTAGTCAGGGACACTGACCTCTTTGATGATAGCCAACCACAACAATAACCACATGATGTGAATGAATAAAAATTATACCTTTTTTGTCAGAGAGACAAAAAATATACTGTTTTCAGTGTCAGAATTCTAGTAATTATTTTATGTGTGCCACGAGATAAAAAAGGTTGAAAATCACTGTATTTAAGCATCGTTTCTCAAACTTCCTTTTCATTATTGCCCTCCTAAGGAGCATTTTTAAATATCTTTTTCCTAACCACCACAGCCTCCCTCCCCCAGATGTGTTAATACCACACAAATACACACTGTACATTTGTTTACATACTTTGGCCTCTGATGGGTCACAAAACCACTGTAAGATCTAAGGTTTCGCCCTAGCCAAGTAGCTCAGATTGTTAGAGCATTGTTTCAATATGCCATGTTTGTAGGTTCAATCCCCAATCAGGACACACACAAGAATCAACCAATAAATGCATAAATAAGTGGAACAACAAATTGATGCCTCCCTCCCTTCATCCCTCTCAAAAACAAACAAACAAACAACAACAACAACAATAAAACTAATATAAAAATAGCCGGGTCGGCTGTGGCTCAGTGGTTGAGCATCGACCTATGAACCAGGAGGTCAGGGTTCAATTTCTGATTGGGGCACATGCCCAGATTGCAGGCTTGATCCACAGTGTGGGGCGTGCAGGAGGCAGCTGAGCCAATCAATGATGTTTCTCTCTCTCCCCTGCTTTCCCCTCTGAAATCAGTAATATTTAAAAAAATAAAGTAATAAAAACAAAAATGAACAAAATTATCTTTAAAAATTATACAAAAAAAGTCTAAGATTTCATTACCCACCGCTGGGAGTGATAAAATCTGCCCTTCTGAGAATTCATGCTTCAAGATAGTAAAATGGGGAATGGAAAAAAAAAGACAAACATAGGTGAAACACAGGTAGCCAATATTCCTTAGTCAGCTGTCTAAAATTGAAATGCTTAAATATCTAAATTTGCAAGTTAATCTACATAAAAATTTAACTAGCCTACAAAAAAGCTTGTATCTTAACTTCCTCTTTAAGCCTCCTTCCCAGGAATGGAAAGGAGCCCTTACTAACCCCACCACAAACATGCATTTAGTTGAAAGCTGACCGCATATAAAATTATACCTAGACATTTTCATGAAAATGAAATATTAAACTTACCAATTACTGGAGCAGGAGGTGCTTGTACCGGAGCTGTTTTATTCCAGGGACCTGAAGATTTTTCTACACCACCACCACCACCTCCACCTTCTTCCCAATTATCACCAGGATCTTCTCTTTTTTCACTATCATCTTCTTCCTTTTCACTATTGAAAAAGCAAGTGAATTCAATTACAGAACCACGAGGAAGACTGTCAGTCCAAATTTTTAGTTCTATCAATGCTGGTTTTGTATGACCCTGGAGAAGTCACTTAGGCTCTACAAAGTACATATGCTTATTTATTTAAAAGATAGAAAAATTGGGGATTTTACTCATTTATTGCCAACCTTCTATGCAGAGAAAAGGGCAACTTGAAGGATTCAAAGTACAATTACTAGATTTTTCTAGAACCAAAGTATACAACCAGGCATTTATGGTAAGCATATTTTTAGGGGTGGAATGGATGGTTTTTGAAAGTTGTATCTGTTCGTACATGTTACAAAATACTCCCGAAATACAAGAGATCCCTCAGTGGAACACAGCATCCTAGAGTGCCTGCAGTTTTTTTAATGCCATTTTAAAATGTCTTTAGTCTCGAAGTGACTTGAGTCAGAAACCTGTGATTTTTTTCAAGGTTTCTTTGATTATTTCTCCTTTGGCTAGATTACTTATGATTTTACATAAACCTGAATGTTCTAAAAGATCAAGCACATGTCTCGCTTCTCTCTACTGCTAACTTCATAGCAGGGAGATAACTACCAAATCAAACTTCCTTTCTGCAACTCTTGCCCTTGCTGATGATGCACCTGGCACCGACCACCAACCTTTTCCCTGAATTCTTTCCCATACCAACGGTGGTTTTCCCTAGGTCTTCAGTTTATCAATCTCCACTATTCGAACTACCCTTTTCCCTGTTAAAAATGGCTGTTGTCTAAAGCTCTGACCCTTTGCCTTTTAGTCACTTTGATATCTGATCCAAGATCACGGCCCTAGCAATGTACAGATGACCCCCACGCTGACTATCTGACCTTCAAACATCGCAGCCTCTCTTGACTTCTGCACAAGAACATTTCTTTTAAAACAAGACAAGTCCTGGCTATAAAACAATTTTCTTGGATAGCTATTGCTCTCCTTTAAAGACACTTATGAACTGTCCACCAACTGGACTTGATTCTAGAACTTAGGCTTAGGGTGGCAATCAGGAAGGGGAAAAGGGAACCAACTGTATCTTCAATCTGCATCTAGAGCAGGATTTTACTTAAGATATGGCCAAGCAACGCTTCAGTTTTCCTTTTCGTTAACAAAGAATCCTATGAATCCATTTAAAATGTTACACCTATACTAACAGGGAAGTAATATTCACGTCATACAAACCAATAACTTACTAAAACAAAACTTATACATACACTTAAAATGGAAAGACATCTAGAATTATCTTTAAAATGTTAAAAGAAGTAGCCCAGCCAGCGTGGCTCAATGGATAAGTGTCGACCTATGAACCAGGAGGTCACAGTTCGATTCCCGGTCAGGGCACATGCCTGGGTTGCAGGCTCGATCCCCAGTGTGATTCTTTCTCATCATTGATGTTTCTATATCTCTCCCTCTTTCTTCCTCTCTGAAATCAATAAAAATAAATAAATAAAAATAATAAAGAGCATATTGTTTTTCTAATTCACAAAAAAATGTTAAAGAAAAACTCTCGTTTGGTCTGATAGAATACTGAGAGTCACAAGTAAAAGAAAATTCTTTTATGTCTAGTATTTATCACCTCTTTACCTCAGAGAAAAGAAATAATCATAAAATCTAAAATTACTGCTAGATGATAATCTTAATAAAAAATAAGAGTGATCTGTTTAATTAGATAGACTGCATATCTATAATGGGCACAAAAAGACAACCCAGTATTTTGGCTTAAGATTCTGAAGTATTAGCTAAACTAAACATTGGAAATTGTCTAGTCAAGACCCTTCATCCAACAGAGGGAGATGCTAAAAGCCTTGCCAAAATGCCACAGTAATAACGGCAGGGTAGAAATTATTTAAATACCTTATTATTTTTTCATATTTACATATTTCAGAAAATGTCCAATCTCCAAATACCAAAGCCAGAACAAGATCCATGTTGCAAACACAATTAGGCTAAAATTCTGTGTCTGACCCACATATAATATGTAGCTTCCAATCAGCTACATATTATAAACACTATGATGTTACTGTTATTTCAGTATCACAATTGACCCAGTATTCTGTCTTAAATATGCATGTCTGTAAGGCACTATTGTAGGGGAGAATGATGGTGCTAGAAAAGGAGTATTTACTGAATATCTACTATGCCAGTCAGCCTTCTACCGACTTTAGAAAGTTAAACTGGAAACACAAAGCAGGGAGAAAACCCATTGTACATATAAGGAAACTGATACTTGGACATTTAAATACATTTTCCAGGGCTACAAAGTAGCAGAGCTAAGTCAGTGGGACTCCAGAGGTCATATGATTTCAGGTAATCTCTTATTTTATCCTCTTTCCAGTTCTAAGGTAGGGCACAGAAATTCTCTATTTTGAAATTTGAGGAATTCACTTTTTTTAGTAAGTTTGTTCAGGATTACACATCCTACAGCAGTATATTTATAAAGAACAGAATGTTCTTACCTCCTTATCTCAAAAGACATTACATGAGAATTTATGTATCCTTAACCCCCCCAACCCCCCTTCTCTAATACTAGGGAGAAGAAGTTAAAACAAAATCCAGACATGACCGTGCTTTTGCTGGAATGCTGGGTTGACACTATTATCCAGCAACTGTTCCAAGAGTAAAATGGGGAGCGAGAAATGGCCCCACAGCTATGCCTGGTGGCTTAAATATCACTGCATCTCATGCAAGGACTCTTCCTCTACCTCTTCGTGGTAGACTACATCTCTCTCCTGTAGCCCACAGCACCCTGCATATCACTGAAATGATCTACTGGTGTTTAGTAGAGAATGAGCTATTTTTAGGACCACAATGTGTGGCACACACAGTTGTCACAAAAATTTGCTACAATAGATCTAGTTTGGATGCAGAAGCAATTTCTTCTCTTCAAAGGACAACTTAACCAGTCCTACTGAATGGGTTTAAACGCTCAACATTTAGTAACCTCAAGTACTAAATGAAATATTTCATTCTCCTAAAGGTCCATTTTAAAGATGGGAAAGGCCTACAGATCCTACTTTCAACCAATAATCTAAGCTCAAGTGGTAGGTCCCTTCAATCATCATCTCAATGGCTTCCCACTCAAGAACTTACCTATAAATAACATGACTTTGAATAAAATCTATTTAGACACAAAATTTGACACATCCTTGTAATACTCTTGGTACTTAAATTTCAGGCTAGTTGGTAAATGTGAGCTAGGACATTAATACAGTATGTCTGTTGCTACTAAAATTTTCCTTTCAAATGAACACTTATCAGTATCTGTAATAATAAAAACAATATGCTAATTAGACCAGACATCCTTCTGGATGAAGCCAGGGCTGTAAGGGAAGCCGGTGCCAGCAGCCAGGGAAAGGAAGGCAAATCCTTGCATGAATTTCATGCATTGGGCCTCTAGTATATACATACAAGGCTAATATGCAAAGTGTCCCCTCAAGAGTTCAACCAGTTCGATTGCTCACTATGACATGTGCTGACCACCAGGTGGTGGTGTGGAACGAAGGCAGGCCCCAGCCAGGCCTAGGGACCCTACCCGTGCATGAATTTTGTGCACCAGACCTCTAGTCTTCAATAAGGGTCCAACTTGCTAACCTACTACAAAGACAGTGTCAAGTACTTCAAGACTAGATCAATATCTGCAATTAACTAAAGATAAAGCAAATATGGCAAAAATGATTGGTAGCCCTAGCTGGTTTGGCTCAGTGGATAGAGCATTGGCTTGCGGATTGAAAAGTCACGGGTTCGATCTGGTCAAGGGCACATGCCCGGGTTGTGGGCTTGATCCCCAGTAGGGGGTGTGCAGGATGCATGCAATCAATGATTCTCTCTCATCATTGATATTCCTATCTCTCCCCTACCCTTCCTCTCTGAAATCAATAAAAATATATATATTTTTAAAAAAGATAGATGTAAGCAAGAGAGTATAAGGTTACTTTTTTTTTACTATTCTTGCAACTTTTCTGAAGTTTGTAATTCCCCAAAGCAGAGTTGGAAGAAAAAAAGTAAGAATATAAATTTCAAAATATATTATTTAATTCACCTGAGAGGGAGGGAGGGAGAGAGAAACAGCAATCTGTTGCCTTGCACATGTGTTCAATTGGGGATCAAACCCGCCACCCTTTGGTGTATTGGATGATGCTCCAACCAACTCAGGCACACAGATCAGGGCAAATTTCAAGACATTTTCAGTTAAATCCCAATGTTTCATTTTCCTTGTCCCATATTGAGAGCAGGCTGTCTCTCTTGTACATTGAAGAGAGAACACTGAACTCTCAGAAGGATTTTTGTCTGCATGGTTATACTAGCACCAACCTGAACATGTCACTTTCTCCTATTACGTCCACAGTGAACTGACTCACTGGAGTCTGACGTGATTAGTCATGATAACCTTGTATGACTTCACTACTCCTTCTCCAATAATTTGAGTATTATAAAATTGTGGTTAAACAGCAGAGAAATTCCCAAGAGTAAGTCATTCTATTTACCCACTTATCTTGATTAATATTAATCAAGTGGGTATTTTACAAGCATCCTGTTCAACCTCCTCACAGCATTCTTGAGTAGTCAGTCTCAGTCTTGCAGGTAAGAACATTCAAAAATAGCCCTAGCCAGTTTGGCTCAATGGATAAAGCGTCAGCCTGCAGACCAAAGAGTCCCGAGTTTGATTCCAGTCAAGGGCATGGACCTCAGTTGCAGGCTCCTCCCCAGCCTGGCCCCTGGTCGGGGCTGGGACAGGAGAAACCGGAGGTAACCAATCGATGTATTTCTCTTACATCAATGCTTCTCTTAGTCTTTCCCCCTCTCTTCCACTCTTCCTAAAAATCAATGGAAAATAATCTCGGGTGAGCATTAACAAAAGGAAAAAAAACTCATTAAAAAAAATAGTGACTTCCCAAGGTCACACACAAGCAGGGGTAAAATGCAAACCCAGGTTTGTCTTTCTCCTAAAGTCCATCTTTTTGCTACGTTATCAACTCCATCCCATTGATGAAACATGTCTTTCCTTGAGGACCCTATCGAGTTCCATGGTCAAAAACATTTAATTTGCAGTTTATAAGGATATTGAGTATAAAAGAAAATCTTAGTCCCTGTTATTAAGCTTCAGATGGCTTCTCACTCTCTAGTCTTCCCCAGGAGCTGTTAGATTTCTCTTTATTGAATGATTTATAAAAAAATGCAAATACAGCCCTAACCGGTTTGGCTCAGTGGATAGAGCGTTGGCCTGCGGACTGAAAGGTCCCAGGTTCAATTCCGGTCAAGGACATGTACCTTGGTTATGGACACATCCCCAGTAGGAGGTGTGCAAGAGGCAGCTAATCAATGTTTCTCTCTCATCTATGTTTCTATCTCTCTATCCCTCTCCCTTCCTCTCTGTAAAAAAAAAAATCAATAATATATATATATATAAAAAAGGAAAATACAGACCTCAGACTCCATAGTGACTGAGGACCCACAAAAGCAGCTTCTTGAAGATACGTTTTTCAAAGTTAGTAGGTTAGAGGAAGACCTCTGAATGGGCAGTGACTAGATGGTAAGAATAATGAAAAACACACAATATAAAAGCTGGTCTACCTCAGGTCAAGCAGAACTTAAAACGCTCATCCTAGCTGAGATTTACTTATGCCACTGGCAAAGGTGAAGGATGTAAGTACAATGGAACCTCAGTTCTAGAACCTAATTTGTTCTGGCTGTTCAAGAAGCGATTTGTTAAAAAACCGAAATAATTTTTTCTCCCATTAAAAATAATGTAAATTGAGTTAATCCATTCCAGACCCTCAAATGATTCCTTTTTAACCTTTCTTATGTACAGTACATATCTAAGCTCAAGTACTGTTCTCACAACTTTTCTTTTCACTTTGCTGCTATCACTAACCTTCTTAGAACTTATGGAGACTTACTGTATGTATCGAATAATCAGCACGAAAGGGTTGTCCCCTCGAGAACTGAAGTTTTTTTCGACAACCAAGGTTTGACTGTAATTTAAGGAATGTTTCACTCTCTTGGGAGTAGCCGAAATGAAGACTAAAATAGCCTTGGATATGGATATGGATATGGGATATATACTCAATGACAAAAACAGGTGCAGTTTAAAATCCTCCATAATATAACAAAAGTCAATGTCTAACATTAACTTGAAACATTTTTCCCTCCAAAACTGCTACTCGCTAAAGTTCAACATGAGCAAACACTATGCCTCCAGTCATTCAAGTCTCCTCCAAGAATATGCAGTCAGAAGAGGCAGATCAAGAGCATTATTCCACATCAAAACAGGAACCACACACACAGGCAGTTCCATAAACCCAAAGGGCTAAGGACTAAAACTCCAGTGTAATCACTGCTACTTAACACCAAGACAAGAGCCTCAAGAGCTGAGAAGCTACATTTCCTCAAAGTTCCCATCATCAATCAGGTTTCACTTTGGTTAAGCTTATGAAATGATGTGAAAGAAGCTAGGACATTAATACCTAACTGTGGCAGATATTCAATAGATGTCAAAATTAGCCCTGGTTTCTGAATGAGTTTTAAGGCCATAAATATTACCATCTAGAGAGGTGAAAAGACATTATTTCCTTAAGGAAAATTTTCTCCACTGTGCCACGTGGTCACTGGCATAAGTAATTGCAAACTTCAAACTGGGATTAAAGGGTTTTAAATCTTAAACCAATGGAAGCCTATATTCACTTGTTTTTCCTACATTTATTTACACGAATCTAAAGTTGACTGCCACAGGTTGGACTTAAAAAAATATATTATTTCCGAGAGGAAGGAAGAGAAAGAGATAGAAACATCAGTGATAAGAGAGAACCACTGATCGGCTGCCTCCTGCATGCCCCCCCACTGGAGAATGCGTTTGCAACCTGGGCATGTGCCCTGACCTGTAACCTCCTGGTTCATAGGTCAACACTCAACCACTGAGCCACCCTGGCCAAGACATAAAATATTTCTTAGTTTCAAATCTTCTAAAATTCAACCAATCCAATTTTTAAAAATTACTGTTTTCTTGCCTTGGCCAGTGATGCTCAATGGTTAAAGCATTGGCCTGAGGGGTTCTATTCCCAGTCAAGGGCACATACCTGGTTTGCAGGTTCTATCCTCGGCCAGGTAAGGGGTACATGAGGGAGGCAACCAATTGCTGTCTAACATTGATGTTTTGGATGTTTCTCTGTCTCTCTGGCTCCCTTCCACTCTCTAAACATCAATGGAAAAAATTTCCTCCAGTGAGGATTAAAAAAAAAAATTACTGTTTTCTTAAACTGTGAAAATAACGTGTTTGATTCTGTTCCTATGAAATTCTAGGGAAAGTTAATCTATAGTGTTATCCTTGCGGGGTGAAGGCATTGGCTACAAAGGGTTAGGTGAGCTTTCTAATGTTCAGTTTCTTGACTCTGGTGCTGATTACACAGGTTGGTTTCACTGTGTGAATATATAAAACCTGTACTTCTCTGTAAGAATGCTTCTATTACAAAAACACATATTACCCTACTTATTGGAAAGGACCTGAAAACCATCCATGTTATTTTTGAAACACAAAGAAAAACTAAGTTCAACCCACAAATATTAAAAGAAATACTTGGGGGGAAAAAAAAGTAAATACTTTGAAACCACAAAATCAATTTTAGCTGTCTCCAAAAAAAAAAAAAACTAACCAGGACTGAAAGTAGGTAAGCTCTCTCAGGATTTTGGAGCTGGCAGCTAATTTGATCATCATATAGAATGACTGCCATCACAGAGAAAAGGAATAGACACAATCTATTAGAGCCCTAATAAACTGCATACCTAAAGCGCAAGGCTACTATGATGCTGTTTGCGGGCTAAAGAAAAACCAGACATAAATCACCTATCCTAAGGGTTATCTGAACATATCTGTAACCAGACCATACCTTATTTGCATTGCCTGAACTCTGAGGCCGCTGTAATCCACCTCTTTCTGTTCAAATTCTTTCCACTCATCTTCATCCTGTAAAAGCACATACCATTTGATCAATGAAAGCTATTCGTAAAAGTACCACTAAGGCAAATATCAGACTATGAAGAGTGGAACACGTGGCTGGACCCTAAAATATGGACTCATTTTCCGGCCAAAGCCCTTGCTTGATCCCGAGGTCGACTAGGGCTGGGCTGGAGGACAAACGTGCCCTTTCAACACTGTTACTTCCACCCGGTTCCTTTACCAGAGCTGTTAATTTAAAACCAACCAGGAAAAGCCGAATGAAAAAGTCAATAGCGAGCCCACAACTAAATGTCTACCTCAGTATCACCATGTGACTTTTCTTTTTCTTTCACCGGCTTAGAGACCAAGTCATGCCAATTAGAGTTGCTACAAATGCGACTGTTAAGAGAATTCAGCTCCGACGACTGGGCTGAAGTCAGAACACAAAATTACTAGAACAGACGTCACTCGACAAATGCTGCTCTGCGCTGGGCGCTTCGGACCCAGACCCATTTCCCCTGGTGGGTGCTGCTGCCTCGGTCCTGGCTCAAGCCAGGGGACTCCGGGTGCAGAAGGGCGGATCAGCAGCGAGTTTGAGGGGGTCCCGCCGGGAGGCTAGCCTGCCCGACGAGGGAAGCCCACGTCACGTGGCCGGCCTCTGCGCCCGTCGGCCCCCGGGCCCCTCCCGGACGCTCCGCCAGCCAGGCAGGCGGGGGCAGGCACATGGGCGCAAGCGCGCGGCCCCGGCCCGAATCCCGGCCCCTCACCTTCGTCACGGCCTTGGTGGCGGCCCCAGGGCCCGCGGCCCCCGCGGTCCCGCCGTCGCCCGGCCGGGCCCCCACGCCCGCCCCACTGCCCGCCGCTCCCGCGGCTCCGCTGCTCCCGCCAGCGGCACCCGTGGCGCCCGCGGCGCTCGCTGCCCGGTTGCTTCGCTCCTTCTTCTTCTTCTTGTCCCTCTTGGCGAAGAAGTTGTCCAGGCTCCGCTCCTCCGTCTCGGCCATGGCCTTGGCCTCCTCGACCCGGATGGGTGGGGCCGGCGGCGGGCGCGGCCCGCGGGGCTCCGACCTCTGGGTCGACGCCGGCTCGACGCTCAAGCTCCCGGGTGCGGCGACGCCTCAGCCCCGCGGGGTTGCCGAGGCGTGTGCGGCCGGGCAGGCGGCTCTCCCCCCCGCGAGCAGGCGGGCGGTGGTACGGTCCGCCTGATGGATCGCGCGCCGCTACTGGCGCCCGAGCCCGCCGAGGCTACCGCTGCCGCCGCGACCCCGGCGCAGGATCCCGCCCGCTCCGCAGTCGGAGAGGAAAAGGAACGCGCGGCTCGAAGCTCCGGCGTGAGTGCTAGACTAGCAGCGGCGCGTGCGGGAGGACGCGCGCGCGCAGGCCCGGAGAGGAGGGGAGAGGGGGTGGGGAGGGGAGGGAGGGGGAGGAGGGAGGGCGGGCCTCCAGGAGAGAGGCAGCGTCCGCCCTGCGTACTACGATCCGCCCACCGCTGTGGGGACGCGGCGGGGAGGGCGGCGGGGGAGACGGAGGCGGGGCTGGAAAAGGAGCCAATCAGGTGCCAAGACGAAGCGCTTAGGCGACAATCCCAGCCACTGACGGGGCGGGGAGACAGGCTATGCTAAATAAGTGACGTATCTGATGACTCCGGCCTCCCGATTGGCGGAGGGTGTAGGCTTGAGGGTGGGCATTTGGAGGGCTGGCTGGGACTGGGCAAAAGAGGTCCGGGGGAAGGGGCGGGTGGGCCTACTCTGAGCGCATGCGTGTCATACACACGTGCCCGCTCGCCCAGAGCGAACTGTGGCCTTGCGGTTTGCACTTTAGGGAAATGAAAAGACACCGTGTTAAAGATGGGACCGCCCCCTCTGCTCGTCTCTGTACTTCCACCCTCTCTGGTCCGGCAATTATTAATTTTCATCTTACGGGATGATTATGAAAGTGGGCTTGTAGTTAGATCTCGTTTAAAGATCTTTAATAAACCAATGGGTAGGTAGAAGGGAATTGATTTTGTCTGAACTCCACCCTCAAAGAGATATGTCTATCAAGTTCAAGCTAAATAAATCTGATCCTCAAGCTTCTGATCTGGGAATTATTAGCAATAACAGTAGTGGAGTGTAGGTGTTAGCTGCATAGCAAAGTGTTTAATTAGGTGCGAGATAAATGATTTTTTTAATACATTTAAACAGTGCCCCCTGCCCTGACTTGAGTCTGGATGACGACTGCAATTTATCCTTAGCTTTTATCCCTAATAAATGGTCACAGGAATGGGGACAAAATGCCCATGCAAAACCTGGTGTTACCATTTAAGTATTCTCTGAGCTTTGAGAATGAAATGAATCCTTGTTTGTGAAAAAGATGGTCTAATGTAAGGTATTAAACTTTCACTTCCTCCTAAGGATAAAGGAGAGAACTGTCACAACCACTGAGGAAATGACTCAGACATGTGTTAATAGCCTCATGGGATAGAGCACACACAGTACATGGAGGCACTTCTTTGTCTTTTCCTTTACAGGTTCCCCATTAAAGGTTGTCATCCCCCTCCCACCCCTGTACCCTACCACTATATTAAAGAATTAAATCCAGAATATATTAAAGAAATAAATCAAAGACCTACCCTTGACCAATGACAAGTTTACATATTATTCCCCAAACGTAAACTGCCCTCAACTACAACTACTCAGGATGGGCCCCCTAGGTGACTTCCTTCTGTGATACTACTTATCTTCTGTGATGCAGGCCAAGTTCAGTACTGCCCCCATCTCCACCTCCCTCAATATCTCTGACCAAATTTATGTTTCTTTCTTTCTGTCCCTTCCTTTCTTTTTCCTTTCCTTCCATCCCATTCCTTCCCCTTCCTTTGTTCTTTATCTATGAAGCACCTACTTAGCTATAGTTAAGGCAGTGTAGCTTATTCTAAGTTGAGTAATTTATTATTCCTGCCTTCAACTCAATTATAATCATAGAAGTGAAGATCTAGATATGAATAACTGAAATTCAGTCCTCCCCTTGCTTAGGTCCTGATCAATATATCAGTGTTTTGAAGGAATTGTTGACTTAGGAAAATGCAGAGACCTTAGGAACAGTAGTGGAGGGTAGATACAGCAAAGCTCCCCATTATGTTTTTCGGTGTGACTGATGGCATGCTCCCAGAGCTTCATCAGGTGTAAGAACTTCAGGTGAGGCCAGTAGAGAGACCTGTGTCTTTGTGATTTTGTCATCATCTATAATTAGTCTCTCTCCATGAAGCTGGACCTTCATCTTTGAATCTCCTGCCCTGAAATATCACCCGGGCAATGTTTTTATATAGTTGTTCTTAAATATCCCCGGCCACCCTCCTCCAGAACAGTTACACGGAGTGCCGAATCTTGCTATCACCAGCCCCCTCATCATTATCCTGCCAGTGAAACATCTTTCAGCTCTCTTTGGATGAAGTTATCTTTCCCTCTGCTTCTAATGTTTGGATTTTCCCCTTCTTTAAAGCAAAACAGACCTTCACTTGTCCTTGCTAGATGGAAAGTTGAATGATGGCGAGGATTCAGGTCAATCCCAGGTATTTCAGCATATCTAAGGATCCTGATGCTGTCGGAACATGGAAAGTTCTGATTCTTCTGAAGTGGTACAATCCAAAGGACATCATTTATCGCCCTCCAGGAGGCCCACTGAGCTCCAATATTCTGTGAGCTCAAAAGCTGCCAAAGGGCAGCTGGGCCCAGCCCTATTGTCCCTGGGTTCTTTTTTTGCTGATCTATTTGTTCCAAGTTCCATTCTGCTACCTAGGCTGGAAATTCCACACATGCTCAGCTCAAAGGAATGTAGCTCTTGCTGGCCAGAGAGCTAGCCAGGAAATGAGGAGCAACTTTGCATTTGTGGCTTCTTTTCACTTGTGGCTTCCTCTCTCAGCGCTGTAAGGCAGACTGTGCTACTGCCTGAGCTGTTCACCAACCTTATCCAACTGGAGAGCAACCACTTTCAGGTCACCTCTTCCAGGGAGCCTCTGCTGATTTCTACAAGCAGCCTGGTTCCTGACCTTTAAAGGCCCAGAAACCTTTCGTTTGTCATGGTATTTAATTCCTTCCTAGTATTTCCATTATTTGTTTAACCCCTTCATTTATTTACTTATGTATTCATTCACTCATCATTAATGTAAAGCACCTACTGTATGCCAGGCCCTATGATAGGAGTTAAGGGTTAGTAAATCAAACATAAGCCCTACCAGTACAGAATTTACTACATGGTAAGATGATAGCTAGGAGCAGTCACACAAGTATACATACAATTATAGCCCATTGAAAATCCTTGCAAGTAGGAATGGTGTTGGGCATACAGCCTATATCACACAAATGTTTAAATAATGTTTGCAAAATGTGAAATATCTCCATTAGTTCTTAATTTTCCACATTAACAGGTGAATGTACAAACCACGTACTATCTAAAAGTGTTCTGCAGCCCGGATGGTGTGGTTCAGTGGTTGAGCAAGGACCTATGAACTGGGAGGTCATGGTTGTATTCCGGGTTAAGACATATGCCCAGGTTGAGGGCTCAATCCCCAGTAGGGAGCGTGCAGGAGGTAGCCAATCAATGATTGATGTTTCTATCTCTCTCCTCTTCCTCTCTGAAATCAATTTTATACACACACACACACACACACACACACATATATATATATATAAATAAAATAAAAGTGGCCCTAGCCAGTTTGGTTCAGTGGATAGAGCATTGTGTTGGCCTGGGGACCAAAGGGTCCGAGGGTTTGATTCCCGTCAAGGGCACATACCTCGGTTGTAGGATCCTCCCTGGCCCAGGCCCTGGTTGGGGCTCCTGCAGGAGGCAACCAATGAATGTGTTTCTCTCACATCAGTATTTCTCTCTGTCTTTCCCTCTCTCTTCCACTATCTCTCAAAATCAATGGGAAAATACCCTCGGGTGAGGATTAAAAATAAATAAATAAATAAATAAAAGTGTTCCTCAGAATTGCTCCTTCTTGGCTTCGGAACACCTACTCTGTTACACATAACAAAGAATTCAACCTGAAGTCCCTCTTTTGTCCATCCCTGACATTAGGCCCAGTTGGAGGATAAATGGGCAGCAAGAGGAATAAGGCCCCAGACACAAGTAGCTACCCCAAAGAGCTTGTTTCCAGAAAAAGCTGCCATGCATGAGCGCTCCCCTGGCAACACCTATCACCAAGGCTTGCAAAAGAGCACTGGACTTATTAAGCCCACCCCCCTCCCCCAATGGATCTGGTCAGCTGTTAGTTGGACCACTTGAAGTTGCTGCTATTTGATTGTTTTTAACTACCAAAATTGCAATTTCATATGGTTCAACCTAAAATATGTGAGGATAAACAAACAAAAAATCCAAAATTAAATGATGAGCTTGGGAATAACCAGCCTACCCATCAAGGTGACTTCCCTGGCTTCATCTTAGGGGTCCAAGGCTAGAATGTGATGACAATAAAATGATCAACCTAATCAATTGCATTTTATGGAGAACACATGAAATAAGAATGAGGGATAAGGATGGAGAATAGGGAGAACAGTATGGAGTTTCCTTAAAAAACTAAAACTGGAACTCCCATTTGACCCAGTGATCCCACTTCTAGGAATATATCCCAAGAAACTAGAAACACCAATCAGAAAGGATATATGCATTCCTATGTTCATAGCACCACAATTCACCATAGCTAAGATTTAGAAACAGCCTAAGTCCCATCAGCAGATGAGTGCATTAAAAAACTGTGGTACATCTACACAATGGAATACTACACTGTGATAAAAAAGAAGTTCTTACCATTTGCAACAGCATGGATGGAATTGGAGAGCATTATGCTAAGTGAAATAAGTCAGAGAAAAATAAATATCACATGATCTCACTCATTTATGGAATATAATGAACAACATAAACTGATGAACAAAACAGATCCAGAGACAGAGAAGTATCGATCAGAATGTCAAACCTCAGAAGGAAGGTTGGGGAGGATGGGGGTAAGGAGGAGAGATCAACCAAAGGACTTGTATGCATGCATATAAGCCTAACCAATGGACACAGACAACAGGGCGGTGAGGGCATGAGTGGGGGTGGGGTGGGGAGTAATGGGGGGATAAAGACACATGTAATACCTTAATCAATAAAAAAAATTTTATAAAAAGAATAGAAAGAGGAAGGAAAAAAAGTTGGGTAAAGCCAAAAGGCCAGAAGTTGGCACTTTATTACCCAGCACTGCCCATGAGAGAGAAACATGAATTGGAGCTCACACAGATGTGCCCTGCTATGAGGCAGAGATTACTCACTAGGCTTCACCCTGATTTGGATGAAATCTGTTTCCCTTAACACAGTGGTCGGCAAACTGGGGCTCGTGAGCCACATGCAACTCTTTGGCCCCTTGTTGATATTTGGCTCTGTTGACTAATAAGTTTTTTTTTGTTTTTTATTTTTATTTATTTATTTATTTAATAAATCTTTATTGTTCAGATTACAGGTGTTCCTCTTTTTGTTTTCCCCCTATAGCTCCCCTCCTCCTGATTCCCCACCCCACCCTACCCCATGCCCCTACCCCCTGCCAATGTCTTCATCCATAGGAGTAAGATTTTTGTCCAATCTCTTCCCGCACCCCTCACATCCGCTTCCCCCTGAGAATTGTCAGTCCACTCTCTTTCTATGTCCCTGATTCTATTATATTCACCAGTCCATTCTGTTCTTCAGATTTTTTATTTACTTGATTTTTAGATTCACTTGTTGGTAGGTATGTATTTGATGTCATTTTGTTGTTCATAATTTTTATCTTTACCTTTTTCTTCTTCTTCCTCTTCTTAAAGAATACCCTTCAGCATTTCATGTAATCCTGGTTTGGTGGCGATGAACTCCTTTAGCTTTTTCTTGTCTGTGAAGCTCTTTATCTGACCTTCAACTCTGAATGATAGCTTTGCTGGGTAGAGTAATCTTGGTTGTAGGTTCTTGCTGTTCATCACTTGGAATATTTCTTGCCACTCCCTTTGGGCCTGCATAGTTTCTGCTGAGAAATCAGCTGACAGTCGTATGGGTACTCTCTTGTAGGTAATTAACTGTTTTTCTCTTGCTGCTTTCAAGATTCTCTCTTTGTCTTTTGCCCTTGGCATTTTAATTATGATGTGTCTTGGTGTGGTCCTCTTTGGATTCCTCTTGTATGGGGTTCTGTGCGCTTCCTGGACTTGTATGTCTATTTCTTTCACCAGGTAGGGAAAGTTTTCTGTCATTATTTCTTCTAATAGGTTTTCAGTATTTTGCTCTCTCTCTTCTTCCGGCACCCCAAAAATTCGGATGTTGGTACGCTTAAAGTTGTCCCAGAGGCTCCTTACACTATCTTCATATTTTTGGATTCTTTTTTCTTTTTGTTTTTCTGGTTAGGTGTTTTTTGTTTCCTCAAAAGGCCAGATCTTTGGTTTGATTCTTAGGGTATGTTGATCTACAGTTGAGTTTCTGTATATTCTTTATTTTAGACAGTGTATGCTTCATTTCTGACTGGTCCTTTTCCATTTTTTTTGGCATTCTCATTAAGGTCCTTGAAGGTCTCACTAAGCTCCTCAGAAGTGTCATCAAGTTTCTCGGCGGTTTTTAGAAGATTCTTGAGTATCCTTATAAATGTAGTTCTGAACTCTGTGTTGTCCAATAGTTTGCTTTCCTCCGTTTCTTTCATTCGTGACATGTTTCTTTGTCTCCCCTATGTTAATGGAGTGGCTTTGTGTGGTAGGTGACCTATAGGGGGCAGTAGCTCAGCCTCCCCAATCACCTGATGTGGACGCTCTTGGTAATTGACCTCCAGGCCAAATGGCTGTGAGGACTCGCTGTGTCTATAATGGAAGAACTGCTGTGCTGGAGACACGCTTATGGTGCAGGACTTGTTTCAGTGGGGCTTTGGTGCTCGCTGAGTCTGCCTCTTGAATGTGTCACTTATGGATGTGAGTTGAAATCTGGTTTCTCACACTGACCACTAGGTATACTGGCTTCTGGATCTCCAATGGGGTGCAGGTCAGCTATTGTCTGAGTCCACCCAGCAGGAGGTACAGCGAGAGCTACAGTTTTCTCCTCTTTGCTTGGGGTTTGGAGGTTTTGGAGCTGTCTGATCCGGGCTGCAAGTTTGCTAGGTTAAGCTGCGATAGGGCAGTCCATTCATATGCAAAAGCCGCTGCTTGAGCTTGGGTGGGTTTGTAGGTTGTGTGGGGTGGGGTCTCAGGGCATCACCAGGCTAGGGCGTGGCTAAGAGCAATGGCTGCTAGTTAGCCGGCTCTGTGTCTCCCACTGCGTCCCGTGCCCCAATGCAGTAAACAATTATTCTTGCATGCAGCTCTGCAAGCAAGCCCCCCTCACTTTCTGACCCGATGGCAGATAGTCCAGCTTCTCCCCGTAGGAGTTTGGGTCCCCCGCGTCTCCCCAGAAACTGTATTTCAGTGTAATCGGGGGCTTGTCTCCCTTTGGGTTGAAAAAAGCAACGCCTGCCGCCAGCCCAGATCCCGCACCTCCGTGCCTCAGCTTTTCAGCGCTTGTGCACGTCTCAATGCTCTTTTCTCTTTCCTTCTAGTTGTAGAACTTCCACTCAGCCAGCTTTCCCGTGGTTCTGGGTGACAGACGTTTTGCCTTTTAGTTGTAGTTTTGAAATTGTTGTGCGAGGCAGCAGTTTAGGTGTTTACCTACGCCACCATCTTGGATTCTCTTGACTAATAAGTTTGCCAACCACTGCCTTAACACATGGGTAACACCCACCAACCAGCCTGCTAATGACTCATTTGGCTTCCTGGGGTTGCTGGTATTGGGAAAAGGGTGGCCAGTTGACACTGGAGCATTCCAGTTACTGAAGGACTAACACCAAGTGTTAATAAATCAATGGGTATCTGGTTATATACTTCAGACTCCTATGAATTGGAACGCTGGGAGTCAGGCTTGTCCAGACTCATGAACCTTGGCATACTCACTTGGCTGTGAAACAGGTTCAGATCTGTGGTACATTCATTAAGGTACCACTACCCTGGGTGGCCTCTTTGGGAGTCAGTCATGACTCTTGCACAAAGCAGAACCTTCTGACTCATTCATTTTTATCACAGTGTGCAGGGGATGTGATTATGTTGGCAAGGCACGATTATCTTGTCCCTGACCCTAACTTCATTCTTAATCCTTCTTCAGAACCCAACAGGTACATGTGAAATTGCTGGCATTTTCTGCTCTGACTCAGAGCCACACCAGTCGTAGATATTCAGGTCAAGTCAGTAGGTCAATGGTATTGTCATCCTAATTGGGCTGAAAAGGCAGAGAAAGGCTGAGTGTATAGGGAGTGCAGAGAGATCTTCCCATCTGAAGGCAAGTCCTTATTTCACCCTGTTCTTTGCTTCATGGTCAAGAGCATGCTTCCTGGAGTCAGCCCTTGGTTCAAATCACAGCTCTGCCTTTTCCTAGCAAGTCACCTAACTTCTTTGTGCCTCATTTTTTTTTTTTTAAAGTGGAGATGATAAACACATCTATCTCATGGGGTTGTAAGGACTAAATGAGGGGATGAATTGAAGACCACTCAGTTCAGCACCTGGCAAATAGTCAACCCAATTGATGTTAGGTATTATTATTATTTTTTTTAATAAATCTTTATTGTTCAGATTATTACAGGTGTTCCTCTATTTTTTTCCCCCATAGCTCCCCTCCACCTGATTTCCCACCCCACCCCATGCCCTTACCCCCGCCACTGTCTTCATCCATAGGAGTAAGATTTTTGTCCAATCTCTTCCCGCACCCCTCACACCTGCTTCCCCTGAGAATCGTCAGTTCACTCCCTTTCTATGCCCCTGATTCTATTATATTCACCAGTCCATTCTGTTCTTCAGATTTTTTATTCACTTGATTTTTAGATTCACTTGTTGGTAGGTATGTATTTGATGTCATTTTGTTGTTCATAATTTTTATCTTTACCTTTCTCTTCTTCTTCCTCTCCTTAAAGAATACCCTTCAGCATTTCATGTAATCCTGGTTTGGTGGTGATGAACTCCTTTAGCTTTTTCTTGTCTGTGAAGCTCTTTATCTGACCTTCAACTCTGAATGATAGCTTTGCTGGGTAGAGTAATCTTGGTTGTAGGTTCTTGCTGTTCATCACTTTGAATATTTCTTGCCACTCCCTTCTGGCCTGCATAGTTTCTGTTGAGAGATCAGCTGACAGTCGTATGGGTACTCCCTTGTAGGTAATTAACTGTTTTTCTCTTGCTGCTTTTAATATTCTCTCTTTGTCTTTTGCCCTTGGCATTTTAATTATGATGTGTCTTGGTGTGGTCCTCTTTGGATTCCTCTTGTATGGGGTTCTGTGCGCTTCCTGGACTTGTACATCTATTTCTTTCACCAGGCAGGGAAAGTTTTCTGTCATTATTTCTTCTAATAGGTTTTCAATATTTTGCTCTCTCTCTTCTTCTGGCACCCCCAAAAATTCGGATGTTGGTTCGCTTAAAGTTGTCCCAGAGGCTCCTTACATTATCTTCATATTTTTGGATTCTTTTTTCTTTTTGTTTTTCTGGTTGGATGTTTTTTGTTTCCACATATTTCAGATCTTTGGTTTGACTCTTGGGGTACGTTGATCTACAGTTGAGTTTCTGTATATTCTTTATTTCAGACAGTGTATGCTTCATTTCTGACTGATCCTTTTCCATTTTTTTGGCATTCTCATTAAGCTCCTTGAAGGTCTCATCAAGTTTCTCAGCGGTTTTAAGAAGATTCTTGAGTAACCTTATAAATGTGGTTCTGAACTCTGTCATCCAGTAGTTTGCTTTCCTCCGTTTCTTTCATTCGTGACATGTTTCTTTGTCTCCTCATTTTGGCTGCTTCCCTGTGTTGATGGAGTGGCTTTGTGTGGTAGGTGACCTATAGGGGGCAGTAGCTCAGCCTCCCCAATCACCTGATGTGGACACTCTTGGTACACCCCTTTGTGGGCTGAGTGCAAAGACTTGGTGCAGTTAAAGCCTTAATTGCTGTTGGTATACTGGGAGGAATTGACCTCCAGGCCAATTAGCTGTGAGCACTCCCTGTGTCTATAATGGAAGAACTGCTGCGCTGAAGACACACTTATGGGGCAGGACTTGTTTCAGTGGGGCTTTGGTGCTCACTGAGTCTGCCTTTGAATGTGTCACTTATGGATGTGAGGAGTTGAAATCTGGTGTCTCACTCTGACCACTAGGTACACTGGCTTCTGGATCTTCAATTGGGTGCAGGTCAGCTACTGTCTGAGGCCACCCAGCAGGAGCTACAGTGAGAGCTACAGTTTTCTCCTCTTTGCTTGGGGTTTGGAGGTTTTGGAGCTGTCTGACCCAGGCTGCAAGTTTGCTAGGTTAAGCTGCGATAGGGCAGGGCTTTCTTATGCAAAAGCTGCTGCCTGGAGCTTGGGTGGGTTTGTAGGTTGTGCAGGGCGGGGTCTCAGGGTGTCACTAGGCTAGGGCGTGGCAAACAGCAATGGCTGCTAGTTAGCCGGCTCTGTGTCCCCAAGGGCGTCCCGGAGTCCCGTGCCCCAGTGCCGTAAACAATTATTCCTGTGCGCATCTCTGCAAGTAAGCCACCCTCACTGGCAGACAGTCCAGCTTTTCCCCGTAGGAGTTTGGGTGCCCCGCGTCTCCCCAGAAACTGGATTTCAGAGTAGTCGGGGGCTTGTCTCCTTTTGGGTTGAAAAAAGCAACGCCCGCCGCCAGCCCGGATCACGCGCCTCCGTACCTCAGCTTTTCAGCGCTTGTGCACGTCTTGATGCTCTTTTCTCTTTCCCTCTAGTTGTAGAACTTCCACTCAGCCAGCTTTCCTGTGGTTCTGGGTGATAGACCTTTTTTCTTTTAGTTGAATTTTTGAAATTGTTGCGCGAGGCAGCAGTTTAGGTGTTTACCTACGCCGCCATCTTGGATTCTCTCTAGCTATTATTGATATTAATATTATAAGACATGTATCACAAATTGTAGTTATATGGGGGGTTGGGAGACTACTCCTTTTATCTGTGCTCTCCTACTTTGTGCGTATTAATTTCTGGGTCTTTAGTGCCTGCTGGCTGAGTTCCTGCCTCATGGTAGACAGTCACTAAACATTTGTTGACCATTAAGAAAAAAGAAGTTCAAGTTTCATGCTTTGTACTGGCAATTACTAAATACGAAATTGCTTGGTATTTTGATGTCTTCTCTTAAATCTCTAGGTTATACAGTTTTTACTGTGTAAGTGAGCAGCAAATGGCTGGATCAAAAAGCTACTACAAGGCACCCCATTTACCTAGTGACTGAGGCTCCTCCTGAGGTGCTCCCTGTTACCTGCTCTCCATTCAGTCTTTAGAGCTGAGGAATCATTTGTCCTCTCAGCCCAAATAGAAGTGGATTTACTGGCCTCCATAGTCTGCTGTTGGAGGGCGGGGTCAGGAGTATCCTCAAACAATCATTGATTAGCCTGTCAAATGATTACACAGAGGAAGAAAGCATTTTGATGACTCCGGTACAACCTCCTGCTTGGGAGTTAATCCCAGATGGTGTGATTCTGGGGTCTACCCCACCTCCAACCCCTCCCTGGCCCCAGGAAGACCTCTCCCTGCAAAGGGAAGCCCAGTCTGAGGAATGCCCAAGGATAGAAACTGGGAAAGCTTTGTTAGGCTGCCTGGGGCTTTCTCCCTTGTTGCAGAGGAATCGCCTTTGGGCATCTGTGGGTCTTGGCCCTGGAGGAATAAAAAGTAAGTCATGAACTTGTAAACAACTGCAAATTTATGTAAATCAATAAGGTACAATTATAAATTGTGTATTGAATGAAGAATAACTCAATGTGCAAGTTCTCAGTAAAATGACAAAGTTAAAGGTTCTTAGGGACTCTGTGCCTCTCCTTTCCCTCTACGCTCACATCCATGGCAGAGAAACTCAGGTCTCACTCCAAACTGCAGCAGATCCACAATTGCTCAAAGACTTCTTATCACCATTTCCCAACCCAATTCCCAGCCCCCTGAGCACCTCACATTTCCCAGGAAGTCTCATTTCCTTTGTGTGGGAAATGTGAAGCCTTGCCCTAACCGGTTTGGCTCAGTGGCTAGAGTGTCAGCCTGTGGATTGAAGGGTCCCGGGTTCGATTCTGGTCAGGAGCACATGCCCCGGTTTCAGGCTCGATCCCCAGGAGGGGGCGTGCAGGAGGCAACCAATCAATGATTCTCATCATGGATGTTTCTGTCTCTCTTGCCCTCTCCCTTCCTCCCTGAAATTAAAAAAAATAATAATAGAGGAATAAGCAAATTGTCCAGGACGCCGTGACAGTAACAGTAACGACCAGCAGGCTGCCTGGGCGACAAGGCCGGCAGGGGGGTTAGTGAGGGATGAAAACAACTGAACAGCAGGCTGCATGGGGCGACCAGGCCAGCAGGGGGGGCAGTTGGGGGTGACCAGGTCAGCGGGGGGGTGGGGGGGGACAGTGAGGGGTGATCAGGTAGGCAGGTGAGCAGTTAGGAGCCAGCAGTCCTGGATTGTGAGATGGATGTCTGACTGCCGGTTTAGGCCTGATCCCCAGGATCTGGCCTAAACCGGCAGTCAGACATCCCCCGAGGGGTCCTGGATTGGAGAGAGTGCAGGCTGGGCTGAGAGGACCCCCTCCCCCCATGCACAAATTTTGTGCACCAGGCCTCTAGTATATATATATAAAGAAAATGTGAAGCCTGAAAATCTCTCAACCCCTGAATATATGACAATTGGATAAAAATTACCTGGCATCTGGTCTTGCCTGGCCAGCCTCTATTGAAGCCGAGTCGATGTATGCATGTAGACTTTACTATCCTTCTGAGGTCCTGAGGACTTCTTGTGCTTTCAGTCCAGTTCACTCCAAACACTGTCCCCAGTGCCCCCCCCCCCCAGCTCCCCCCACCCCCCCATCCATGCTTGCTCCTTCCTGTGCTTCATGGAGGCTTTCCCAGACTTGCCTACTTTGCCCCATCTGGTTCCCCCCATGAGACTCAAGGCCTCTCTGAAGATCTGGTGGACACTGAATATGTTTTGAGAGGTAATGTGATGGTTTAGTGTTTTATAGGTTTATTTTTACACTAGAGGCCCAGTGCATGGAATTCGTGCACAGGTAGGGTCCCTAGGCCTGGCCAACGATCAGGACTGATTGGGGCCTTCCTTCTGGCTGCCAGCTGGGGCCTTCCTTCATTCCAAGCCGCCCCCTGGTGGTCAGTGCATGTCATAGCAAGCAATCGAACTCCCAGTCTCCTGGTCAAACTCCCGAGGGGACACTTTGCATATTAGCCTTTTATATATATATACTAGAGGCCCAGTGCATGAAATTCATGAATGGGGGTGTGTGTCCCTCAGCCCAGCCTGCACTCTTTCCAATTTGGGACTCCTCACAATCCAGGACTGCTGGCTCCCAACTGCTCGCCTGCCTACCTTCCTGATTGCCCCTAACTGCTTCTGCCTGCCAGCCTGATCACCCCCTAACCACTCCCTGCCAGCCTGATTGATGCCTAACTGCTCCTCTGCCAGCCTGATTGCCCCTAACTGCCCTCCCCTGCAGGCCCAGTCACCCCCAACTGCCCTCCCCTGCAGGCCTGTGTCCCCCCCACATTGCCCTTTCCTGCAGGCCCGGTCACCCCCAACTTCCCTCCTCTGCCGGCCTGGTCACCCCTAACTGCCCTCCCCTGCTGGCCTGATTGCCAATAACTGCCCTCCCTTGCAGGCCTGGTCCCTCCCAACTGCCCTCCCCTGCTGGCCATCTTATGGCAGCCATCTTGTGTCCATATGGGGGCACCATCTTGTGTCCACATGGGGGCAGCCATCTTGTGTGTTGGAGTGATGGTCAATTTGCATATTACTCTTTTATTAGATAGGATAGAGGCCTGGTGCAAGGGTGGGGACTGGCTGATTTGCCCTGAAGGGTGTCCCGGATCAGGGTGGGGGTTCCCTTGGGGCATGGGGCAGCCTGGGCGAGGGGCCTGTGGTGGTTTGCATGTCGCCATGCCCCCCTGGTGACCCAAGTGGAGGCCCTGGTATCTGGGATTTATTTATCTTCTATAATTGAAACTTTGTAGCCTTGAGCGGAAGCCAGGTCCAGCCAGGGCAGGCGGGAAGCTTGGCTTCCTCCATCGCTGGGGGCAACCCAAGCCTCTTGCTCTCTCCAGCTCTGTGGCTGTGCCATCTTTGTTGGGATTTATTTATCTACTATAATTGAAACTTTGTAGCCTTGAGTGGAGGCCAGGGCTAGCCAGGGTGTGTGGGAAGTTTGGCTTCCTCCTTTTGCCGGGGAAACCAAAGCCTCCTGCTTGCTACGTGGCTGCAGCCATCTTGATTGGGTTAATTTGCATACTTGCTCCTGATTGGCTGGTGGGTGTGGCTTGTGGGCATAGTAGAGGTATGGTCAATTTGCATGTTTCTCTTTTATTAGTGTAGATAGATACCTTATGTGGAGCAAAGAAAGGGGGAGGAATACCCCCATCAAAAGGCTTAAATAGAAGCAAAAGGAAAAATACAGTTAGCAAAGTAAGAGGCAAGGAAAGGTAACAAAAAGAACAAAAAATGCACCTCCAAAGGCTCTGGAAAGTTGCTTCTGGAGGTGCAGAAAGAGCAAGTTAAGGACTGAGCTTTCTAGCATTTTCCCCAGATGATATTAGAGGAAATTTCTATCTCTGCCACTGATTTGAAGATGTCTTTTGGAACATGGTCTTCCCCAGTGTTCCCAGTTCTCCTGCTGGGTCAGCTGTGGCTTTCTAGAACCCTCTGATTCCCTGTACTGGCCTGGCCTATGTGGCCCCCCGTCCTAGTCTGAGTCTCTAGCCAGCCAGCAGGAATCCTAGGAATAGCATCTGGAAGTCCACCTGCCCCAAACCCTGCTTTCAGGCACCCCTAGTTTATCTGATCCAAAGGGAACTACTGTCCTGTCATTCCCTTCCCTTCCTGCTTTTTATCCTACCCACCCAGCTGTCCTGGGGGTATTCTAGAGTCATGCTGGAGTCCTCCCTGTCCCCCACCCTCCATCCCTTTAATCACTAAATCCTACTGCCCTCCAAACCAGATGTTCTTTCTAGATCAAAACATCAGCCCAGGTTATCACTCCTGTTTTAAACCATTCAATGGCTATTGTTACTCTCAGGATAAAAGCTAAAATTCTTAACAGAATTTATAAGCCTTTCACTTGGCACTTTTGAAATAAGAGGATTTATAATCTTTTCAAAACCAACCGGAGTTCTGACATAATCTTGATTTTCCCAGCTGTCAAAGCTATTTAAGATGGATAAAGGCTGCATTTAGTTGTTAAAAGGTGATGAGCTTATCTGGCCTGAATGGGTGTGAGTTCCAAGGGATTGCTTTTCTCCCCTCTCTTTGCTCCACCTGCTACATGACCTTCTCCTTAGGTGACTGTAACCAGGTTCATTAAGACAGTCAGGGTGGAGAGGGCAGGTATGTGGGCAGGGAGCTGAAGGAGGAGTTCTGTAGATGAGGTCACTTGTAATGCCAAAGAAACCCCCCAAATGGCCCACCACTCCCTCATTTCTACTCTTAACAGCCCGATGCAACTGTCAGAATTCCGTTTTTAAAAAATTATATTTTAATTGATTTCAGAGAGGAAGGGAGAGGGGAAAGAGAGATAGAAATATCAATGATGAGAGAGAGTCATTGATCGGCTGCCTCCTACATGCCCCCTACTGGGGATGGAGCCTGCAACCCTGGCATGTGCCCTTAAATGGAATCGAAGCTAGGACCATTCACTCCATAGGCTGACGCTCCATCCACCGAGCCAAACCAACCAGGGCCAGGATTCCTTTTAATGGCAAAAAGATTTGGAAGGAATGTGAATACTCAACAATAGGAAATGGTGTATAAACTACAGTTGGAACAATATGGTGCCATTTAAAAGGAAGGCTTTGAAGGCTTTGCAGCAACATGGAAAACCACATATGATGCCACATTTAGTGGAATGTAGATCATTATCTGAGCTAAGAGAGGTGGTGTGGGTATGTGAGATGGTGATAAAAACATGGGTATCCCAACTGGATAGAACTGGGTGCTCAGTTCCCATTCCCCCCACTCATGAGCTATGCAATCATTTGCAAGTAACTTAACTTCTTTTAAAAAAATGTAAATAATAATGTAAACTGGATTATCCTGAGTATTAGATAAGATAATGTATGTGACAGTACCAGGCAGAAATAAAATTAGGAGCTCAATAACATTAGTTCACTTCTACTTCTCTAAATTGTGTGCTTAGAGGGAAGGTGGGGAAGGGTGGGTGGGTGGGAGGAGATGAATCAAAGAACTTGTGTGTATGTATGCGTAACCCAAGGACACAGACAACACTGGTGAAGGCCTAGAGCGGGGAGCAGGGGCAGGCTAGGAGTCAATGGGGGAAAATATAGGACATATGTAATACTTTCAACAATAAAGATTTAATTTAAAAATAAATAAATTGCATGTGTTTGTACATGTATTATACATATATTTAATTTTGTAACAAAACTTGAAGAAAATAATTAACAAGATTAAAGACTTTTTTTTACTTTGCAAACTGTTTTAATTATCTATTGCTATGTAACAAACTGGCCTAGAACTTAATGGCTTAAAACAACAACCCTGTTATTATTTCTCACAATCGTCAAAAAGTCGGGAATTTGTACAAGTCTCAGCCAGGCAACTATTCCGCTCCACGTGGCATTAACTGGGGCCACTCAGTGGTATTTACCGGGTGACTGGGTTGGTTGGAGGGTCAAGATGGCCTTCCCATTCATTGAAGGCTGGGCTCATTGGGAATAATTTACCAGGAAGGAAGTGAATTACAAGAAGAGCAATTATATTATGCAAATGTGTGATGCTGTGAAAATCCAGAACAAGCAGTTCAAAAGAACAAGGTGCTTTGGCCCATCAATCGAAAGGAAGCTTCTGTCTGTTTGGGAGATTCTGAGAAGGCCTTCAGAGGGACATTAGTGGGTGCGGAAGCTGTGAACTATCCTGACCCTGCCTAAGTAAAAGAAGTATGTGTCTATCATTTTACTTTTTATCCAATCCCAGAGGTTTCCCCCCTTTGCTTTCTCCCGCCTCCCTAATCTATCATGGAACCCACTTTCACCTTCTCCTTTGATTGTAATGTATAAAATAAGATGAAAAACTGCCATTCTCTGGAGTATTATCCCAATCTGTTGAGATTCTGCTTCCCAACAACTGTCAACAGTGTGGCTAAAAAAAAACACTCACAAAAATTCTTAAATAAATAATAAACAAACAAACAAATAAGGGGTGTGGAAGAATTCCCAGACCAAGTTGGGATGAAAGGCATCTTAGAGGAAATAGAAAAGCACTAGCAATGGCATGAATGTGAGAGAATAAGGAACCTGTGTGGCAATGAAGGGGTAAATAAATTTGAAATGGGTGGTTAAGTCTGAATAAGGCATACTGTGAAGATTTTTGAATGCCAAGGTGAGGCCAGATGTATTTTATTTGTTAGGCCGAAGGCCTTAGTTAAAAACTCAAATGACCTATGGGGCCAGGCAGGGAAGACGAAAGAGTCAAGTAGTTTGGGCATAAAAATAATCAACTTGGAGGCAGCCACTACTCAACTTCAACTCAGTTACTACTCAAGGTTTTGCAAAAGAAGCAAAAAAAAAAAAAAAAAATCCACAGATTCTATGTGATACTTCTTCCTTATAAAATGTTAACAAATACTTAAAAGCTGTGTGCAGGCTGCCCTGGCTGGGTAGTTCTGTTGGTTGGAGTCTTGTTCTGATATGCCAAGGTTGTGGGTTTGATCCCCAGTCTGGGCACATACAAAAATTAACCAAAGAATGCATAAATAAGTGGATGTTTCTCTCTCTCCCCCTTCCTCTCTCTCTCTCTCTCCAATTAAGAAAAATAAAAATAATTTTAAAAAGCTGTATGCAGGCTAAATAAAACTTGTCTAGGGGCCAGACAAGGCCTCCGTGCAGCCATTTCATTGCGTCCGCTCTCCTTAGATATTTGTAGGCTGGACTGTGTGTGGAAAAGCGGCTGTGGCAGAGGTGATGGAGGGAGGATCAGGGAAAGGCCCCTGAGGACTTAGCTGCTTGGGTTCTTTTTCTGTCCTGACAAACCTGAGAGAATCCATCACTGAGGTGTTGACATTTTGTTGTTGTCTTTTGGACTCTTCTCTGCCCAGCACTGGCTTGCAAAGGAGCTTTGGATTGGGCTTAGCAGCCGGTTCTCACTCTTCAGGCTTTCTAACTAAAAAATCTTATACAACCCATCCCCTTTCAATGGTTAGTTGCTTTGTCCCAGGGGTGAGGCCTCAGAGGCAGTGTGTGTGTGGTTGTGTGTGTGTGTGTGTATGAGAAACAGAGAGAGAGAGAGAGAGAGAGGAGAGATATCTTCCTTCTCAAGGACCTCCTCAAGAATTAACAGCAGATCTGCTGGACTGAGCTATCTGAACCTGCCAGGAGCTGACTCTCATGGAAACAGACTCCTGCCATAGTCTTGAAGTGGTCACTGCCAAAAACTCATAATCTCAGCTGACTACCAGAGGTTATTTGCAAACTATTATGTCTGTGCCCTAGATGACAGGCAACACAGTGGGGAAAATATTAGAATCAGCAGAGCTGGACTAGAATGTTTTATTTGCTGAGTGACCTTGGTCAAGTCACCTTACTTCTCTGTATCTCAGTGCCTTCATCCAAAAAAATTTACCCAGAAGTATTCACCTCCCAGGGGGTACTGTGAGGAGACAGTGAGATCATGGATGCAGGAGTGGCTGACACCCAGTCATGCTGGATTTAAGAGGAAAGAGTGAAGGAATCAGAAATAAGGAGAGAGGGATTTAAGTGGTATGGGGTTTTGTTGTTATGTTTTTGTTTTTTAAGTGATTTTAAAAAGGCATTTAAAAATATGTTTTTATTCATTCTGAGAGAGAGAGGGAGAAGGAGAGAGAGGGACATTGATGAGAGAGAAACATCCATTGGCTTTATCCTGCACACGCCCTACTGGAGATCAAGCCTGAAACCTGGGCATGTGCCTTGACTAGGAATCAAACCAGTGACCTCTTGGTGCATAGGATGATGCTGAACCAACTGAACCACAGCTGGCTGGACTGGATTTAAGTTTTGACTCTACTACTTATAACAGCTACCGTGAGTTCAGTAATTACGATGCGCCAGGCTCTGTGCATTATCTTTTAAAATTCTTTCAACCACTCAGCATGGATGGAGGTACTATTATCCTCACTTTACCAATGAGGACACAGAGGCACAGAGAGGTTAATTAACTTGCCCAAAGCCTCCCAGCTAAGTGGTGAAGCCAGGCTATCTGACTCCAGAGGCTCTATCTTCTAGCTATGTAAGGATAAGGCCTGTAATATTGGGAAATCTTATTGTGAGGGTTAGGAAAAGTGTATATAAAATGACTATCATGTCAAATGCCTGGAATTTCATGGCTATTAACTGTTTTTACTAAATGCTCAGTGTTAGGGGTTGAGTTGTGTCTTCTCCTAAAAGATGTTGAAATCCAAACTCCTAGTGCCTGTGAATGTGACTTATGTGGAAATGGGATCTTTGCAGATGACCAACTTAAGATGAGGTCATTAACACATGGAAAACGTGGACACAGCAATGCACACACAGGTAAAATGCCACGTGAACGTGAAAGCAGAGATCAGGGTGATGCGTGGACAAGCGGAGGAACACCAGCGACTGCCAGCAAACCACCAGAAGCCAGGAGAGAGGCTTGGAACAGGCTCGCTCACAGCCCTCACAGCCAACCCTACTGACACCTCCATTTTGGACTTTTAGCCTCCAGAACTAGAAGAGAATAAATCCCTGGTATTTTAAGCCACCCAGTTTGTGGCGGCTTATTACAACAGTGCCAAGAAACTAACAGCTCATTCCATGTTACTTGTATAATCATCTACTTTGCTAGGTTCCCTGCGTCCCTGGGGCACACTGCAGCCTGTCTGGAGCATGCTGGGTGCTTGCATGTGCGCAGCCCTGCAGCCCTAAGGGCAGTCTAACCCAGCCTTAGGAGGTGGAGCCAAGGTTAGCTTTGCCTTTGGTGCCTCCCTGGGTTGAGTTCCCACTGCTCTTCCGAGACTCTGGACAGGAAAGAATGTCTTCCATACACTCATTCAGAAGGAGGTGATGCTGAATAAATAAATTTTCCATGCCATGTGAATTAATCACACTTGACAGGTGAAATCTCAAATACCTGGATGCCTCGTTGTAAAGATTTTAGATCAAGACCCTCCAGGTCCCCACAGCCCATGTGCATGGCTCTCTGCACGCAGATGGCCATGTTGCTGGAGCCCAGGGGGTGCTTTCCAGCAGAGAAGGCTGTCTCCGCGGCCCAGGTGAGCACTTCCGGCCTCCAGGGAAATTAGGGCAGCCTCTGAGAGCGTTTGGAAATGGAGAGGTGGGAGGACCTCGTGAGCCCCAGAGATTTATTGTTAAAGCCTGGAAATCAATTAGAGTTGGAATAAGCTCACCCAGTGGCAGCCAGGGGGCCCCGCCCAGCTCTGCTCTGCTCTTCAGGAACTCTAAAAGCAAAATTCCCTCAAGTTGATTTTCAGGAAAGAAGAATTCCCCAAACAAAAAGACCTTCACAGCTGTTTAAAACGGGGCGCAGGACCCGACCTGAAATGCTCCTCCTTTCTGTTACCTCTTAGGCCGTAACACACCATCTGTGTAAGTTACCTAGTGCTGTTTAACACATTACCCGAATCTAGCAGCTTAAAGGGACTACGCTTTCATATCTCACACAGTTTCTAGGGGTCAACTTACCTGGGGTTCTGGATCCAGGTCTTTCATGAAGCTGCAGTCAAGCTGTCTCCTGGGGCTTGACCGAGGCTGGGGGACTTGCTTCCAAAGTGGTTCCCTCCTGTGGCTGTTGGTGGGAGACCTTGGTTTCTTGCTCACTGCTGTCCAGAGGCCTCAGTTCCTCATCATGTGGATTTGGGTGACCATCCCAGTTGGCTCAGGACTGAGGGGGTTTTCAGGATGTGAGATGGCGACCAGTTGGTCATCCTATGTGGACTTCTCTCCATGGACAGGAAGAGTGATCTGTGACGGACCCAGACAGAAGCAACCATGTCTTCTATCACCTAATCTTGGAAGTAACATACCATGTGTCACTTCTGCTGTATTCAGGCAGTCACACAGGCCAGCCCTGGTATGATGTGCAGAGGGACCATAAGAGGGTATGAGGACCAGAAGGAGCCATCTTGAAGGCTGGCTACCATTGTATCCCAAAATCTAACGGTGAAAAACACTACCATTTTAGTACCTCCCATGAGTCTTGGATCTCACAGGGCTCAGCCCCACCCGGTGTTGGTTAGAGCCACCATCCCCTGGGTCTGCACAGGCAGGAAACCCACAGGATTCATGCACACGGCTGGCAGCTGGTGCCGGCTGCTGGCCATGAGCTCAGCTGAGGCTGCCAAGGGAGAGCCTTGGTTCTCCTCCACGTGACCTTTCCCCACGGCTGGAGCTAGGTTCTGAGAGGGAACACTCCAAGGACAAGAATATAAGAGGGAGGAAACAGAAGCCTCTGGTCTTTCTAAGGTTGGAGATGGGAAGTCCTCAAACATCTTATGCTGCATTGCATTGGCCAAAGCAGTCACAGGAGTAGCCCAGATTTAAGAAAGGGGAAATAAACTACTTCCAGATGTGAGGAACAGTATATGCTTATAGGAAGGGGAGGAATTACCAGGGGCTACCACACTCCCTAAAGATTGTGCTTCGGGGTCTCTGCTTGGGGAATGTATAAATTTCCCAGAGGTGAAGAGGTATTCCTGGCACTCTCAAATTCCTTGATTTATAATCCTGGCTTTATTTAAAAAATTATTTTTAATTTTTAAAAACTATACAACTCTGTGTAACGATGTTCATTATTTGAAATAATTAGAAAACACAGGTAAACATAAGGAAAAAACCCGATAATTCCAATACCTGAAGACAATACAGTACTGTATAATTTTGGTACATAGCATCCTAGAATTTATTCTATGCAAAAGGAATAATTTTATTTTACAAAAATGGGACAATTCTGTACTTAGTGTGTTAGAATTTGCCATTTTAACTTAAAACTAAACCATGAACATCTTTTCATGACAGTTTATGTAGCACTATATCAATTTTTAAAAAAATATATTTTTATTGATTTCAGAGAGGAAGGGAGAAGGAGAGAGAGAGAAACAGCGATGAGAGAAAATCATTGATCAGATGCCTCCTGCATGACCCCTATTGGGGATCAAGCCCAAAACCTGGGCATGTGTCCTGACTGGGAATCAAACCGTGACCCCCTGGTTCAGAGGTCAACGCTCAACCACTGCGCCACACCAGTTGGGTGAGTTGTATCAGTTTAAGGGTTGTGTAGTGTTTCACTGTCAAGATTCTTGATTGCAACAGCAGAAACCAACTCTGGTTAACATAATCAGCAAAGAGGAGTTTTTGGGGAGAGTACTGGATAACTCAGAGGTCTATGATGTGTTAGTTAGTGCTTCATGAGCTGTGACAGTGAAACAAGCCACAACACTCAGTGGGATAAAGCCACCACCATTTTAATATGCTCATGAAGTCTGTGGGTCAGGAACTCGCACGGCACAGCAGGGATGATGCCACAACATCTGCAACTTCGTTGGAAAAAATGGGAGTGAGGTGAAGGCTGGGGCGGGGTTGGGGTAATGGAATTAACTGGAAGTTTCTTCATTCACATGTTTGGAGATTGGGCTGGGATGACTTGAACCCTGGGCTGAGCTGGGACAGTTGGCAGGAGTGCCCATACCTGGCCTCTCCGTGTGGCTTGGGCTTCCTCACAGTGTGGCAGCCTCTGGGTAGTCTGACTTCTTATGAGGAAGTTCAGTGCCCCAGCCCTGGAACTAGTGTTCCAGAGAGCAGGGAGGGAGCCGTGTGCCTCTCATGATCTCGTCTGAGAAGTCACTCCCACCACAGTCACTGACCAAGTAGTCATCAGCCTGTCCCCATTCAAGGAGCATGGACAAGGGCTGTGCTTCTCAATGGGCGGAGTGCCAAGGAATCTGTGGCCATGTTTTAAAATCGCCACAAGTAGGGTAAGCTGAGCTGCTGTAACAAAGAAAGCCCAACTTAGAGTGATTCAACGAATACAGAAGTGTATTTCTCTTGCACAAAACAGTTCCAAGGTGAGCAGTCTAGGTCACTGAGGTGGCTCTGCTCCACCAGACACGGATGGCATCTAGGCTCCACTGCCAACTTGGCAACCACTAACTATTTTTGTGCCTTTGTGGGCAAAGCCTGGGGCAGGAGCATCTCACTGGCCACACTCGGCTCACATGCCTGTACTTACCTTCCAGGGTGCAGGGAGTGGGCGTAGCTGCCTTTTCCCCACTTCTGTAGCGGAAAGCAGGGGTGCTTCTTTACTGTCTTAGAAGTTCCCCCCAAGAGGAAGGCTAATCAGATGCTCCATACTCTAAAAGCAGTTAATATCCAGTAGAATATGGATGTATCAGATCCTGTCCCCTATTGATAATAGTAGATGTTTAGGTTGATAACATGCTATTGATAACGTTAGTCACACTTTTGCAAAAAATATCTTTCTATAAACATCTTTCAATACTTGTAAGATTCTTTTCCCCTTTAAGATAAATTCCAAAGAGTCATGTCATAGTTTCTGATTTCTGCATTTAGTCCTGAAGGGTCCCATTAGAAAGGGCAACCTCCTCCCCTTTTTTTCAGGTCAGGGGTGGCAGCTCAGGAATCCATAGGAGCCTGGGAAAAAGAATGGAGAGATTTAGCACCTACATTCAGGATGAGGTGTCCGTGTGTCCATGATCATAATCCAGTCCCGTTTACAAAGCACTGTGCGTAAGGCTTTGCATATATTACCTCACTTCATCTTCACACATCAATCTTATGAGGAAGGCATTGTCTTCATTCAGTAGATGAAGAAGCTTAGGTTCCAAGAGATTAGGAAATTTATCCAAGGCCTTAGAACTAGGGTCTACCCCCAAATCAGTTCTTTGAACCACTTCCTCCCTCTTGGGACACTTGCTCTCAGGTTATTCCCTCTCCTAGCCCAGCAGCCATAGCGTGGGAAGCCCGAGCCACATGAAGAGGCCATGTGTAGACATTTCCATCAACAGCCCCAGCTAAGCTCCCAGCATCAGCTACCAGCCATGGAGTGAGTCAGTTTGGACCCTTCAGACCAGTCGAGCCCCTGGATGGCTGTAGCCCCATACGGCATCTCATAGAACAGGACTGCTCAACTGGGCTCAGTCAATCCAAAGAGTGGTAAAAACTAAAAAAAATGGTGTTGTGTTAAGTCACTAAGGTTTGGTGAGACTTGTTACATGCAATGGAGAACCAAAACAGGTGGGGAGCTACGCATTCTTAGATGAGTCCCCGCAGAGCCTGAAGAGGGAAAATGCTGATCTGGGGGTGTACTTGGAGCAGGGCAGTCTTCCACGATCCTTATGCGTGTACTAGTCTGGGTCTGTATATGACAGTTTCCTTGTTGCCTGCCCCAGCTGGGAAAAAATTCACTGAGTCACAAGGCTGGGAGGAGAAACTATGTGTGAATGAGTTAACAGAAATCTGGGAAAGATTCCCAAAGTAAACAATGTTGATTCTCAGCACAAAGAAGTATTGCTTAATGCTGTGAAAATGCACATAAACAGTCATTGCTTTATGACTGATTTGCTATACTTTCCAATTTCAAAACAACCACTATTAGTCAAAAACGAACAGCGCGTGGAAATGCTTAAACACTGTGCACAGTCCCCGAGGGTCATAAAAGTATCCTTATCTTTTGGAAGTTCCCAGTCCTGTAGGAGGAGGTGGTGCCAATCTGACCTTAGGGTGACCCCATTTGGCACTTGGATCCCAAAGCAAAACTTAACTCCTCCTTCCCACCAAGCGCAGAGGAGAAAGCTGACAGCAGTTCAGCATGAGGGTGGCTCTTTGGCCTCATCAACCTTAGGCATTTACTCTCCTATCTCTCACCTTTCCTTTAGTCCCTTCCAGTTCAGTGATTCTCAAATTTGGGGCCATCAAAATTGTCTGGAAAGTGTTTTAAAAATATAAATTCCAGGGTTTCTCCACAAAAGATTCCTATTCTATAAGTCTGGGGTTGAAACCATAACTTTCATTTTAACAAGAACCACATTCTTCTTCCACAGAGGGACCCCACAGCACATCTTGAAGAGCACTGTGAGCTCAGGCCTTCCCTAAACCACGGACTAGAAAGAAGCCAGTGACAAAAGGCCACATATTTGTAGGATTTCATTTATAGGAAATATCCAGAATAGGCAAATCCAGAGAGACAGAGAGCGGATCAGTGGTTGCCAGGGGCTAAGGGGAGGGGTAATGGGAAGTGACTGCTTAATGGGTATGGGGCTTCTTTTGGGAATGATGAAATGTCCTAGAACTCAATAGTGGTAATGGTTGCACAATTTGGGGAATGTACTAAATGTCAGTAATGACACATTTTTGTTATGTGAATTTTACTGCAATAAAAAAGCCTTCCCGCCCGGCCGCGTGGCTCAGTGAACCAGGGGGTCATGATTTGATTCCGGGTCAGGGCACATGCCCGGATTGCAGGTTCAATCCCTAGTAGGGGACGTGCTGGAGGTGGCCAATCAACTGTGGGAGAGCTCTCGGCCAGACTTTCTCCGGCCACCTGCCGTGCCTGCTCCCTTCAAACGTGTTGGTGAAAAACAAATACACACACAATACAATATACAGATGACGTATTACAGAATTGTATATCTGAAACCTATATAGTTTTTTTAAAAGACTTTTTAAAATTGATTATTTTAGAGAGAGAGGAAAGGAAAGGGAGAGAGAGAAACATGGATGGGAGAGCAAACCATCGGTAGACTGCCTCTTTTTCACCTCCAACCGAGGGTCAAGCCCACAATCTGGGCATGTGCCCTGACTGGGAATCAAACCAGCAACCCTTTCATGTTGGGATGGTGCCCAACCAACTGAGCCACACCGGCCGGGGCAAACCTGTATAATTTTATTAACTAATGTCACCCCAATAAATTTAATAAGAAAATTAAATAAAAATAAAAATTTCAAACAAGAAATAAGAACATCTAATTTCAGAGACAAAAACAAATCTTGGATATTATTTGGTATGTGGGGAGGAGGGAGATGACATAGGAATAGTTTTCTTGACAGTAGAGATATAAAATGTAATTAATTACTTACCAGTTCACCTTTGGGTCATTATTTTGTAAGAATCTGGGAACATATGAAATTAAAAAAAAAAAAAAAGACAGAAAGAAAAGCAAATCCACATCTAACTTTATACTTAAGTGAATCTTCCCGGGGCCTCAACTGCAGCTGCAGCCTTCTGACAGGGTGGGTAGGGACGGGGTGGATCAAATTCCTGACATTGCTCACTTTCTCCAAGTCCAGCTGAACAAGCAGTCTGTGGGAACTGGTGGTGGTCCCCGGGCTGGCTAGGATTCATCCCAGCCCTGGGCAATTGTGTGCAGTTGGCTCTTCTCTCTGGCTATTGGACTATATGTGTCTGTCACCTAGTAGATGCTTATAATAAAGATTGGTTGGCTCTCGTGGTTACTGTCTTAGGGTCATCCTGGGATTCTCTTCTTCATTCTAGTTCAAAGTGCTCAGTGTCCACAGTGCCCTGAGGATAAAACATTCCGGGTAAGCTTGTATGTGAGGTGACAATCATTTTATTATCTGGTCACCATCTGAGGTGAAATTATTCACCATTGCCTGACGTGGCAGCAGCAGGGTAGAACTTGCTTGTATCTGCATGACCTGTGAACCTGGAGGTCAGTTCTTCTGGAAAAAGGCTCCAGCCCCTTGTCCTGCGTTTCAGGAAACTGCTAAGGCTTTTGGTCTGTCCCGGATCCTAGCCTTTCCTTACACCCTTAGTGACATCAGCCTCCAAATTTATCATGGATTTTTTTTTTTTAAAGTATACTAACATACAAAAGGGTAATCACAGGACCAAAGAAGGTCAGCTCTCTGGGAATTTACTGCACTCCGCAGCGGAGACCTGGCTGAGAAGGGAAACCTAGCTCTGCCCACTTGTGTTCAGGACCTGCTTCAAGGTGGGGATGGGAGGACCACTTTCCTCAGTGCTGATGAGGTGACCCTCTTCCCTCAGCCTCAGGTTATGTAATGCCTTGAACTTGAACTTGGAGACTGACTTCACGCAGCAGGGTTGAGTGAGGACACTGAGAGAGACTCCAGAGAGCAGTGGCTGCAGTCTGTTAAGTTGCCCTTTGGGATAAAGCAGGAGAGGACAGAACGTCTACAATGCAGTAGTCTGGGGTATTTGGAACTCTAGGCGAAGGTCTCCTTAGGTTGTTGTCTGTGGTGTCCTTGCTGTGTGGACAAATGCCCCATTTCTGGACACAGCCTTCCCAGCTGAGGAAGGTCTCCCAGGATGGAGAGGTTTAGGAAATGCTGCAGACTCCATTTCTCATTGGAAATCTTAAAGTGCATAACTGTTCAATGCTCCGGGAAGTCCCTGCAGAAGAGAAACCTGCTCTGGTGTTATTAAGCGAGTGTCTCGCAAAGTTATTGGCCTTCAGCATTCTTTTTTCCCTCGATACCCACCATGTGTACCCCGTGAAAGCCCATTTTCTGAGAACACGCTTGGGAAAGGCCATCCTGATGCTCAGCAGGGTTGGTTCTGGCTCCCATTGCTCTGTGGAGAGCAGTGATGGGGACCTTTGGGCATGACACACGACGTGGAATCCTGCCAGGATAATCCAGGAACTCGTCTGCTGTACCTGTCCAGCTCCTTCCCACACTGGGATTTTGTGACTCTCTCCACACCAACCAGGAAACCACGGACATTTCCTGGGCACCCTGTGCTAGGAGCGTTTCACGTCAGCTATGTAATCCCCTCTCGGCTCTGTTATCCCCATCTGACTAATGAGAAACTGAAACCCAGGTTACGGCAGGATGTCACTCAGTTGAGTCTGTGGCAGAACTAAGATTCAGGCTGAGGGTGCTGGGCCTCCACACTGGTATTCTCTCCCTCAAACACTGATGGTGGGAAGGGGAAACAGCGCAGCCACTGTGGAAAAGAGTTCGGCGGTTCCGTAATAAATTAAACATAGACTTAGCATACGTCTTAGTCTGCTTAAGCTGCTATAACAAATACCATAGACTGGGTGGCTTAAACAACAGACATTTTTTTCTCACAGTCCGGGAGGCTGGGAAGTCCAAGACCAGGGTTAGGTTCTTCTTTTGTTGTTGTTAATCCTCACCCGAGGATATTTTTCTCCATTGATTTTTTAGAGAGGGGAAGAGGGGGGACAGAGAGGAACAAACATCGATGTGATAGAGTCACATTGATTGATTGCCTACTGCAAGTCTGCAACCGAGGTACATGCCCTTGACTGGACTTGAACCCAGGACCTTTCGGTCTGGGGATCGAAGCTCTAACCACTGAGAAACCAGCTAGGACAGGGTTAGGTTCTTAGTGAGGGCCCTCTTCCTGTCTTGCAGATGGCTGTCTCTGGCTGTCTCTCTCCTCTGTGCCATTCTACCTCACTAACAAGTCACATTTTGTTTCCAGAATGTCCGATTCCCAGGAGGAACTGTTCTGGACATTGGGAAATTCCAGCTTCTTTAGGGGGTACTGTTTTCTCCTTCGGAGATTTTATTTTTCTTGGATTTGAAAATTCAGCTCTGATATATACTGGTTATGTGACCTTAGACCTTGGGGCCTCAGTTTTCCCATCTGTAAAATGGGATAATAATCTCATTTCCTTCTTTCTGATCTTTACATTTTCTTCTCCCTTCCCTCTTTCCTTCTCCCTTAATTTCTTTCTCCCTCATTTTATTTTTTTGTTTTTAATCCCCAACCTTTTGTGTTAATTTCCTCCTTAAAAGATCCTTGAAGCCCCACACGGATCCTCCCTGAAGTGGCTTGAGAGGCACTGGCGGGTGTTCAGTAACAGAGACCAGCAGAGAAGGCGGCTGCTGATGAATTCCATGTCAGCTGGGGCGTTCTGTGCTCTGCATGTAGAACAGGGCAGTCTCCAAGGTGACCAGCTCTCGTGTGTGAGGATACGGTGAGGGCCTGGAGTTATGAGCTGCCCAGCTCGTACACCACACAGCCTTCCTCGGAGCCACTCATCCCACGCTGCTTGCCAAGCAATTTAACAACCAATTTGTGACAGGCAAAGAGTTCCAACAATATTTAACGATCAGTGCATCTATAAATAGGCTCGTAAAGACAATTTGGATAGATGTTAATATATGGGTTCAGTCCTGAAGCGACTAAACCTTGAGTTGTTTTGACCTCAGAGAGCCATCAAAAATCTGCTGCAAGGAACAATTCCACGGTTGTGTGTGGCGATGTTTTGTTCCTGTTCATCATGTCCTCGTGCGTGTAATTTACTAACAATAATAATGTGCTGCTTGGCAGTTCGCAGTTTGCAAAGTGCGTACACCCACATGTTCTCATTTGGTCCGTATTACTGAGGCGCAGGGGAGACAAGGAACCTGCCCCAGGACATCTGGATTGTGGAGCAGCGAGTGGCGCTGGGGGACGGGAGGGCGGAGGTGTTAGAGTCCAGATTGGAGCTAAGGGCTGTGTGGCTCCCAAATTAATCTTTCTTTCCTAGTCCATGTATCCTATTTCCTGGTTATAAGACTTGGATCAATCAATTCCTCCCCGTTCCTCAAAGGAGCCAGCACATCGGGGCCCAGCATCCTGATCTCTCCTTTGATTACTTTGCATTAAGCCTAGGCTTGCCAGATTTAGCAAATAAAAATAAGAATATTTACATAAATATTTACACTAATATTTACATTTCAGAGAAACAATGAATAAGATTGTGGTACAAATATGTCCCATGGTGTATTTTATCTGGCCACCTGAATTAAAAGTACTGGTTATTAAAACCTCTTCCTTTAAAAAATATGAATTACTTAGAGAAATTTTTGAAAAATCAGGTCAGCAAAAGGAAGAAAATATAAATTAATTTTACCATCAGGTAATATTAATATTTTAATGTTAACTGTTATAATTTTGCTATAATACTGTGACCTTTTTTCCATGTCTATATTTATATGTATAAATTCCTTTTGGGGGGAAATAGACAACGAGGCTTACTGAATGTACTACTTTCAGACTTGTGTGTGTGTTCCCTCAATAACATGTCATGAACATCTCTCCAAGCACTCATGTATTCTGTAATGATCAAATGACTGCAGGTCATAGCTTGGACAGCACATGCATTTAGCTAATCCCTTATAGGCAAGCTCCTAGGTTGTCTCCAATATTCTATTATTACAGACTTGCCATGAACAACCTTTGCTAAGTCTCCCTGCACATCCCTGGGATAAATTTCTGGCAGTAAAATTTCTAGGTCAAAGGGTGTGAAAACTATTAAGGCTTTTGTTGCACATTGTCAAATTGTCCTTCAGGAAAGTTGTGCCAACTCACTTCTCAAAAGCAGTGTCTGAGAGTGTCATTTTCTTGCATATTGTCAACACTGGGAATGATCATTAAAGACAAGAAAAGACAAATAACCACTTTGATTCTGAACCTGCCCTGACTCCATAATCATATTCAACACTCTGTCTCTAAACCCACACTAAATGATCTTATTTCTTCCTATTGAGCCTTCGTTTCTAAAAGGGGGGATACATAGATTAGGATAGAAAGTACTATCACTGTCCCATCATGCCCATGTCAGACATCAATAATCAATCCTAGAAGGAAGTAAAACTGTCACTTTTGCAGGAAACATGAAAACCCTGGAGACTCCATCAAAAAATTGTTAGAACTAAAAAACTAATTAATTCAGCAAAGGTGCAGGATAAAAATCAATATGCAAAAATCTGTTGAATTTTTATACATTAATAATGAAGTATCAGAAAGAGAAAGTAAGAAAACAATGCCATTTACAATTGCATAAAAAATACCCAGGAATAAATTTAACCAAGAAAGGGGAAGACCTGTACAATGAAAACTACAAAACAATAATAAAAAAAAATGAAAAGTACACAAATAAGTAGGAAGGTATTCCATAAATAAGAAGAATTGATATTGTTAAAATGTCCATATTACCCAAAGTAATCTATAGATGTAATGCAATCCATATAAAAATTCCACTGGTGTAGAGGGCCGCCTGGGAAGGCACATGGGCATTTCTTTAAATTGTTGTCAGCTGAGCCCGAGGCGAGGTGGGGGGTGTTATCAGTACTGACTTTTTACCTTTGTCCAGGTGTCCCGGCGTGGACTTTGATATGTAAATCCAGGCAAACACCAGGAATGCTTGGGCCTACTCAAGAATGCAAATAAGCTCCTTTGATCCTAAGTTTTGGTGATACTTCCTGGTATTTGGGGGTATAAAATAAACTTGCTGCGTGGGCTCGAGGTCCCTGCCTCTCTATCAGAGAGGATGGCGTCCCACCTGGCTCCCAGCTTTGTTTCTATCTTTCTATTTGGTCTCTTTCTTTCTTCCTTTCTTTCTTTCATTTCTTAATCCCCAGCTCCTCTACTCAGGAACTGGACCCACTCTCTTTCCGCACTGGACGTGGAAAAGAGAGAAACACCCACACACTGGCATTTTTTCCCCATAGAAATAGAACAAAAGTCATAAAATTTGTATGGAACCATAAAAGACCTTGAAAAGCCAAAGCAATTTTGAGAAAGAACAACAGTGGAGGCATCATTCCCCGTGATTTCAGTCTAGCACAAAACTATAATAATTAAAACAGTCTGGTGTTGGCATGAAAACAGACACATAGATCAATGGAATGGATTAGGAAGCCCAGAAATAAACCCACCCATGTATGGTCAACTAATTTATGACAAAGAAGTCAAGAATATACAGAGGGGCAAGGACAGTCTCTTCAATAAATGGTGCTGGCGATATTGGACAACCACATGCAAAGGAAAGGAACCGGACACTATCATACCATACACAACAACAACAAAAGTGGATCAAAGATATCTTTCTCCCTTTAATAGTACAGTCTTTGATCTCAACTTGAACTAAAGTATTTTAATTTCAATGTAATTTTAGCCTCAAGAGTTACTTGGGAGTAACTTTAATTACCAAAAGAATTTGTATAGAACTGGTATTATTTCTTCCTTACATGTTTGGTAGAATTCACCTGTAAAGATATCCGGACCTGGATTTTTCTTTGTGGGAAAGTTTTAAACTATAAATTAAATTTCTTTCATAGATATATAGGTTAGCTCTTTGTTCTTCAGTGAGCTTTGACAGTTTGTGTCTTTTAAGGAATTTGTCCATATTATCAAAGTTGTCAAATGTATTGGTACAAAGCTGTTCATAAATTTCCCTTATCATCCTTTTAATCTTTGTAGAATCTATAGTAATATCTTCCTTCCAATTCCTTAAATTGGTAATTTGTGTATGAATTAAAGTCCTTTAGACAACAAAAATTCAACAGGAAGAATAGGATTTCTTTGTTCACATGAGAAAACCTACTTAAGTTTGAAGTGTTTGCTTTTATACATTAAAAAAAATACATTTTTATTGATTTCAGAGAGGAAGGGAGAAGGAAAGAGAGAAACAGCAATGATGAGAGAGAATCATTGATTGGTTGCCTTCTGCATGCCCCTCCCCCCGCCCCCCACCGGACCAAGCCTGCTTGTGCCCTTGGCTAAAATCGAACCTGGGACCCTTCAGTCTGCAGGCCCACGCTCTTATCCTCTGAGCCAAACTAGCTAGGGCTAAACATTTTAATAGAATTACTTCTCCTGCAGCAGGAAGGGGGACAGTCAGATGAAAATCTGATCTGTAACAAGGTTCCATCATTATGGAAGGAGGTAGTAGAGGAAGTGGAGGTGTCAGGTCACCTAGATTTTTGCCTTCTGAGTTAGAGCCGAAGGATGGGGAAGTTTTGGTCAGGATCATTGACTCCTCCATTCTGAATCCTTTGGAAAACAGTGTTAACCATCTATTATTTTACTAGCATGTGATCTGAAACGATGTCCCCATGCCTGTTTACTCTGCAACCCTGGAGGCCTGTTTTCCATAGTTATTTACTAAGGTGACTCTGGTGAACAGTACAGATCCTGTTTCAGGATCATCATTGGAATTCACCGAGCTTACGAAGAGACATTCCATCTCTGCTGGGTCACGAAGAACTCTAAGAACACCACACACAATATCAACAAACATATAGGTATTTTAACTAACATCTGTCAAACCCTGGAGATTCTGACATTAACCAGTTCAGATAATATTCTAGGTCTACTTTTCCAGGAAGTGTGTGTGGGTGGGTGGGTGGTGGTGGTGTGTGTGTATGTGTGTGTGTGTGTGGGGGGGGGGAGGTGAAATAGCAAGAAAATTGTGAGCTTTGGAGTCAGACAGATTTAAATGCATGGTTTGGCTTTGGCATTCACTATCTGTGGGCTCTGAAAGTTCTCTGGATTCTACTTTCCTCATCACAGTGCTCTTGAGATGTTTAAATGAGATAAGATATGCATCTAGCACAGATTACCAACTTCGCATGGATCTCCAAGTGTTGCTCCTGGACCTGCAGCATCAGTGCCACCTGGACGCCTGCTGAAGATGTGAATTCTTGGCGTCCTGGCCCATTGCCGTCCCCGTGCACTGCAGTTGTAGTTTGTTCAGACAGATGGAAACTTCCTTGATAACGTGACTTCATCAGGGGAGGCAGGAGTGGGATGGTTATCCTTGTTTAGGTGGGAGGTGGAAAAAGTGGTGACGTCTGTGTTGCAGCTCATAAGGGAATGACTTTAAAACGATTTAAAGACAAATATGCTCAGAAACGGTTTGTGGCTAGAGAAGGAGCAGGCAGTCAGTCAGCTTAGTGTCCTAAAGGGCTCTAAAGGAAGAGGTCGTGAAATTCCTGTACCCGTGGGTATGTCCATCACTGATGGAAAGGCTAACATGATAGGAGGACTCAATAATGAGAGAGACAGAATTTTGGTAGCTGAAGGAGGTCTCGGTGGTAAATTACTTATAAGTGTCTTGCCCTTGAAAGGCCAGAAACACTTTCAGCTGATGTAGGCCTAGGGCAGTGGTCGGCAAACCGCGGCTCGCAAGCCACATGCGGCTCTTTGGCCCCTTGAGTGTGGCTCTTCCACAAAATACCACGGCCTGGGCGAGTCTCTTTTGAAGAAGTGGCATTAGAAGAAGTTTAAGTTTAAAAAATTTGGCTCTCAAAAGAAATTTCAATCGTTGTACTATGGATATTTGGCTCTGTTGACTAATGAGTGTGCCGACCACTGGCCTAGTGGGTTCCCCAATGCTGGAAAATCCTTTTTGCTACGTCAGATTTCTCATGCAAAATCTGCCATTATAGATTATGCCATTATAGATTATGCCTTTACAACAGTAAAGCCTGAACTTGGAAAGATGTATAAAGACTTCAAACAGGTAACAGTAGCGGGTCTTCCTGGTTTAATAGAAGGAGCACCTACAAGCAAAGGCTTGGGCCACACATTGCTCAAGCACATAGACAGAACTAAGCTATTTTTGTTGATATTTCTGGATTTCAGCTTTCATCCCTAAATCAATACAGAACTGCCTTTGAAACTATATTACTGCTTATGGAAGAGTTGGTGTTGTACAAAGAGAAACTTCAGACAAAACCTGCATTTCTGCTGTTGACACAATGGTCTTGTTAGATGTCCAAGATAAATTCCATGCATGTACTGATGAACCAACTCCAGAACCCTACAGATTTTCTGCATTTATTTGAAAAAACAAAAAAGGATTCCAGAGAGGACTGTGGAGTTACAACATGTCATCCCCACCTCTGCAATTAGTGGGGAAGGAATTGACGAATTAAAGAACCGTATAAGGAACTATCTGGATGAACATGCCAACCGGGAAAATAATACATATCCTAAGAAATATGTGCTTACTTTATTCAGTATGATATCTTATAGTCAGCCACCAGCAAAGGATGGTACTCCTATTTCCAGAATGAATATAATTTAAATCTATTCAGAAAGATATTGAAATTGTGTTCATTTGGAAGCTTTTCCACAGATAAGTGTTTTGAATGTTAGTTATTACTAACCTTCTGAGATATACGTCATCATTTGAGATCCGTATCTTTTTAAGTTTTTTTGTAGTTAAGTGTATCAACAGTAAAAAAGTAACAGAGCTAAAAATGACAGTTCATACTTTTATGGCCAATCCACCGATAATAAAATCCTCTGACAGCCCTGTAAAAAAACGTAAATGATTGAGCTCTATTCCAGACCTATTGACTCAGAAACTCAAGGGGTCGGGCCCAGCAATCTATGTCTCTTTCTTTAAAAAAAAAAATACATTTTTATTGATTTCAGAGAGGAAGGGAAAGGAAGGGAGAGACAGAAACAACAGTGATGAGAGAGAATAATTGATCAGCTGCCTCCTATACGCCCCACACTGGGGATCAAGACCACAACCCGGCATGTGCCCTGACCGCTAATCAAACCGTGACCTCCTGGTTCATAGGTTGACACTCAGCCACTGAGCCACTCCAGCCAGGCCCAGCAATCTATGTTGCAGCAAGCCCCCTGTCTAGGTGATTCTGATGGCTGGCCAAGTTTGAAAACCACTGGACTAGCACATTCCTTAGCACCTGGTAGAAGCTCAAGAAATGCTAGTTTTCCCCTTTTATTTATACTTTCTTGATAACTAAAGTGTGTCCCCAAAATGCATATACACTTAACAGCTGATAGCTCAATTGATGTTTCTTTCTTTTCAGATTTAACCCATTGAAATTAATAACTAATCAAAGGGTATATACATTTTGGGGGGACATCCTATATTTTTCTGCATCTTCTTGGCTCTCATACTAATTAAACACTTCAAGAGTCAAGATAGCCTTTCTCTGTCTCTTCCTTCTTCCTTTCTCTTCCCAGCTCCTGGTATTAGCATTCAGTAGGGACTCAGAGAAAGTTATCTATATTTCCATGTGCCAAATAAGGACAGGACTGCCCTGGGCTTTTCCGTGGTTTTCTTATTTATTTGACTTATATTGCACCTTGGCTCAATGGTGTGCCTGGAAGATGAAGTGTTCAGTGTGTGCCTGGCGTGAATACCAATCTAGCTCTGACACCAGGGATGCTGGAGTGTAATGTCTTCCTCCCAGTGTCACCCAAGTGCCACTTCAACCTCAATAAGCAAGAAATACCTAAAGCTGAGACCCGTTAAGATCTACCCTATAGAACTGTTGTGAGAAAGGAATGAGATAATCCCAGTAACATTCTAAACATGGTGACCTTAATGTTTATTGATCCAGCACTCAATAAGCAATATCACTAAATCATTACTAGTTGTAATAGTAGGTGATGGCTGAATGTTTATTGAATAAATGGCTATTTGAATGAGTGATTGGTTGACTGAATAAACCATTAACTTGTTTGATGGAAAAATTAAAAAAAAAAATCTTTATTGTTCAGATTATTACAGTTATTCCTCTTTTTTCCTCCCATTGCTCTCCTCCACCCGGTTCCCATCCCACCCTCTGCTCTTACCACCCCTCCCACTGTCCTCATCCACAGGTGTACGATTTTTGTCCAGTCTCTTCCCGCACCCCGCCACACCTCTTCCCCCTGAGAACTGTCAGTCCACTCCCTTTCTATGCCCCTGATTCTATTCTATTCACCAGTTTATTCTGTTCATCAGATTTTTTATTCACTTGATTTTTAGATTCACTTGTTGATAGATATGTATTTGTTGTTCATAATTTGTTTTTAATTTGGTCAAACATTTCTCTTTTTTTAATTTAATAAATCTTTATTGTTCAGATTATTACAATTGTCTCTCCTTTTCCCGCCCCATTGCTCCACTCCACCCGGTTCCCACCCCACCCTCTGCTCTTACCTACCCCCCACTGTCCTCATCCATAGGTGTATGATTTTTGTCCAGTATCTTCCTGCACTCCCCATACCCCTTTCCCCCTGAGAATTATCAGTCCACTCCCTTTCTATGCCCTGATTCTATTATATTCACCAGATTATTCTGTTCCTCAGATTTTTAATTCACTTGATTTTTAGGTTCACTTGTTGATAGATATGTATTTGTTGTTCATAATTTTTATCTTTACCTTTTTCTTCTTCTTCCTCTTCTTAAAGAATACCTTTCAGCATTTCATACAATACTGGTTTGGTGGTGATGAACTCCTTTAGCTTTTTCTTATCTGTGAAGCTCTTTATCTGCCCTTCAATTCTGAATGATAGCTTTGCTGGGTAGAGTAATCTTGGTTGCAGGTCCTTGCTATTCATCACTTTGAATATTTCTTGCCACTCCCATCTGGCCTGCATAGTTTCTGTTGAGAAATCAGCTGACAATTGTATGTATACTCCCTTGTAGGTAACTAACTGTTTTTCTCTTGCTACTTTTAATATTCTCTCTTTGTCTTTTGCTCTTGGCATTTTAATTATGATGTGTCTTGGTGTGGTCCTCTTTGGATTCCTTTTGTTTGGGGTTCTGTGCACTTCCTGGACTTGTAAGTCTATTTCTTTCACCCGGTGGGGCAAGTTTTCAGTCATTATTTTTTCAAATAGGGTTTCAGTATCTTGCTCTCTTTCTTCTTCTGCCACCCCCATAATTTGGATGTTGGTACGCTTGAAGTTATCCCAGAGGCTCCTTACACTATCTTCACCCTATCAATGAACCAAACTGGCCAGGGCTGAACATGGGGCCTTCCTTTTAAAGAAGTGATTAAGTTAAATGATTCTGTTGGGGTGTGCCCTAATCCAGTCTGACTGGTCTCCTTATAAGAAGGGGAAATCTGGACACAAAGTGACACAGGGTATGCTTGCAAATGGAGGAAAGACCAAGTGAGGACACAGTGAGAAGGTGGCAAGCCAAGGAGGGAGGTCTCAGGAGAAACCAAATCTGCCAACAGTCAGATCGTGGACTCCAGCCTCCAGAACTGGGACGAAATACATTTTTGTGGTTTAAGCCACCCAGTCTGCCAGTCTGTGGTATTTTGTATGGCAGTCCTAGCAATCTAATATCCATATACCGTGTTATTACAAGCATTCTAGGTTTGTCTAAATTTATCTAGCTCCGTGAATATATTCATAACTCCTTGAGAGAGCTCTTTAAAATCCCATTTAGCCCACCTCTTTGGGGCAAGGGTGTTGCTCTTAATTCCATGGGATTTAAATATTTATTTTCACCGTAAAGCTAAGTCATTTGACAACAGGGACTGTGGCATCTGTGTATATTCCCAGTAACTCCTGAATAGGCAGGACACATAGTGGACACTCAGTAAACACTCAGTTATGAGAATAGAATCACACTTCTTTCTCCCACCTCAGCCAGCGCCAGGACGAAGAACCTACCAGGGGCTCCCAGTCAGAATGGATGGTGAGAGGTGGGGTAAGGGATTTCAGGGCCCAGACTCATCAGAAGGAAAAAGTATAGGGAGAGAGGGAGAGAAGGAGAAAGGGAGAGAGGAAGAGAGATAGATAGCGTGAGAGAGAGCTCCTCAGAAGGAAAGGTGAGTTACTGTTGGAGAATTGCATTTTTCCTGCAATGAGGAAGAGGAAGAACTAAGCGCGCGGGGTGTGTGTGTGTGTGTGTGTGTGTGTGTGTGTGTGAACATCTGCCTTGCTCTGGAATGCAGTAATAGGGGTGGGAGTAGAGCAACCCGGGGTCCATATAACTCTTCATTTCCTCTGCGGGGTTTCTTTAAAAAGGAATGCAAATAATAGGGCAAGAATTATGGATTGTATTTAGAAAATTACCATCCATGGGCAAGGACTTCCAGGAGGTTGTTAGATTTTTTTGCCGCCCAAGTACCCTCTCCTTCTCTTTCCTTGAATACCTACTAACTGATTCATTCATTCAATAAACATTTGTCTGCTCTGCTGGGAGCTGTGTTGGGTGCTGGGGCCACACCGGTGACAGGACGACTGCCTGATCTCACGGTGCTTGTGTTCTAATTCTCATGAGCAGCTAAAACAGTGTCAAACTTGCAGTGTTGAGGGAGAGAATAACAGTCAAGTGATTTCCCCGTTCACTGATTCACTAACTCATTGATCCATTCATTCAAAAAGATCTATTTAGCACCTATAAGGTACCAGGGGCTGTTCTAAGCATCAGAGAAGGGGTTTGAATGGGACATTGTCTCTGTCATGGGAGAGCTTAAGTCAGATGAGAAAATAGATAATGCTCATGGGCCCAAGGGCAGTGATGGGAGTATGACTGTGACAGTATAAGGGGAATGTGGCAGTACAGGAGAGATGTGGTAGTTTATAGGGTGACTGCGGTGGCACAGGGGAATGTGGTAGTATATAGGGGAATGAGGTAGTTTATACAGTAGGGTGACTATGGTCGCTTAGGGTGATTGTGGTGGTACAGGGGAATGTGGTAGTTTATAGGGTGACTGTGGTACTGTAGGGTGACTGTGGTAGTACAAGGGGAATGTGGTAGTTTATAGGGTGACTGTGATACTGTAGGGTGACTGTGGTGGTACAGGGGAATGTGGTAGTATATAGGGGAATGAGATAATTTATACAGTAAGGTGACTGTGGTACTGTAGGGTGACTGTGGTGGTACAGGGGAATGTGGTAGTGTATATAGGGGAATGTGGTAGTTTATAAGGTGACTGTGGTACTGTAGGGTGACTGCGGTGGCACAGGGGAATGTGGTAGTTTATAGGGTGACTGTGTACTGTAGGGTGACTGCGGTGGCACAGGGGAATGTGTTAGTGTATAGGGGAATGGGGTAGTTTATCCAGTAGGGTGACTACGGTTGCTTAGGGTGATTGCGGTGGCACAGGGGAATGTGGTAGTATATAGGGGAATGGGGTAGTTTATCCAGTAGGGTGACTATGGTTGCTTAGGGTGATTGCGGTGGCACAGGGGAATGTGGTAGTATATAGGGGAATGGGGTAGTTTATACAGTAGGGTGACTATGGTCGCTTAGGGCGATTGCGGTGGCACAGGGGAATGTGGTAGTATATAGGGGAATGGGGTAGTTTATACAGTAGGGTGACTACGGTTGCTTAGGGTGATTGCGGTGGCACAGGGGAATGTGGTAGTATATAGGGGAATGGGGTAGTTTATACAGTAGGGTGACTACGGTTGCTTAGGGTGATTGCGGTGACACAGGGGAATGTGGTAGTATAGGAATACTGGACCGGAAATGGTCACTGTGGCTGAAAGGGTCAGGAAAGTCTTCCCAGAGCAGGGGTCATTTGTATCTAGTCTTGAAGGACAGTAGAGGCAATGTGGTTTTTGGTCAAATTGGAGCCAGCTTAAGCAAAAGGGGGAGTCTTCTGGAGTATCCACGGGCTTTTCTGAAACCCACAGGAAACAGGGTCTCCCCAGGCCTGGGACAAGGAGCCAGAGAGACTTTGGGAACCAAGGTAGAGATTTCCTCTGACTCTCCAAATCTTCAAGAGCTCTGTCTCTCCTCTCTGCACGCCTGCTTCCTACCTCTCCACAGGAGGTCAGCCGGCTAGATTTTCCTGCCCACCCACAGCTCCTGAGCTGGCCCATCTTTGAGTGAACAGCCAAAAGAACCTGACTCATTTATTAGGCCCGATTCCACGTCCTTGGGATTGACTGTCTTGAGTTAGGCGTCCACCCTTAGCCCGAACAGCTATGGTCGGGGAGGGCAGAGTCCCTGATGAAAAACCGGCTGCCAGGCTCCATTCCTGAAGGTGGGAGAGGCCGTCTCAGGAAGGGGTGGGGTGAACCAGGCTGACACTACGGAAAGGGTCTCCCACAGGTGGAAGGGTGAGGAGCTGATGAAGGCTTTTAATTTTTAGATCATTTAAGAAAACTGGCGGCATAGGAGGTGAAGAATAACAAATACCACAAGTCTAAGTCAAATTCACAAACCAACAGGAATAAGTAACAGGGACGGGGTTGGGGGGGACTGGCTGAAAAAGGTGAAGGGATTAAGCCAAAAACAACAAACTCATGAACACCGACAACAGTAGGGTGATTACCAGAGGGAAAGGGGGCGGGGGAGGTAGAAGAAGGTAAAGGGGATAAATAATGACGGAAGGAGATTTGACTCGGGGTGGTGAGCTCCCAGTACGATATGCAGGTGATGTGTCATAGAACTGTGCACCTGAAACCTGTGTAATTTTATTAACCAACAAATTCCATAAAAAAGATTAGATGACACATACCAGAGGATTAAGTAACAAAATCTTGTGAAATTTCCATAGTCAGTTTAACCAAGGAGGAGGAGAGATAATCAAATGCCAGGGCCAGAAAGCAGTTTGAAAGCTGGGAGGAGGAAAAGAGAAGAAAAAAGAAAAAATGACACCTCTCCAGGTGTGTGTGTGTGGGGGACAGAGGAATAGAAGGCCTGGAATCCCCATCTGTGGGGCTTTGTTTTCCTGTGCCCGAGCTGTATGTGGCCATTTTAATCAGATAGAAATACTCGGGCAGCTTTCTCGGAGAAGGGACTTTCCTTTCCCTTTCAGGTCAAGAATTTCCCAGAAGACTTTGGGACTGCTGGAATTTCTGTTATGAAGTTCAGGAATCCTGATAATTTTGGGGCAACACTATTCTTACTAATACAAGGACATTAAAAAATGGCAGAAAAAAAGAGAAAGGAAAAAGAGACTTCATAAAACATGACTAAAATATACCAAAATGTATCATTTTTATAGACTAGGTCAGTGGTCGGCAAACTCATTAGTCAACAGAGCCAAATATCAACAGTACAATGATTGAAATTTCTTTTGAGACCCAAATTTTTAAAACTTAAACTTCTTCTAATGCCACTTCTTCAAAATATACTCGCCCGGGCCGTGGTATTTTCTGGAAGAGCCACACTCAAGGGGCCAAAGAGCTGCATGTGGCTCGCGAGCCGCAGTTTGCTGACCACGGGACTAGGTCATCAGGGAAAGAGAAAGATAGTTGTTATTAATCTGGCTTATATTTTCAGTATTTCTTCTGAAGATCTCAAAGAAAGCCAAATGTGTTACCCTGAATCTACTTCTTCCAGGGTCTGCCAATGACTAAACTGAGACAACCAATGAGAAAGGGGGAGAGAGAGAGAGACAGAGAGAGAGACAGAGAGAGAAAAGTGTGTGAGATTAAGCCTGCCCAGCCTCTCCTGAGTGGTTCTCAAAGGAACGCTGGGGAGTGGAGTGCTTCCCCACTTATTTAAGGGAATGTGTGAGGTTAGACCTTCCTCATTTTAACACTAAGACTTTATTTTCCTTTTTCACTGTGTTAGTATTTACGCTGATTGTGCTAAAGTGATGGTGGCACCTCAGGATGAATTAAGACAATGGCACCAACTGCCCTGACATGTGGTGGCCCTTAGGTTCACCATCATCATGCCTTTGCATAAGGAAATGCCAGCTTCACATACATATGTAATTTTAAAAGGAGCGTTTTAATAGCCCCCCCCCCAGGTAGTTGTAGATATTCTTTTTTATACTACAGTAGTCCCTCCCCCCTTATTCATGGTATACTTTTTAAAAACTGTTTTTATTGATTTCAGAGAGAGGAAGGATAGAGAGATAGTAATATCAATGATGAGAGAGAATCATTGATTGGACACCAAGATTGACAGAACCTATACCCTCCACCTGCCAGTTCAGAGCCCTTCCCACTACACCATGGCCCTATATCCTCAACTGTTCTTTGCCCTTCCTCTTCTTGCTTCCCTTCCTTTTCTGAGCACCATTCTGAGAGCTTAGGTTTCCTAGCTTCTTCCTTAATTTGAGATCATACCAACACTCCTTCCTTCCTTCCTTCCTTCCTTCCTTCCTTCCTTCCTTCCTTCCTTCCTTCCTTCCTTCCTTCCTTCCTGCGGGCCTTTATTCATCCATCATTGACCAAGGGCTGTGTGGTGCCAGCTGAATGTACATTGAGGGCACAGTTGGTTATCAGAGGTTCCTAGTGAATGAAGGTTTTTCATTACCAAGACTGATCCCCAAATGTAGATGGACAGGACAGCCAGCCCCTCAGTGTCATTTGAGAAGATCTAATTATGTATTAGCATCTTTGTTTAGGGGTTCAGAAGCCTACAGGCATCAGAATGATATTGAATCAGCCCAATAGTATATATACATCACCAAATCTGCATTTTGGGACTAATTTGGTAGCCACTATTTATCTACCTAGCCAGCTTGAAATTCACATTTCCCCCTAGCACACAGTTAAGGAAACCCAGAGAAAGGCTCATGTTTGATTAATTGAGGAGGAAAGAGTCAACACAGACCTAAGAGATTAAGCTGTCTCATTTTAGCCCCATGGGCTCATGAGTTTTCTGGAGCACGTTATCATGCCCTGTCTTTAAGAACTGCTAAAGAAGGATGGAATGTTAAGACTTATTCAAGACAAAGCAATGTAAAATCAAAGCTTGTACCACATTCTTTCTAGGAAACTGATACGTTAAAATATTCACTAAACCACTGGCATCATCTTGCTAAAATAACACGTTTCCTTTTCATGTTATTTCAGTTGTTAAAGAGACAGATGAAACTGATAGTTATCTGACTGAATATATTTGTGTTGGGTGATGTCCCTATCCTGTCTCTACACCCAAGCCATTCACTCAACAAATATTTATCAAACAGTATGAGAGTGGAGCGCAGGCTTTTTCAAGCTATGAGTCACAAGATATTGATGATTCATGAGCTCTGTTGGGCTACAACTGGCATTTAGAAAAAGGAAATAGAACAGAATGAAATAGAATAGAAAACATCAATGTGAATTATATGTAGTAAGGGTAAGTACTGTTACATGAAACTTTTGTTTCAGCTTCCTGGTATATAGTCTATATATCCTAAATGACCAGAATTGAGTCATGCATCCAACCTTGTATCACTCACTGGCAGAGGACAGTGAGGTCACCATGGCTGGTTTTTCCTGTGATTCTTCCAAATCCAACTGCAAGTACAAAGAGGAAAATGGCCTTCTGACAGTGTCTGCTGCTGAGGAGCTCACAGGCTACCTGGGAAACCAGGCAAAACACTAATAGGTATTATGGAGTGGAAAGGGCTGCACTAATGGTACAAATAAAAGGGCAGGGGGTGCTCCAGGGCTGTCACAGGCATGTGAGTTGGGTCTTGAGGATTGAGGAAGGTTTCTTCAGGCAAAGGAGTGGGGCGGAGGAAAGGAATAGCACAAGGAAGGGTATGGAAGCAAGAGCACAGGTGGTCAGGGGCTCACAGGAGCGAGCTGGAAGGGAGACTTCCGGAGGTGAGAGTGCGTGATGAGTGACAGGAAACCCGACAGAGCTAGGTGAGCCCAGATCATGGAGCCTTGGATGCTGGGTTAGGGAGATTGGACTTGACCTTGATGTTATGGCACTGAAGGGTTTCCAAGCTTGGGATTATCTATTCAAAAACAGCTACAAGGTAGTTTCATTTACTTTGCAGGAGGGAGTAAAGGAGATGGGATTCTTGTCCACAGCTCTGTCTCCCAGAAGGCTTAGCCATTACCTATGTACACTGTTAGGTCAGTGACATGTTGATTTCTTCTTTGTGGTTGGCTAGTTCATTGTTTGAGTTCCTGTCAGCTCATTCTGTTTCCAGCTGCATCTACAGAATACTATGCAACATTTAACAACAAATAGCATTTAGGACTGCCCAGACCTTGAGACCGCTGTCCCATCTAACAATTAGAGTAATTGGAGCCTTTGCAATGTTTGAGGGGGAGTGGCTGATTGGTTTAGCATCAAGGGAACGTCCATGTTTCTTAGACTTGGATTTGCCCTTTCCAGGGGACCCATGTTGATGAGGTTGGGGCTTTCAAAGCCATAGGATAAATGGATGCAGCTTTTTTTCATGCAACTGAATGGTTAGGGGAGCAAAAGTTAAGAGATATATTTCCCAAGCAGCTTAAAATTTATCTGCCTACCAAAACAAGTACATTTCTGTTCCAAAGTAAGGCACAAGATTTGCAGGAATAATGACGATAACATAGAAGACTTCCAATAAATGGTGAGCTTGTGGTGGGACCCTTTGGGCTATGAGCTCAGTCCTCTGGAGTCTACATGGAGTGCCCTCTGTGATTAGGGGTTTGCTGGTGGGAAAGTTGCAAAGACGGGAGCAAACAACAAGGGCAGCAGGGACCTTATGTCCCTCCCAATGTATTCCTTACTGGCCTGCCAGTGCCTGAGACCCCTTTGAATGAATAAGTTTCTTCTTCACTGTAAAGTATCCTTCTGAAGGGAGTTCTCAGAGAACATCAGGTATTTGTAACTCTATGAATTTCTCAAAACATACTCCACTGAGTCGTTCTATTGCCAACTTGGTTAAACTGGAAACTTCCTGTATGGCTGCAGGGGAGAGCTGGCCAAAAGAGGAACTCACATGAAATGTGGGTGATAAAAGAGAAGCAGCAGCCATTGCTCTCAGAATGCCTTCCCGGTTAGATGCAGTGACACACAGAGGCGCCAGCGGTGCCGGCCTGTCCTGGCCCTTCTGCACTCTGAGACCGGTCTTCTAGCAAGGACTGACCCTGGTGACCAACAGCAGCCCAGGCCCATCCCAGGATGCCTGGCTGTGGGCCCACAGCCAACTCCGGCAACAGCGTCCTACGGCTTCCTCTACCTGCTTTTCCTTTGCATCCCACCTCGACAGCAGATGTACAGATTGGCAGGCTGAGTCTCTGACCTCATTCCATCTTCCCTACTGCCACTTCCCAGCTCCTCCCATCACTGGGTAAGGTCTAATTCCAAACCCCTTATCCCAGAGCTCACTGTGGTTCCTTGTCTCTGATTGAACCTGGACTGATAACCATAATTTCCTTTTTTAAAAAATATAACTATATTTTTTATTGATTTCAGAGAGGAAGGGAGAGGGAGAGAGAGAGAGATAGAAACATCAATGATGCGAGAGAATCATTGATCGGCTGCCTCCTGCACTCCCCCTACTGGGGCTTGAGGCCGCAATCCAGGCATGTGCCCTTGGCCAGAATCAAACCTGGGATCCTTCAGTCCACAGGCTGATGCTCTATCCACTGAGCCAAACCGGCCAGGGCCATAATTTCCTTTTGCTGCTGGACTCAGCCCTAAAGAGAGGAGTTTCTAGAAAATAAAAAGAGGAGGTAACCTCAAGGCCGTGGCAATATTTGAAAAGGGAAGCCTGGATAGGACGTGGCATGGGAAGCTGTGAGCTCAGAGAGCAGTGAGGACGCAGAGGAGGGGGGATATAAAGGTCATGAGAGGCGAAAGAGCATCAAAGGAAAAAGGGTTTCTGCTTCCTGCTTTTACCAGACCTGCCTCTGACAACAGCTTACTCATTCTGTTCTGGCTGTCAAAATGGTGCGTGGAACAATGGCCTGTAACAGATGATGCTTATATCCCCGAGAGAGAAACAGAATCAGAGAAAACGTACAAAGGCAGGCAGTGGAAAATAGAACACTGGGTGAGAACAAAGTCACACAATGGATTCATTAATGTAGACAAGACTCTTACAAATTCCTTTTGTAGCATTGACTTTATGAAACTACATCTTGCTTTATTGTCTTCATATCTGAGGTCATAGAAGAAAGAGTTATAAATAGATCTCTCCTAGTTTATTTGTTAAAATGATTACGGAGAATGTTGTGTATTCCATCATCCGTGATCCAATACATAAAGATCCATGTAAAAATTCTCCTTTCAGGGTTCAAAGAGGGGAAGAAATTTGGAGTCTTCCAAGAGTTTGGAAACATTGATTTATGAGGCAAAAAGAAGTATGACACCTATTTTATTTTCCTTCTTGCCCTGGTTGCCAGGAAACTAGAGATATTTTTTTACTTTTTGTTTTGCTGGTGTTCAGGAGTGTTCTTTAGTCCGAATGGGATTATCATTTTGTACTTGGCTCTTGAGAGTCTGTAAGCCCCCTTTGAGAAGTTTCTCTGCAGAGGCTTGAGGCCATTTTGCTGATTCAGTTTGTGAAAGGTCCTGCCTCTTGCCTTCTCCTTTGGTTTTGGAGACATCCTACAGAGGAAACATTTTATTTCTGATACTTGACAACACTCCTTTCCATTCCACCTGAGAAACCAACATGATCGATGACCAGGAGGAAGACAAAGGAGCAGGTGGAGGCCGTATTTCCAGTTTGGACATAAACGAAATCACACGGATACGTGGACATTAAAAATGGTTATTTTTTTGGCCATGAAATACAACTAAGATATGGGACACCCTTAGGATTGCTCATTTGTATGGAACTGTTAGGAAAAGTTCAGCAGTTTGCTTTTCAACAGTCAATAAAGAGTTTTCAGAGTCATATGATGGATGCATTTACAGGTTACCATAGACACCATGGGCTTGTTCTCATGGCTCCTCAGCTTTTTCATTTTTAGATAATGGTCCAGTTACTTAAAAAAAAAGTCACAAAATTATTTTCCAATAGAATCATATATAGGTGACTTTATTCTTTTTAAAAAACTTTTTGAAAATGTAGTTATATAATTTGTAATTTAAATTAAATTTATAGAGCAGAATTTGTTATGAAAACAAACTGAATTCCCATTTGTAAGATGGAAGTCCATAAATTGAATCACAACAACTCTATTCTCGGGCTACAGAAAAGTGGATTAAACTCAACATGGATAATTTAATCTGAAGCCCTGAAGGGACTTCAAACTGGTTCCAGATGATGTGAAAAAAATAAATGTCAAGGAAAATTCAATCTCACTTTATTAGAGAAATGAAAGATCTGCACAGCACAAGCCAGTTTTAACTAACAGAAAAATGTCAAGAAATGACACAGTAATTATATAAACGTATCATGGCAAACCCCAAAACACGTATGCTATGTATGCACAACACACAAGCGCGCGCGCACACACACACACACACACACACACACACACACACACACAGCGAAAGTAAGAACTTACTTTGTGTTGCGGTATCGCCAGACCACAACATTGTCTTGCAGTAGAAGCTACTCAAATACATGCTGAGCAAATGATTAGACTATAAATGGCACACGGAAGTACCAGTACAGATGAAAATACCACATGGAAACAGGCATATTCTCCATAAGTGCTTTGCACTATAAGAACATGAACATGTAGAATATTATTCTAATATAATAAGATCTATGAGATAATAAGCTAAGGCAATAGAATGAGTTGAAGAGGATATTGCAGAGTGAAAGAAAAGTTTAATACTATTAGGTATCTAATAAACTCAATATACAGGGTGGGACAAAAGTAGGTTTACAGTTGTTTGTATGGGAAATAATACAATAAAAGCTCTAGATGGTTTGGCTCAGTGGATAAAGGGTCCTGGGTTCGATTCCCGTCAAGGGCATGTACCTTGGTTGCGGGCTCCTCCCTGGCCCGGGCTCTGATTGGAGGCAACCAATCGATGTGTTTCTCTAACATCAATATTTCTCTCTGTCTTTCCCTCCCTCTTCCACTCTCTTTCTCTCTCTCTAAAAAAAGAAAAGAAAATAATACAATAATAAATAAATAATATACAAGAATAAACTGTGTTTTATGTACTCACAACTGTAGACTTACTTTCGCCCCACTCTATAGTTATGAGTAGACATGGCTGGAAGTCAAATTTTGGTGGAGAGGCTTGAGATAGTCACAATAAATGCAGAGAAAAGAGAGAAAAAGATTTTAAAAACTAGAAGATGAAAGACATAGAAGAGAACAAAGATGATCCTTTGATGGCTTTAAAATAAAGATGTGAACAAATGGAACAGAAAAACTATGCAGAGACATGATACAAAAAAGTTGTCTTGAAATCAAAGAGTAATAGAATTTTTAGGCAGAGACAGCATATCACATAATTGGAAAAGCTGATCAGGAATAAGAGCAGTTAATATTCTGATTTCTTTAAGAACTTGAAGCAGAAAGAAAAACATTCAGGTCTTCAGGAAGAAGAGAGGGGGTAAAGACTTAGATCGGCCTTGGACTTCTCACAATAGTCGATCCAAGAAACTATGAAGCAATATCTGCCAAGTTCCGAGGGAAACAATGTATGACCCAGGGACTTTGTGTCCAGTCAAGTTCTTCATAAAATATAACAGAAACAGACATCTCAAACATGAAAGAAGCTAGGAGGTAAAGCACCTGTCAGCCAACAACCCTTGGAAAACTCCTTAAAGGCAAATGTATTTAAACAAGAGATGAATCAAAATAAGAATCCAGGAATGAAAATGCTGGGTAAAAGTATCCATTTAAATGTAAGTTCGTTTAACTGTAGATATAGTAGTCAAAACTTGTATAGATAGACTAAGGCTGAACAACAACATGAATTATGGGTTGCAGAAAAGAATGTGCATAAAATAAACCCTGAACAGTAAAAATAATAGGATAAAAATATTTAGAGGGAGAAAAAAAGGGAAAAGTATAACTGTGCTAATAATTGTTTTTTAGTATAGACACAATTGATACTATATAAAACTGAAACATGCATTTAAAAGAAATGCATAATATTCCAAACTCCTAACAGTTTCATGATCTTTTTTTTTTAAAAAAAGTATTTTTATTGATTTCAGAGAGCAAGGGGGAGAGAGAGAGAGATAGAAACATCAATGATGAGAATCATTGATTGGCTTCCTCCTGCACGCCCCACACTGGGAGTCGAACACACAACCCAGGCATATGCCCTGACCTGAATCGAACCTGGGACCCTTCAGTCCACAGGCCGATGCTCTGTCCCCGAGCCAAACCAGCTAGGGTGCCACACCATTTTATATATTAAGACACTTGGGCATCCGCAAATTTTGGTATCTGACGAGAGTCCCGGAACCAACCCCCTGCAGATACTGAGGGCCAACTAGTTGAGTTTTGGGGGAGTCAAAACTTGTATGTGGACTTCTGATTGCACAGCAAGGGGGTGGTCAGCACCCCTAATCTGAATTGTGTGAGGGTTAACTGCAATCCCATTAAAAAATGGGTGCATTTTTCCAAAGAAGATATTCAAGTGACCAAAAGGTACATGAAAAGGTGCTCAGTATCACTCATTTATCAAAGGAATCTAAATCAAACCATAATGAGCCATCACCTCATATCAGTTAGAATTGCTATCATCAGAAAGGTAAGAGATAAGTGATGGCGAGGATACGCAGAAAAGGGAACTCTTGTGCACTGTGTGTGTGTGTGTGGGGGGGCACGGATTGTGCACTGGTACAGCCACTATGGCAAACAGTATGAATTTCCTCAAAAAATTAAAACCATAACTACCACATTCTCCAGCAATTCCACTTCTGGGAACATATCCCAAGGAAATGAAAACATTATGTGAAAGAGGTATCTGTAACCCCCTGTCCATAGCAGCATTAAGCAGTATTATTTACAATAACCAAGACATGTTAACAATCTAAGTGTTGCATCAACGGATGAATGGATAAAGAAGTTGTGTTATTTTATGTATGTGTGTATATGTATATACACACACTGGATGTTTATTCAGCCATAAAAGGAGGAAATCCTGTCATTTGAAACAAGTTGGGTGCATAGGTGGACTTTTGAGGGCATTATGTTAAATGAAATAAGTCAGACAGTGGAATCTTAAAAACAAAACTCAAACTCAGAAAAAAAAAAAAAAAAAAAGGCCAGATTTGTGGTTACCAGAAGCAGGGCTGGGCGTGGAGGAGGAGAGGGGGAGTTGGGGGAAGGTGGTCAAAAGGTACAAAGTGAGAAGATTAGTAAGTACTGGGCATGTAATGTACACACGATGACTAGTGAACACTGCTATATGGTACATAGGAAAGTTGTTAACAGAGTAAACCCTAAAAGTTCTCATCACACACAAAAAAGGGAAAAAAGTTCTCATCGAGATGATGGATGTTAACTTCCTGTGGTAATCATTGCACAACGTACCTTAAACCTGTCCAGTGCCAAATGTCAATTCTATCTCAATAAACCTGGAAAAATGTAGACTCTGCAGGGTATAGAGACAATCAGACGCCAGCACCGTGCTTGATGATTCTTGCTGAATCACCTTACTCATCACCAACAAAGACCTGACGGGATGTCTGTTTCACACCGTCTGTGATACACTGATGGGGTCATGCACACGGCAGCGTGCAGCTCAGCCTGCTTTGCTCTGTGTCTGCTTTTATGTGCACACCTGGACTCCTCGGTGAGTTTGACGGGCATGCGGCCCGCCCGCCGCGAGTTTGACATGCTTGCGTGTCTCCCTTTGATACTGGAATCCCCACGCCCAACAGAATGTCTGGGCACCAGTAGGTGCTCAGGAGTGTTACAGATGATAATGAAGGTGAGAGACTTAGTGCCTTGGTCTGAAAGCCCAGGAATGATCTGGCAGTCTCATTGGGAGCGAGGCTGGAGGCCAGTGGCGTTACCTGTTTTCGGAGGAGTCCACCGCAGCCTTCTCTGGTCGGCTCCAGAGCAAACGCGCTGTCCTTGCGGCCCCACAGCGCAGCCTCCCAGCCACCTGTCGCGGGCCCCGCCAGAGTGTAATTGCACCGGGTGGTTTGCCAGGAAGCCTGAGTTAGATAAGGCCCTGGCGGAATCGGAGTCAGGAGGGCCAGCAGAACCTTTTCTTACCTGGTAATGAAGCCTCATTAGAAACAGCAAGAACCTGTGCAGAGAACTGGAAGCACCAGCCAGCCTCGGCTCTCGCTGCCAAAGGATGATTAATGTAATGATTTACGGCGGCTGCTGCTTGAGATTACAGAGCAGAGGAGGCCAGTGTGCGGCCCGGCCCAGCTGGGGGCTGGTGGAGACTGAGGAGGGGTGCAAGTCCATTCTCCCCTCTTGCAGTGGCTCCAACAGCTTCCAGGCTCTGGGCAACGCGTAGCCATTCAGACACTGAAGTGCCTCTGAATGGCTGACCTTTCGGGGTCCTCCAACTGTATTTAGGTTAGGGATTTCAGCCTTGGGCAAAAAAAAAAAAAAATTAATCATAACAAGAAAGAAAAGAAAGAGCTTAGTGTAGGGTGCATGCAACAGAGCTAGGCTGGCTGCACACTGTGTCTGTGCCTTGCACCCAGTGGTTAATTACAAGCGCCTCCTCCGCCCCCCTGCAGTGTGCAGCAGGGAGGGATTGGTGATTTGCTGAAATGCAGCATCAGGTGGGGTCTTGCCTATTTCTGTGCCTCAAACAACAAACAGAATTATGTAAAGGTCTCATGCAAACTCAGTGGCTGTCCTGCCCAAGTGACTCATTAATACGATTCCTTTGGCTGCCCTGGAAGGCAAACAGAAAACCCGGTTGGAGACCCCCTTTCTTACTTTGCTTCTCTTTCAAGCTTCCTGCAGAGGAAACAAGGTTTCTCTTGTTTGTGTTTGGAAGTGCCGGTACCGGGGGAGGGTGTCTTCAAATTGGCCCACAGTGGACACGGAACCTTGTCTGGGTCTGCATTTGATGAGGACAAAGACTCAGCTTGGATACTGTGTCTGGGATTCTGTGTGACAGGTGGGCTGACACAAGCGTGAGGGAAGAATTAAGAAATTGAGGTCGGGCTGTGTGTGTGTGTGTGTGGTTTGGGAGGCGCTGAGAGTGGTGCGAGGACACAGGTGCTGGTTTCAATTTTAATCAGAAGGCAGGAAGCCAAGCCTAGGTTGGTGGCAGATTCAGGAACTATATTTGGCTGGCTCGGCTCCCAGGGTGGAAGCAAATTCTGAGTCTAGAAGTGAAATAAAGCAACCACAGTCTAATTAACCCCCCACAGACTTACATTGAAGTTCCCTTTAAACTGATTGAGAGGCCTTCCGTCAATAGCAGTGAGATGTGTGTGTCTGCACATAAACACCCATGCAGAGCACATTAAAGAGGTCTGAATGCTTCGCGATGCCTGTAATTATGGTACATGCAATACAGCGCCACGCCACGCCCCTCTCTAACCAGAGTGCTGTTTTTGCCCCAAACCGTGGTGAACTTGCATGCCTTGAGCACAGTGCTTGCCCAAGCAGCTGATCCTTGGGCGGAGAGGCAGATGGCATCACGCTCAGGGAACTTTCCAGAGCCTTCAAGAATGGCTCCACAAGCAAAGGCCAGGCAGGTAAAGTGACGCCCATGTCCACCCGGTGGTGAGCTGAACAGGTGATCAGACCGGAAGCCGCACACAAAGCATTTATTTGCAGAGGGACAGGGAGGTTGCCCCAGCCACAGACTACTTCCGTTTAAGGCCAAAGAACCCTCTCCACTCCTAGGAAGCTTTTCAGCTCAAGAGAATCTAGCAGGGAATCCAGCTCCGGGAGGGTGGGGGATGGAGGTGGTTTGGGGTAGATGGGGGAACAGGGGGTGAAGACTCTTTAAGGAACTTCATTGACCATGTGGTGAGAAGGCAGCATTTTCTTCATGAAAAGAAGTTTCTCCATTAGCTGAAACAAATAAACCAAAACACATTTGAGCGAGAGAAGCCATGGATGATTGAAAATTAGTAAAGAGATCACAATAAGATTACAGGGAAGGTAGGAATCTCGTGGAAAGAAGGAATAAGACAACTTGGGTTTCTTTTTCTTTTTTTATAGATTTGAAAGAGGAAGGGAGAGAGAGAGGGAGAGAGGGAGAGAGAGAGAAACATTGATTTGTTGTTCCACTTATTTATATAGTCACTAGAGGCCTGATGCATGGAACTTATGCATGGGTAGGGTCCCTAGGCCTGGCTGGCAGTCAGGGCTGATCCCGGCCTTCCAGCTGCCGACTGGGGCCTCCCTTTATTCCGCGCTGTCCCCTGGTGGTCAGCACACATCATAGCGAGTTATCGAACTCCCAGTCTCCCGGGACACTTTGCATATTAGCCTTTATATGTATAGACTAGAGGCCTGGTGCATGAAATTCATGCACTCGGGGGCGGGGGGGTAGGGATCCCTCAGCCTGGCCTGCGTCCTCTTGTAGTCCGGGAGCCCTCAGGTCTAAGCCGTCAGCCAGACATCCCCAGTGCTGCCACAGAGGTGGGAGAGGCTCCTGCCACTGCTGCTGCGCTTGCCAGCCGTGAGCCCGGCTTCTGGCTGAGCGGCTGTTCCCCTGTGGGAGTGAACTGACCTCCAGGGGGCAACTCCTGCATTGAGTGTCTGCCCCCTGGTGGTCAGTGCACATCATAGTGAGCGGTTGAGCAACCTTAGCATATCATTAGCATATTACACTTTGGTTGGTTGGATGGACGACCGGACACTTAACATATTAGGCTTTTATTATATAGGATTCATTGCTTCTTGCATGTGCCTTGACCAGAAATTGAATCAGGAAGATGCTGTAACCAACTACCTGGCCAGGGCCAATGTGGGTTTCAAATCCCTGCTCCACAGGTATTAGCTGAGTTACCTTGAGCAAATGACTGAAGCTCTGTGAGGCTTTGTTTTTTACCTGTAAAATGGAGATAATGATGTAGTCCTAGCAGGGTTTCAGGGGAAATGAAGAGAACAGAGAATCTGAAATTGTGCTGGCACACAGCAGGCACTCACTAAATTGTATTCTTATATTCTTGAGGAATATTCAGCTTAATTCACCACTTTTTATGTTTAAAACAAATTTGTGCACTTATTCAGATGTTCATAGGCATATGAAAAAATGAGCTTGGTCAGAAACATCCAGCTTTTATAGTCCACAGAAATGAATCCAATAAAAAGACAGTTGGAGAGGAGCTGGATGACACGTTTTCCACTGGAAAGGAGGAAGGGCTGGTTGCTTCCCCGTGGCTCTCTTGTTTCTGAAGAAAGGGATGTTATGGAGTCCCAGCTCTGGCTCCACCTCCTCGTGTGATCACAGAAAACTGCTTTTCTGTTCTGGGCCTTTGTAGTTTTGCTAGAATCACAGGGGTTGGACTATATAATCACTAAGTTATCTCTTAGAACTGATATTCTATTCCTTAGTCAATGTATGCCACAGACAGGGCCTTGGAGGGAGCTATGAAGATATAGAATTATGATCAAATAAAGGTTTGGATTTCCTTAAGGAGCTGGCAAGGAACTAGTCCCAAAACTCATGCAAAAGCTCCCATAGTCCTCACCCATTAAAAAAGGCTGCATATATACATCGAAATATATATGTGCATATATACACACACATACATTCATATACATACTTAGACATATATATGTCATTCCTATCCTTGCCTCTCTCCAGCGTAGAGGCTGGAAAAAGTTGCTTTCCCAGAACCACTTGCAGGGAGGTAAAGCCAGGTGAGCAGGTCTGGTCAATAACATAACAGGCAAAGTCCATTAGGGAACTTCTCAACACATTTTCCCTTCACTGACTGATAAAGAGGTTACCCAGGGAAAAGCCGTTCTTGCTGCCCTCTCTTCCTTCCTCCTTCTTCTTGTCATGAGTGAGGACGTGAGGTGGGGAGCTGTGGCAGGCATTTGGCCACCATGTGGGACAAAGATGAAGACAAAAAAGCCAATATACCAGGGATGGTATGTCAGAAAGATGAAAAGAGCTTGGGACCGACTGAAATCATTGAGAAGCCTAGAGCACCTCATTTCTGGAACTCTCAGATAAACATGGTTTATGTCCTGGCTGTTCCCTGTGTGGTCTGTGGGCCGGCAGTATAGGCCTGACCTGCGAGTTTGTTGGAAATGAAGAACCTCAGGCCCCAGCCCAGACCTACTGAAGCAGAATCTGCATTTTAAAGAGATGCCCAGGTTTTGGGTGCACATTAAACTTCAGGTGCACTGGTTTATAGCCCCATTAAGTAGGCTCTATTACATGCAGCTGAAAGCATTTCTAACAGATACCATGTATGTACAGTAAGTCCTCATGTGACATTGTCAATATGTTCTGGGAACTATGATGAAATGATGTATAAGGAAGCCAGTTTTACTACAGAATAATTTATATAAACAAGTGTTCAATTCCTGTGGCATCTCATCAATGTTATGATGACATGATGTTGAACTAAATGACCTTATTGGAGAACCTGCTGCACTAGGTATATCTTAACATTCATAGGCATGTCTACGTGTGTATGTGTATATCTGTTTATACGATTATAAACAGATGTAACAAATTTATGTATATATGCACATTTATAATATATATTTGTTTATATATTTGTGGGAGGACAGAGTGAGGCTATGGGAGTGTGTGTTTGTATATGTGTGTGTTTTGGGGAGTTTGGGGTGATTTCTTCTATCTTAATTACTTCTATAGTGTTTGAAAAATAAATATTTTAAACAATGAGTTGTGTTCCTTTTATAATTAAGTAAGATGAGACCTACCGGCTCTCCTCCCTATCCAGCAGGACGTGGTAGGATGCCACGTCCCTCTGCAGCTGGCACCTGTGCGCCAGCAGATGCTCACGGGTCTGCTGCTGCTGCTCCACCTCCTCACGCATCTCCTGGAGCTCCGCCTCCAGCCTGCGGACCACAGCTCCCAGGTTCTGCAGCTCCAGGTCATGCCAGTGCTTGGCGTCTTGCAAAGTGTTCTCCAGGCCTCGTTTCTACAAAAGAGGGAACACGTCCAAACTCAAGGCCGACAGGCAGGGCCCTTGGAGAGGAAGGTGTGCAGAGCAGTGGGAGGGGCTGGCATTGGTCTGGTCGGTTGCTAGGTTTACGTGGCTTGGTGTATAAATCATGAATCCTCAGGAGGCCAGGCTCTTGTTTAGTCTAATTCACTGATCCTTCTGATGGGGGTGGTGGGTGGATGTGTGTGTGGGAGACATGGAGTGGGATGGATGGGAGGAAGAGAAGGGGGAAGGAGAGGAGAGAGATGAGATATAAGAAGAGAGATGAGTGAGAAAATGAGAGTGGAAAAAAATGAGAGAGAAACTGACACACACACACAGAAGCAGTCTGCAGGTGTTTCTTCAAAGAAACCTTGCTCTCTGAGCTGCCTCTTGGCCTTTTTGCTCCTTTTTGCTTGTTTTCTCACCCCCTGGGGGCCCTATCCCCTCCACTGCTGAAACCCCACCCATCATTCAGCTAAAATGCTGTTTCCTCTGCACCCTTCCCCAGATTATCAGAATTACAATGAACGTCTCTGTCTTTTCTATACTCAGCAGTTGTTTTTTTAATGTTTTAGGTGCCCATTTGGGCTAATTCCTCTTCCTCTGGTTCCCCCTTCCCTGTGGGTTCCCCACCGCCACATCCTGAACCTATTACTCTCTGAACTGTGTTTCCCGGGCCTGTTAGTTGGTCTCTCCCACACTCATGATTTTCCCAGTCTGTCTGCCAATGGCTCCTGCAGTGATTCTTTTAGCACAGACTTCTCTCCTCTCTCCAAGCCCTGACCCACTACTGAGCTTCCTGCTGGAAATATGTGCAGTCCAGTGCACCTCAAATCAAGGCATCCAAAACGGACCTGCTGGTCTTTCCTATCCTGCAGGTGAACTCCAGAGAACTAGAAACTGGGGAAAGACACATCCCTGGCGAGACCCTGGGAAACCAGACTCCTTGGGGGGGAGGGGGGGATGAATCTGGACTGTCAGGAAAAGAGAAAGCACAATGAGACTTGGGAGCTGCGGAAGGCAGAGGTCAGGAAGTGCGCGCGTGCAGAGAGGACTGATTGCTGAATGCATGGGCATCTGAGTGCGCAGCTGGTTTTCTAAAGCGGGAGGGAGACAGAAGCTCCCGACTGTGCTGAACTCCAGTTCCGGGCAGGTTTCTGGGAACCCTGACTCATTCGGGGAGAAACTGGACTGTCTGGCAGCAGGTGAAACTCGAGGGCGGCTTTCTCTCAGAGGTGCTTACAGCAATTACTGAGGGACACTGAGACCCAGGGGCCTCATAGGGCAGAGCTGACGGGAAACCAAGGCTGTCTGCTCTGCTCTGAAACTCCGCCCCATCCAAGTTGAGCACAGAGGCTTTTGCAATTTTGCAAGTCTAGTCTCATAAGAGTATCTCCAGCACAGAAGTTTTCCCAGTGTAGACACAGCTGATCCTCACAGCCAATTGGCCTGGAGGTCAATTCCTCCCAGTGATACCAACAATAATCAAGACTTAACTACAATAAGGCTATACACACAGTCCACAAAGGGGTGCACCAAGAGTGTCCACCTCAGGTAACTGGGGAGGCTGAGCCACTGAGCCCTATAGGACACCTACCACACAAAGCTACTCTACCAACTTAGGGAAGCAGCAAAAATGAGGAGACAAAGAAACAGATCACAAACAAAAGAAATGGAGGAAAGCAAATGACTGGATATAGAGTTCAAAACCATGTTATAAGGCTTTTCAAGAATTTCCTAGAAAAGGCTGATAAATTTAGCGAGACCCTTGAGGATATGAAAAAGGACCAACTAGAAATTAAGCATACACTGACTGAAATAAAAAATATTATACCGAGACCTAACAGCAGACTAGAGGATTGCAAGAATCAAGTCGAAGAGTTGAAATACAAAGAAGCAAAAAACACTCAGCCAGAAAAGCAAAAAGAAAAGAGAATCCAAAAATATGAAGATAGTGTAAGGAGCCTCTGGGACAACTTCAAGCGTACCAACATCCAAATTATGGGGGTGGCAGAAGAAGAGAGAGAGCAAGATACTGAAAACCTATTTGAAGAAATAATGACTGAAAACCTGCTGAAAGAAATAGACTTACAAGTCCAGGAAGCGCACAGAACCCCAAACAAAAGGAATCCAAAGAGGACCACACCAAGACACATCATAATTAAAATGCAAGAGCAAAAGACAAAGAGAGAATATTAAAAGCAGCAAGAGAAAAACAGTTAATTACCTACAAGGGAGCACCCATACGATTGTCAGCTGATTTCTCAACAGAAACTATGCAGGCCAGACGGGAGTGGCAAGAAATATTCAAAGTGATGAATAGCAAGAACCTATAACCAAGATTACTCTACCCAGCAAAGCTATCATTCAGAATTGAAGGGCAGATAAAGAGCTTCACAGATGAGAAAAAGCTAAAGGAGTTCATCACCACCAAACCAGTATTATATGAAATGCTGAAAGGTATTCTTTAAGAAGAGGAAGAAGAAGAAAAAGGTAAAGATAAAAATTATGAACAACAAATACATATCTATCAACAAATTAACCTAAAAATCAAGTGAATTAAAAATCTGATGAACAGGATAAACTGATGAATATAATAGAATCAGGGGCATAGAAAGGGAGTGGACTGACAATTCTCAGGGGGAAAGGGGTGTGGGAGGTGCAGGAAGAGACTGGACAAAAATCGTACACCTATGGATGAGGACAGTGGGGGGGAGGTAAGGGCAGAGGGTGGGGTGGGAACCGGGTGGAGGGGAGCTATGGGGGGCAAAAAGAGGAACAATTGTAATAATCTGAACAATAAAGATTTATTAAATTTAAAAAAAAGGGGGGACCTCAGTGGCTTCTTAGCTCCTCTTTCTGCCTCTAGTTCCTCCTTATACTGCATTCCCCACACGGAAGCTACTAGTACGGTGCTCTGTCTGAAGTCCAACTCTGGGCCTGTATCCCCTCTGCTTTAACCTCATCCCCAAGTTCTCCAGGGTCCCTAACATGGCACCCACGACTGGCCCAGCTTGGTTTGTGAGTAGTGATTGTTGACATCGGATGTGTAACACCTGTGATTTGGAAAAATATTTTACAGAGCCATGGTTGGTCATCGGTTTACAGTGTTGGCTCCACGTGGCCTTGGGTCCTTTGATGACTCAGGATCCACTGCCCAAGCCCCAGTTCTCCCCCCTAGGTCCTGACATCCTGGCCTGGTTCCCACGGAGATGCTTGAGCTGAGTGACTATGATGAGGCCACTGCTGCGGGTGCCCCAGCCCTGGCCTGCTAGGGGACATGGATAGCACCAGCGGGCCTACCGTGGTCACAGCAGCATGCTTACTCCCCAGCTTATGGAAATTGGAAGGGATGCCCTTGGATTATAGACCCTCCAGAAAGTAAAATATTGATCTGTGGTTTCTGGTCGTGAATTCCTGATTTGACTGAACACAGAACTTTGTAGGCCTCAAGCACCATTATTGGTGCCTGGCTGCTCATACACGGTATCTTGTTGGAAAAGGTGGCTGAACATCTCATCAGCGCAGCTGTGGGGGCCTTGTGTGTGCACAGGTTGCTCTGACTGAGGGCCAGTAACACAGCAGATAAATAGGATGACCAAGGTAGGTCCTCATGTGAAAGAGAGAAAGTAGAATTTAGAGCGTCACGCAGCTCGTGAGTAGAGGAAGCAGGATTTGATTGCAGAGCCTGAGCGCCAGCCCCCAATCCCATAGGCTGGCTGTGGTCCAGACAGAGATAGAGCCAGAAGGGCTTGGCTCCTGCACTTATTACTGTGTTAATGGGAAAATCCCTGAGCCACGGATTTCTCATTTGCAAAATGGGATGGTAGTCACGGTCCTGCCCACTTCTCAATGCTTCTCCGAGGATGCGATGAGAGAATGCATATGAGCATGTTCTTACTGTAGGGATCACTTTGAGGATATTTGGGGCACTGTACCAAGCAATTTGGGGACATAAAAGTAATGAAGCCTGGGTCCTGCTCTCAAGGAGTTAACGTGACTCTGGTGGAAGAGCCGATGTCCCCTCACGGACCACTCTGAATGTGAGTGGGGGGCGGGTGGGAGGATCACCCAGCTGTGGGAGTCAGGATCTAGGCTCCTTGGTGGGTGTCACATTTCCGTGTTTTCACCTCACCTGTGCCAAGGGTTTGGCAAGAGGAGCAGGTGGAGGTGGGCAGACTTGAGGGGAGGAGTCTCCTTCCAGCCCTGGGAAGAACACATTAAGGGCTCAAGGCAGAAAAGGACTGGGCGAAATCTGGACATTAACATGAAGATCTGGCAAAGGAGGGCTCTCTGTTGTAGGCCAAGCTCAGGCGATTCCAGGGGTTGGGGAATCTGAAAATGCCGAAGAGAGGAGACAGTGGGTAGAGGCACGCCCAGATGGTGCAGCACAAGACAGGGGGAGTCTATGAAGGAAAGGGGTGGTGGATAAAGCTTCTGAGATATTTTGAAGTGGGAAATGGAAACCAGAGACCTCATGTTGGGGACCTTAATTTTATCTGCAGAATAATATAGGTGACAGCATCTGCTGAGGGGCAGAGGTGAGCGCTGCTGGGGGCTTGCTGAGAACAGAAGCTGGAGGGAGCAGCTACTGGGGAACACAGTTCCCCTCTGCTTTGTTCAGTCATTTGCCCACAGGTTTTCATTACCAATCAAGGTCTGAGCTTTTAGAGGACAGGAACGATCCCATTCAGATTTGCCTCCCCAGGGGCTAAGGGAAGGCCTTGCACATCGCAAGGCACCCAGTATACGTGTGTGGAATGTGTGCTGAGTGATGGGCCACCTGCCACTGAGGAGTAATTCATCTGGGCTTTTTTTTTTTTTATGATGTTGGCTTGAGAATATGTCCTCAACCTTTTGCCTGGAACTTTCTGTCGCCAGAAGAGTGACATTTTTGGCAGCCACAAGGACATCTGGGGAAGGAATGGCAGTCCCTTCACTGTGCCTAAAGCAACAGAGGCGAGAGGCAGCACCCCTAATATTAGGGTATTTATCAAGGGTTATGGCAGGTGAAAAAACCAGATTATATAACATTCACAGACCTCTGAGTGAATAATGCCATTGCTTTTAGATACTGTTTTGTTGGTTAATAGCATTGCTTTAAACTGCGGTTTCCTGATTTTTCTCACCTCAGATCCTTTACTCACAACCCCTTGCTCTGACCCAGATCCCATCAGAGACTGAGTGGGACAGAAGTGGAGTAACGATGGCCCTGGCCGGGTAGCTCAGTCGGTTAGAGCCGTGGTTGGCAAACTGCAGCTCGTGAGCCACATGCGGCTTTTTGGCCCCTTGAGTGTGGCTCTTCCACAAAATACCACGGCCTGGGTGAGTCTATTTTGAAGAAGTGGCGTTAGAAGACGTTTAAGTTTAAAAAATTTGGCTCTCAAAAGAAATTTCAATCGTTGTACTGTTGATATTTGGCTCTGTTAACTAATGAGTTTGCCCACCGCTGGGTTAGAGCAGTGTCCCGATAAGCCAAGGTTGCAGGTTGGATCCCTGGTCAGGGCACATACAAGAAGCACCAATGAATACATAAATAAGTAGAACAACAAATCTCTCTCTCTCTGCCTTCCTCTCTCTCTCTCTCTCTCTCTCAAAAGTCAATCAATCAATAAAAAAATAAGCGGAGCAATGAGATGCATGTCATGTTGTGGCAAGAAGACTGAGCACCGTCCTGAGCTGGCTGGGCACCGTGTGACCTTGTTGGCCGGAGGACAATGGACCCAACTGAACGGAAGACACTCGAGGGAACTGGAGGTGATGGGATGATCTTGGCAACAGGCAGATACAAAGCTGTTCCTGAGGGAAACTACTAGGATCAATGCCTGAGCTAACTTCATGGCAGGCGTGACTGGTGGCTTGATGATGGAGCTGATTTGGGTGGCAACACTGAGATGCAGGTTTATGGGGTGTGGTGGGAGGAAGGGGCATCAGCAGTGGTATCTGATCAGCCCAAGGACTTGAGGCTGATGGGAGAGAGTGCTTCTTGGGCCTCAATGGACCAGACCACCTGAGCTACGCCAGGATTACATGAACCAAGCCCGTTGTGCATGCTGGTGTGTGACACTCACTTGTGGTTGACGCGGCACACGTGGCCCCTGGAGGGCATCCAGGAGGAGCTGTGCTTGACAACCTAATAGAACTTTAGTCCACCCCCGAGGGCAGAGGTGGACTGCTGTATTATTAGTAATCATTTAAATTAATAATAATAATTAATGATGAGAGAGATCCGCCCACAAACCACAGTGAGTCTGAGGAGCTTTCCAGGTGTCTTAGGTTGGGTGCCTCAGAAGCAGAGCCTGCCACAGGGATCCTGGTGCGTGGGAATAATAAAGGAGTTGCTCCCAGGAAAGGGGGAGTAAGGGAAGCAGGACAGGGCTGGGCAGGGGAGGTGCTAAGCCAGGAGGTGGTCTCAGCCAGAGTCTGGCTGCAGCCTGACCCCACGGGAGAGTGAATTACCCCAGAGGCCTGGTTCCACTTTGAAGCAAGTGAGCGGGGCTTTTAAACCCCCTGTGTGTTGGTCATTGGCTGGGAGGTGGGCTGGCCTGACCTCCGTCCACCCCCCATCCCCCACCCCCGGCCCCACAGGTGTCTTCTGATTGGCCGAGGGCCATTCTCTTGAGAAGAGGGGCAGTTGGGAAGGGGCATCTGTGGGCGAGTGGCCGACATTCACAGCAGCCGGGCGCTCGCCCTATCTCCTACCCTTGTGATTGGTATCAGGTCGTCCTCTCAGGCCTCAGACCCCTACGCTGGGACCTGAAAGCCCCGGGCACACCGTGACCCGTGTGACGACATTTCAACCGCGGAATTAAAATTTTGTCCCAAGAAATGCCAGGTGGCTCCTGGCCCACTCACCAGGGCCCGCAAGGACTCCGTCTCCGCCTGGAGGCTCTGCACTTGGCACGCGGTGCTGTGCAGCTCCGCCCTGCGGGCAGCAGCCAGCCGCTCCTCCGGGCTCTGCGCCCCGCGGGCCTCCGCCTGCTGCTGTGGACAGGGAGTCGTGGGTGAGCGGGAGGAGTGAGCCCCTGACCCGCCCCTCCCTCTCCCCCTTTCTAACGACCTCCCCGCTGCTTCTAGCTCAGAGAAAACGACTACTGGATTTAAAAATCCCTCCTTTGCTACAGGCGCTCACACCAGCTCATATACAATCATTTATTCAGTTTGAACACATGACACATGCAAATAGAATGAAATTCAAAAGATTTTCCAAAGAATATACGGTAGGAAGTATATAGAGTCCTTTTCTCCCTGTGCGCTAATTACCCAGTTCTCCTGTTTCCAGTTTTTCATACCTCCTTCCAGAAATACTTCAAATATGTACGACCTTCCCCCTTGCTCTGGTACTTATTTCTAAGCATATCAGCATATATCCATCAGTTACATTCTTTTTTGTTTTTAATCTTTATTGTCCCCGTTTTCCCCCACTGACCCCTTCCAGCCCCCCTCTATCCCCCAGTTACATTCTTTTTTTTAAATTTATTTTTTAATAAATCTTTATTGTTCAGATTATTACAGGTGTTCCTCTTTTTTTCCCCCCATAGCTCCCCTCCACCTGATTAACCACCCCACCCCATGCCCTTACCCCCCGCCACTGTCTTCATCCATAGGAGTAAGATTTTTGTCCAAACTCTTCCCACACCACTCACACCTGCTTCCCCTGAGAATCGTCAGTCCACTCCCTTTCTATGTCCCTGATTCTATGATATTCACCAGTCCATTCTGTTCTTCAGATTTTTTATTCACTTGGTTTTTAGATTCACTTGTTGGTAGCTATGTATTTGATGTCCTTTTGTTGTTCATAATTTTTATCTTTACCTTTTCCTTCTTCCCCTTCTTAAAGAATACCCTTCAGCCTTTCATGTAATCCTGGTTTGGTGGTGATGAACTCCTTTAGCTTTTTCTTGTCTGTGAAGCTCTTTATCTGACCTTCAACTCTGAATGATAGCTTTGCTGGGTAGAGTAATCTTGGTTGTAGGTTCTTGCTGTTCATCACTTTGAATATTTCTTGCCACTCGCTTCTGGCCTGCATAGTTTCTGTTGAGAAATCAGCTGACAGTCGTATGGGTACTCCCTTGTAGGTAATTAACTGTTTTTCTCTTGCTGCTTTTAATATTCTCTCTTTGTCTTTTGCCCTTGGCATTTTAATTATGATGTGTCTTGGTGTGGTCCTCTTTGGATTCCTCTTGTATGGGGTTCTGTGCACTTCCTGAACTTGTAAGTCTATTTCTTTCACCAGGTAGGGAAAGTTTTCTGTCATTATTTCTTCTAATAGGTTTTCAATATTTTGCTCTCTCCCTTCTTCTGGCACCCCAAAAATTCAGATGTTGGTTCGCTTAAAGTTGTCCCAGAGGTTCCTTACACTATCTTCATATTTTTGGATTCTTTTTTCTTTTTGTTTTTCTGGTTGGATGTGTTTTGTTTCCCCGTATTTCAGATCTTTGGTTTGATTCTTGGGGTACGTTGATCTACAGTTGAGTTTCTGTATATTCTTTATTTCAGACAGTGTATGCTTCATTTCTGACTGATCCTTTTCCATTTTTTTGGCATTCTCATTAATATCCTTAAAGGTCTCATCAAGTTTCTCAGCGGTTTTAAGAAGATTCTTGAGTAACCTTATAAATGTGGTTCTGAACTCTATGTCGTCCAGTAGTTTGCTTTCCTCCGTTTCTTTCATTCGTGACATGTTTCTTTGTCTCCGCATTTTGGCTGCTTCCCTGTGTTGATGGAGTGGCTTTGTGTGGTAGGTGACCTATAGGGGGCAGTAGCTCAGCCTCCCCAATCACCTGATGTGGATGCTCTTGGTACACCCCTTTGTGGGCTGAGTGCAAAGTCTTGGTGTAGTTAGGCTTTAATTGCTATTGGTACACTGGGAGGAATTGACCTCCAGGCCAATTAGCTGTGAGCACTCTCTGTGTCTATAATGGAAGAACTGCTGCGCTGAAGACACGCTTATGAGGCAGGACTTGTTTCAGTGGGGCTTTGGTGCTCACTGAGTCTGCCTCTTGAATGTGTCACTTATGGATGTGAGGAGTTGAAATCTGGTGTCTCACACTGACCACTAGGTACACTGGTTTCTGGATCTCCAATGGGGTGCAGGTCAGCTACTGTCTGAGGCCACCCAGCAGGAGCTACAGTGAGAGTTACAGTTTTCTCCTCTTTGCTTGTGGTTTGGAGGTTTTGGAGCTGTCTGACCGGGGCTGCAAGTTTGCTAGGTTAAGCTGCGATAGGGCAGGGCTTTCTTATGCAAAAGCTGCTGCTTGGAGCTTGGGTGGGTTTGTAGGTTGTGCAGGGCGGGGCCTCAGGGCGTCACTAGGTTAGGGCGTGGCAAACAGCAATGGCTGCTAGTTAGCCGGCTCTGCGTCCCTGTCGGCAGTCCCGTGCCCCAGTGCAGCAAACAATTATTCCTGTGCGCAGCTCTGCAAGCAAGCCACTCTCACTGACAGACAGTCCAGCTTCTCCCCGTAGGAGTTTGGGTCCCCCGCGTCTCCCCAGAAACTGGATTTCAGAGTAATCGGGGGCTTGTCTCCCTTTGGGTTGAAAAAAGTAATGCCCGCCGCCAGCCCGGATCACGCGCCTCCCTACCTCAGCTTTTCAGCGCTCGTGCAGGTCTCAATGCTCTTTTCTCTTTCCTTCTAGTTGTAGAACTTCCACTCAGCCAGCTTTCCCGTGGTTCTGGGTGATAGACGTTTTGTCTTTTAGTTGTAGTTTTGAAATTGTTGTGGGAGGCAGCAGTTTAGGTGTTTACCTACGCCGCCATCTTGGATTCCTCTCCAGTTACATTCTTTTTAACGGCCACATAGTATTGCCTTACTTAGAAGGCCCCCATCCATGGACACTTAGGTCGCTTCCAGTCTTTGCCTGTTACCATCAATGGTGCAAAGAATAGCCCTCATCTTGATTACATGGGAATATCTCTGAAGGGGTAAATTCCTCTTGTGGAATTGCTGAGTCAAAAGAGCAGGCTTTGCAATTGTGATAAATGTTGCCAAGTTGCCCTTCAGAGAGTTTGTAACCCCTCCCAGCACTGTAAGGCAGATTAATCGTTAGCCAACTTGACCTGATTCGTTTCCTTGAAAAAAACATGTCTGGTCGCACTTGTGACTATCAAGGGGACGGTCTGGGTTTTGGACCTTCTCCCTGAGCGAGATGGTCATATTGTGATTCCTCCCCATACATTCAGGGAGCAGGTCATTGTTACTCTGCCCTTTGTCAGGGAAAAGGGAAAAAATGAGAGCTCACCCACATCTATAACTTCAAGCCAAGTCTGATGGCATGTCACCAAGCCCGTGATGTAGGAGGAAAATCTGTTTTGTCTCCTAGGTTACTGGCTCTTTTGATTGACCATTTTTACTACATATGAATACTTATTTATAGAATTGTGCAAAAAATAGTCCAATCTAATTGACTGGCTAAGAAACCCGAGGCTCATATCTCAGGAGCAGTTCTTCCAGTTCTTGCTGTTTAAGGGCTGTAAGGAGCTCAACAAAAATGCCCATTAAAGGCTTGGGATCTGCTCAAGGAGAACAGAAGCTGTGGGCCCAGCTCCGACTGGTTGGCCCGTGGCTGTATGTCCCGGGGCCATGAGTCAGCCTCTCTGAGTCCCAGTCCCTGCCCACAGAATGCAATGACATAGTCCCCTGCCCACAGAATGCAATGACATAGTCCCCTGCCCACAGAATGCAATGACGACGAGTGGAGAATGATAACCACGTGATGACTGTCTCCTGAATCACTTGAGGCTTCTAACAGGTTATGCATGTAGAAGCCTTTAGAACCTTAAAAGCATGCAAACATTGGCTGTATGTGTTTTCTTTAAATATGTTTTTATTGATGTTTTAGATAGAGAGGAAGGGAGAGGGAGAAAGAGAAACATTTATTAGAGAGAAACATAGATCGGCTGCTTCCTGTACGCCCCCTACTGGAGATCAAGCCCGCAAACCAGGCATGTGCCCTGCCTGGGAATTGAACCGGTTCATGGGACGATGCTCAATTCACTGGGTTACACTGGCCGGCTGCATATGTTTTCCACATGTGAAAAGTAGTATTCGCTAACACATGAGTTTGTAAAAGCCACCATGACTTGAATACTACTAACGATAACTGATGTGTGTGCGGCTCTTACCCGGTGCCAAGCACTATGTGAACGACTTTTAGTCCAGGATCTCATTTCATCTTTACAACCCTATGAAGCAAGTGTCATTACTGTTCCCATTTACATGAGGAAATGGAGGCACCGAGAGACTGAGTTTTTTATTCCAGGTCATATGGCCTCAGAGGGGCAGAGCCGGGACCCAAGCGCAGCCGCAGACTCCAGAGCGGTGCCCTTCACCAGAGCTTATTGCTACCGCTGCCGCCAATTCATCAACTGAAGACCCTGAAATGGGGTTGTCTGCTCCAACGTGAAGGTGGATCACTCTAAAACACCCTCATTGTCTTCCGAGTCTTCCTGGCATCAGTAGCCCTGATCTTCCTTCTCTCTTTGGGGTTGGGCCTGGCCAGATGGGCTGTGTAGGTAGGTGGGAGGCAGGAGAGGGGCTGTCCTGGCAAATGGAATCAGGTAACATGGCTACACAGAGAGGCCGGGGCAGCGTGAGCTGGAGCTGGTTCCTAACAGCGTACAAGAGCTGACTGGTAAATTTTCAGGAATTTTGTAAGCCGGTTGTTAAACACAGCCATTATTAAAAATTAAATCATATCAACTCACAATTAAATAAGTTATATTAAAGAAAATGGTGCCTGGCTGTTGTGGCTCAGTGGTTGAGCGTCAACCCAGGAACCAAGAGGTTGCCAGTTCGATTCCCAGTCAAGGCACATGCCCGGGTTGTTGGCTCGATCCCTGGTGGATGACTTCCTCTCTCTTTGATGTTTCTATCTCTCTATCCCTCTCCCTTCCTCTCTCTCTCAAAATCAATGAAAATATATTTTTAAAAATGGTAATAAATACTCAAAACACATCACTGGCTAATTATTTACATCTTATCATTGTCTGTGCTACTGAGGTTTATTTACATTGGTGGTACCTGTGTGGTGGGAGTCAATGACGTGTTCCTGCCCAACTCTTCCCAACTCATTCACATCAAGTTAGTAGTTTGAAATAAGGGTGAGAGTACTGACCCCATGGAAATTGGCAAACTCCACAAACCAGATTGAATTACTATTTTATGGACTGTCTAGATTTAAAAAAGGGATGCAGAAAATGTTAATAGTGCAGATTAAACGTAAAAGTGGGTCATGTCTGTAGCTGTTGCATTGGGAATGGCACAAAAATTAGCAAGAATATTTTTCCAATATTTGAAAACTATTATCTGAAGTTACATTATGGCCCAGCTGGTGTGGCTCAGTGGTTGAGCATCTACCTATGAACCAGGAGGTTGCGGTTCAATTCCTAGTTGGGCACATGCCTGGTTTGCAGCCTTGATCCCCAGGGGGGAGTGTACAGGAGGCAGCTGATCAATGATTCTCTCTCATCATTGATGTTCCTATCTCTCTCTCCTTCTTCCTATATTAAAAAAAAAAAAAAAAAAGAAGTTTCATCATTGACAAATGAACTCATTAAGGTTAATGAAAATATCAACCAAAATTCGAATCAGAGCTATCCTCATTTATCATTGATTGAGTGACTTTTTGTATAATCAGATATTAATAATCAAACATTTTTCTGTAGTCTGATCTTATGATACTATTGTTGATGACACAATTATAAAAATGGTTGGCGGGTTTTGCAAGAAATAGCAAGCCACATTGAAGTTACAGGTGTAAATGGAAAAGCAAAGTATTTTATCTTAAAATTTATGTTATTACTAAAATTAGATAAATAAAACATCAACCAAAATTCTATGCCACCTTTAAGTGGTATTGTGAATTTGAATGGCATTTAGTACATATGCATACATTACCCCTCCCAACCCCACCCCTTGAAAGCAGTTGTCAGGACACCATGGGTGAGAGCCGGGCATGAGTGGAGGCCAAGCTCCATGGAGGGCATGTTTCAAAGCCCTGATGTGCAGGTCTGGGCTAGAGCTGCTGGCCAAGGCTATAGCCACAGGTCCCATATGATCTGTCCCTCCTCTCAGCCCAGACAATGAGTGGCTTGTATGCAGTGGTACGTACTGGTGTCTGTACTGTCTTAGTGCCACTAGCAAGATGCTGTATCCAAGTGTTTCCCAAACATTCTTGGACAACCAGCATAGTTTTTCACACACCTGAATGCTAATTAAACTGTCTTTATTTTAACCAATTCACTTTTTTTTCCAATTTGCTTTTTTCTTTTAATTTTTATTTATGGATTTTAGAGCGAGAAAGAGGAAGGGGGTGGGGGAAGAGAGAAAGAGAGAGAGAGAGAGAGAGAGAGAGAGAGAAAGAGAAAGAAACATTGATTTGTTGTTCCACTTATATATGCATTCATTGGTCGATTCTTGTATGTGCCCTGACCGGGGATCAAACCCACAACAACCTTGATGTATTGGGATGACACTGTAACCAACTGAGCTACCGGGCCAGGGCTTCACTGTTTCTTTGTAAATAAATGTGTATAACATGGAAATTGTAAATTTATTCTCAAATTTTAATGTGCATCGGCATCACCTGGGGGTTCTTGTGAAAGTGCAAGTCCTGATTCAGGAGATCCTGAGGGGCCCAGGAATCTGCATGTAAAACTGCCATGTGATGCCTGGTCCCTGCAAGCAAATGTCTAGATCACTACAGAAACTGACGGAACTGCTTTACTTGCCATACATAGAAGATAACTGAAAAAGTTCATAATATTAAAACAAATCACCTGGAGGGGTGGGTAGGGGCTGGGAGGGGGTGGGGAAGAGAGGGATGGGAGATATCTGTAATACTATCAACCCAGTGCCTCCGGATTTCTCCTGGCAGACCACATAGTAGGTGTGCGATTCCAGACCCCGAGACTAGGAAGGCAGGGCTGTTTTGTTGCTTGGCTTCCACTCATGCCCGGCTCTCACCCATGGTGTCCTGACAACTACTTTCAAGGGGTGGGCTTGGGGGGGCGGGTAATGTAAGCAATAAAAAATATATTTAAAAGTGAAAAAAGAAACCACACACCCAAACAAAACAACAACAAAACCCCACCTGAATCAATAATATTTTATTCTAGCAAATACTGCCTGCCAAGCAGTTGAGTCCCAGAGCTTGCTTTCTCTTTGTTAATGACCCACCGGCACCAAAGGACACTTTCTTATACCGTTTACTTAAGATTGCAAGAGAAAAAGAAATTAATTTGATCACTATGGACTTCAGTGCCATTTTATATCATGCCTCCTACCTTCTGAAACCTGCTTCCCACATCCTCGCCCTGCGTCTGGGAACAGCTGAGCGTTTGAACTCACCTGGAAGTATTACGTGGCCTTCTCCAGTGGCTTTTTAGATTTATGCTTTCTAGTTACTGCAATAACTCTATTTCTATTTCCATTTCCACCCAGTGCCTCCGGATTTCTCCTCGCAGACCACCTAGTAGGTGTGCGATTCCAGACCCCGAGGCTAGGAAGGCAGGGCTGTTTTGTTGCTCGGCACAGTTGCTAGGATGTGTAATGAGATTCAAATATGTTGGTCCCCAGGCCTTCAAACCAGCTTGAAATCTTGGCCCCACCACGCAGGAGCTGGGCTGCCCGTGGTTGCACTCTGTCTATATTTCTGAGGCATGTGGACATTTTGAAATATGGGAAAAAACTCCAAATTAAAAAAAATTTTTAAGTTACATTTTCACGTCTCTGCCTGTGAAGGATGGATGCGAGAGAAGAAAAGCAGCATGCTTTCGAGTAAGTCAGAATGGAGCATGTGAGAGTCTCCTAATGGAGGGGAAAAGCCATCTCCAAGCCCAACCCATCTTGCTGAGTAGCATTGCCATTTCCCAAAAGGTCCTTGGCAATGACCTGGAGTCGGAAGAAATGCCACTGTGCGGTGTGAGGGGAGAGGGAGAGCTTGGGAGGAGGCAGAGTGTGGAGAGGCAGGTGTGTGCTTAGCAGCACGTACACAGGCTGAACGTGCAGGGGCTGAGATGTGTGTGTCCTGCCTTGCCCTGAGCAGGTGCTGAGGGGGGGTCGGAGCCCTCTGGGTTTTGTAATGGTGAAAAACAGCCACGCTCCGCTGCAGAGCACAACTGACTGCTTTGTTCTGAGTGTCTTGGCCTCCCAGGATCATAGTAACCTCGTCATATTCATTCTCCTGGAGAAAGGCAAAGCAATGGGGCGCTGGGGGTACCCCGGTTCCCAGTCTAGTATCACAGCAATAGTATCCTGCAGGGAAGGCACAGGGCCTTGGTTTGGAAAGACCCTCACAGAGCCTGGCATAGGCATCTAGCGCCTCAGACATTTTACAAGATGTCACTGCTTATTCTTTTAATCCTCAACTGAGGACATGGAAAGAGAGAGAAAGAGAGAGAGAGAGAGAGAAGGAGAGAGAGAGATTGGTTGCCTCCCCCATGCATCCCAGCAAGCAGGGCCTGGAATCAAACCCATGACCCTTTGGTGCACCGACCATTGAGCCAGACAGGGCACGTTTGTTCATTAAGAAAACGAATCATCGTTCCCCACTCCACGTAATCAGTGTAGGTCAGCCTGGCAGTGAGGGTGTCAGTTCAGGGACGGGCTATCTAGTGAATCTGACAGGCTCAGTGATGGAAAGTAACATTTGGGATGATTTGTTCATAAATTCCTAACTGAGCAGGTCATGGTGGTAGTCACATCCCACGCATGTAACTCCCTTAATAAAAGGTTTGTCTTGGTTTTGAGCCCTGTCCATTGTTCTTGTTCATCTAGGTTAACAGCCCTCCACCCCTTTTTAAAAAATATATTTCTTTATTGATTTCAGAGAGGAAGGGAGAAGGGGAGAGAGATAGAAACATCAATGATGAGAGCGAATCATTGATCGGCTGCCTCCTGCACGCCCCCTACTGGGGATCAAGCCCACAACCTAGGCATGTGCCCTTGGCCAGAAAGGAACCTGGGATCCTTCAGTCCGCAGGCTGATGCTCTATCCACTGAGCCAAGCTGGCTAGGGCAGTTAACAGCCCTTTGAGATGCAAAAGAAATCCTCTATTCCAGACCCCCTCGGGGGCTAACCACCCTCAAGGGAGCATATGATCTTTTTGCGTCCTGTACACCATCCCTATTTGCAGTACATGTTCAAGGTTAACGATCATTGTTTTTAATGCGACATCCATTCCATGTTATTCCATTTGATGACGGCTGTAAAAATCCTTTCTTAACACACAAAGGTTACAGAGGCAGCCTGAGGTAATGTAAAAGTAGTACTGTGTGTTTCTCCATTTTTCTTTTTATCTAATCAGAGATTTCCCCACCTTGCTTTCTCCTGCCTCCTTGATCTACCATCAGTGGATTTCATGGCATCCTCCTTATTTCCCTCCTTTGGTCCAAATGCATAAAAAGAACTGCCATTTTCCATAGCATTTCCTCAGTCCGTGGAGATCTTGCTTTTGGGGATGTCCTCAGTTTGGCTCAAATAAACTCATAATTTTTTTTTCTATAGGCTTGGATATTCTAATGTCAACAGTAAGAAAGTAGGGTTTGAATCATAGCTCTGCTACTTGGGTCACTTACTTAACCTCCCTGTGCCTCAGTTTCTTCCCCTATAAAATGGATAAAACCACAATCCTATGTCATGTTGAGAAGATTATATGAGAAAACACCTATCAAGTACTCAGCTCACTGCCTGGCACGTGGAAAGGGCTCACTCAATGCTTTGCCGCACATCCCTTTCTGCCTGTGGAAGGTGGGCTTTCTATCCATTGCCTCCCACCTGCACCCCAGCCAACCTCCACATTAGACTGTGAGTACAACTTCTCAGTCACCCCTCTATCCTCTCTGGCATGGCTTTTTATACCCAGCACATGCTCGACTACATTTATTGAAGGTCTACCACATGTGCCAGGCACACGCTAGAGACCAAAGAAGAGGAAGATGCCCAGCTGGTGTGGCTCAGCGGTTGAGCATCAACCTAGGAACCAGGAGGTCACGGTTTGATTACTGGTCAGGGTACATGCCCGTGTTGTGGGCTTGATTCCCAGTATGGGGCCTGCAGGAGGCAGCCGATTGATGATTCTCTCTCATCATTGATGTTTCTATCTCTCTCTCCTGCTCTCTTCCTCTCTGAAATCAATAAAAAAAAATATTTTTAAAAAAGAATAGAACTATCATATCTTGTAGCTATTTTACTTCAGGGTATTTATCTAAAGAATATGAAAACACTAATTCGAAAAGATATGTGCACCCTCATGTTCACTGCAGCATTATTTACAATAGCCAAGATGAGAAAGCAGCCTAAGTGTCTATCTATGGGTGAATCGATATAGAATGGAATATGAATCAGCCATAGGAAAGAACGAATTCTTGCCATTTGCAACAACATGAATAGACCTTGAGGGTATCATGCTAAGTGAAATAAGCCAGATGGAGAAAGACAAATACCAGATGATTTCACTTATATGTAAAAATCTAAAAAAAACCCAAAAACCAAACAAATAAAATTAATCCCATAGATACAGAAAACAGGTTGTTGGTTATCAGAAGGGGAGAGGGTTTGAGGGGTGGGTGATAAGAGTGAAAGGGTCAACTGTGTGGTGATGGATAGTAACTGGACTTTTGGTGGTGATTACGGTGTACAGATGTCGAATTATAATATTGCTTATACATCTGAAACTTATGTAATGTTATATACCAATTTTATCTCAATTAAAAAAATAAAAGGATTGGCAGATCAGTGGTAGGAAGTGCTGATGGCATCCACCTTTATCCCTCAGGCCTCACCATGTTAGTTCTCCCAGCTTCCTTTTGCTGCGGGTTCTGCACCTCTGCCTGAGCGCTTTCTCCAAAAACAGAAGGCTCCCTCTGCTAGCACAGGGCAGAGGCCTGATGGAGCTGGTGCTAGTACCCCACTTCCTCGCCTTCCCCTCTCCTGTATTCTGTTCTGCTCCCCAGAACCCCCGTGGGGTATGTTCCAGGCTCCCATAGTGGTAGCTGGTTGGATAACATACTCTTTGTTGAGTCCCTTCTCTGCTTCTCCTTCTCCTGGTATTTTGGTATCCCCCTCCCCCCTCCAATGTCCAAGTAAACTACCTCCACTTCTCCACTTCAATATTTGTCTCAGGATCAGTTTCTGGGGGAACCTAAACAAAGACGTACATTCATTATGTCCATGAATTTTCAGCCTCCTCGGCTGTAAGGGAATTAAATACACGTTTGTCTTCTCTCTGCAAAAGGTTTCAAAAGCCGTGTGTGCTAAGCCACTTCACATTTACGCTTTGTGGCCAAGACACGGACAAGAGGTGCTCAGGATGGGCTGATGTCAGCCCCCAGGGCCTGACTGCAGCTGACAAAACTATTTACTGGAGGACTTCTGGCTGTCAGTTCTGATCTCTGTTGACGGTCAGAGGAATTCACTCCTTCTGCAAATATTTTCAGAGCTCGGGCTCTCTGCAAGAGGCTCAGGCAGCATCGGCCAAACGTACACAAGCGCTGTGTGTGTTCTCTGAGATGTGGCTTTCGGATTACTCGATTAAAAAGACACGAAGGAGTCAGTTCAGAATTAATGTTTGAATTACTGTTGGGCTGGTGATGATTCTCAAGAGGGTGAGGGGTGGATAATAATGACCAAGTTTTTTTCTTCTTCTTTTTCACACTAGGCAGGATACATTCCTGTTCATTACATTGCCCTTCCCCCCTTTCTCAAAGAAATAAACACTACAGTGCTGTGTACACCCCAGGAGTGTTGGGACAGAAGCAAGGCTGCAGATGGCTGGGCCACCGAGATTTAGCTTTGGGGGGCAGAGCCAGGGAGAAATAACAGCCTCAGGCAGAGCAAAGGTCCCTGGACGGAGAACTGGAAGAACTAAATGAAGCCACACCCACCCACCGAGTGACCCCTGCCCTCCCTGGGTCTCCGTTTTCCCACCTCTAAAGTGAGGGAGTGGAAATGGATGGTTTCTAGGGTCATTAATTATAAATATTCATGACTCTCCTAAAGAAGAAGGAATGGACCCAAATCAAATCTACGGTTGGGTTTTGCTTTCCCTCTGTGTTGTTCACCTCTCACCAGGTGGGGGTGGAGGCTGCATTTTGTGGGGTTATCAGGCACTATCTGCCATAAAAGTATTTGTTGTGACCTGGTCCAAGGAACTAAAGGTTAGAAAGAAGAGAAGCTGTTGAAAGGGGGATGGGAGCGGGGAAATGGAAGGTGTTTTCTGGGCTGGAGAACATTGAAGGCTCCAGAATTGGTGAAGACCCTGCTGGGAATGTTCCTATTGGTCCTTGGGGCAGGGGAGGGAAGGGGGCAGGAGAAGACAGAAAATAAAAGATCCTCCTGGTTTTCTTTCGGTGGGTTTTATATATCTCACTAGTGATCCGGTGCATGAAATTTGTGCACATTAAAAGGGGATTAATTAGAGGCAATAATTTAATATTGCTATTTGCCCTTTCTCTATAATAGAAGTGTCAGAGATAAAAGAAAATTAGTAAAATGTATATGAAAACCTTCCTCCTGTCAGTGTCTGGGGCATACCATGGGACTCAGAGTCAAGTCTCCACCCACCCACATGCACCTCAAAATCGTGAGACCCAGACCCGGCTGCCCCCCCCCCCCCCGCATTGGGCTAGATCCAGACCCGGCCAGTCCCACCCTTGTCAAGCCCTGCCAGTCAGGGGGCGTAGCCTCAGGTCCCCTGGCCTGGCACCAGGATGAAGGGCTTGGCCTGAGGTCCCTCAGCCCAGACCGGGATGGGGGGGCGTGCCTTGAGGTCCTCCATCAAGCCCTGCCAGGTGGGGGACACGGCCTGAGATCCCCTGTCAAGCCCCATTGGGTGGGGGACATGACCTGAGGTCCCCTGTCAAGTCCTGCCAGGCAGGGGGGCACAGCCTCAGGTCCCCCGGCCCAGCACCAGGAGGCGGGCACAGCCTCATGTCCCCCGTCAAGCCCCGCTGGGTGGGGTTGCGGCCTGGGTTCCCCCGACCCAGCACTGGGGGTGCACCTTGAGGTCCCCGTCAAGCCCCGCTGTGGGGGGGCCTGGCCTGAGGTCCCCTGTCAAGCCCAGCCAGATGGGGGTGCAGCCTCAGGTCCCCTGGACCGGTGCTGGGGCAGGGGGTGCAGCCTGAGGTCCCCTGTCAAGTCTCGCCAGGCAGGGGGCGTGGTCTGAGGTCCCCCGGCCTGGTGCCAGGGTGGGGAGGCGCGGCCTGAGGTCCCCTGGCCTGGCGCTGGGACAGGGGGAGCAGCCTGAGGTCCCCTAGCCCAGCACCAGGATGGGAAGCGCACCTTGAGGTCCCCTGTCAAGCCCTGACAGGTGTGGGACATGGCCTCAAGTCCCCTGGCCTGGCACTGGGGCGGGAGTTGTGGCCTGAGGTCCCCCAGCTTGACGCCAGGGCGGGGGGTGTGGCCTGAGGTCCCCTGTCAAGCCCTGCCGGGTGGGAGGCACAGCCTAAGGTCCCCTGTCAAGTCCCACATGGGCGGGGGGAGGGCGTAGCCTCAGGTCCCTGCTGATTAAGGCTCCTTATGGGACTTGACTTCAGCCATCTTTGTGATGGAGTGATGGTCAATTAGCATATTCCCTCTTTTTCAGATAGGATGGTTCTCAACCCTGGCTGTGCCTTAAATCACCCACCTTACAGAACTACAAAGCCCTGGCTGGGAAGCTCAGTTGGTTGGAGCATCATGCCAAAGCACCATCGTTGCGGGTTCGATCTCTTGTCTAGGTACACACAGGAATCAACTAGTCAATGCATGCCCGGGTGGAACAACAAATTGCTCTCTCTCTTTTCCTCCCTCTCTAGAGAGAGAGAGAGAGAGGGAGAGGGAGAGAACACGGCCATTGTGTGTGGGGCTCAGTGATTGTGTGTTGACCCATAAACTAGGAGGTCATGGTTCTATTCCAGGTCAGGACACCTGCACGGGTTTTCTGGCTCGATCCCCAGTAGGGGGCGTGCAGGAGGCAGCAAATCAATGATTCTCTCCCATCATTGATGTTTCTCTCTCTCTATCCCTCTCCCTTCCTCTTTCTGAAATCAATAACAAAGAGAGAGAGAGAGAACCACAAAGTCCCTCTCCTTCTTCTGATTTACTTGATCCTGGATGGGGCCTAGATGGGGCTTTTTCCTTAAAAAAAGGAGAGAGAGAGAGAGAGAGAGAGAGAGAGAGAGAGAGAGAGAGAGAGAGAGAGAGAAAGAAAGAACCACAAAGTTCCTCTCCTCCTTCTGATTTACTTGGTCCTGGATGGGGCCTGGGCATGGGCCCTTTTGAAAGTGCTCTGACATAGTTCTGTGCAGCCAGGGTCGAGAGGCGCTCCATGGCAACCCAGGATCCAGGAGCAACCCTCTCGCCTTGTCTCACATAGCTGCCTTAGTTTCCACACTTCCTTCACGCTGTCCTCCCTCTTTTGCCCTTTCCATCCTCTGCCTCCAAAATCCCAGTCATACATGGGTAGGGGATAGAGAAGGAAGAAACCCTGTGCATTCTATTTCTGGTTAATTCCTGTATTATTTATGAAGTTCAATAAAAATCATTTTCTTCTATGAATAGAATTCATACTACTTAAGAAAAACTCAAAGAAATACTCAAAAGCAAGAAAAACATTTCAAAGTGTTCAACAGGTCCATCACTCAAAGATAACCACCACTAGCACCATGAATATTGTAGTGTTTTCTTTCTAATCTTTCTGTGATGTCTAGTTTCCTAGTTTGAATGCTTTACCCTACTGTACACATCAGGGTTGGCACACTGTAGCCCGCAGGCCAAATCCAGCCCATCTCCTGTTTCTGTAAATAAAGTTTTATTGGCACACAGCCACGCTCACTTGTTACTTATTATCTCCAGCAGCTTTCACATCACAGTGGCAGAGCTGAATATTGCAACAGAGACCATTTGGCCCAGAAACCTAAATATTTACTATCTTGTTCTTTGCAGGAAATGTTTTTGGCCCTGGTATGCACCACTCTGCACGCTCATGCTTACTGCATGCGTATTTCCCAGGTTGTTATAAATGCTTCACGAATATCATTTCCCGTAACCGTCTGATATGTCATTGTGAAGCATCCATCTTATATAAAAACTGCTGTTTGAAATTTTAACCCTGCTATTTTGGCTTCTGTTACTGCTTGCTTGCTTAAATAACAAGGAAAATAAGACTACTCTCATTCCAGAGAGGCTGGGGACTATGCCCCAGACAGAGTTGTCAGTGCTGACACCAGGCCAGGCCTTGAGATATAGTCTCATGGCCCCTTCCCAGCATGTAGGCCTTCTTTCCCAGAAGGCCTGGAAGTCTCATTCCAAATTTTGGAGACAAAAGAGCTAGGAAAAGTATAAATAGAAAAGGTTTCCTTCATGTGGAGGGGCCCAGAATTTGAAAGGCACATTTTTCTCTGGCCCTGCCCTTAATAAAATGTAACTCCCTTTCTCTAAGCATGGCTTGGTTTTTTTCCAGTCTTCAGTAACAATTGCACGGTTGGTCTTTATCCTATTATTAAACCTTTATGTGTTATTTCCCCAAACGTTTTCACTCTTGTAATGAATGCATCAGTGAGTATACTTGGATGTACACTTTACTTGTATTTTCAATGATATCTTTAGGATAGTGTCCAGATTATTCAGCTGAGAGGTAGGGGCATTGTAAGACTCTTGATAGATATCACCAAATTTGTTATGCAAATGGGTCATAGAAGTGCTTCCTGAAATATAGGTGAAAACCTCCTTCTCTACACACTTGCCAGCATTATTGTTATTATTACTAGAGGCCTGGTGCACCAATTCATTCCTGGGTGGGGCCGGCTGGAGGGAGTGGCTGCAGGCAGTTGGTCAGCTGACTCCACCCCCTGGGCCAACTCCTGGTCGAGGGGACAGTTTGCATAGTAGCCTTTTATTATATAAGATTATTACCATTTTAAACATTTTCTGTTTTTAGACAGGCAAACAAAAACTGTTATCTTAATACGCATTTCATGTATGTCCACCGGGAGCGAGACAGCTGCACTTCTTCCTTCGTACATTGACTGCTTTTCCTCTTTGCTTGGCCTCCTTCTGCACAGGGCAGAGTGGAGGGTGTGGGCCCTACCTCTCACCTTGGCTTGGAGCAAGGCTCCTGCTTCCATTCGGTTCTTTTCGACATCTCTCTCCCAGTGAATTCTGATCGTCTCAAGGACGTCATCCAGACCAGCGCCCAGGGGGACGTCCACTTGTTCCAGCTCAGACACTGCCAGCTGCTTATACAGCGCTTTCACATCCTGAAAATGACGGTGCACACGGGTGAGTTCCACGGGGGAAAGAAGACATGGCATTGTCGCCAGCAGAAGTCCTGTTCTGTGGGCAACACTTTTTTTTTTCTTTTTAATATATTTTAAAATTGATTTTACAGAGAGAGGAAGGGAGAGGGAGGGATATAGAGAAACATCAATGTGAGAGAGAATCATTGATTGGCTGCCTCTGGATGCATTCTTCCCAGGAATCAAACCTGCAGCTCGGGCATGTGCTCTGACTGGGAATTGAACCAGCGACCTTTCAGTGCATGGGGTGATGCTCAACCAACTGAGCCACACCGGCCACGCTGTGGGCAACACTTTGCTTCTCCTTCTGCTAAAGCCAAACGTGGGGCTTCACAGCCACTGGCAGAGTCCCTGATCCTCTTCCCAGCACAGGGGCTGTATTCCCGTTCCCCAGGATGCATTTCTCAGCTGGTTTCACAAGCCTGGGCCCAAGCAAAACAAATAACTAGCCAAGTAACGACACAGAGTAGGCAGCAACAGCGAGATGAAACTTAGGCATTTCATAACGTCAGAGTAGGCTGAAAGAGCTCTGAGGATAACTGTGGCGTCTCTTACTGTCGGGGAGTGTGGAAAACTCCAGCGCCAAGAGCAGGAGGAAGTGGGCCTGGTTCCTGCTTTGCTTAAGGTCGGACAGAAGAGGGAGCTTCCTGACGTGAGACTGTTAAGTGGGTTTTGACCTTTTCAAATGCAAGCACTTGAGGCCTCGGATCAGAGAGTGGCACGAGGCAGGTGGTCTAGAATCAGTGTGGGGCTGGAGCATGTCGCCGTGGGAGGTCCCCTCCGTCCTGTCACTCAGGAATATGACTTAATTCCATCAGTGCGTGTGTGCAAACCACAGCCTGGCTCAGGGTTATTCTGTTTGTCCTGTATAGTGAAGACAAAGTTCTGAAGTTGAACACCTTGAGGTATGGGATACGCCCTCAATTCAGCACTGGCGCCATCCCTCGCTAGTACTTGGACCTGCTGCCTCCCCCAGTTCTCAGAGCAACCTGGTTCTGAAGCCTTTTGAGTATGAGACATCTTGCTAGCCTGACCCCTATATTGGGACTGTAAGCATTTTACCAGCCTTGGGCAAGAGACATGGAGAGGCTCAGGTGAACTACTATCGACCTATTTTTTTTATTATTATTAATAGTTTTATTGATTTTTAGAGAGAGAGAGAGGAAGGGAGAGGGAGAGAAAGAGAGAAACATTGATGTGAGAGTGGAACATTGATTAGCTGCCTCCTGCACCCCCTCCCCTCGGGCGCATCCTCCCTCCCCCCTCCCCCCCCCGCACCCCCGCACTGGGGGTCGAGCCCGGAACCCCTGCATGTGCCCTGAGAGTAACTGAACCAGCAATCTTTTGGTGCATGGGACGATGCCCAACACACTGAGCACACCAGCCAGGGCCCATCACCTGTGCTTTGAAGCTCGGCCAGACAGGTGAGTATAGCCAACCCAGCGTCAGCCCAGCCCCACCTACCTCTTCATAGCTCCTTGACAGAAAGCTAAGCTCTTCTTTCAGGCTTTCTATTTGACTTTCCAAATCCATTGTTGTCAAATTAGCTTCCTCAATGATTTTATAGAGAGAGTTAATTTCCTCTTCTGCTGCCTTTCGAAACAGCTGCTCATTTTCATATCTGCAGATAAAGGAACTTAATCAGCATAGCTAGGCGACTGAAAGGAGAAAATAATCTATATATATAAAAGGCTAAGTGTCCGTCTGACCAGTAGCTATGATGTGCACTGACCACTGGGGACAGACGCTAAATGTAGGAGCTGCTGTGACTCACACTGGCCATTTAAAAATAAATGGCACCACAGATCTGGTGCCGACAAACTTTAACACTTGGCTTCCCCCAAGTGGGACACAGGCCCCACCACCACCCCGGAGCGACAGCCCACCAAATCGCAGCCAAAGCTGCCGAGACCCACAGCCCAGCCCAGCCCAAAACCATCGCTGTGGGTGCTGGGTAATGACATCACGTAGCAGCTCCTGGCTTCCTCTCCCTAGCAACTAGCCTCCTGGGAGTTTCTTCAGCCCAGAAACCTGACTTGCTTTATGGCCAGGTGCAAACATTTTACAGTTTAACCAAATGATTGTGAAGTGTTTTCCCATGCCTCATCTCATTTGATCCTCACAGAAGTCCTTGAGTAGATAGGAGACTTGATGGAATCCTCTTTTCTTTTCATTAGCTGGAAAATGGCGATTTGGAAAGTTTAGAAACTTGACCTGACTGAAAAGAAGTAAGAAATGGTGGACCTTGAAAATGACTTCAGATTTTCTTACTGTGTAGAATATAGTCAAACATTGCAACAGTTAAATATTTACCCTTTTTTCTTCCTGTGTAATCTACAATAATAATATGCTTCATGTTGATATTTACTGCTGTGCTGCTGACAATTACTTGAAACACAAGTTGGGGTGCTTCATTGGGCTGGAAAAAGTTTAGCTAAATGAGAAAGCAGGTCTAATTAAGCAAATTTATCCTATATAATAAAAGGCTAATATGCAAATTGACCAAGTGGCAGAACAACTGGCTATGACACACACTGACCACCAGGGGGTAGACCCTCAATGAAGGAGCTGCCCCCTGGTGGTCAGTGTGCTCCCACAGGGGAGCACCGCTCAGCCAGAAGCTGGGCTCACAGCTGGCGAGCACAGCAGTGGTGGTGGGAACCTCTCCTGCCTCTGTGGCAGTGCTAACCATCAGTCGGACATCCCCTGAGGGCTCCCAGATTATGAGAGGGTGCAGGCCGGGCTGAGGGACCCCCCCCCCCGAGTACACAAATTTTGTGCACTGGGCCTCTAGTTCTATACATAAAAGGCGAAGTTGACTCACGCATGTGTGATACATATAAAGCTCTTGCTGATGCCAGTCGCACATGTGTGTTTTGATCTGTCATTGTTGATTGTGAATTTGGTTGACACTTCTATTATAGAAAAAGGACAAATAGCAATATTAAAATATTTCTTCTAATTAATTTCCTTTCAATGTGCACAATCCGTGCACCGGCCACTAGTCAGATTATGAATGTCACCAACAGGCCAATTGTATGCTAGTTTACAATGAGTGTTAGATATCACTTTTCCAGCAGCTTCAAGGACATGGTGAATGCCATTGTTGCATGTTGATTTGTTAAAATGAGAGTAACAATTGTCAACTTCTGATAACCTGGCTTACCGCAGGGCCAGCCTCAAGGGGCACTGGAAGCATGGACCTCTAGGGTGAGCTTCAGGAGTTCAGGGGTCAGGCCCCGTCATCATTATTCTGATTTGTCACCCTTTCCACCTGAGGATCCTTTAGCAAGTGTTACCGAGAATCTGCCAAGTACTGAGCTATGTACCAATGACCCCAAAATGAAGAATGTGGTTTCTATCTCCAAAGAGCCCACGTGGAATTTCAGGACCATGACTACCAACTCAAATGCCTCCAGGGCCAAGTGGCCTGTGTAGGTGAGGGACCAGGGCCAGGTCTGGGCCGCAGAGGTGATGAGTTTGTATTTCACCTAAAAGGGCGCTGCTGCTCAGCTCCTTCCGTTACTGCTGAGTGGGAAGGGTACACCGTTTCTCCTCAAGAGAAATGGGAAAGCTGGATTTAGATGTGAAATATTTAGAGTTGTCAAACTCACAACTTATTCAATAACACACATGCTCACACACTCTCATGAGCCTGAAACCGCCCACTCTGAGCTCTTTCCATCTCTGGTTTACACGGGGCCTTCTTTCTAAAAGCTACCCAGCATTCTTTGCCAATGTCTCCCCATGTCACTCCTTTCCTTCCATGGCCTTCTCCCCAACTGTGCCACTCAGCCAACTTTCACAGCTTACCTTAACCCACTGACGGAAAGGAGAAATCTCACATTCCTCATCCAGAAAGCATCTTAGTGTCTTAGAATTTTAAAGGGACTTTAGCATCCAACTATTCAACCTCCTACCAGGTGACAGTCCCTTGATAACATTCTTGATAAGTGATCACGTAGCCTCTGCTTGAATACTTCCAGTGACAGGCAACCCATCCCCACTCAAGGCCACCATTCCATTTTTGGACAGCTCTACTTACTGTAAACCCCCCGCCCCCCCACCAAGAGTTTAAATCTCCATTCTTATACAAATCTGCCAAGTACCCTTTGGAACACCCAAAATCAGCCTAATCCTTCATTCTGGTAGTCCGTAAATATTAAGAGGCTGTCTCTTATGTTACTCTCTCATTTCCCCTCCCCACTGCCCACCTCTCCAAGCCTTTTGATCCGAAGGTTATACCTTCCCAGTTCCTTCCTCCATGCTTGACATAAATTGGTTTCCATATCCCTCGTCATCGAGGGCAGGGACTATAACCTTTCTTCCCTCTTTGTATCCTCAGCCCCCGGCTCCAGGCTCCAGATATATTTGTGGAATGATTATAATGCTCTAATGAGTCTTATCCCCTTCTTAAAGTGTGATACAGAACGCAAAACTCCAGATATTGCCGGGCCTGTTCACAATCCCGTGGGACTGTCTGTCCCTTTGTTCAATCCTTTTAATGCTCTTCAGCATGGATCCTAAGATTTGCTTTGTGGGTTTTTGTTTGCACATTTGTTTATTTGATCTTGACCAGCTGTATTTGCTGTTGACTAATATTGGGTCTCTCCCAAGCATTTTTCTCAAGAGCTGCTTTAAGCCCAATTTCCCAGTCCTCCCTGGGGCACCTGGTATTTGAGCCTCAAAGTAGGAGCTCAGATTTATCCACTTTCAGTGGCCTTGGGCCATTGTTCCAATGTGTTGGGATCTTCTTGAACCCCGATGCTGTCACTCTACTCTTCACCCCCCTCCTGGTTTGTATCTTCTGCCATTTGGCCACACTTGCTTTCATGCACCTTGCAGTTAAAAGAAGTAAATGAGCGAATGCAGGACGGAGCCCTGTGGCCACCAGAGACCTCCCTCAGGTTGGACCTGCATCTTTGAATTGGCACTTGGGAGTCAGTTTCTAAGCATTTTTCTAGTGTTTTATATGTAGGATTAACTTTTCCATCCAAGTGTATTCTTTATGAAGATTGTATTCTTCTTTTGTTTTTTTTGTTTTTGTTAATCATCACCCAAGGATATTTTCCCATTGAGTTTTAGAGAATGGAAGGGGGTGGGAGGCGGGGGGAGAAGGGAGGAGGGGGAGATAAAGAGAGAAACATTGATGTGAGACACATCAGTTGGTTGCCTCTCAACCAGGGCCAGGATTGAGCCTGCAACCAAGTCACATGCCCTTGACTGGGACCCTTCAGTCCGCAGGCCGATGCTCTATTCATTGAGCCAAACCGGCCAGGGTGAAGGATTGTGTTCCTATCAACATTTCCTCCTTTTGGGAACAAGTCCTGTCCTTCCAGCGAAATGAAAACCCACCCATATGACTGGGCTTGATCCCTGCTGATCCAAGTTGGAAGAGTCCCCCTTGGGGCTCCGGAGTCCTGCTTTGCTCACCTCTCCAGGAGCCTGGTCCCTCCAGGATATGGTCCACTCAGCAAACTCTCTGAGCCCTTGGGGCCACGTTTGTGTCTACAAGGAGGGTTTGGGCATGACCATCTTGGCTCTGGATTCTCCCTGGGACCGTTTCCCCACCCCAGCCTTCCATATGGTTGGAGGAGAATGCTGCAGAGTCCAGACAGCATTACCCGAGTCCCCAAGAGTCTGGAGGCATGGGGGGGGGGGGGAGGGTGGAGGTGGGGGGGGGTTGGCAGAGGGGGGTAGAACTCCCCTCTGCGGCAAAACATTACCTGTCTTTGAAGGCATCTGCACCCGCCTGGATGTTCTCTGTCTGCAGCATGAGCCGGGCGTTTTCCAAGACAGCCTCGCCCACCTGGAACAGTCACACAGCAAAGGAGGCAAGGTCACAGCAACGTTAGGAAAAAAGGGAGAGAGAGAGAGAGAAACATCAATGTGGCGGAGAAACATCAATTGGTTGCCTTCTGCATATGCCCCAATCGGGAATCAAACCCTCAACCAGTTGATGTTCAGGACAGCACTCCAACCAACTGAGCCACGTGGCCAGGGCAGGTCTGGATGTTTTTAAAGAGATTTAGAGTTGGATTTTTGGAGCAAAAAGATCACTCCACGGTAGGCTTATTCACAGCCTTCCTGCTTTACTGTTGATTAATACCAACCAGGGGCTTATTCAAGCCTCCAGTGGAGGCTAATTATAGGCTCTCACTTGCCAAAGTGCAGCTGGCTGGCTGGGCTTCTCTATCTCTTGCGCGGACGGGATCCTGAAATGACCCGCAGTCCACCATGCAGCCACAGAGTGCCCTTCACGGTTCTCCTGCAGGCGCCCAGCCCAGCAGGGGCTACGTCCTCTCTGTTGTGAGCAATGGCTCGGCCATCCCAGCGGTAGGAAGGGCCAGGCAGGCAGCGTGGTGAGGGCTGGGCCTTGGCTGAGGTTGAGCATGGGCTGAGGACTGGGATGGGGCCAAGGCCAAAATCAAAGCTTGGCGCCTGCCGTGGAACAGGGAACATCTTTGTTTCTACCTGGGAAAGCTTCATGCAATCCTCACTGGGGCTGAGGATAGGAAAGGAAGAGGAAAGGGAAGTGCCTGGCCCATGGCCTGGTGGAACTGGATGGTACTGGCTTGTGGGAGCCGATAGTAAATATCCGAGGAGTTTTGTGAGCTGGTTGTTAAACATAGCTGTCATGAAAATTTTAATTATGTGAACTTACAACTAAATACATTATTTCAACAACACAGGTGATAAAGACTCAAAATGCAAAAGTCATGAAACTCACCGCTTCCTAATTATTTGACTATGTGTTACTGTCATCTCTGCATATATAAGGGTGTGCTCAGCCCTTCATTCAGTGACAGCCTGTTGTTAGCTTGCTATCAGCCGTGGTGGGAATATTTACACCAGGGCAATTGGCAAACTGTTCTATGCCTGGACTGCTGATTGTTAAACACTCACTGACTGAGCTCCACATTCTGTTAAATACTTTACATTTAGGACTTTGCTAAACGCCCTGGCACCCCTCTAATGTGGATTTTCAGCACGCGCATCTCATAGGTAAGGATGCTGAGGCTCAGAGAGCTTAAGTAAGTTGCCCCAAATCGTGTGGCTGGAGCGTGGCAGGGGCAGAATGCTGAACCAGGTCAATGTGACTTGATAGTGTGCATATTTGTCGTCAGCTTTGGAAACTCAAAGGCACATCAGAATCAAGAGAGACTGCTGTGGAGGATTGTTTTCTGTCTTCCTCCTGTGACATAGAGCAGCCAGGACTACAAGTTCCTATCTGGGCTACATCATGAAGATAAAGACGTGTCTTCCCTGATGGGTATGAAAATGCTGACCACATCAAACCAAACCAAACCACAGCCCAGGGGCAGGCTGGCAGTCTGCACATGGGGCCTGGGAAGGCTAGCAGAGGAGGCCCTCTCCTCCTCCTCCCCCTCCTTCTGCCCACTATAGAGCCAGAAATCCTACCCTCAAGGTGACATGATGTAATTGCCAGGTCTCCTGTTAAAACCAGACACTTTGCCATGGTAGCAATAGTGCGAATTGCAGTGTGAGATTGGGTGGTCTTGGGCCTATCTCCTCAGCAGAATTTTTATTTATTTATTTGTTTGAGAGAGAGAGAGAGATATTTGTTGTTCCACTTATTCATGCATTCATTGGTTGATTCTTCTATGTGCCCTGACCCCCCAGCAACCTTGGTGTATCTGGATGATGCTCCAACCAATTGAGCTACTCAGCAGTATTTTTAAAAGAGTCATCAAATTCTCACTGGGGTGAGAAACAGGAGACTCCTTCAAAGCATAAATGCAGCCGAGGAGAACTGTTAGGACCAGAGAATGGGGGTCAGAGGTCCTGGTAGGCTCCCATTTGTTCTGAGAGGGATGGTACGGGAAGGGAACAGGGCAGGCTGACCACTGGCCTCTGTCAGTTCCAACTGCTCACCTCCCTGGCACCGTCTTCCCTGCCCCTCCACGCGGAGGCTTCCTCAGCAGGCCTTGCACCTGTGGTTCTCAAAGTGTGGCCCCCGGACCGGCAGCAGCACCACCTCAAAACTTGTCAGAAATGCAACTTATCAGACGCTAACCCTCTGGAAGTGGGGCCCAACAACCCGTTTTAACAAGGTTTCTAGGGGCTTACAAGGTGCACTAGACTCGGAGAACCCCTACTTTGCACCGACCTGCCTCCAGGCCTGCTCCTGTCACCTCCCAGGCTGCACCGGGAAGTCCTCCAGGTCCTCGTCTGTGTGGCTGCCTGTATCTAGAACACCTGGTTTTACCACCTCACACCTCTTGCCCTTCCACCTGAGAAACTCACCCCACTTTAAAGCTCATGTCAAACATGGCTGCCTCTGGAAAGCTTTTATTTAAAAATATATTTTTATTGATTTCAGAGAGGACTAGGTGGAGAGAGAGACAGAAACATCAATGATGAGAGAGAATCATTGATCAGCTGCCTCCTGAAACACCCCACACTGGGGTTGGAGGACACAGCCTGGGCATGTGCTCTGACTGGGAAGAGGACTGTGACTTCCTGGTTCATAGGTCGATGCTCAACCCCTGAGCCATGCTGGCTGGCCTCGGGGAAGCTTTTTGATTCATCCACCCACTCATTCTCACCTTCATTTCTTCAGCACATGACTGTTTCCTGTGAGCCGGGCTCTGTGCTGCTTGGAGCTCTCATGAGAGAGGTGGGTAGGAAGGGAGGAAGGCCAGGCCATAGCGGGAAGGCCTTGGGGACTGTGTAAAGGAGGTGGGATTTACTCGGAAGCCATGAAAAGGTTCTGAGCAGGCGAGACCCCCTGACTCCAGGGGAAGGGGGATTGTAAGAGGCAGGAGGCGATGCTCAGGGCCCAGCTAGGGGGCTGCACAGGAGATGCTGGCGGCGTTGGCCAGGCTGCTTGTAGGGAGGGTGGAGAGAAGCCGACAAGTTCAAGACGCACGTTGGGGATGGGACAGTTTTTGGTGATGAAGCAGTTGTGGGGAGAGTGAGCAAAGGAGCCGAGAATGGCCCTAGATTTCTAGCCTGAGCTGTGAGGTGCCTGGTGCTGGCTCTTCCTCCCTCCTTGGGCCATTCCTGCACCTGAGCCCCCGACCCCACGGCGCAGGCCCCATCTTGCACCCTCGGCAGACAACGGCCGTCTTCTCATTCTCCAGCCCAGCTCTTCCTCCCACCACTCGGGCCAGCCCCTTGGGGAACTCTAAGACGTGCTTTCTTGGTCCACAAAACGAGGATGGTGATACGTCCCACCTCCTGGCACTTGGCAGAATCAAACGAGCCACGGCCTGAACAGCACTTGGCTGCCTGCCTGGCGCGCAGTGAGCAGCCCGTGAATGGCAGCCGTTGTTATTACTGTTATTTGTCTTAATACAGAGCAGTTGTTCCACGCTTGTCCACCGGCCTGATGGGCGTGTGCAGCCTGGCACAGTCCCTCGCTGCCGCACCGGCGGCTGAATGCAGATTTCTATCCGGCGGCTTGATTTTGTTCTGCGTTCGGTTTTTCCTGTCCGCAGTCATTTTGAAAAGTCACTGTCACTAGGAGGATGAGGATTGTAGCCCTTCGCACTGCGGTCCTCACCTGGATGCAGTTACTAAAATAAAGGAGCTGGAGGTGGCGGGTGAGAGATTTGACCATCGCGGTGGCAGAAGAGGGCAAGGACAGGCGGCATTTTAAAAAGGGTCATCCGTTGGGCCCCAGGGTACGAGAATGCTTTAGTTGGAGTTAAAGATATCGGCATCCCAGCAGCGAGAGCTGCGGGCGTGGGGAGGAGGCCGGCGAGACGGGGCTCCTGGGAAATTAGGCTGGGCTGGCCTGGTGGCGTGATGCAGGAGTCCCTGGAAACCTTTCTCACATCCGAGCGGCTTTCATGCTTAGGACAAATGCTCAGCATGACTTGCTTCTAGCAATAACTAAACAAGAAGTCATTACCTGCCCCTCGTACCCCAGAGGCCGTGCATCTCTACCGGATCGTGAGGACCACGTGGGACCAAGCCGGGCAGGGGCTTCTCTGAGCTCATGGCGACCGCCCAGCGGCCGTTCTCACAGACGTCACTCCCCTCCACCCCCCAACCCCATCTCTCATGACACCTTTCTCCTGCTCTTCCTCCCGCCTCGTTGGCCATTTTAATGGACCTTCTCCTTCATTAAGTCTTTTTTTTTTTTTTTAAATATGTTTTTATTGATTTCAGGGAGGAAGGAAGAGGGAGAGACAGAAACATCAATGATGAGAGAGACTCATCGATCGGCTGCCTCCTGCAGGATCCCCACTGGGGATTGAGCCCACAACCCGCCTATGTGCCCTGACCGGGAACCCAACCGTGACCTCCTGGTTCATAGGTGGACACTCAACCACTGAGCCACACCGGCTGGGCATCCTTCATTCAGTCTTCCTCCCTTCTCTGGCCTCTACGTGCTGGAGTTTCTCAAGATGGGCCTGGGGACTTGTTCTTTCTGTCCCTACGTGATTTGATCTGTCCACGTGGATTTAAATGCAGGCGCTGATGACACCTGCACAGGTATTTCCAGCACAGAACTTCCTTCTCCCCAGACTCCCTCACACTCTCCTTGACAGCTCTTCTCGGATGTTTCTCAGAAGGACCCCAAATGGAATTTTAGATTTTTGCCTTCAAAATTCTTTCTGCTAAGAATTACGACAGCGGTCCCCCGCCTGTCAGAAGCTCTGGGCAGGGAGCCAAATCGTCGCTGTATTTCCCCGCAGAGCATCCGCAGGCCTGCAGAACAGCATCAGGGAGTTAAGGATCTTCACGGTGCCACCCTCCCCGGGACATGGCTGCAACCCCCACGGGCAACCATCTCGCCTCCCCACATGCTTGAGTTCACGTGCACAGCTCCTAACAGGATGGAGCTGTGCCTTCTCTTGTGAAACGGGGCAGCTGTATCCTGATAGCGCCAGGCACGTAGTAACCGCTGAATAGAGGTTTGTTCAATGAATGAGTGATATGTTCAAAGAGCCAAACATGTGAAATAGCATCGAGGAGCCAATTCACAAGCATCAGGGCGGCAAAGCTTTGGGAGGTGAGGCTGTGAGGGGAGGGGAGCCCTCACACGCCCTTTCTGGGAGGGTGAAATTGTGCAGCCACGTGGGGGTGATTTGGCAATGCCATATAAAAGCGGAGGACGGACCCAGCTCCTTCCACTCCTAGGTGCTGACCAGGGGCAGGGGCTGGAACTTGTTCTAAAAGGGCCAGCTAGGAAATATTTGAGGCTGCGTGGGCCCACAGCTGTGGTTGCACCTGCAGAGCCGAGCCCCTGTAGGAAGGATGCGGCCGTGGGTGATTAGTACGTGGATGGGTGTGGCTGCATGCCAATCAAACTGTACTTACAAAAGCAGGTGGCTGGTTGGATTTGGCCTGCCTCGGACCTAGGGAAACCCTCCTGGGTGTGTACAAGCAGGTCTATGCCCCCTCCTGTTGTGACAGAGGCATGTGGAAGGCACCTACATCCACCAATAGAAAAACACATAGCCTGTGGTATACACACAACGGGATGCTACAGCTAGCAACCCGGGCACATCTCAAAACCAAAGTGAGGAGGGGAGACAGCGAGTCACAGAAGGAAATAGTACGTGACGGTTAATTTTACATGTCAACCTCGTTGGGCCATGGTGCCCAGATATTGGGTCAAATGTTAGTTTAGATGTTTCTGTGAGGGTGTTTGTGGGTGAGATTAACAAATGGTACGCTGTGGAGACCGTGGGTGAGGAAGGTGGGGCCGACGCATGCCAACAGCCTCCTTCCACGGGACGCTAATTACACCACAGACCGAGGAGCGGCAGCCTAATCTCTGCCTCGGACGAAGCCTTTTTCCACTCTTGTTATTCTCCTCTAAGTTTCAAAAGGGCCAGGGTCATGATGGCAGACAGGAGATTAGGGAGCCGGCCAAGGTGTCTGGTGAGTTGAGATTTGGGGGTGGGGGGGGGGGCGAGGGGAGGGAGACCCAGGACCCCTGACTCCACCCTCAAGCTCTGACCTCAAACCCAAAGCCACAGAAGATGCAACTGAAAGAGAAAAGGAGGGGGTTGGTTTCTCCCAGCACAAAAGAAAGCAGGAGAGAATAAGAACAGACTTGCTGACTAATATATGCAAAGTCTCTGGGCAAAGTGAAGTTTTATGGTTGATTTATAACCCTCAGCCAATTGGGCACTGTCGTGGAAATTCTGCACGAACAGTCACTGCAGGGCGGCATGAATTGTGTGGCCGGCCCCTCAGGGTCGGGAGACTTCGCAGTGAAGGGATAATTATAGGTACACAGTACTTGACACAAATAACATTTGCAGCTGGGTGACTGGCAGTGTTAGTTCCCAGAGCAGCCAGAAGGTGGCGCCATGTGCTAAGAGACCTGGATCCGAGGTCCGGGACTCTCTCATTTCCAAGGGCATCCCCCTGCCATTCTGGTTTGGCTTGGAGGCCACTCTTGGATTTCTACCACAAAATGGGATGCTTCTGAGATACCCAGGGTCCATCCCTCATGGCCCCTGTGCAGGTGCTAATTCCTTCTCCTGGGGGGTACTGCGGAGTTGGCTGGTCAGATGGTAGCGGGAGGGCCGTGCCATCCAAGTCATTATCATCCACTACTGAAAGCGATGACAGAAATTGCTGCCACAGTTTGAGTGCTCACCAAGGGCAGACTCTAGGCGAATTATTCGGTTTAATCCCCAATTACATTGGCAATCCTGTGCAGTAAATAGTACTACTTCACAGATGAGAACATTGACATTCAGAGCGGTTAAGGAATTGGTTTTAGGTCACAAGCTTGGTCAATGGCAAAGCCAGAATTTGAATTCAGTTATGTTGGCCTCTATAGCGTGTACTATTAATCCCTGTGACATATTTTTCCTCCTTCCCTTCCCTTCCCTTCCCTCCATCCCTCCCTCCCTCTCCCTGTGCCTGGCACTGTGCTGGGTGTTAGATTCAGGAAGGACCAGACTACACCCCTGCTCCTGGGATTCTCACCGTAACACGTAGGCCCAGATGACTGCCGTGGGGAGACCGGAGGGCAGGCTCACTCTAGGTGCCAGCTTTAGGTTGGGCAGCAGGCTGGGGGCTATTCCAGCTGGCAATTCCAGCTGTTTGTTGGTTTAATTGCACCTGGGTTTTTGTGAGCTTAGATCAGGTGTGGGCTGTGCTCTGCTCAGTAAACCCTCTGCCTTGCCAATTTCTCCCTTCACTGCCATTTGGCAAGACCTGGGATCTATTCTGGCAGGTGTGAGTGGGGTGGGAGGGGTGGTTAATAAACTGCTGCTTCAATCAAGGGTGGGGCACAGGCCAGCACCTGACCCTCGGAAATGAAGGAGGTGGCAGCCGGCCACCCAGCTGAGACCCAAAGGACGGGGGATGGCTCCCTGGAGGGCTCTTCCTTAGGCTCCACCCACTGCTCCCATAGAATGAGGAGCAGGGACTGGAGGTCTACGGCCCTGTCTGTCCGAGGCTTGGCGATCAGAGTCCCTCCCTCTCATTTGACAGGTCAGGAGCCGAAGGGAGTCAGAGTGAAGACCTGGTCTCCGCTGACATGAGATCCCAAATCCCATCTCTGTGAAGAGAGCGGTGAAGTGACCACCTGCTCGAGGAGTGAGGACAGGGAATCTGGCCTGTTCCCTGCACTCTGCAGCGAGAGGTCAGGATGGCCCAGTCCCTTCCTCTAACACGGAGGAAACTGAAGCTGAAGGAGGGTGGTGACTTGTCCACGGTCACCCAGCCCCTTGGGGACGCTGACTGTGTTTCTGTGAACAGTGCTCTCCTGGGCTCTCTGCCCCATGACTGTCCTTTGAGAACCACAAGCTCCATGTGGTTTGATGGGATTTGGGATTTGGGATCTCGGATCTCATGTCAAGCGCAAAAGGAAGCACGGGTGATGTGATCAGGTGCAGAAATTCTGGTAAGTCTACAACCTCTTAGAATGAGATTTGAGGAAACAGGGCAGAATGCTGGAAATCAGGATGATAATGTGGAAAAAACAATAGCTACCGTTATGGGTTGAGTTGTATGCCACCCAAAACATAGGCCAATGTCCTGACCCCCCCAGCGCACACCTGTGGGTGTGACCAGATTTGGAAAGAAGGTCTTTGTAGATACAGTCGAGTGAGGATGAGGTCATGAGGGTGGGCCCTTGTCCAATGTGACCCGGGTCCTTTGAAGAGGGAAGTTCAGACGCAGACACATGGGGAGAAAAAAGGCAGTGACTGGAGTAACGTAACTATAAGCCAGGGAATGACAGGGTGGCTGGCCACCCCTGAGGAAGAATGGGGGGGTAGAGGGGGTAAAACGGATTTTCCCTGGGAGCCCTCAGAGCAGCCAGCTCTGTTCACACCCAGATCTCCAACTTTCGGCCTCCTGACAGGGAGAGAATAGATTTCCACTGTTGTGAGACACTCCGTGGTATCTTGTTACAGCAGCCCTAGGAGCTTAAGAGAGGTATCACGCCCTAGCTGGTTTGGCTCAGTGGGGACCGAAGGGTCCCAGGTTTGATTCCGGTCAAGGGCACATGCCTGGGTTGCAGGTTCAATTCCCAGTAGGGGATGTGCAGGAGGCAGCCAATCAATGATTCTCTTTTATCATTGATGTTTCTATCTCTCTCTCCTTTCCTCTCTGAAATCAATAAAAATATGTTTTAAAAAAATACAAAAAAATAACAGTGGTGCCAGAGCAAATATTGGGGGGAAAAAATAAAAAAAAGAGCTCTCGCTTGTTGATTGGCAACTTTGCTGGGCACTTCCATCCGTTGATGCAACTAATGTTTATTGTGCGCCTGCTGTGTGCCAGGCACTGTGCAGGGGTCAGAGAAAGAGCAGGGAGGAAGGGAGGAGAGTGCCCGGGTCCGCCTTCCTGCCGCTCACCCAGCTCGCCTGCACTCTCTCAGAGCCTCACAGCAGTCCTGCGAGGGAGGGATCCTTTGAACTCAACTTAGAGACAAGGAAACTCACGCTTAGGGGCTAGTGACCCACGGGGCCTCACTTCGGGTTCGGATGGAGCTGGGGCCTGGACTTCATCCGGGATACAGTGGATGAAGGATGCAGGGGGTGCTGTCTGAACACCACCTTTTCTCTCACAGCTCAGGCGCATGATGATGGCCGAGAGAGACCTCCAGGTGCAGCCTGGGAATACGCCCTGCTCAGCATTTCTGGGGCACAGGGTGGGCCCTGCCTCCTAAAGAAACTGTGCCTCAGCCCTGGCCTCGAGGTCTGCATGGCTGCATGGGGAGGGAGAGCCTCGCACGCCAGCGGTGTCCACAGTCCCCCTCCCACCGCTGGGCAGGAGGAGGCCCAGGAAGTAAAATCAGGGCCCTGACAGCGCAGCGGCAGAAGCAGGCAGGGCACAGAACTTCACCTGCACGGAGCCTTCGCAGAGCGTCAGCCATAGCCAGACAGTGTCACTCTGGGATCCTCATGGGACGAGACAGAGACAGGGCCACACTGCGATCACATCTGAACAGAGAGGCAAGGACACTCTGCAGCCACAAAAATCAGCATTCCTCATCCAGTCAGCACAAGTGACGAGGGACAGCTGTTTACAGTGACAGCCGGGGCCAGCTCCATTCCTCCCGCCTCCTGGTAAAATCTGTGAGATGCCCGATCATTAAACTGCCCCAGATTCTTCACAGCACCAAATGCAGAACAGGACCTTGCTCTTAAACTTTCCCCCACACCACCCAGCACAAGCCAGACCTCCTAACAAGCCCTCCTCACTCCCTCCTCCTGAGATGTCCTGGCCTCCAAGCCTGCTTCTCCCTCGCTGCAGCAAGCGGATAAGCCTGACTTTGCCCATCGGATCGTCTTCCTGGCTTTTTTTTTTTTTTTTTTTTGAGAGGAAGGGAGAGAGAGAAGAGAGAGAAACATCAATGATGAGAGAGCCTGAAATCCTACTGGGAATTGAACCATGACTTCCTGGTTCATGGCTCAATGCCCAACCACTGAGCCACAGTGGCTGGGCTCTGCCTGGCTTTAACAGGTGGGGGCCTCATCCGCTGACCCAGGACCCTGGGGGTTGGCATTGGGGACCCCTCACACTGGGCATGCCTCTCACCTCCCACCATGAACTCTCAGAGCTCCTGGTAGCGGTGGAACTAGGTGATGGTGGGACGGGTCAGGTCACCCTGCAGGGGTCTGAGACAAGGCCTGACGTCGGGGTGGGCTTTAGGAGGAGGCCTGCTCCCACCACGTGGGTGCCCACCTTCCGTGGTGGAGGGGAGCACGCCAGGTGTGCTCCGACATGCTGCTCAGTTAAAGACATTCTGCCTCAAGGGCCAACGGCTCAGCACATTTTTTTGAGCATTAAATTCACCGAGAAAGAAAAATGGAAATCCCCGGGGGGCTGCCACGCTGTGAAACTTTCAGGCCCAGCTCTGAGCGGCCTGACAAGCTGGAGGCCGCCCAGCCTCCTGTGCACAGTCAGTGCCGGCGACAGCGGCGAGGCGAGAATCAATCAGGGCTCAAGACAGTTTCCTCCGTGTGAACCGAGGCGAGGCGGAGAAGAGGAGACAAAGGAGGCAGGTCGCAGTTTCAACTGCTCACAGAGACGGCCTCTGCTGAGATGATAACTCTGCCACACGGTGCGCGCTCGAAGTCTGCGCAAACCCACCCATCCTTTAAGGCTGGGGCTGGAGACAGCACTGATATGGGTCTTACAATGAGGACAGCAGGAGGCTTTCATTACTGTTTTAGCATACTGTAGACAGTATGCTAAAATGGTCCTGGCTGGGACACTAGCTCAGCGAGGAACTTGATTCCTGCAGGCCTCAGTTTCTTTGTCTATAAAATGGGTGTGATGGGCTGAACTGTGTCCCCCCAAATCCCTGTGTTGAAGTCCTATCCCCAGCACCACCGGATGTGACTGTGTTTGGAGACAGGGCCCCTTCAGAGGCAACTCAGCAAAAATGATGCCACAAGCGTGTTCTTACTAGTAGAAGGGGAGGAGGAAATTTGGACCCAGATGTCAAAAGGGAAGAAATGTGAAGTCACAGGGAGAAGGCAACCATCTAAGCCCAAAGAGAGGCCTCTGCAGAAACAGCCCTCTAGCATCTCGATCTCCCGATCTCCGCCCCTGGCCTCCAGGGCTGTGAGTCAATAAGTTTCTGTTGGAGCCACTCGGCCTGACTCTGTTACAGCAGCAGATTCCCACCTTCCCAGGGACCCGTCAACATCTGAGACCTGCAGGTTGTATCTAGAGTCTTCTCATCAAAGGACAGGGTCTGGCTCGGGGACATTGGAGGGGAACCCAGAGAACCCCAGGGCCTTTGTGATTCTCCAGGGGGTGGCTGAGATCTGGGCCAACAACCTAGTCACTTAGGAGCCTGCCCTGGGCTGCCCACTAGGGTCAGCGCTGGGCAGGGCTGGCCTGAGGGTGCAGACACTGCCCTGGGGGCCCCAGGAGCTGCACTTTCTGTCTCATTTACTCCTCCCAACGGAGAGAAAGCTGCTTTCACCTTCCTTCTGTGGCTAAACACACCCGGCTCTAATAAGTTATAATAAATGCATTTATCAGATAACCTTCCTGCTCCGAGTTGGCTGGGAGCAGCCTGAGGAGTGGGCTCTTACCAGGGGGTGGGAATGGAGATGCCACAGTTCAAGGCCGGGATGATGCCCAGAAGCTCTGGGCAGGCGCGGAGGAGGGGCTGGGGCGGCGAGTGGGGGAGGGGCCCGCGCTGGGCTGGGCTGGCAGGTGGGGGCAATTGGGAGTCAGGCAGGTACTTGCCGCCTGAGTAACTTTGCCGCGAGTCTAACTTTCTTTCTCCATGTTGTCGCATTTCCCCTGAGACTTATCTCGATGCTTACTCTCTGGCCCTTGAAATAAATACATACAAATGAGCAGTTGTTCTCCAACAGTAGGTCAGCTTTGGGGTGGAGTCCCTTCCCCGCTCCCCTGCCCCCTCCCCCCCCCCCCTCCGCCCTCCGCATCGCCTCCTTCCACCCCGCACCCTTGTTCATTGCCCACACCAGCTGAAATCACTTGTCCTTTCTGCTGAATAATGAATGCGTTTGCCACAGTCAGGCCACGGGCTCGTTTACCAGATAAATGAGTCTGTTTGCGCTTCCCCAGCCGACGCATGATAAACTGTTTCATTTTCCCAAATTGAGTCCTCCACTTCGGTGGCTCGCGCAGACTCTGGGGAACGCGGGCGGCTGACGTTCTGCCTGGGTCAGCGGCTCTTCCAATAATTCCCTGCTTTCCCCGCCAGCGGCCACCACGTAGGTCCCAGGCCTCCACGCCGGCGCAGCTGCCTGGGCTCAGTTCTAATTGAGTTGGGGGGGGGAGGATGTCACACAGGAGGTCTCCCCTGTTCTCTTCTGCGTGGATCATCAGCGTGGGTGCTTCTGTGAGGCTGCGGGGCTGCACCTGCCCTGGGCCTGGCTGGAACCCCAGCCCCTGACCTCCCCTGTCGCAAGTTGCTGGCAGGAATTTTACTTATTACTTCTCTTTTTAAAAATTATTATTTAAAGATAAAACATGTTAACAGTGCCACAACAGTATACAGCCACAAGCGAGACTGTTCTTGCCCGCCCCCCTCCCAGCCTCTCACTAGAAGCAAGCTGACCGCCCCTCGCCCTGCTACAGAGAATCGCCCGCCCTCCTCCTTTTTAACACGAAGAGTAGCAGAGCATGTTTCTGTAGCTGCCATTTTACTCAAAAATATATATTCACGCTGCCCAGCCAGCCTGGCTCAGTGGTTGAGCATAGACCCATGAATCAAGAGGTCAGCCACATACCAGGGTTGAGGGGGTCGATCCCCAGTAGGGGGCGTGCAGGAGACCTCCTACTCATCATTGATGTTTCTGTCTCTCTCTCCCTTCCTCTCTCTGAAACCAATAAAAATATATATACTAGTTCCCAGCCTCCTTGTTCTTTTCTTACATAAGCGGGGAGTCTGCTGTGTCGTTTAGCCACCGGACCTCTGGCTTGTTCCCACCGTTCCACTTCTGAAATATTCAAGAAGCAGGATTTTGCAGTCAGACGCTCCCTGCCCCTAAGTCCAGGGTTCTGGTTTAAAGCCGCAGCCTGCCAGGATCTGTCTGCATTTGTGCGTCTGTCTGGCTGCCTTTGGAGCGTTGGGACTTGCTGGGAGAGGGGAGGGGCACGCACTGACCTCGGACAGCTTGGCATTCCTGGTGAGAACCGCAAAACTCTTAGCCTCAACAATGCCATTCATATTCGCATAACCCACGGACACAGACAATAGTGCGGTGAAGGCCTGGGGGTGGGGGTGTGGTGGAGGGGGTCAATGAGGGTTTGGAAAAGGGGGCATCTGTAATACTTTCAACAATAAAGAAAAAATAAAAAAATAAATAAACAATGCCATTCAGCCCCACACACAAGGGGACCTGAATAAACTCTGGCCTGGCTTCTACCCCATCCCACACCGTGTCCTGGGGATGACCCCAGCCCCTTAGAATGCCTGCCCGACCGGGAAAACTCAAGCTGTCAAAGAAGTGACAGTTTATTCCAGTCCAAACCTGACAAGGGGCCCTTGACGCCCCTTTTCTTAGGCAATTACTGAAGGAAGCGTGGAATTACAAGTCCCTCCTCTGCCTCTGAGATAGAAGTCCCTGTAACCCAGAACGCTTCATCAACCCGAGCCAAGTCTACAATGCAAACGGCTGTGGAGACAGCGCCCCTGTCACCCAGCTCCGGTGGATGAGAGCACCCCTGTCACCCAGCTCCCGTGGGTGGGAGGGTGGATGCTGACTCATTTTTGCTTTGAGGATACGTTTATTAAGGCTGGGGACAGTGAAACAAGGAAGGGCTCAGCATAGAAGCAGCAACAGGAGAGCCCAATTCTCATCATCTGGACTCACTCCCCTGCCCCCCACCCTTCAACAAGGCTCTCACCCTTTAAGAGACCTAAGGGTGGCTGAGCCGTGTTTGGGAAGAGCACGGAAAGGGGCCCCTAAGGGACAGGGCTCAGTCTTCCCTATTTTCTTTAGCAATTCCGCTCCCACCTAGACCTCTATGTATCACAAAACAAGAGGCCCCAGACAGCGGGAGCCACCCTTCCTGGGAAGCACTTAGTGGCCACTTTCATTACTCGACAAGGCCCTTGGGAGTAGCCTCCTGCCCCTCCTCCTCTCCCTGCTTCACCAAAATATTTCTTCTAGCCTTATGTATCACTCCCTCCAAGAGGGGGGACATACTTTTCTCTGCATACTTACATTTCTAAGGATACTTTAGTGTCCCTTATAGCTCAGCTAACAGAGTAACTCTCTTACTTGACTGCTCTGATCACATGAATTGCATTTATTAAAAAACAGAAATGGGCTGGGCTGGCGTGGCTCAGTGGTTGAGGGTTGACCTATGAACCAGGAGGTCACAGTTCAATTCCTGGTCAGGGCACAGGCCTAGGCTGTGGGCTTGATCCCCAGTAGGGGGTGTGCAGGAGGCAGCCCACCGATGATTCCCTCTCATCATCGATGTTTCTATCTCTCTTTCCCTCTCCCTTCCTCTTTGAAATCAATAAAAAATATATGTATAAAAACAAAAACACACACACACAAACAGGAGTGGTTTTGTCTTGGGTCCATGTGTTCAGGCTTTTGCAGATTCTAAAAGAGCTCGTGGTACGGCCCCCCTCCCCCCTCCCCCCCCCCGCCCCCACACACACACCCTTCGGGACACCGGTGGTGAAATGTGAACAATGACCCTGTTGCCTGTGTTTTTATTCAGTGGGGGAAGGATTAGTTCTTATTTCTTTAAAAACAAAAATAAAAAACTCTGCTGGGACCCCAGGTTCTGTCCGGACAGAACCCTGGCCCTGGTCTAGTTGCCTCAGTGTCCAGAAGTTTCCCCAACAGGCAGACCCCAGGGTGTGGGCTCGCTCTCTGCCAGGGACAGAAACGGGGCTGTGAGCAGCAGGCCCGTTTAGAATTCGAATCCTCTGGCCCCTCAGTCATTTTGACTTCTCCTTTCTCCAGCTGATAGCCTTTGCTGCGGAGGTGTTGGCGGCCGTGGCCTCCCATGGAGCCCACTCATTTCCGTGGAAACCCAAGCCTCCAGGTCTCCTTCCTTCCCAGGGCAGCGCCTCCTGGCCTGGCTCACAGCCTGCTCTGGGCGGCCTCTGGGCTGCCCCGTCTGCCCCTCCGCAGCTCCGAGGCAGGGAAGCTGCCTGCTTTCAGTCTCGTGTTCGGCCTATTTGATGAAAGGGCCTGATGTCGCCAGACTTTATCATCCACTCACTGGACAGGAAAAGCCAGGAGCCCTCGGCAAAGCCGGGGAGGGGAAGGGCCACCTTCCACCCTGGCGATGGCTGGGCGCGGGGTCCTCCGTGACCTCCGTGGCCACCACCTGGGCATTTCCTGTCTATCGTCACTGCTTAGCCGGAGAAGTGCCCGAGAGGCGCTAACACAGCGGAGGGGCAGGGGGAGAGAGGTTTGGCATCGAAAAGGAACTTCCTGTACATTAACCCTCACCACGACAGTCCCTGTGGCCGGGTCCCGGGCCTCTCTGGAAGCTCCCTGTCTCTCGGGCTGCTTTGTCTTGTGATCTGAGCCCCAGTTTACTCCATTTATTGTGTAAAATAAAAAGATGGAGCTCCTTGTTAAAAAAACACAGAGAAAAGAAAGGTGCCTTTAAGACTATTAACAGGTAAAGCTGTATCCTCTTTTCCATGGTTTTTCTCAAGGTAATTCTGCTATTTAATCTCGTATTCCCTCAGGCACAGGGATATGCAAGGGGCAAGTGCAACCCTCGTCAGCACCTGGGGGCTCCTGGCCCGCCATTAGGGGCACTGCCTGGTCCGTCAGCCGCTGGGCTGACATGCTGCCTCCCGGTCGAGGCTGGGGAAGTGGCCAGGCATCCCGTTCCTGCAGACTGGCCGTTCCCACCCACAGAGGGGAGGACACCCCGAGAGTACTGAGCCTCAGTGCCACTCTGTGGGTGGCTGGGTCAATGGGCAAGAGGCTCGTGAAGAGTCTGTGTGGCATCAGAGTGCAAGAAATTGCCCTGCAGAAATACGGGCACAGCCAGGGACGCTCGGGGGTTTACCCGGCGCCAGTATCGGAAGCAGGACTGCTGCAGTGAATCCTGGAGGAAGGGCTGCCTCAGACCCAGCAGCTTTAAGGCCCAGGCTGCTCTAGGTGGCTCTCCCTCAGCCCAGCTGGATGCGAATAAACAGCAGCCCTGGCCCAGCAGCGAGGACAGTGTGTGTCATGGCCCTGTGCTGTCAGTTGGCACTGGCTGACGTGGGGGAGCATCCTGGGATAAAATGCGAGGCAGGCAGGGCACAGGGGGAGCCCCTGAGTGTGTCTGCTTGGCATCACCCAGCCACACACAAATGAAGGTTTGTGACCTTGTCTTGGGGGCTGTGAGCTGGGCCTCAGGGCGCACGGGGTCTGAGCTGGCAGTTCCTGGCTGGGTGAGAGGCTGAGTTAGCGCAGAGGGATCCCAAGGCTGGCACTCGGAGGGCGGAGGAGGAGGGGACGCAGGGTGAAGGGGGGCGGGGTGGAGGGTGAAGGCAGCCACCCACGAAGAGCTGGATGAGATGTGCGGTGCTGGCTGCGGTACCAGTGTTAGAGCCCGGGCTGCAGGCCGGACGTGATGGAGCTGAGAGCTCTGCAGAGAGCACCGAGCGCAGGTCCTGACTAAGCAGCGAGGATTGAGGAAGCCTCACGTCCTGCCCTGTCCGTCAGACAGCCACCAGCCACAGGTGGCCACACAAAGTCACAAAATGCAATGAAATAAAAACATCAGTTCCCCAGCTGCATTAGCCACACGTGGCCAGTGGCCACCAGGAGGGGACAGTGTGCACACAGGCCACTGCCATCGCTGCTGAAAGTCCTCTTTGAAGGCAAATGACCCCTTACTATCGTATATTGAACGCATGTGGAAATCACATTTAAAATACCTTCAGTTAAAAAGACATAATACCAATATTAACTAACTTCTCCGGTTTCTTTTTACTTTTTTTTTACCGTGCGCAATAGGCACTTGTAAATTATCCACGTGTCTCCTATTTCTATTGGACCGGACGATTACAGAAGGGCCCAGGAACACACCTTCACTCACTCATTGTTCTTAATGCTACATCCATTCGATGCTATTCCGTTTGACCACGGCTGTAAAAACCCTTTCTTAACACAGAGCTTACGGGGCAGCCCGAGGTAATGGCACAAATGCGAGCTTTGGAGCCAGAATATTCCAGGTCCAATTCTCAGCTCCACCCCCTACTTGCTGCATGGTCTTGGCCAAAAAACTTCCCTTTGTGCCTCAGTTTCCTCCTCTGAACAATGGGACCAGTGAATGAGCCACAGCACAGCACTGCTGTGGACGCCCGGGGAGACAGTGATGGAGAGGGACGCTCGTGGGCCCGGCTCTCGTGCGCCTCCGTCAGTGGTCATCGTCACTGCTGTTATTACTGTCTAGTGTTTTTAGCATGAAAGTAGGAGGGGTTACGGTCAGTGTCTCTGGCCTCCGACCACTCACTCCCCAGCCCCCTGCCCCCTGCTCCCTACCCCCTGCCTCAGCTTCCAGTCCCACCCTCCGCAAAGCCCTCAGGCACAGCCCCGGCACTCACCTGCTGGCAACTGCTGGCCCAGGAGGCCCTGAGAGCGCCCCAGTGCTCCGCACGCCCGGCCTTGCTCTCCAGGTGCCTCCGCAGCTGTGCCTCCAGCTCCTGGCTGACCTGCTCAAGGGCATGCACCTGGGCCATGTATCCCACCAGGCAGTCCCCCAGGTCTTCAGCGGCATCGAGGTCCCTCCCCAGGCCTGGAGCAGGCGCTGTGGCCAGGCCTGAGCTCCGCAGCCCCTGCAGAAAGACACTGCTGATGCCCAGGGCTCGGCGGGTCACGCGGGCACCCAGGCCACCTGTGTACCCATTGGAGGCCATCCCTACATAGACCCTGGGTGCTCGGATAAGGCCACCCATGGCACTGGTCCTGGAGTCCGGGGGGCTATCCAGGGAGGAGGACGATGACCGTGTCCCCCTGAAGGACGCCCTATGCCTCTGGATGGGCATGCTGGCATGGGTGGGCGCATCCACCACCACTCGCTTTGAGCTCATCGCCCTTCTGCCTCTCTGTGTCTGCTGGGCTTAGAGTCCAGCGGCTTTTGGTGTGCAGCCCCGGCGCCCCTGTGGCTGGGTCATGGGCCTCTCTGGAAGCTCCCTGTCGCTAGGGCTGCTTTGTCTGCTGTTTTCCATGAGTTTCCATCGTTCACGGAGCTGAAAGAGAGCCGGCCGTCCAGGGCCGTGTGCAGAGGCCCTCACACATTCTCGGCAGGGACATGTGCTCCACCTCCCAGGTTTTTCTGCTGGTGGTGGCGGAGGTTGGATCCCTGCCAGCTGTGGGGGTGGCTCATCTGGGGTTGTGTGTATTTCACTAAGTGAGGGCGAGGCAGGCATCAAGCAGCCCCCTTTCACAGATGAGTGAACTGAGGCTCAGATCACAAGTGGCTGAACCAGGATTTAAACAATGCAGGTATTCCCAGGGCCAGTCTCAGGGCTTTCTACATCCTTACGGTGCTGGTGTGCGGCTGTGTGACTGTGCCCACGGTCCAGCCAGGTGACACAGGAGGGAAGCAGCCGTGAACCAGCCATGGCGGAGGCAGCCCCGGGGTCTCAAGAGAAACAAACCAAGCCTGTTGCTTCCTTCATCCCCACCCATCCTGGCAGCAGCTTCAAGTCCCTCCCTAGTTTCCTTCTTCCTGAGAAAAACGCAGCTCCCCCGCTGTGTGGGCTTGGCCACACTGCTTCACCTCTCTGGACCTTACTTCCCAGGCCCTGGCCTGGGCTCTACCTCGCTAATGCACCCGGAAGGCTGCCCATGGTGCCCGCGAGACTGCAATGACAACATCCTCACACAGGCGGCGCTGACTGGGCTGCGAGGAGCTGCATTCTTGTGAATTCTAGGCTGTATGGCTCAAGGCCAAAGGCAGGGCTCACACCAGAGGTTGCGTGGGTACGATTACCCTCTACAGAACTGTAACCCTCACGGCCAGGTTAACTTCAGCTTCTTCTGGTACTGACAACGAAGCCCTGAGTCCCGGGGAGCGGTGGCGGAGGAGGGGCTGTAGCCTCATTCACACGGGTGCCTCCCAGGCCTGAGGAGGGATGATTCTCTTTTGGAGAAATCACAAACATGTTTTAAAGGATCTGTCTTATCAGATAATAAACGGCTAGTCCTATTAGCGCATCATTCTCACAAAACCCAATTTATGGTTAAAGTAGATGAAAAATAGAGCTGGATAGTAGGTGGTGTGGGTACTAAAAGAAGACTTAAACATTATTTTAAAATGAAAAGGATACAAAATGTATTAGCAACTGAATCCTCTGGCTAATAAAATAAGTTTATTTATATATACATGGTAGCTGAATTCTGTTGATAAGGAAAAATAAGTCATACATCCACATATGTATATATAACATATGCATCTTCGATTACATATATTATATATAAAGTTTACAAACAGGAATCTTTCTATATACACACACATTGATAGAGTAAATGCAGTCGCTAACAGAAATCATGATCAAGATAACATGGCAGACAGCAGCACACTGGGAAGGAATCTCGGGGCAACGTTTAACCTGCGTCTGTGTGGGACGAAGAGTCTTTACAGAGAGACAACCACTGAACTCATGTCCGGTACGTCCATACGACATGGAGAACACATGTTTCTGAAGGCCATCGTTTTTAAAGGAGAATGAAGAAAGAAAAGAGCCATGATACGAAGACCACAGCAATAACACACACATAGGAGCCAACATTTAAGTTCAATCCCCAGTCTGACTATAAGAACATCTATATTCAAAATATATACTATCAAACTATTTTTCTTTTAGAGAAAGGAAGCGTCCCTGCATCAATCTCCCATCCCAGCCCCTGCCTATGAGGGAAGAGAATGCAGAAGCCCGCGTGTCTCCGAGGGTCTGCCACCCACAGTGTGGGTCGGGGAGGCTGCCCACGGAGGGAGGGAGCAGTGGGGGTGGGGTGGGGAAGGGGAAATGGAAATAAGAGCCGGTGGCGAGTCCATGAGCTGACAGCCAATTGGGTGTCAATGCTGAGGAGGATGGGATGGTCCCAAGCGATCGCAGGACGATTTAGAAGTTACAGTGTCAAGGCTTCTCATGTAAGCGCCTCCTCAGGGGCACTATCCAATGGCCTTCTGAGAAATGAAGCTGAACCCCTAGAAGCTGAGCCCCCCTGACCATGTGATGCTTGAAGAAGGGCCAGCGGCCTCCAGCTCGGGTGGATCCTCATCGACACCCTCTCCGGAGGAAGGCACAGTGTGGGACGCAGACGTGGGTGCTGCAGGGGAGGCAGGCGTGTGCCTCTCAGAGGGGAGCCTCTCTTCGCCAGGGAAAGGCAGGCCTGCGGTTGGCACGGCGGCGGGTCCTGTTGTGTGGTGTGTCAGGGGGCCGTGGCCTCAGGATGCCCGATGAACTTCGGGGGTCCCCTGCCTGCTCAGAGGGGTTACACTCAGTCAGTGGTGCCGGTGTGAGGCGCCGGGGGCTCCTCGGCGGCTGGTGCCCGTCAGCTTCCTGCTTTAGTGATGACTCTGCCGTCCTCTCCCCCAGGGGCCTTCGCTGGTGTGCACAGGAGGGGCGGCCGGGGTCACATGGATTCAAGCGGACTCGAGCTCTAAGAATCATCCGGGGCCACGCACGTGACATTCCCTCACTGCCCAGGGCTGCTGGGACACGCGAGGGCTCAAGGACAGTTAGTAAGAGAAGCAACCGGTGCAACTACTTTGCTTAGAAATACCTTTATTTTATAAAGCCATGGATCGTTCTGTAAAGTTGTTTTTCAACCACACTTATAAAAAAGATGTTGACAATTCTTAGGAAAGAAAAAGCTGAAAATGTTTCTCCTCAAGTCAGGGGTTACACAAAGATTATATTTATAATATATATTTGTATATTTATGATTTAGAGCCCAGAGGCAGGGCATGGCAAAGCGAGGGCGCTGTGGTCAGATCTCGGACACCTGGTCGTTGCCCACAAACAGTGTTTCTTGGCAGAAGGGGTTGACGAGGACCATCCCCGTGTCTCTGTAGTCGCCGTTGGCCGGGGAGCGCGGCTCTGAGAGCTGGTCCTGGGGAGACAGGGAGGAGGTGACGTGAGTGGGGAGGGCTCCCCAGGTAGCCCTTCTTAAAGAAACGGACCCACTGATTGTGGGTAAACATTTTTCATCTGCTTCCCTGCCAGTGCTGAGGTGCAGAGCCCTCTCTGCTCTTTTGGGTTTTTACAGCAGCTTCAAAAAAAGATTTCCTGCTTCCTGAGTCACCCCCCCACCTCGGCCTTCTGAGATGGAATTGCTCTCCTTGTCGAAGTCTGAGCGAGCTCACCATGCTCCACACACACACCATATGGCAAACTGGGGTCCACTGGGGCCACAGACTCTTCTTCCTGTCTCTCCCTCACAGACCTCTGGGAGACCTTGCTGCTTTTCCTCCCTGACACACCCCACACTAGTCCACCTCTTTCCTGTCCTGCCACCCCCATGTCAGAGCCTCCACGGGCTAACTGCCCCCCTCCTGAGTCCTCCCAGAGCCAGGTCAGAATCCTGGCCCCACTTCTTGTAGAACTAGATGTGTGGACGTCAACGGGTCTGAATCTCTGGGATGTGCCACGGGATGGCACCGCCCAGGGCTGCAAGCACTCCTGGGCCACGGGACGGCTGTACTGACTCAGCCTGGGGAACTGGTTCAGGGGAAAAGGCATCACTTGTTCCAGTTCTAAACAGGTGGAGCCTCAGGCCCTGCAGGCGGTTCCAGGGTAGAGGCTGAGCCGCAGGCCCGGGGCTGACTGGTCTAAGACAGACCTGCTTGCATGTTTTCTCTCTCGGAGGTCACAGTGAATTCTCTGAAGTTTCTTTTTAAATAAGACATGTAATTTTGAGCAATATGTGCTGCTTTATGGAGAATAAAGAGATGAAGGAAGGGAAAGGCCGTTGGTTGGTGAGATGTCTTCTCTGATGATGGGAATTTCCCTGAGCACCGGGAATTAGCTGAGTGCCCACCTGAGGGTGACATACACCAGTCCTCTCAGTAAGGACGATGGGGGCATGTCAATGGGCAGAGCCCTTCTCTGGGCCTTTCGGGCTGAGCTGCGGAGGGACTGTGGGGGCTGGACCCAGCTTGCCCTTTTACAGTCTCACAAAGCAGGTGCCCGCCCAGGGGAACCAGAGACTTCTGTCTGCGTGAGAAGGAGAAAGTTATTTAGGACATGACTGAGGTGAAAAAGAAGAGACGAGGAGGTGGGAAGGAAGAGGGAAAAGGAATGCAAGCTTGGAAAGTTTCCAGCACCTTCTGGGCATCACATGCCCGCACGGCCCAGACCTGTGTTCTGCGGCTGTTGTCCACCCTAAGGGGGGCAGGCATCTGCGAATGTGCTTGGGCAACGCTCCTAGCGGCCTCCAAAGCTGGCAGCTAAGAGGCGGTGAGTACACCCTGTGACCCATGATCATTGTGGGTGGTCTGCGGTGCACACATGTGTCCAGGGAGGCGGGACAAATGGTAGCATTGCTCTAGCTCAGGGTGGGAAACCTTTTTTCTGCCATGGGCCATTTGGATCCTACATCCAAACATCATTTGCGGGTCCTACAAAATTATCAACTTAAAAATCAGCCGGGCCCTGACCGGTTTGGCTCAATGGATAGAGCGTCGGCCTGCGGACTGAAGGGTTCCAGGTTCGATTCTGGTCAAGGACATGTACCTTGGTTGTGGGCACATCCCCAGTAGGTGGTGTTCAGGAGGCAGCTGATCGATGTTTCTCTCTTAGTGATGTTTCTAACTCTCTATCCCTCTCCTTCCTCTCTGTAAAAAAATCAATAAAATATATTGGGAAAAAAGCAGCCTGCAATATTTAGTCAAACATTTAATTAACTCATCCCTAACGCCTTGGCAAATGATTTCCAGGGTCTTGGAGGGCCTGTGGGTCAGACGTTCCCCACCCCTGCACTAAAGCACAGAGGGGAGTAGACCTCCTGGGAGGGAAGCTGATAAAATTCACTCTGAACCCAAACTGAGCTTCGTTCGCAACCCCAAGCTTGTGTCGATCGGCAGCCTCCGCATCAGAGCCTCTGGCTGTGCTCACAGTGGCCTGTGCTCTGGGCCGGAAAGACTCCTGGCCTTCCCGCAGTATGCTCACAAGCACTGCCTTTCCACTTTGGTTTTCATGAGCCAATTTTGCAAAGAGACTAGGAGGAGTTTAGAGCTCAGGGGTTTGCAGCCCACACTCAAAGCAGGGCCAGCCTCTGCCTTGCCCTAAAACCAGGTCACACAAAATTCAGAACTTTCAATGACCCTGCCCATCCACCTGCCAATCCTGCTGCACCCTGGCCTCTAGCCACCTTCCCTGCAGAGTGGAAAGGACACAGCGCCCGAGTCAGAGACCTGGGTCCCAAGCCCAGCTCTCTCGCCGGCCAGCTAGGTCCGTGTTGGGCACATGCCCCCCGGCCAAACCCCACATCCTCGCCACCTGCCTCGGCTATGTCCCTTGCTGGGACACCTGGTTAAGTCCCCTGTGCAGACTTCCCTTGAGTGCCCACAGCTCGCTGTAATGCCTCTTGCATCTCCCCTAGTCTGCTTTGTTTCTGAATGATGCATGAGGCTCCGACCCCAAGCACGTTGGAATCTGGACCCCTTGAGAGAAAGCTCTCTGCTCCACAGTCCCCAGAGAGTAACACGGGTCATCTGCGAATATTTGTTGGCTTGTTCTCAGGAACAGTGACTCCAAAACTTTACCATGTGTACAAGGCACCTGGGGTTCTCGCTCAAGGGCAGACTCTGATCACAGGGCTGGGCGGGGCTGCAGCCTCCTGTGCTGCTGTTGCTGCCCGGGACCATGCTCCGAGGAGCAAGGTGCCTAGAAACACGCAGATGCTCCCTCCACAGCTCTCTCTGGAGCCTGCGGCTCTCCGGGCAGTGGGGCCAGCACCTCGAGGGGCACCCCTGGGCCGGGGTTCCGTACCTCAGAGGTTTCAAGGGACTGGATCTCCCTGGGCAGCTCCACAGCGTGCTTGTTGAAGTAGTCCATGGTGATGGCGTTGTTCCAGTAGCTCAGGTTGTTCTCCGGGTTGGCCGCCTTCTTCTTCCTCCGCAGGCAGCACACTGTCAGCAAGACGGCTGTGGAGAGAGCCCACGTTAGAGAGGGAGGGGGGACAAGCACGGAGCAGCATTCCCGAGTGACAGAGGCCAGTCCCCAGGAGCGTGGTGATGGCCACCCAGTCAGCCACCGACCCCATTCATTAATTCACTCGTGTGCTCATTCAACAAATACCGACGTACGCTGAGTGCCTTGTGCCAGGTGCTGGGGAGGAAGACAGACAAGGACCCCTGCTTTCGTAAGCTTCCCTTCTAGGGGTGTATGGAGGGTCCAGACAATATATACATAAAACAATGAATGAATGAGGTAAATCCAGATGGTGACAACTGTTCAGAAATATAAAACAGGGCGAAGGGAGAGACAATGGAGGTGAGCTGGGGGAGAGAGTGCTGCAGTCATCACGGAAGGCTTCCCTAGGAGGTGAACGAGAGCTAAAAACAGAATGCGGGGTGTGTGTGTGCTCCAGGTAGCGAGAACAGCATGTGCAAAGGGCCTGAGGTAGGGACAAGCTTGATGTGTGAGAAAAGACTGGCATGGCTGGAGTGGGGTGAGTGTGGAGGAGTGAGGCAGGAGATGCCAGAGCAGTGTTTAGGGCTGTGTCCACAGGCCGTGGGGCAGGAGGCTGGGCTGTAGCTTCAGTTATCTGTGGGCACTACAGTGCCACTCCTGGAGTCTGCTCCAAGAAAAGGCCACGCTCATTCAGTGGGAGGAGAGCGTGGCTGTAGAGAAGGCACATGTGTCCTGAGTGGCTCTGCTCGACTGCTGAGGGGAGGGGGGCAGAGCCAGATGAGCCCTTGATTCCCACAGGCGGCCGAGAGTGAACCCTGATACCTGGACTCCAATGTCTGCTGCTCACTGTTCACGATTCTGCCTCACAAAGACACTCTGAAGGCCGAGGCAGCGCATTTGGGCCTGGTGGGGCTCTACGTGCCACAGCCTGACGTACGACCTGTCTGTTCAACCTCTGAGACTCGGGGGCCCCAGGGAGGAAGGAATACGTTTGGATGTTGCTGATGAACCAGGTGACAGAGTGACTTGGGCCAACAGGGAGGCTTCTGTGGTGGGAGAGCTGGGATGGCTGTCCAGGCTCCCACATAGAACAGGTGATGCAATGACAAGGGTGACAGGATCCCCCTTGGGGAGAAGCCCGTAAGTGAAGACCGGGCATCTCCTGCCCAGGCTTGCCATCACCAGGGCCTGTAAGGTGGCTGAAGCTCCAGGTCAGAGGTGGGCAGGATGCACCCAGTATCCTGGAGGTGCCAACCACCTGTGCTGGGGAGAGGGGCCCCAAGCTGGGCTGTCCCAGAGGCTGGACCCTTGGTGACAATGGCCACCAGGGGGCAGCAGAGGACCATCTCTGTCCATAGCAGCCAACTGGCCAGCACCAGGGAGCCTGTGTGTGCCAGGGTGTGGGGCAGCTGCAGAAGCTGGCACCCACACAGCTGCGACCTCAGGGCCCACACCCAGCCCTCTGTGGGAGGAATTCTCTCAGATGCAGAAATTCTGTAGCTCTCATCCCAGCTGCCATCTCAACCTGAGACCTCCAGACAAGGTCAAGAGATCAGGCAAGTTTCCATGCCATCCAGTCTGCTTTGATCAGAAAGACTTTCATTCTTTTAATCACCATTCTTCTGGGTCCCCTGAAAAGGTTTTAAAATGTGAAGGAAATGTCTGAATGTTTGAGCTATAAGAAATTTGAGCCTGGCTGGTACAGACTTTTTAAAATTTGTGCGTTTCCTCCTCCTTCCTTCTGAAGAGTCCTTTCTTCAACTGGTTGAAGGGAATGGGGGGCGGGGGGGCGGACAGCTGTAGAATTCAGCCTGAAAATCTGCTAACTTAGGGCACCGCCTTACTCCACAGATGAGAAAGCCATGGCCAGAACACCTGGCTGGCTGGTCGCAGGTCACAGGTCACAGGTGTGAGTGGCAGGCCCGGGGCAAGTCCCCAGGTCCTGTCTCCCTGTGTCTGCTGTCTCTATTCTTCCCTGTCCCTGCTCCCGACCTGCTCCTGGGACTGGGTGTGCAATAGCCTGGGGGAGTCAAGCTGGCGGCAGCCACAGAGAGGATAGGGAGGGGAGAGGCTGCCATGGAGCCAGGCTGCGAACCTGGGCCGGCACAGGTTGCAGAATTCGGTCCCCTGACCTCTCCCGCCCTGAGTCCCGTGGGAAGGGTGGCCCTGGTGGGGTGGCCTGAGGGCTGGAGCAGGGGATTCTGTTGCCACCTCTCTCTCCTCCATGTGTTGTCAGTGCTCCCGTCCTGATTGCATCTCTCTCAGCAGCTCCCAGGGCCGCTTAGGCGCATTGCCCTGCCACAGTGGGGGCCGGCCGGCGACAGACAGAGCGTGGGCTTGGAGTCCAAAGACCTGCGTGCAAGCCTGGCTCTGCCACGGGTTAGACTAGGTAAGTCACTTCACCAAGCTGATTACCAGGGACCTCACAGGATTGTAAGGAAAGTTAAGAGACCATGAACGCAAATGCCTAGCGCCGTGGTCGGCCAGCTGCGGCTCGCGAGCCCCATGCGGCTCTTTGGCCCCTTGAGTGTGGCTCTTCCACAAAATACCACGGCCAGGGTGAGTCTATTTTGAAGAAGTGGCGTTAGAAGAAGTTTAAAAAATTTGGCTCTCCAAAGAAATTTCAATCGTTGTACTGTTGCTATTTGGCTCTGTGGACTAATGAGTTTGCCGACCACTAGCCTAGCGTGCTGCCTGACACGCAACAGGTGCATAAGTCACAGTCTCCTCGTTCTCCCGGCATCCTCCACGCAGAGACCCAGGAAGGAAACTGGGCTGCGTGACTCAAGGCCACAGGCGGCTCAAGGCCAAGGCTCCACCTGTGGCTTAGCACTCTCGTTCTTTCAGCGGCTGACCGTTTATCCTGGAAAGAAAAGTACAGCTCGGACGTGTGGCATCTCTGACGTATCCCCAGCGCTGACCTGGGTGCCTTCCCATCCAAATTAACCCACAAAGCGGCTGCGGAGGAAGCTGTTACTCCCCCCAGGTCCAGGAGAGGCGCTGGAAGCTCCTGGGTGTTAACACAACGGGCCCTGCTCGCCCAGCTCGTCCCTGGGACTTGAACCCAGGTCTCTGTGACCCTCGGGTTGATGCGGGCTGTCCCATCTTGCCCTGGACCTTGGAGGGGATGCGCCTTAGCACACGAAGCGCTTTGCACATACAGCTCTGTGCAAACACAGGTGCCGGTGCCGGCCACTCCCTTCCGGTTCAGTTAGGAGCTCCAACTGCTCTGCTCCTCCAAAGGCAACAGCTGTGAAGACTCCCCAGGACGTCACGCTCTCTACTTCCTCGCGTTCTAAAGTGGAGTGCGGACTCAGCAAGTGCTCTGGGCCTCCTGGGAGATGGGCATCATCCCGGACCTGTCAGGCGTGTGGCAGGAAGGAGGAGCCCTGGGCCCTGTGTTGAGGGGATTGAGGGCGAGGCATGGTTCCAGGGACAGGCTCACTGTGTGACTGGAAATGGAAATGAGCTCCTGCTGGTTCCCTGAGGACTCAACCTTTGCAAACACCTGCTAAACGTGCCTCCCAGGCCTGATGGAGAAGGCACAGCTAATCCTAACAGCAGGACGAACCGTACCTGCCACAGGACCACTGCCACGCACGGAGCACCTTCTCCACGGCGGCCCTGCGATGGGCCTTGGAGGCGTCGTCTCTTTGGAGTGGGTGCGGCAGCCACGAAAATGCTTCGTTCAGATCCCCTGCTGAGGGCCCAGCTGCTGCCCCGGGACCCGTCACTGCGTCAGTGCTGAGGCCGTGCTCCCCGGCTGCTCCCAGCTACGACGGACGGCGGTGGGTAGCAGGGCAGGCCTGCTCTTGCAGGACAGGGACGCCCCGTGGCCTGAGGACTCCACTGGCCCTTAAAACTGCATTACAGCCCAAGACTCCTCCTCCAGCCCTCCCTCCCTCTCCTTCCTTTTCTTTAAACATTTAAAAAATTGATTTTAGAGAGAGGAAAGGAGAGGGATAGAGAGAGAGAAACATCGACCGGCTGCCTCCTGCAAATCCCCTACTGGGGATCGAGCAACCTGGGCATGTGCCCTGACCTGGAATTGAACCGTGGCCTCCTGGTTCATGAACTGACACTCATCCACTGAGCCACGCCAGCTGGGCTCTCCCGCTCCTTCCGCAGGCAGCCCAAGGCTCTCCCTGTGCTCTAGCCTCTCCCCTTTATATTTCACCTCTTGAGACCTAACCCTGTTCTGGTGTCTGCCTCCTGAAGGCCCCGGACTAACAGAGAACACCAGCCCTGAGTTTCAGGGCAGAAGACCCTGGACCAAGTTAAGTAACTTGTCCATGTCTCCCAGGCTGCGAGTGGGAAGCTGGGATGATGTCCAGGTGTGTTTGGTCCCCAAGCCAAGTCTTCCTATCACACAGGCTTCCTCACCAGCGGTCCATGCAGATCTAGAGTTAGGAGACGACAGAGAGCAGGAGCGCTGACACAGTTCAGGTTGGCCCTTCACTGTGTACGTGACTAACCGGGCCCTGGAGGGAAGGAGAGATCAGGAGTGCGATGAGCCAGGCTGTGGGCAATCGTTCCCTTCCCTGGAGGCTGAGTGGGGAGGTCCAGGGGAGGCCTCAGCGTGTGGAAGGCGGCCAGACTGAACGAGGCCATGGATCTGGGGGAGCCAGGCTGGGGACTTACGGCCTGACTCCCCACCCTGGCTGGAGGGAATATGCCCAAGAAAGCCCAGGAGGTCCCCACCAGGGGGCGCTGGTTGGGCAGCACGGAGCAGAGCTGAGAGCCTGGGCATGACGCCGGTCAGCTGAGGACACGCCTGGACAGCCTTGCCTTGTGGAAGGCTGCTCCCTCCCTGTTCACCTGGCTCAGAAGCCTCCCAGGTCACACTTCCTTCTTGCTCTGATTTCCTGTGGTAAAAGGTACATACACGTTTGGACTTGACTACCATTCTCAGAACAATTAAGACAGCCATGAGCCATGTTGTGCACACCAATGTGGTCTGTGAACTCTGCACGGATGCTCCGGTGACGGACCCTATGGTGGAAGGGAGGGATGCTGGGACAAGGCACACATGGCCGCACACCGGGCCTGGTGATGAAAGCATGCCCAGCTGGCATTGCGTCCCGCCCTCACCTTCCACATTCTCAGGACTGGATGTGGCATGTGCAGGCCAGGGAGTCTGGTAGAGACACAAAACTGGGCTGGTGAGAACCCAGAAGGCTGACAGGCGAGGGAGGGTCCATTCAGCACCAGGCCCAGAGCCTCCGGTGGGAGGTGGTGGACCGTGTGCCCTGATGGTGGCAGCAGAGACCAGCTCAGGAGCCACATGGCTCCCCTACCCCAGCCCAGGGAGGCCTGGATCCGCTCAACCCCACTCCTCAGCCCCCTGAAATCCTGTGTGGCGGCTCTGGCTGGCTCACCTGGCCTTTGGCTGTTGGTGGGGCTCAGACCTGGGAGGGCAGGGGAACTGGTGACATCCCTGTTGGGCAGGCCTGAGATTTGCTAAGACTGCCCCCTGATTCTGCCAGAGCAGGGGAGTCACCCACCCATCTGCTCAGTGGTCGCCGCCATCTGGAGTCTGGCTTCTGGAGGGTGGAGAAAAGCAGGGCCAGGGCCGGACTGAAAAGCCAGATGTGAGAGAATCTATGCATGGTCCTGTCTGCCACCCACAATGCCTGAGACACCTGGCAAATGGCCACGGAGGAGGCCCTTCTTGAAAGGCTGCCGAGTAGGCTTCAGGATAAATGCCAGCTTTAGGAAGGTCTGAGACAAAGCCCTCGGCCTGGGGGGCAGCTATGAAAACAGTCTGCATCCGCCCGCACCTGTGCTTTGAAAGAGCACAGCGTCCTGCAGGGACAAGTATTCCCTCTTAATGTTCCTCTCTCCTGGGCCTTCCCAGGTGAACGATGACCCTGAGAAGTCGGGGCCATGACCGAGGACAGCAGCTGTGTGTGGAGGCAGCCAGGGCCGCCAAGGCCGAGGCAGGAGCCACTCAGGGGAGTGGAAATGCAGGACAGGTGCCTAAGGAAGTGGGGTCAGAGGTCCACGAGGCTACAGGGTCCGCTGTGAACACAGGTGCGTATCATCCTTGACTAAGTACCCGTCCTATCCCCAGCGCCTGGAGGCTGTGCCAGAAGCATTCTGCAGGTGCTGTGCCACACGTGTCCTTGCTTGTGCCGTGGCTGACGTGCTTATGCACGGCTTAGGCAGCTCATGGGCTTTCTGGCTCTGCGGTAAGATGTGTTCTGCTCTCACACGCATACACAGCAAAAGGACTAGCATGGCAAAGCCCAGGTATGGCCTGTAGGGGCAAAGGCTGGATCTACTCCTGCTGTCCAGCCCAGGCAAAGAGGAAGCCGGCGGGAGAGAGCTCCGGATAGGGGGAGCACAGCACACATCGCTGACTGCCCAGTGCTTAGTCCAGTTCCTGGCACACAATGGGCACTCGGGAGATGGCGTGTTCCATCAGACAAACAGACTCCGCCACCAGTTCTGGGTGGACTCACGTGTGATTGGGGCCCCGGGGAAGTCTTCACCTGGTGACATACTCCCCACCTGTAGGTGTGTTCCTCGCCCAGCGTGTTTGTTTCTGTCTTTATTTTATTCCTCTGGCGAGTCTGTTTTAAGGCTGGAATGGTTAAAAATAAAGGGAACTCACTTTGTAAACTAGAGTCTCTGGGCACATGTGAAGGACGGAAAATCAGAAAGCTGTCTCCAATGTGGTTACTTCCTACTATGACCATGATTAATTATTTATTGGCTAATAGTGCAGTATTTTCTCATGGTCATTCTTTGTGTGTGTGTGTGTGTGTGTGTTTAAATCCTCACAGAGGATATTTTTCCATTGATTTTAGAGATAGTGGAAGAGAGAGGGAAAGACAGAGAGGAATATTGATGTGAGAAAAACACATCAACTGGTTGCTTCCTGAACGTACCCCAACCAAGGCCAGGGAGGAGCCTGCAACTGAGGTACACGCCCTTGACCGGAGTTGAACCTGGGACCCTTGCACCTGCAGGCTGACACTCTATCCACTGAGCCAACCGGCTAGGGCTCATTCTTCTGTCTTAGAAGCGGACCATCAGTTTTAAGAATGCACGTGTGGCCCTGGCTGGTGTGGCTCGGTTGGTTGGAACGTCGTCCCAGGCACCACAAGGGTTGCGGCTTCAGTTCCCAGCCAGAGCACATGCCTTAGTTGTGGGTTTGACCCCTGGTTGGGCATGTACGGGAGGCAATCGACGGATGTTTCTCTTTCACATCAATGTCTCTCGCACTGATGTTTCTCTCTCTTTCAAATCAATAAACATATCCTCGGGTGAGGATTAAGGAAAAAACAAAAGAATACACGTGTGTTTCCATGAGCGATAATAAAGCTGCCTAATGAAACAATAAAACCTGCAACCTGCACACATATTCACTTTTCTGTGACCTGGGTCCCTGAGCAGACAGGCTGCTCACCCTGACAGGGGAAGTCTGCTCTGCTTTCCGACTGGGAGGAGACAGAAAGCCAGGAGTGGCAGCTCCTGGAGAGGATCCAGAATCCAGATTAAACAGATCTGGCTGGAGCGCAGTGCAAGCAGAAACCATGCCATGTTAAAGGTACATACTCCTGCCCTGATGGCCAGACGACCTGCCTTACGGCCTCCTCTGTGTGAAGGTTTTGGGGCTGGGCTCCTCTAGAGAGCGGGTGAGCCCAGGGTGAGACGGGATGGTCAGTACAACCCGCAACGCCGATGCCAGGATGCGCTGCTTGAACAAAGGACCATCGCACCCCTCTGCGTGGCTGGGCATGTGGGACGCTGTCCTCTCCCTTCTGGGGGGCTGGGACGGGCTGGAGGCCACTGGAGGGGCCGTGATGGGGGCCGGGCCAGGGCCATGCAGCCCATGGAGGGACCTGCAGGAACAGGGCGAGCAGCTTAGGAAAAGAGAAGACTGAGAGCCTTTTCCTTGAGAGCCATTTCCAATGTTTTAGGGCCAGCAGACTGACTGGTTCTGTGTAGTTTCAGAGGGCATGGCTTAGGAAACAGAGTGAAAATTACAAGGAGGCAAATTCTGGCCCCCAAGAGAGCAGGGTAACAACCCAAGGGAGAACGGCTGTCCCATGAGTGAGCACACAGGGGTTCCTCACCCGGAGGGTTCAGACGGAGGCTGGATGGTAGCTGTGTGGGAGGGCGGGGTGGGGCTGAGGTCAGTGAGCATTCTTGTGAGGTTATCAGAGAGGCTAAGAATCTCAAGCCCCTGGCAAAGACATAAAGGAAGCCCTCGGTCCTGAGTGACCGCATCAGGTTCTCTATGGAGACACTGGTGTGTGTGTGTGTGTGTGTGTGTGTGTGTGTGTGTGAAAGCAGCAGCAAGGAAGTGCTGGTCACCTCGGGAGAGCCCTTTCCCACCAACGCCCCGTGGAAGCCGAGGACAGGGGTGAGGTCCACGTGGCATCCAGCTCACACCACTGTGAACACACAAAACTGGGGGAGTGAACAGCGCAGTTCACAGGTAACGCTGAGGCCTCCGTTAGCCACAGGCACAACTTCTGCAAGACCACAGCTGCTCTGCCCTTCTTTCGTGGGGGAAGAGAGACAGAAGGAGGGGAAGAGAGGGAAGACAGGAAGGAATGTGGAAGGGATGTAGGAGAGGAGGTGAGGGCTCTGCTGTAATTTGCAAGTGCCCAGTCTCACCCAGGCTCCTCGCTGCCACTGCCACGCCACTATAGGCAGTCGCAGGCGACCCTGGAGGGCTGGGTAGTGCCATGGCGGGGGCACTGGGTTGGAGGCGCTGTGGGCTCTCTCCCAGCCTGCCTCTCATTAACCCTGGGGTCTCGAGTGAGCCACGTCGCCTCGGCTCGCGTTTCTTCCTGCAACGTGCAGGGTAAACTGGACTCCCTGCGGGGTCCTCCCCGCCCCCGGGAGCAGTGCATTGATCTGTGGCTGGCAGAGCCAAGGACCAGGGGCAAGGAGAACCACGATCCCTGTCATGCCACCTGTTTCCTGGGATTCTGAACAGCTTTGCTGCCCACCTGATGGGGATGTCCAACCCTAGGCCAGGGGGTTCTGGGGACGGGCAAGCTGGTGTGGAGGAGGGAGAGAAAGGGGGGGAGTGGGGAGGGCCAGGCACTCACAGCAGGAGGAGATGGGCACACTGATGGCCAGGACCACCCAGGCAATGTCCATCTTGCTCAGGCAGATGGTGGCTCTGTGCTGAGGCGAGTCCCCTTCGGCCACGTGGGAGATGTTCCCAGCTGGGCCCGGCTTCCAGGTCCCCGCAGGGACCAGGCGGTTGAGGAAGTTCCCTGTGGCCGTGGACACCGCTGTGGACAGAGGATGGGGCAGCCGGGCGGTCTTGCTGGGGGCGGCCACAGCCTCCTCCTCGGCTCGGGAGACAGTGCTTTCTGAGGCCCCGGGGGGGTGAGCTGGGGCCCGCGGGGCTGAGGGTGTCGCTGAGGATGTTCCCTGAGAAAGCCCCTCAGGAGGGGCTGAGACGCTGGCATGGAAGGCAGCCTGGGGGGGTCCCGGGGCGGCCGTGGAGCCCCCCGAGCTGGCGGACAGAGGCCTGCCGGTCCCAGCGGTGACAGTGAGCCAGGAGTCACTGTGGCTGGAGCTGTCGTGGGGGTCACCGCGAGGGCGCAGAGAAGGCACTGGGGCAGGTTGTGGGCTGGCGGGGGCGCCTGAGGCTGTGGCGGCGTCCGGCTGCCCTCCTGGGCTGGTGAGGGTAGGACCACCCCCCTGGTCTGCTCTAAGGCCCGGCGTGGCTTCCGTGCGCACCAAGGGGGTGGTGCCTGGTGCCCATGTGGTCCTGCTAGGCGCCGTGGCTGCGGCCACTGTCTGGGTCTGTGGCGAGGAGGAGTAATTCCAGGGGGTGAGGGTGGAGGGCTCGGGCTCCACGGACCCTGTGGCGTTGCCTCTGAAGACCTGAAAGGCTCTCGCCGGGGGCTGCTTCTGCCCCAGGTGAGCGGAGCTCTGATTCCTGCCCCGCGGGCCTTCCTTTCTTCCCGAGGGGCCCCCGAGTGCGGGCAGGACGGGGCGGGATGAACCGCCAGCCCCCCTGCGGGCAGAGCCGGGCGGTCTGGGGGGCCTGCGTGTGGCCCCCCGGGTGGGTGCTGGGCTGGGGCGGTTGGTGGCTCCAGGCGGCTTTGTCAGCAGGATGGTGGGCCCAGTCTCCCCCAGGGGGCGGCCCTCTGGGTGGGAGGAAGCGGTGGCCATGGTGGCAGGAAGGGGCCCTGTGCTCAGGGGGCCGTCAGCATGGCGGGCAGTGGCTGTGGCCATCGTGGTGGAGGCGGTGTTTGCAGGAGGCTGTCCCTCTGGATAGGGTGTTGCCGCTGCCACAGTGGCTTCGGCCTGTGAGAACGGCCCATCAGGACGGGGGCTCAAGGCCACCCTGGAGGGGGTGGCCACCAGGGCGGAGCGACTGGTGGAGCTGAGCGGTGGGGTCACCATGGTGCCGGGAAGCAGGACCTGAAGAGATTCCCTGGGAGATGGTTCCTGGGCAGCAAACGCCAGAGCTTCGGTCAGCGCCAAGGTCAGGAGGAAGCCTTGAGGGAGACAGAGGGCAGAGGTGAGATGCCTGGAGAGTCTGGGAGCCCGGGCCTTCCTAACCCGAGAACCTGTGACCCCGGAATTCAGGGGAAGCACCCCGGCATCCCCGAGGTCCGGCTGCTGCCCTGACCACATGGGGCCGGTCTGTTAGGGAGGTGCCACCAGGCCCTGCCAGGAGGAGACCCATCCCAGGGACAGAGCCAGCGAATGGCTGGGCCTTCCTTCCCCAGATGCCTCTGACACACCACCAGCCCGCCGCCCAGAACAGCGAGCGCCCGGGGCCTCTGCAGCCAGGAGGCTAAGGCCTGCTCCGTGGGAGCCGTGCTGGGTCCAGTGAGGACGGCTTAGGTGGGCCGAGCTGACCAGCTCCCTCATCTTGCCTCAGTCCTCCACTTAGGACCTTGCTCTTCAGGCCCCCTCAACAGCCAGGCAAGGAGGGGCTGCCTGCTCCTGGACCCTGGAGGGCACAGAGGGAACAGGGCAGCCTCTGTCCCTGAGGAGCTCCCACAAATCCAGAAGCAATCCTACAACACGCAGGGACGTCTCGGTGCCACTGAAGGGGTCAGGGGTCCAGAGGGGGAGGCCAGGTCGGTTGCCTGCGAGGCACCAGCACAGAGCCCCATGAACCGCCAGCCCCGCTGGGGGCAGAGCCAGGCGGTCTGGGGAGGCCTGCGTGTGGCCCCCCAAGTGGGTGCGGGGCTGGGGTGGCTGGTGGCTCCGGGCGGCTTTGTCAGCCTTCCCCAGGAGGGGTGGCCCAGGAAGGCCGCTGGCTTTACAGTGTCCTTGGTGACACCTGCGCTCCCTGTGGTGCTCACGCCGCTGAACTCTGTGGGAAATCACTGGTGGTGGCCAGACTTTTTGAGTAGAGGAGCCCTTTAGAGCAGTGGTCGCCAACCGGTGGTCTGCGGACCACTGATGGTCCGTGAGGTCCGAAAGGTTGGCGACTGCTGCTTTAGAGCATTAAAAGAAAGTCATGGGCTTTGCCCACTGGTCAGTGTGTAAAATGTACACACCAGTTCATTGAGAAAATGTACAAGGAGAAAAACATTAATTTAAAGACAAGTTGAAATATGTGTGGATTTTATTAATCACAACGGCATGTGTCCATCTTTAAAAATAATACTCATATACATGTGAGACAGAGGATCTATTCAGATGCTAGACCGGAAGACCAGCCACCCTTCTAAACACGGCCTGGACACAGCCGGCCTGCCCCGCCCGGGAGTGGCCTCTGAGCCTGATCCCGACCTGTGACTCCTGCTTGTTCCCACGAGCCCCTGGGTCCCTCTCTCGCCCCTCCTTCAGCCCTGCTGGCCTCCTGGCAATGGCGGAGCAGAAACCATTTCCATCTGGTCACTCTCTCAGGTCCCTCTCCCCACCACATTCCAGCCGGGCTGATGGCCAGCTCCTGGGACAGTCAGCGGAGCTGCTGACAGGGAAGGCAGGGGCCTGGTGAGCTTCCGGGGAGCAGAGAGGGGAGATCACTTCCTGGCAGGCCTTGGACCTGAGGCCCGGACCACCCTGGGGCCACCTCCAACTTAGGTGGGGCGTGCGGTCTTGGAGGGGACCAGTGTCTTCCTCACCAGTGAGGGGCTAGGGGAGGCTGAGGACTATAGCTCCAATAGAGACTGTAGCGCTCATGATCTCTAGGAACAATCTGCCCTAAACAATCTATTTTTTCCAAACATTCATTCGTGACGTAGCCCAGACATCAGCAGTTAGTCCTGAAAACTAGTTACGAAGCAGCTATCCCACCCCTGTCTTTCACTCATGATTCAGTCCTCAAACACTCGCTGGGGTAGAACATTGAGGCGCAGGGAGATTAAGTAACACGTTCGAGGTCTCACAGTATGAGAACTATTTGAAACAGGGCTGGATCTCACATGCATGTTTTTCCTGGTTAAACAGCACCAATGGCACAGGAAGAGGAAGAAGGGGATGGAAGCTGCATTCACAGAGGAATGTACTGCTGTGCTCCGACCAGTTCAGGCTCAGTTGCCTCCCCGCTGCAGCTTCAACCACAGGGTCAATCTAAGAACCGGTATCGAGGCCTCTGATGTTCTGAGGGACATCCTATATAATAAAAGCCTAATATGCAAATCGACCAAACAGAACAACTGGTTGCTATGATGCGTGCTAACCACCAGGGGGAAGATGCTCAACGCAGGAGCTGCCCCCAGCCCACAGGTCAGCTAAGGGAGGTGTGAGCAGGGCTCCCCCCGCCCCCCCCATTCGCCCCGCCAGTCGCCCTGCAGAGGGAGGCCACTGGCGGCAGCAGTGGGGGGTGCCAGGCCAGCCAAGGTGGGTGCCAGCAGGGGCCCACCCCCGATCGCCCCACCAGTCACCCCTCGGATTGGTCCTGATCGCCAGTCAGGTTTAGGGACCCTACCCGTGCATGATTTTCGTGCACCAGACCTCTAGTTCCATTATAAGCCCCTGCTTGGCTCCTGAGGGCCTTGGTCCAATATAAGTGTTGTTATGAACTGAATTGTGCACCTCTAAGTCCCCATGCTGACGCCCTAACCCCAGTACCTGAGTGTGAGTATTTGGAGACGGAGCCTTTAGAGAGGTGATTGGGATACAATGAAGCTATGGAGTGAGCTCTAATCCAGTCTGACTGGTGTCCTGACAAGAGGTGATGAGGATACAGAGAGCAGCATCAGGGATGCTCGAATACCTGTGCAGAGGAAAGGCCGCGAGGGGATACAGTGAGAGGGCAGCCTCGGCAAGCCAGGGAAGGAGGTCTTATTAGACTCCAATACTGTCAGCATCTTGACCTTGGCCTTCAGCCTCCAGAACTGTGAGAAAGCACATTTCTGTTGCTCAAGCCCCCAGTCAGTATGTACTTGGTGATGGCAGCCCAAGTAAGTGTCTTACATTAGAGACCCCTCCTCTCCTCACCCCCCAAAAAGAGAGGTGGAGGCAGGGGCTTGTGTGCAGGTAGTTCATTTGGGGAAGTGATCAGCCAAGGGGTCTGATCTGAGGTGAGTGAAGTGGGGAACATCAATCCAAGGGCAAGGTATGAGCTGATTGATTGGAGAGAGAGGGGAACTCACATTCACTGGGACCTGGGAGGAGCTGAGCAGACGCTCCTCGAATCATCCAGGTAAGAACAGCACACCCTGCAGCTCCCATCCCCACTAGCCCACGCGGCTCCACGGGGGCTTGTTCCACTGCACTTCCTTGCTCCTGCACCGCCCATGGGCCGAGTTAGAGAGGGGCTGTCTAGTCCCACCTGGGCCCAGCTGCTGGCTGCCATAACGGCTGGAGTTAAACTGAAGGGCTCAGAAGATTCCTGGGTGGATGCCAAGGACACAATGATCTTGTGGCAGCAGGTATGGCATTGCCAAGCTTTCAGAGAGCCCCCTGTCACTCCAGTGACAGGCCTGGGTGGGACCACTCTGGCCTCCAGAACTTTTGCAGCGCTATGGAGGCAGAGGGGTGAATGCACCCTGGTCTTTATAGCACTCAGGAAAGAAATTCCCCAGACTTTCCCACCCGGAATGTTCCAGGGGCTAAAATCCTCCCAGCTGGAAACATATGACTGGAACCCTGCTTCTGTCAGTCTCACAGTGTAAGAAAATCTGTTTGCCTCTGCACACCCTAAAGTCAGTTTTCTGTAGAAGGACTGTTCCGTGACCTCTTAGCCATTTCTTCTGTGGATGCAGAGTAAACCTCTGGTACAACGAGTGGATACGCCATCCTGGCTGCAAAGGGTTTTCACCCAGAGGGAGACATGTAGCTGTCATGGTGCAAGGGGCCCGGGAAGTAACTTGATGCAATGCCCTCATTTCCCAGAGCGGGGGAGGGAAGTGACTTGTCCAAGAACACACAACTGGTGGGGGCCAGAGCCTGGATCTTAGCTATTATTTCAAAGCAACTTTCCATTTGTATCATAAAAACTGCTACAGTGTCACAGTGCCCAAACACCTTCAACCTCCACTGTCACCTTCAGCATGGAAATCAGACCCGAGTTTACCTCTCCTCCTGGGCACGAAAGGTTAACCACTGAAGGCAAAGGGCAGCATACTGTCACAATAGCTGTGTAAGGCCTTCCTCTCAGCAGAGGCAAATTTTTACCCAAGGCCTGCTCACTCTGCTCCCCACAATAGGGGCTCTGGGCCTCTTTGCATATCATTTGCATTGTTTTGCATAATGGCCTCTGAGGTTCAAATTCCAAATATATAAGAGAGACTAAAACTAAAATCTAGCTTGACGTGCTTTAAATGTGGAACCGATTTTTAAAGCATGTCGGGATAAGGACGAGTGTGTGCGGGGTGGAAACCCACAGATTGATGGGAGCCCAGATGTCGACGTAGGCCTCCTCCTACCTAGAATTCCAATGCAGCCATGATCCCAGGACCCAGGGGGAAGAAAAGGCCCTGCTCCTTCTGTTTGTTTGGTCGGGTGCCCAGTGTCCATATTGGGCATGGCATTTGCATCTGGCAAAGGCAAGGAGGAAACTGAAGAGAGCCATGGCCTATGCATCACGTGCTGCTCGCAGGGCTGGGCCTGTGCCGGCACAGTCTTCACAACAACCCGATGAGGCAGGTGCTATTAGCTCCCTGTTGTGCCCGAGGAGAAACACAGGGAGGGGCAGGACCAGCCCACTCTCACTCAGCTGGGGAATAGTGGGCTGAGAGTTGAACCTGGCTGCCTGTCTCTAGGGTCTATCGTCTCAACTTTCTCTCAATGCCCACCCCGAGGGCTGCTGGGTACAATCAAATGCAACGACCCACAATCTTTTGGGAACTGATTTTCTATCATCGGTCTTTTGACTCTTCTTCCGTCTTACCTGTGTTCTTCTTTCTCCGTTTCAGGACTCTATAGGACACACTGGGTGTTCTTTGAACAATCCAGCCAATTAACTTTATTTCGCAACTAACAGGGGTGGGAGGAGGGGACTTGGAGTAGTACAGTGAGAGGGCTGGAAATCCCTGCTCTAATTTTCTCCTCTTCCCGGAGCTGGGTATCCCACTGCTTCATTAATTAACTTAGGTAAAATTTTTCTCTTAAAATTGCTTACTCATACATACCGGACACAGGGATACATTTTCCCTTACACACAGAAACAGAGTTCTAGCTCATTTTCCTTGTAATTTAAAACATGTTCTTCTAAGTAGAGCATCTCTCCCCATGTGATTTCTCCATTGCCTCTAAACCCCACGGCACCATTGAAGGCGTGTGAGAAGCCTTCTAAGCCACCCCCATCGGTAAGCAGCAGGCAGCTTGGCCCTCCCCATGTGTGGTATTTGCAAGTTCTTGACACTCCTCTCACCAGGAGGTGGAGTCTGTCTCCTGCCCGTTGAACCTCGGTGGACCAGTGTGACCCCCTCAATGAGCAGAACGGAGCAGAAGTGACGCCACATGATGCCCGAGGCCAGAGTAGAACGGGTCGCACGGCTTCTGCAGGTTTCCCTTGGGGGCCTCAGTCCCATGTAGAGGCTGCCGTGTGGAGAAAGTGGAGAGACCATGTGGAGAGTGAGAGGGGGCTCAGCTGCTCCAGCCCCAGCCAGGCCTCAGACTTCGTGAAGAGCCGAGTATGACCCCGGCCTACCACTGCTGGATGGCAACCACACAACAGGCTCCAAGTGGGAGCCCCCAGCTGAGCCCAGTCAACCCTAACCTTTGTGAATAAAGTAACTTACTCCTTCAGCCACTGTTTTGGGATGGTTTGTTGGCAGCCACAGATAACCAGACACTTGGAAATTCAGCTTCTGCGAGAAAAGAGTATCCACAGCATACCGAGTCTGACCCTCAGGGAGCCTGCTTCCTACAGGGCAGTAATGTACAATCTTGCCAGGAAACGAGCTTTTCTAATTTCAAGAGGATCGTCTTATGATTGGAAGGGACTTTTAATTAGGACTCGCTGATATCTAACTCTCTCACCTTATGGATGAGAAGGCGGAAGCCCGACACATTGAAATAACTTGCCCTGGCCCAGGCCAGCTACACAGGGTGAGGGCTGCGAGGGGCCTGGGCCAGCTCACTGCCTCCCAATCCCACTAACACCCTGCACTTACAGTGCTCTCCTTCCATCGCTCTGACCCCCGTATTCCGGGGGGCTCTGAATTTCAATGTCCCCTTTCATTTTAAAGACCAAACATAAATTCATTCCTTGGAGCAGTTTCTCTTACTCAGAAATACAGATATCTCATTTCTGCAGGGTAAGTTGGGTGACTGCTCTTAAGCGGTACTCATGCCTGTGACCCTGGCTTCTTTATGAAAGCGAGGAGTTTTGGGGACAAATCTTTGCTGCTGCCCTCTTTCCAGGCAGCCACATCCCAAATGTTCCCTTCCATCAAGTCTTGTTGGGCATGTGGTTCTGATCACAGGGCTAAAGGTCAGGTTCTGCTTGGTGCTTACAGTTACCTGAGGCCATCACCTGGTTCCAGAAATGTCTGGAGATCACTGACTCAACAGTTGAATGGATGAGGTTTATGACTGTGTTTCCCAGAGTACAATCTCAAAGCACTGCAAGCAAGAAATCCATGTGAGATGGACCCAGGTGCCCCAGACACACCCGTGACCTCTGGCTGTGAATTTACCTTGTGCTGCAGCTCTGGGGCTGACGGATCATAGCTCCCTAACAAAGACACATACATGCACGCGTGAACAGACACACACACCCCACAGGCCCTCTCCTGGGAGCAGGAAATAGGCAAAAATGATAAGTTTGCTGCCCAAGACTTCCCATCACATCCATGCTAACACAGGGTTAAGTTATTTGTCTACGGCCAAAGCAGCCACCAGGTAGCCGTGCTAGAATTTAAAACCCAGTTTCTCTGACCCTGGATGCTTGAGACCCTAGGGACAGAGATTTTTGATCCAAAGCAATGTCCCACGTGAGCAGGGGAGCGCTTTATGCAGACAGGCAATGACATAACAGCTGTGGTGATCCCAATTAAAAACACAGCTCCCAGTGAGCGGTGGGTCTGCGTTTCCTTCCCTGGGACCTGGGCGGGTGGTGACGATGGCTGCGGAGATGCTATGTGACTGCTGAGGCCAGGCATAAAAGCGACAGCTCCTGCCCGGTCCCTATTTGTGGTGCTTGCTCTCAGAGGCCAGCACCACACTGTGAGGAGCCCATGAAGAGGCCCAGGTGGAAGGAACGGAGGCCCCTGGCCTTCAGTCCCAGCTAGACTTCCAGGGGCAGCCAGCATGACTGCCGGCCATGGGATGAGCCACTTTGAAAGGGGGTCTTCCAGCCCCGGTCAAGTTCCCCCAGTGGGTCTCGGTGGAGCAGAGGCAAGGGCTCCCTGCCCAAAGGACAGATTTATGAGCAAAATGAATGATGAGTATTGTTAGGCCACGAAGGTTTGGGGTTTGCTAGGCAGCAACAGTGACGGGAACACCCTCCGTGTAGAAGGGAAGTGCTGCTCGTCCAGTGGCCACTCTGGGGTTCGACACCAGTCTCTAGTGCCAGAGCTCAACAGGCTAATTTGGATTTGGACCCCCTACTGGCCTCTGCTCCTGCCCAGACTCAGGAAAGGTAAATACCCAATTCTGGGCTCTTTCTACAGCATCACGATTGCTCTGTCTACAGCTTCCAAGGAAGAAAGGAGCAAATGTGTCCTAGGAGTGCCACGAAGCTTCTGGCGTGAGTGCGCTTTGTGGGCTGGGAGGAGGCTAGAGGCTGGTGCATGGAGCTCGCATGTTGAAGACATGACTTTAATATGTGTATGCATGCAGTATATGTATAGAGCATGTGGAGCCCACACATTGAAGACATGACCATTTCCTTCTTGGAGCTGCCAATTTACAAGGGAAGAAAATCAACTATGACAGCAGCACAAACTCACACAACAAAGATGTTCTCTCAAAGACTTTCCCCAAACAATGAGAATGAGAGTCAGAATGAGATGCCTGAAAAGGTCAACTCGGCTTCTAATAAAAGAACAGGATCCTTAGCATTCAGGGAACATCTCGCTGACATCACAGGAAAGAACACAAATGCACCAGTCCAGGCTGCCTGTGTTCTCCCAAATAAAAGGAAAAGGCTCGTAAAAATGTTCCATGCTTTACAGCACAAAACCCAACAAACACTACCTCAGCCAGCTGGTCAAGGTCAACGCCAACAGCGATGAAGTCACGGCGAGTACCCTTTATAGGAAAGTGGCACTTAACCTTGGCAGTTTCCCGTCATCAAACCCACAGCCCCGGTCTAATCATAAGGAAAACACTTAGCCCAATTAAGGAATATTCTAGAAAATATCTGACCAGTCCTCCTCACAATTGTCAAGGTCATGACAACAAGGAAAGGCCAAGAAACTGTCAGAGCTACAAGGTACCCAAGGAGACATAACGACTCAATGTAATGGGGTCTCCTGGATGGGGTCCTGGCACAGAAAAAGGACATGAGGGAAAAATGAAGACAATGTGAATAAAGAATGGACTTCATTAAGTAATAATCTATCAGCTTCGTTCCTTAGTTGTGACAAATGCGCCATAGCAATGTGAGATGCGAGCAGCAGAGGACACTGGGTACAGGATATATAGAAACTCTCTGATTTACCTTTGCAAGTTTTCTGCAAGCTTCACATTATGCCAAAGTTAAAAAAAAATGGAAAAAATTGTTCCACAGAGATGAGACAGCAGGGACAGGGTGAGGACATCCAGGGGAGGTCCTGGAAGGGGACTTAGCTGAAGGGAGGTTTGCAGGCAACTTTGCTAGCTCCCTGGGTGAGATCTGCACTCACAGATCCACTTTGGATCCTACTTAGAGAAGGAGGAGGAAAATTCCATGAACGTGGCTGCCTCAATCTATATTCCACCTGAGTCTCACCTTTTCTAATATTCGCAGAGCCAAAGCGTGGAGCATGGGGGTGAAATGGTCAGGGAGTCTAACAACCGGAACACACTGTTTTTTAACCTGTTCACATTCCAACGGAGGGGTCAGGGTCAGGGCTACCCATGTGATATAAACAGTTACGACCTTCTTGACCAGGGAAGCGGCTGCATGAAAATCAGAGCGTCTTTATCTTCACCAAGGGCGGCGCTGCCCTGACCCTCACACATGGAAGCTAGACAAGGTGTTGGTACGGACACATCCATCCTCACTGGGCACTCCTGCCCACACCCCTTTCCTGCTAGGAACCCATCTTGAACTGTCACTGTGTCGTGACAAGGTCAGGGTCCCTCACCTCTTCTGGACAGAAACTGGGCTCCCTGCCCAGTGCCCGCTGTTCCCATCCATGTTGGGGCCCATCTCCCCATAGAGCCCTCGGTGGCAAGGCTGGAAGGCATGGGCCTGGGGTCAGTGGGATGTAGGATCAAGCAGGCGAGCTATGGGACCTCAGGCAAATCAGTTCAGCTTTGCTTTCCTCAGCTGTATAATAAGGATGATAATGCCTGACTTTAGGCCACTGTCAGGGGTGGGAATATGAGACTGAGGGGCGAGAGGTCCCACATAGTGCCAGGTATGCATCAGGAGGTAACTGTGGTCTTAGTTTCTGCTGCCTTTAGGGGACTCCCTGGGGCTGGGAGGTTCCTGAACACTGAGAGCCCCAGAACAGCGCTCACTGTCTGACTTGCATTAGGAGCACAGTTTTCTGAAAACTGTGAGAATAAAAGAATACTTAATTAAGTAATTCCACACACTTGAGTTATTTGCAGCAGAATGCTTACAAAATTATAGATACTTATTTCTTTGTAGACAATGTCAACAACAGAAAGCAGCAAGTAATGTACGTTCGGTGATGTGACAGTATGAGTGTGTGTGTGTGCATGTGTGTTATTTGTCCCATTTATACTTTGCTTGTTTCAGTGATTAACAACCAGTTCAAACATCCAGCCCGTCTGGCGGACAGAGACAGGAGAAGGCTGAGATGGACCCACTTCCTGCACATCCCTGCCAAGACCCTAGCCCACGCCGTGCCCACGCTGAAGGTTCCATTTCTGCGACATAAGCAAACTGACCTTCATTTCCTTCCGAAGTTATAAAGGGCTGGGTGAGAGGGTTTGCCAGGACTTGGGTTGTAGGGACGAGCCCCATCCAGCATTGGCTTCCTGGTGCAGGGGGCATGCTCTGGAAGGTTCTGACGAGAGTCATGGGGAAGGAGGACAGACAGGAGGACACTAGTGGAAGGCAGCCCCATCAAGGGCCCGGAAGTCCACGGCGTCTCCTACAAACCCAATAACAACGCCTCTGTGCAGAGCCCGCAGACCCGCCCAAGAGGTCTGGTCCAGTGCGCTCCTCACCCGAGGAAGCCCCTGGACAGTCCTGGGACCCACGCACACCAGTGTCTGTCTACCCCTCCTTCCAATTCCCCAGAGGCAGGAGCAGGAGAAAAAGACACAGGCCCTGGCCTGTTGGTGCCGAGGGTCACCTACTAAACAGAGCACTGGGGCTGTTCACCTGACACCCTCTGCGGTTTGCTCTCAGTCTGAGTGACATTTCTTAGCACCCCTCCTCCTCCTCACTAAAGAGCTTGCTGAGGAGGTTGAGGAGGCTGGCAGGGCTGGTGGCCGTGTCTGAAAGGAGGGTGGGCAGGCAGAGGCCCAAGTGGAGGCTGACGGCAGAGAAGGCTGTCTGCTCTCTCTGGCACACAGCTCGCCTGCTCCCGAGCCCTGTAATATTCTCCCGGAGCGTCCTGCAGGGCTGCTTGGTATTCTCCCAGGCCCAGCGGGCAGCTGGCTGCAGGCTGTCTGGCACTGCCCTGTCGGCTGCCAGAGGTTCACTGTCTGCCTGGAACAAAGCGGCTCAGGCGACACAGCTGTGCATCCTCGTGAAATGCCTGATTCCCCATTTCAAGGCAGGATGCCCGTACTCCAAGGTATAATTTAGGTTTTGAGCACAAATTAGATTTCACAATTGAATTTGGAAAGCAGCCTCCCAGTCTGTGTGCTTGGGGACTAAGGCTTTCCTCCCCCTCATCCCGACTTCTCCCAGTACTGATGCTGCTACTACCACTAATTCTAAATTTGCACTTATGGGGACCTACCGTGTACCAGGCACTCAACTAAGGAGTCTTACATTTCATCTTCATTTTCACAAAACCCCATGAAGTAGAAAAGAAGAAATCTTAGTCCATGTTCTATATGATTATAAGGGTACCCACCCTCCACCTCTTTATTATTCTCTTTTGGGGTATACATATATGGATTTAGATGCTTGCATAATTCAATGTAAACATGGAGGAAACACTAATAAAATCTTGTCCAAGTCAAGCCAAGGAGACAACAACAAACACAAAGAACATGGAGGACATGAGGGAAGGTGGGCTATAATCCAGGACTATGCTGAATGGAGCAGATTTTATTGCGGCCATTTGACAGGGGGCCCATGAAAGCTGGAGGAACCCAGGAATGCTTCCTGGAAGAGGAGAAACCTGAGTTCTCTTTTATCATCCCACCATTTGTTCACTTCTTCATTCACACATTCTACACATATTTATTGAGGGCTAAGTGGAGTGTGGCATTGTGTTTTCCAGAGAAACTACCATCATGATCTCAGCCACAGAGATGGCTGCTATTACCTCTTTCCCCACCACGGGTAATAAAATGCAGATTGGCAGATAAAATTCTGAAAAGTCAGTTTATCCATGGGTGGGAAACACTAATGAGCATAATAATACACATTTATTAAGCATCCATTTTGTTTGCAGGTATTTTACTCCTATAAATAGATCAATCATAAAAACTTGTGAGGTGGGTCTTGTTCCCCAAAACTGAGGTTCAGAGAGGTTACTAGATTTATTCAAGGTGGAGCCAAGATGCAGACGTAAATACTATATTTCTATTTTTCTTTACTCTCCTTCTCTGCCTCTCCTTCTCTTCTCCCAGCTATGGACATTGCCCGCTGCAAAAACCCATTAGTGGCAATTCTTGATGACCTCTGCTCCCAGTAAGCTCATCACCTGATCAAAGGACTCCTAGCTTCAGCAGGGCTTAGAGCAGATAAGCAGAGTCAGGCTCCTGAGGGCTGTTCCACGCTGGCCTGGCTCCAGTCCACACTCAGTCCAAACTCTGCCACTGAACTGAACCCAAGACAATAATCAGGATCAGGACTGAAGCACATCCCTAAAGGGTTCTAATCCCCAGGCGGAGTTCTAATCCCCACAGCCCAACTGGGATGCTGTCTTTGTAGATACCCTCCTTCGAAGGAGAAAGGCAGCTGCCCCTACCTGCCAGGCAGGGGGCAGGGCAGGAGCAGGGTAGTTCCTTGCCACTGAGATTTGCTTAGCTGTTCTTCCCTTACTCCACAGCCACAGCTGCCAACAACTCAGGTACCCAAGGCACATACTGGTTTCCAGCCCAGAACTCCAGCTGGCTGGGATAAACACAGCACAGATGCAGGCAGGGTCTCTTCATTTCTCTCCATTTCTCTGGGGCTCCCACACTGTCGGCAGGGACTTAGCCTGTTTATAACAACACTAGAGATTGATGTGACCCATCTTCCAGTTACGGAACACCCTTCCTCCTTCACGGCTTCCTTTTGAGGGAGGCATTTCTTTCTTTTTAAAGTTAACTCTATTGATGTATGATTTATATGTTTAAAACCCACACATTTAAAGTGTGCAGATTGCTGAGTTCTGGCAAATGTACACAACTGTGCAGCCACCACCATAATCAAGATATGGAACATTTCATCTCCCTAGTAGGTTCCCTCCTGGCCCTCTGCAGTCAAATCTCCCCGACACCTACTGTAGGCAAAAAATGATCTGATTACCATCACTATTGGTTGGTTTCATCTGTTCTAGATTCTCACATAAGTGGATTTAGATACCATGTTTTGTGTCTGTGTCCGGCTTTCACTCAGCATAACATCTGTGAAATGTATCCAAACAGCTGTGGAATTTGTCCATTTGCTGCCTGTCTCAGTGGTTTGTCCTTGTTTATTGCTGAGTAGTATTCCATTAAACAGACATGCTCCAATTGGTATACTCATTCATCTGATGCTAAACATGCGGGTTATTTCCAGAGAAGGACTGTTATGAACAAAGGTGCTATAAACATTTGTTTACAAGTCTCTATATGGACATATGTTTTAATTTCTCTTCAGTAAATACCTAGGAGTAGAACTGCGGGGACATATGGTCACTGTATACTTAAGTTTGTTAAGAATTGCCAAAACTGTTTCCCAAAGTGGTTTACCATTTTAAATTTGTTTTCAAATTTAATTATGTTGATTGACAGATTGATTCATCTATTGTTCAGGTAACAGAGTACATTGGCACAATCCAAAAGTCAAAATGCAGGAAATAAATACAGTGAAAGTCTCCCTCCCAGCTTCACTTCTCCTGAAGGTGAGTGGTGTTAGCAGTTCTTTATGGACCTTCCAAGAGATAATTGAAACATTCACAAGCAAACACTTCACTGCATTTCCCCTCCCACTTTTTATACAGATGAGTGTGTCCTGGGCATTCCTGGGTTTACTTAATAACATATCTTGGATCCTGTTGAAGAGCCATTTCCCACAGTGTGTTCTTGAAGAACTCTATACCCACCAAGTGCTCTGTGAGAAAGGGGTTCCCGAATAAACTTGGGAAAACGCTGCACACGTCAGCTACCTCTCAGAAAATCACAATGCATGTTTGCTCACCCAAGGCTATAAGAGGTTCCATAATTAAAAAAGCAGGGTTTCCAAAATTATTTGAACTGAGAATCCTTTTCTTTGCAGTAACACCTATCTAACATTTTGCACAACTAGAATTCTGCAGAATACTCTTGGGGAAGCACTTAGTTAGAACAGGAGCCCACAAACTTTTTCTGTAAAGGGCCAGAGAGCAAGCATTTTAGGCTTTGTGGACATGGTCTCGGTCACAATTACTCAATTCTGCCATTGTAGTGTGAAAGCAGATGTAGACAAGATGTCAATGAACAGGTGCGGCTGTTTTAATAAAACTTTATTTCCAAGAAAAGGCAGCAGATTGTAGCTTGCAATTCCTGACCAATTACCGTTTCAAGTGTTTTTTCAAGGCCTTCCATTTATGCTACTTTCTCCCTACATGCCCATTGCCTTCCCATCCAAACTAACCATCCACCTGGAAGGCGATGGGAATGGAGAAGAGGCATGGCCCAAAGCAAAGGAAGGAGGTGGGAGTGGGGAGAAGGGAAGGGTGAAAGGGAATTGTGGGGAAGGTGTCCTGGAGGAAAATCAGCACGGCTAAAGGCTGACTGAGCAGCTGTCCGATCTGAAATGTCCTCCCTATCTGTTTCTCTTCTCCTTCCCCCTTCTCTGCTCAGTGCCCAAAGCATCCACCTGCTCATGGTCCATCTGATTACATAAATGTTCAGTGACGGGACGAATGCCTCTGGATTCTGGGCTGCATTCAGCATCTCCATCTGTAAGTTCATAGAATCCCCAAGGTGCCATTACAGTGTCCTCCTTCTTTGTTGTTCATGGCAAACCCATCTGAGGATGCATCAGCTGGGGGGCAGACTTGTGATTCTGAAAGTGAATGAGCATGTCTTCTCATGCTAATAAGGCAATAGATATAATGGTTATCTAAGGAAATTCTAGCTCTTTTGTTTTAAGTGCCATATTTCATTAATTATACGAAGCAACATACTATTGTTTCATGCACTAATCGGACAGAGTAAATACTGCCAATTAAACTATGACAATGCTTTCTTACATTTTCAATTTTTATTCTATAATTATTGAAAGAGCTCTTGGTTGTGGGGGGTAGGGGAGGTCGGGGGGAGATCAATGGGGGAAAAAAAGGAGACATATGTACTACTATTTGTAATACTTAAAACAATAAAAAAATGGTAAAAAAAAGAAAAAAAGAAAAAAAAAGAAAGAGCTCTTTTAGACTTATCTAGACACTTTTTTTTAACGTGTATCTTCATTTACATCACACCGTGTGCAACTGCCATCCCTCTTGCAAAGCATCTCAGCAAGAAAACACATCCCACTGTCAGCGGCTCTGTGAGTGTCTTCGTCCCTTTAGTGCCATAGAGAACTTGGTTGTTGTTCGGCCAATGGAATGGAGACCATTTTACAAGGATGAACATTTGTTCCACAAATACCAAGATTCTATCCTGTGGCTCCACTTTGATGCCCTCTACATCCACAACAACTTTTGGCTTCAATGATGAGTCACAGTGAATCTTTGTGAAGGCATTTTAAACAGCAGTCAAATAGGCATAATACCAATGATGCATTTGCCATGAAAGGGAGATTATGAGATGAACCACCACAGCCCACATTCGCCCGTGCCTGGACGATGGGAACTATGTCACAAGTGCTATCTGGCCGGCAGAGACCATGAGATGCACTCTGAGTTCAGAGATGCGAACATGAACAGAAGTTTTCCCAACAGCATCACCTAGGCTCTAGGTCCTAGAGAAAGAGGCGTGCTTAAACAAAGTCCTGCTTCCAGACTCTAGGAAGCAAAGGAAAAACCAACAGCCTCGAAGCGCAGGACATGGGAGCATTTTTCTTCTGTGCAGCCATTTCCAAATGCTGTGCAGTGACACAGAGACACTTCCAGCCAAATGTCTGCGCCCTGGACGGGAATGGGTCGAACAGTGGAGTTCCTGCGGGTCCTCACTTGGAATGAATGATCCACAAACTGTACCTTTGGAGTGAATGACCCACACTTGCCCTCCCTGCTGGGAGCTCAAAAAGGAACTTCTGGTTTACACCATGCATTATGCATGAGGATGCAAGGTGCTGATCATTTTAAAGTAGAAAAATCAGAAATGAGTTACAGTTTTTTTTTAACATGCGCTTAGCACATATGCCAAAGGAATGTGTAAAGGAAAAAAGCAAAATTAGAAATTTATATCTGTGTAAAAATGTCTATATGACATTTAAAGATCCAACCAATGACTGCTGCAGTTACGAGGCTGCTTGGCGCCTTACGCAGCTCTGAGCTGGGCTCGCCAGCGTCTGTTTGGCAGGGTGGGGGCTGCAGGGAGCTAGTGAGGCGTGGGTGCGTGTGGAGTGGCAGGGGAAGCACCAAGCCACACTGTGGGCCACCTCTCTCGGTGAGGGAACTTTTGACTCTCCTGTCTGAGGTTTGGACCCAGGTCTGTCTGATTCCAAGCCCCTGTTCCTTCCACTTTCCACTGTTTCACAGATGTGCTGCTAGAATCCAATATCAAAACCTTAATACTTGTGTTCTGTACAACTCCTTGTATTGTAGTAAACAAGCTTCCCGCCGAAACTCCCCTGGAGAGAGGGCTGAGGGAAGTGATGCTCTGGATGCCAGCTCTTCCTTCTGTGCCCCTCCAGCCTGGCAGGTGTCTGTGAGATGCCTGACAGGATTTCTGGGTGGCTTCGATGAGTCTGAATCTCCAGATGCAACCCCAGCTCAGAGCCTCACTGGCACACACCTGACGTGGTGTATGCCATGCTCCCACCACAGACACGGGCGTCCAAATGGATGTAATGTGTTTCTGACGTATGCCTTTCATGCTCTTAAAAAGGCTTCCAGGTGGTTTACAACAGGATGGACACAGACATGAGTCTTGTAGCATAAAATTTCCGGTCAATACTCCATAGAGGAGTATGAACTGAAGCAGAGGGCGGAAGCAAACGCAACAGGGAGCAGCAAGAGCCACCTGTGAAATCCCATGCTGCTCACCCTGCCTCCTGGGTGCTCATTGCTAAGCAACCTTAAAGGGCATGGGCAAATCAATGCTTCTCCAGAATGTCAAAAACAAAATCTGGGAGCGGGCATGTGTCTGCCTGGTGCCTGTGAAGGAGAGTAGGGAAATGGGCTGCATGATTACCCTGCACAGTAGGCAGGACACACCACCATTCTGGTTCTGAAAGGAGGAGCCTGACCACAGCAACTGAGCCGACCGTGAACTCCTCTGCTGGCTCCTCGGCTGGCTCCTTGGCTGCCTTCCCGTGGGGAAGAAGTGATTACCTCTTCCCAATTCAAATCGCACACCTAGTACTTCTCTGTCAATATAGAAGCCCAAAGGAGACAGAGTTGGGGCGGACCCCACACGCCCACCTCACGTTAGATTAAGGCCCTAACTCTGTGGTCGGCAAACTGCGGCTCAAGAGCCACATGCGGCTCTTTGGCCCCTTGAGGGTGGCTCATCCACAAAATATCACGGCCTGGGCGAGTCTATTTTGAAGAAGTGGCATTAGAAGAAGTTTAAGTTTAAAAAATGTGGCTCTCAAAAGAAATTTCAATCGTTGTACTGTTGACATTTGGCTCTGTTGACTAATGAGTTTGCCGACCACTGCCCTAACTGATGGAGTCAGTGATGAGCAGACGGTGCAAAGCAGACACAGATGCGGCAATCCTTGTGGGTCTCCCTGGCTTCCAGTTCCCTGGTGGACAGGACGGGTCTGATATCTGAGGTCGCACGAGATTGTGTTGTGTCACTGCTCTGGTAGGCTTGGATCTTTCATCTTCATTTTGGAAGAACTAAGACTAGCAATGTATATGTTTCCATTTCAGAAAGCCTTACAAAGAACAGGCTCTCCTAACTCTAAAGCCCAGGTAAGCATCAGATTGCTCTCCATATCTCCAGCTCCATGGGGGTTGGGGTGGGTGTGCCCTTTTTAACAGACTCGTCAAAGGCACACTTACTTATTTTTCAACAATATAACTCCTGAATATATTCATGTGTGATTGTTTTTTGACTTTCCAGTTATACTCCCCTTTTATTTTTTATTTTCCTTTTCATGCTTTAAGTATATTTTGCCCTTTTGATTTTTTTGAGCTGAATTCATAGGTCACTTATCTTCATTCTTTCTCATTAAATGATGAAAGCTCTCAAGGGTATGAATTTGTTGTCTGAATTGAGCCTTAAGGTTTTTTTTTCTTTGCTTTTGCATTCAGAATTTATTACCAATCTACCTTCCTTCAACCTTTACATGTGCTTTGACCATTTCTATAAAATATTAATCACCTTTCATCCTCAAGCGTTGACATGTAATTTTTGCACTGCTGTTATTTTCTATGCAAACTGTATTCAAACTTTTCAATGTCTCTAATACCTAATACTTACTTAAGATTTTATTTTTATCTATCTATCTTATCCTCACCCTTAGATACTTCCCCTCCCCCTCACAATTTTTAGAGAAAGTGGAGGAGGAGAGAGAGAGGAGAGAGAAACATCTATGTGAGAGGCACACATAATTGGCTGCCTTCCACACATGCCCTGACTGGGGCACAGGATTGAACCTGCAACCCAGGTACATGCCCTTGACTAGGAATCAAACCTGCCACCCTTCCATGTAGAGGTCAATGCTCTAACCACTTAGCAACACTGGCCAGGTCTTATTTTTTATTTCTAACCCTGGCTTTTATTGTACCAAAAACTCATTTTATTTATTTTTTTACTTTATTGAGGTTTTAAAATTTTTGGTCCGGTATAATTTCTTAAAAATAAATAATCCATGGATATTTTAAAATAAGAGTATATTATTTGTAGGGCACAAAGTTTGACATATAAACTATCAAATTAACCTTATTAAGCATATTTAAATCCTATTTATTTCTAACTCCGTGATTTACTGATGACTAAATATGGTATACTACTTTTTCTACAGTTGTGTTTCTTTCTAGCTTTTCTTTGTCTTCTAATAGCTTTTGCTCTCTATTTCTATGCTGTGTTGTAGTACATTCTACATTCATTGTAGATCACACCTTTTATAAAACAATCCTCTTTAGCCCAAACTTTCCTCCCTTGAGTTTTATTCTAACCAGTATTAATATTGCCATTCCTATGCTATTTGGCCTCTTTTATTTGTTTTTATAATTTAAAAATATATTCTGTTTTATTGTTGTCCAATTTTTCTATGCTTTTATTTGTAAATCTTTTGTGACACTGTGCTTTAGGTGAATAGAGCATATAGCTATATTTTGTTTTAGAGGAAAGTCTTTGTCATCTAGTAATGGACTTTAATCTATTGCCATTTATTGACATAAATGTTGTTAGATCTTATGTCTCTCATCCTATTTTATGATTTCTATTTTGTTTGTTGTTTTAGTATTTCAGTACTTGCTCATTTGTTTTTAAATTATATGTACTGCTATGTTCTGCCATGGCTATATTTCTCTAATTATCCATGCCAAAAACAAAACTTTGAATCTCTCCCTCATCTTTCCACCAATCCCACTGAAAACGGGAAATTTATCAAGACGGGTGAGCCACATATATTTCAGCTTCTAAACAACTGTACTTAAACAATGTTTCAAACAATTACCAGCAAAAACAGTCAGTTGTTCTTAATTATTCAACCGATTCAGCGATTTTCAGTGTGCTGTGACACACAAGTGTGCCACAAGAATTTTTAAAACATGTAGTACCTGACTATTTATTCTGGGACACTGACCTCTTTTCCCTTAGACTATCAAATAAGAAAATGACAATAGCCAACACAACAATAGCTGTCCTGGTGTCAATGTCCTGTCTTGAACCATAAATATATAGGTCATATAATAGGAGTTCCATCTTATTGGTCACATCTCATACTAAAGTTGCACTTGATTGGTTAATTCTTGGTACCAGAAATCCTTATATACAAGTATAGGCATCTGATTTTTAAAAGTCACTTTGGTAAAAAAAGGATAGGTAATTATTATTATTAATATTTTCAAGTCAATCAAAATCATAACTAATTTTTTGTCCAGTTGACAAAAATATATTTTTTAGTGTGCTGCAGAATTTCAGTAATTAGTTTATGAGTGCCATGAGATGGAAAAGGTTGAAAATCACTGTACTAATTGAATTTTATAACTAATTATAATTTTATGTCAGGGACACTGTGTATTGATTATACTTGAAATGTCATTTAAAAATAAAAAACCGCTTGAGAACAAATCATAAATTAGCAGATTTAATTCTATTTAATTACCATAAAAGAACTGGTCATAATTTCCACTTTCTATTTTCCTCTGTTACAGCCTGAAATAATAAGTTCAGAGCCCCTCACTATATTTAGCTTCCAATTATCCCCAGGAAAGAAAGACACCAAGAATTCCTTCTGCTTGGCTGGTGTGGCTCAGTGGTTGAGCATCGACCAGGAGGTCAGGGTTCATTTCCCGGTCAGGGCACATGCCTGAATTGCGGGCTCGATCCCCAGTATGGGGTGTGCAGGAGACAGCTGATCAATGATTCTCTTTTATCATTGGTGTTTCTATCTCTCCCTCTCCCTTCCATTCTGAAATCAATAAAAATATATTAAAAAGCAAAACAAAAAGAATTCCTTCTCCCCCAGGACCATGACTCATCAGCCCTATTCACCCACCCACTCCTGCTGGACAGATCCAGTCAGTGTCCTCCTGGCTGATCCCATGTCCATGGCTTTGCTCTGGTTACATCCATAGTGAGCTTTTCCACCCACCCATTTTTTCCCCCAAAAAGCTGTGCTCAAATCTCACTGATTTTCCTGACAACTTGCTTCTCAGACTGGCCAAGAAAGTGAAAGTGGTTCTGCTTATTGGATCTCACTTGCTGTCTTATAATAACTATTTATGTGTGCCAAATGTCTCCTCAGTTTGATTATGGGATCCTTCAGGGCCAAAATACTCTTATAGTTCCATCCTGGGATTACTTGTTTTCATGGGAAGAGTTCAAAACTCATCCACAGATGAGGGCCAGGAAGTCAGGGTGACACTGCCAGCTAAGGAAACAGAGGTTTCCACTGCCAGACCCGATTCTCACTCAGTGACTTCCAGAAACTTACTTCTCTTCTTTGGACCTACACAATGAAGGTGAGCTCCAAGGCCACTCCAGAAGTTAACATTCTAAGACTAATAGTCATTTTGTAAAGGAGGAACTGAGTCATAGCCCAGAGAGAGAAAATGACTTGCTCCAGTTCACAGAGTTAATTAATGGCCCCGTATAATTAGGAGTTCAACCTCCTGATCCCCAGCCTGCCATACCTGTTTCAGAATGCCCTTGACTCACCCAAAGCAGCAGCATGGAATCTCATCAGGACATAGTAGTACGCTCATTGAAAATACAGGGGTTGCCTTGCTAAGAAACTAAACTCTCTAGAAAGATAGAATTGACCCAGAACTTTGAACATTTATTTAAACATATTATTTATTTATAAATAATTATACAGTTACTTCTCCATTTCAGCTCCCAGGCACCGATTCCTTTTATGCCATGGCAAAGGCTAGTTCTTGTTTCTCTCTCTTAAAAAAAGTCTTATTCTTGACTTTAGAACAGTCTGCCAAGCTCTGTTGTCCCTGACATGTTTTTGATTTTTCCACTGGCTCATATCTTTTCCACAAGAAAGACAAATTATAGCAGAGGCACATTAACTTCTTTGGACCTCTGTTTCCTTATCTGTAACCAAAAGGTGTTGAAAAGAATATTCTCTAAAGGTCTCTCTGACTCTAAGAGCATTTGAATGAAGAGGCAGGAGCAGAGTAAGGACGGTGAAGGGAAAAGCACTGTTTTACCCTAGTTTCCCCCCAAAAAGAAGTCTGAGACATGGCTTAACTGAAGTTCACTGAGCAGAGTGATTTCAGGGAACAGGTGCAGGGGACTAACTGAAAAGAGTGAAAAGCAAAGGAGAGAAGAAAGAACATCAAAGATTGTGTTGTTGAGTTGATCGCCACTAAGGATAGTGGGGTTCAATCTTGCTGGGGACCCTCGGAGAAGCTGTGTGGAATGTCCTCACTGTCCTTTGAAGGGACAAAGGAAGAATCTGTCCACTGGCTCTGTCCCTCATTAGCGAAAGGATGTTAACGTGCTCACACGTCAGGAGTGTGCACACAACAGAGGGCCGCATGGTCCCCGCAGTCATCCCACAAGGCCATGGCAGGGAAGTCAGGGCAGAACCAAGAAGATGTGGAGTCGGCTAAGGCAAGTGCTGTCTGGTTACTTCTCTACATGTCTGATTCCTGCAGCCACAGCTAGAGTAAAAGGTGGACTGAGAGGAGGGGAGAAGGGTGGGCTGAGGGGAAGTGAATTAGGGCTTGAGGTCCTTAGACCTAACTCGGTGCCTGGGTGACCCACATAAAAGGAAAATTCAATCAGTTTGGGTGGACTGAGAGATAATGATATTTCCCAGAAGGCTTAAAAGTAGGGGGCAAAATATCATTCAAAGCAAGATGGTATTAAACACGATAACATTATTTCTCTGCTCAAAACCCTTTAGAGCAAGAGTCCAAGTCTTAATGGCCATCAACTTTTCCTCTGACATCTTTCTTTCCTGTCCCTCCCTTTCCCTGCTCCAGGCACACTGACCTCCATGCTGCTCCTCCAGCACGCCAAGCTGGCTCCTGCTCAGGGTCTTGGCCTTGCTGTCTCCTCCTGCACTCAATGCTGGTTTCTGCCACAGTGTCATCTGAACCCTTCGCAACCATTCACATATGAAAGTGCACCCCTATCACCCTTTATCCCCTGACCTACTTATTTCCCCCCCATAACATTTAACACTATCTCAGTTCATATTACATGTCTATTTTTACTAATTTTATTTTCAGTATTTTCCAGTGGAATGTAAGCATTACCAAGGCAACACATTTCTTCCCACCCCCACTGGCATATCTCCAACATCTAGAACTGTTCTTGGAAATAGCAGGTACTTGATAAATTAAAAACGAAAAAAGAATGACAGGTTGAATAAATGAAGATGTTCATATCTTGCTGATGCTGAATTTGTAAAAAAAAAAAAAAAAACCTACAGGAGGATCTAACATTTCTATAGAAGCACAAAGACTGTTAGATTATGTTCTTTCTGGATGGTGATAGAAATTGTCAGTGTAAAAAGGTGACAGAGTAAGGCTTGAGCTTTTTGGATCTGGAAAGACCAGTGTGTTATGCTAGGGACTCCGGGGGCTGAAGAGAGCCCGTTCTGAGACACGCTGTACCAATTATCACCTCCTGCCCCTGGTGTGCCCCCATCCCAGGACTTCCGATGACATTCTGTCCTCTTGGCTAATTAGATCAGGGACCTATGCTCTCTAGAATGGGCGAGTGTATGCAGGTGTGTGCGCATGGACATGTATATGGACAAATTCTCTTCTAACCAATATGTAATTCAATAAAAACTGCAAAGATGTGCTATAGGGTCTTCAGGCGGCAGCTCACTAAGCGTGTCTCTGGAAGCAGGATGTGCAGGTATTTGAGCATGAGCAGAACAGCTAGTGGAAGAAGGCTAAATGCAGGTGTGTGACTGATGAAGTCTTCAAGAATTGGGAAATATTTAACATTTTGACAACTCTCTATAGATAACAGATGGTTTGAGTAGTGAGTCTAATAAAGAGTCATTGAATCCAGACACTTAGAGGAAGACTTAAAAGTAGGAGAGGGTTTATATTAAGTAGAGGCAATGGTCTGATTCTTAAATGAGGTGGGCTTGTCAGTAAATTCAGAAGATATCAGGGATGTTGTATGAAAATACACACCGAGCATTACTGTGAACTCTGTAGTGGTATTACTTTGTAAAGATGTTTTTAATCTTTTGAAATCACACATTTCTAGCATTTGTGGTTTCAGTACCCTGAAACCAGGGTTGGAAGATTCTGGAAAAATATAACTAGCCTAGAAACTTGTCACCTGAGCTTGGTTAATATGGATGGAAGTAAGGGGGTTCATATATTTCCTAAAATCGTGTGAAAAATTTTACATGTAGCCATGTCCATTTTTCTGGGGAAAGGGTGGAGAGCAGGGTTGGCACATATTTGCTGTAAAGGTCCAGATAGCAAATACTTTGAATTTTATGGGCTAAATGGTCTCTGTTGCAAACTATTCAACCCTGCCCATATAGTGCGGAAGTAGCCATAGGTAGTATATAAAAGGGTGGGTGTGGCTGTCTTCCAATATAAATTTATCTAGTCATAGAAGGTGAGCTGAATTCCGCCTTCGGAACAGAGTAGTGCCATCCACAGAACTCTCTGCAATAATGAAAATGTTCTATACCTGTGCTGCCACTATGGGAGCCACTAGCCACACACGGTTATTATGTACTTGAAATGTAGCTAGTATTACTGGTGTGCTGAGTTTTTAATGAATTAACGTAAGATGGTGGAGGGACAACACAAAGCTTTTAGTACTGTCTCCGGGCTGACTTCGGTTCGGGTCTCGCCGCAGCAGTGATCGCCAGCAAACAGCGCCTAGAGGAGTGGGCCAAAATGCCGAACATCAAAATCTTCAGCGGCAGCTCCAACCCGGACTTGTCCCAGAAAATTGCGGACCGCCTAGGCCTGGAGCTAGCCAAGGTGCTGACCACGAAATTCAGCAACCAGGAGACCTGTGTTGAAATTGGTGAAAGTGTCCGGGGAGAGGATGTCTACATCCTTCAGAGCGGCTGTGGTGAAATTAACGACAACCTGATGGAGCTTCTGATCATGATTAACGCCTGTAAGATCGCTTCCGCCAGCCGGGTCACTGCGGTCATCCCATGCTTCCCTTATGCCCGGCAGGATAAGAAGGATAAGAGCCGGGCTCCCATCTCAGCCAAGCTTGTTGCAAATATGCTCTCCGTAGCAGGTGCAGATCATATTATCACCATGGACCTTCATGCTTCTCAAATCCAGGGCTTTTTCGATATCCCTGTGGACAATCTGTACGCAGAACCAGCTGTCCTGAAGTGGATACGGGAGAATATCTCTGAGTGGAGGGACTGCACGATTGTCTCGCCCGATGCGGGGGGAGCTAAGCGAGTTACCTCCATCGCAGACCAGTTGAATGTTGACTTTGCCTTGATTCACAAAGAACGGAAGAAGGCCAACGAAGTGGACCGCATGGTGCTGGTCGGGGACGTGAAGGACCGGGTGGCTATTCTAGTGGATGACATGGCTGACACTTGTGGCACAATCTGCCATGCAGCCGACAAACTTCTTGCAGCCGGAGCCGCCAGAGTTTATGCTATCCTGACTCACGGGATCTTTTCTGGCCCGGCCATTTTTCGCATTAACAACGCCTGCTTCGAAGCAGTAGTGGTCACCAACACCATCCCTCAGGAGGATAAGATGAGGCATTGTCCCAAAATACAGGTGATCGACATCTCCATAATCCTGGCAGAAGCCATCAGGAGAATTCACAACGGGGAATCTGTTTCCTACCTGTTCAGCCATGTCCCTTTATAACAGAATATCTGCTGAGGCTTTCAAAAAATAAAGCGAACCCCTCTCCTTGTTTTCCCTTGGTGTTGGATGAAAAAGTCAGCAGAAGCCCCAGCTTGCTCCAGTAGCTTTCTACAGCCCATGCCAGGTATATTAACCTTTCTCCAAAATTAGGGAAAACCAGATTGAGACTAACTGCTCGGGTTTCTTACCTGTGTTGTCTCATTTCAGCTTCTTTAATTTTGTGGGCCTTGCAGCTTTAAATAGAGCTCAGCTTTTGCAAGATTTCAGATTCTGAAGGGTGTTGTGTGGGGGCGTTTGAATGGGGTTAGGAAAGCTCAGACTACTTTTCACGCTTCTGGGATTCATAGGTTCAGAACTACTAGCAACAGAGCCAACCGAAAAATAAAAATAAAATAAAACAAAGCTAACCCAGTCCCTCCACCCCTGTAACATGTGACGAGTTCCCTCAGGTCTATACTAAACTACAAGAGCCCCAGGAAGCCCAGAATCCAGCTCTGCTTGCTGATCCCCTGTGAGGCAGGCAGCTCCCAGGTGGGGGCCTGCGGGAAGGTAGCACACAGTGCAGCGGATACTTCTTGGGAGGAAAAAGCCTGACCCTCACTCTCTGCTAGGAGACTGTCCCTTAGTCTCTTTTGTATCTGTTCCTTTTCCATTTGGTTTGCTCTTCAACCATCTTGACCTTTTCCTGGCTAAATACCTCCTTGGGCAAAAATGCTCATTGTCCCATAGTCTTCTGGAAAGCAAATCTCACCTTTTGCTGTGTATTCTTTAACAGTTGCATTCTTTAACAGGTTATTTTGCTGTAGCTTAATCTTAGCACACTACCACCATGGTGGAAGGTTCTAGGTGATAATGCAGTGCCTTTTGATTAATTTAAGTGTTTACTTTTCATCTTATTTCCCTGGACCTGTTTGGCCTCTCAAATGACCTGAGGTTTCTGTTAAACCTCTGCTACTAGCACTTGTAGAGGAAACTAAGAAAGTCTCTGTGTGTGATAAAAAATAACTAAGACTTAATAGCCACACGGAGCTCTTGGCTACCATACTGGACAGTACAGACCCAGAACTTCCATCACAGAATAAGAAGCAAAAAAGCCCTGGGCTACCCAAGAAGGGAAGCTCCCCTGCAAGGAGAGGTGTGGCCCCCACGCAGAGCTCCCTGGGACCTTGCCATCATGGCATATGCAGTCATTCAAATCTTGCTTGGATGGGGCATGATTCTAGGACACTCGGGAGTGGTCCTATATCTGGAGCACTGCAGGAGGCACACTTGATTCTCTCTCTCAATTTATCTGCCAGAAACAGTTTACAACAGTGACACTAATGGTCACCACTTCCCTAATGCTTCCTTGGTTACAGGAACACACTGTGCAGCATAACTAATCAGCTTCCAGGATAGGAAGAAGACTCAATCTATGTGACTGCACGATCAATGGCTAATATAAAAGGGCTTTACGGTGTGCAGGGTATTTTTTTCTTTTATACAGCTTCGAGATATGCCAAAACCTGGTTCTAAGTTTAACTTGGGGCTATAAGCATTTCCCAATAAGGCTGATTACTGTAGCATCAGAAGGATCGTGTTCTAACACCACTTCCTTCCCTCTCCTCTGGAGACAGCCCAGGTTGAGATGGGGATCTCTCATCTCTGTGCTTCACTGTTGGTATCTCCCGCCACATATTTCCACGCATCCAGCTCTTCCTGTTTGGTGAGCATGTTAACCATCCCCTAGAGCTGGTGGGCATGAATGTGCCAATTCACATTTGGTGCCTCGAGTCCAAGAAGTTCTCTCTTGTCAATTTTTTTTTGTCACGACTAGAGCAAGAGTCATACAGTGACTTTTCCAGATAGTCAGCATCCCTCTTCAACAGAAGCACTCCCAGTGGGATCTCCAGCCTAGGGCTAAACCTGCAACTTCCGCCAAGCTCCAACAGATGAGATGATGCAACGGAGAAGCCATCTGGCTCTCACGCAGTGCCCTGCTCAATACAAGGGGTGGCCACCCCAGTGGCAAATTGGAGACCTTGTCCCCCCCTAAGGATCCTGACTCCTCTGGGCAGAGCATGATTTAAAGCTCCAGCCAACAGTTTGAATTCAAAGTTTCAGCACATATTTTTGACACAGATTGACTTCTGGTTGGATCTCTTGGTTCCTGAGACTACCCATCTTCCTTCACTAGAATTCCTCGGAGGAATATTAATAAGATTGTTTCCTCTGATTCTTGAGAGTTAATTAGGCTTGTGGCCAGGGAAGTATGTGCATCATGGAACACAGGGGGAAACCAGAAGAGAAAGGAGTGATAATCAATACAATTCCTTGGGGGACCGCATGGATATGCAGCCTACAGTCTATAAATAGAACTGATATAGCAGCAGCTAAGGGCAGTTCCCCACGCCTTCCGATCCCCAGAGGGCTCTGACAGACAAAGAAAGGCACTACTTTGGCTCTTCAATCCACACTGCAGTCTGCACTGGGCGTTGTGTTGATGGTTTTAGGAAATAGAGTCATCTGTCTAGTTTCTCTGCCTTAGAATGTTTCCTCAGAGGCATAGTCCATTAGGATGGTAACTATCCCCACAAAGTAATCAGCCGTGGAAGAGACCTATGGAGTCCAGATCAGATCCATAAGCAGAGGTTTCTAATTTAGTCCAGCATTGTTTTCATTACCAATGATGTCATTTGATGACAGTGAGCATCCTCATATAAAGAACCACCACACTGAAGATGGCGGCGTAGGTAAACACCTAAACTGCTGCCTCGCGCAACAATTTCAAAAATTCAACTAAAAGACAAAACATCTATCACCCAGAACCACGGGAAAGCTGGCTGAGTGGAAGTTCTACAACTAGAAGGAAAGAGAAAAGAGCATCGAGACGTGCACGAGCGCTGAAAAGCTGAGGTACGGAGGCACGTGATCCGGGCTGGCGGCGGGCGTTGCTTTTTTCAACCCAAAGGGAGACAAGCCCCCGATTACTCTGAAATCCAGTTTCTGGGGAGACGCGGGGGACCCAAACTCCTACGGGGAGAAGCTGGACTGTCTGCCAGTGAGGGGGGCTTACTTGCACAGCTGCGCGCAGGAATAATTGTTTACGGCACTGGGGCACGGGACTCCTGGACGCCCTTGGGGACACAGAGCCGGCTAACTAGCAGCCATTGCTGTTTGCCACGCCCTAGCCTAGAGACACCCTGAGACCCCGCCCTGCACAACCTACAAACCCACCCAAGCTCCAAGCAGCAGCGTTAGCAGAAGAAAGCCCCACCCTATCGCAGCTTAACCTAGCAAACTTGCAGCCTGGGTCAGACAGCTCCAAAACCTCCAAACCCCAAGCAAAGAGGAGAAAACTGTAGCTCTCACTGTAGCTCCTGCTGGATGGCCTCAGACAGTAGCCGACCTGCACCCCATTGGAGATCCAGAAGCCAGTGTACCTAGTGGTCAGAGTGAGACACCAGATTTCAACTCCTCACATCCATAAGTGACACATTCGAGAGGCAGACTCAGTGAGCTCCAAAGCCCCACTGAAACAAGTCCTGCCCCATAAGTGTGTCTTCAGCCCAGCAGTTCTTCCATTATAGACACAGTGAGTGCTCACAGCTAATTGGCCTGGAGGTCAATTCCTCCCAGTATACCAACAGCAATTAAGGCTTTAACTGCACCAAGTCTTTGCACTCAGCCCACAAAGGGGTGTACCAAGAGTGTCCAAATCAGGTGATTGGGGAGGCTGAGCTACTGCCCCCTATAGGTCACCTACCACACAAAGCTACTCCATCAACACAGGGAAGCAGCCAAAATGAGGAGACAAAGAAACATGTCACGAATGACAGAAACGGAGGAAAGCAAACTACTGGATGACATAGAGTTCAGAACCACATTTATAAGGTTACTCAAGAATCTTCTTAAAACCGCTGAGAAACTTGATGAGACCTTCAAGGAGCTTAATGATAATGCCAAAAAAATGGAAAAGGATCAGTCAGAAATGAAGCATACACTGTCTGAAATAAAGAATATACAGAAACTCAACTGTAGATCAACATACCCCAAGAATCAAACCAAAGATCTGAAATATGTGGAAACAAAAAACATCCAACCAGAAAAACAAAAAGAAAAAAGAATCCAAAAATATGAAGATAGTGTAAGGAGCCTCTGGGACAACTTTAAGCGAACCAACATCCGAATTTTTGGGGTGCCAGAAGAAGGGAGAGCGCAAAATATTGAAAACCTATTAGAAGAAATAATGACAGAAAACTTTCCCTGCCTGGTGAAAGAAATAGATGTACAAGTCCAGGAAGCGTACAGAACCCCATACAAGAGGAATCCAAAGAGGACCACACCAGGACACATCATAATTAAAATGCCAAGGGCAAAAGACAAAGAGAGAATATTAAAAGCAGCAAGAGAAAAACAGTTAATTACCTACAAGGGAGTACCCATACGACTGTCAGCTGATTTCTCAACAGAAACTATGCAGGCCAGAAGGGAGTGGCAAGAAATATTCAAAGTGATGAACAGCAAGAATCTACAGCCAAGATTACTCTACCCAGCAAAGCTATCATTCAGAGTTGAAGGTCAGATAAAGAGCTTCACAGACAAGAAAAAGCTAAAGGAGTTCATCACCACCAAACCAGGATTACATGAAATGCTGAAGGGTATTCTTTAAGGAGAGGAAGAAGAAGAAAAAGGTAAAGATAAAAATTATGAACAACAAAATGACATCAAATACATACCTACCAACAAGTGAATCTAAAAATCAAGTGAATAAAAAATCTGAAGAACAGAATGGACTGGTGAATATAATAGAATCAGGGACATAGAAAGGGAGTGAACTGACGATTCTCAGGGGAAGCAGGTGTGAGGGGTGCAGGAAGAGATTGGACAAAAATCTTACTCCTATGGATGAAGACAGTGGCGGGGGTAAGGGCATGGGGTGGGGTGGGGAATCAGGTGGAGGGGAGCTATGGGGGAAAAAATAGAGGAACACCTGTAATAATCTGAACAATAAAGATTTATTAAAAAATAAATAAATAAATAAATAAAAGCCAAAAAAAAATAAAAATAAAAAAAATAAAAAAAAAATAAAAAGGGAGGTTCTGCTTGTAGCCTTGCTTAGAATTTGAGTTCATTTTCTCTAAAGCCCACTGGTGAATAAAGTGTGACTCCAAACTCTCAAAAAAAAAAAAAAAAAAAAAAAAAGAACCACCACACTAAATGTCAGTATCTTCCTTTTAGCAAAATATCTTAGTAGCCCGCGGCCTAATTTCCTTGAGATCTACTGTGTTTTCTTCTATATCTAAGGGCTAAGGGACATGTGTACAACTGTTTCTTTTCCCATTTTATTACAGACCTGTATAAACCCATATAAAAGTAGACAGAATAATACTATGAATGTCCATGTACCAACAATTATCAACTCCTGACAATACTGTCTCATCTAAACTGCCATCTCCTTCCCTCCTCTCCTCCATTGCTCTGAGGTAAATGCCAGATATTATATAATAATAACTATATATTTTAGGCATCCCTTATAATCCCCCTTGTCTGATGTCTATTTCCCACCTCTAATGTTTTATTTTGAAGTGAATCCCAAATATCATACTTTTTTAGTGATCTTTTTCTTCCTTCAACCTGATAGGTTTTGTTATAAAGCTATTATTTGTTAGTTTTAATAGACATGAACTCATTAAAAAAACAGGTGCCACAGTTAACATGCAATCAGTGCATTCCCTACAAGACTCTATTACAGCAAAGAATCAAGTTCTAGAAACACTGTAAGTGAACTTACTTAACTTACGAAGGCGATCATACAACACAAAGACTCTACCCCTGGTGCAGGTGCCCGCAGCTTCTCACTCTGTTACGAAGCAGCACCGGAGTCATAAAACTGCTCAGTTACTCCCTCAGGCTTTGCCATGTCAGGAGCTGGTTACCCACGGACCACTTTCTAAAAGCTTTTGGATGTGAATGCTATCAGTATCAGGAGCTTTATAACCATTTGTCCATTGCAATGGGCAAATACAGCATCAAGATCACACACAGGCATGACACTGTGTGTGAGTACAGCTTTGGTTCCCATGGAGGCGATATTCAGTCACTCACCCACGGCTATTTCATGATAATCATCCCTTTTCACTTTGCATTCTCTTAGTGAAGCGCCAGTTCCCTTTTCCACAGAACATTCTTTTGTTGTAGGGCCCTGCTTCTGCTGATTTCTCTCCTTTCTTCCCTTTCTTGCTGTTATAGCCCTGCTCCTCTTCATCGTATCCTGTGTAACTTTATATCATAATCACTCTCTGATTTTCTTTCCCGATCCTTCGCCTTATCTTTCCTTTTCTTCTTCTTGCTTGTTGATCATTCTCATTCCTCTCTGCTTCTTCTCTGTGTTTCTTCTCCTTTTTATGCTCCTAGAGCAGTGGTTGGCAAACTCATTAGTCAACAGAGCCGCAGTTTGCCGACCACTGTCCTAGGGGATGGCGAGTGAGATTTTCTTTTCAGAGACCTGGGCTTTTAGGAGATGGTGTGCCCCTCCTGCTTCTCGGCTGCGTCTCTCTCGGCCTCCACTTCTGGACTGTTTGGCTGCGCTGTGACTTTCTGGTGGTGGTTTGGAATGTTTCTTTAGTTGTCTTCTTTCTTTTTGTCTCTGGGTTTTGATGTGCTCCTTGACCTTCTAGCTTTCTCTCTGGAAGGAGATCTCCGTCTTGGACTTTTGGATTGCCACCTAATCTTAGAGTGATCTCCATCTGTTTCGTGACCGCCTGTGCCAAGAAGATGAGGGAGTCGCCTCTCTTAGAATGTGGTTTCGATCTTGAGTGCTGGCATTTTTCTTCTTTCCTACCTGGTTGATGGCAGCAGGAATTACGGACTGTGCTTCCCGTACTCTCTTCATGGCTCCCCTGTTTCTTTACTAGAGGTACCCGATTTCAGACGTGGTGAAACAAGACCAGCAGCTACACTCAAACCCCCCCACAGGATGCGTCTGCTTATGGCCTTGTTTGCTGACATGACAAATTAACATTCTTATAGTTATACCTGGAAATAAACATTTGAGATAGATTCTCCTCTAGGCCTGTGGCTGGATTTTTGTAGTTTTTGTTTAACTTTGAAAGGTTTTATATATATGCACGAACCTTTTCTGATGGCTAACTAGGATTTAATTACAGAAACAAAATTTCCAATGAAACTGTCTTTGGCAGCAAGTAAATAGCATATTTTGAAGTAGTGTTGTATACTTTTTCATAATGTGTTTGGGAATTTTCCCCCTGAAATAATTTATTCCACACCCACATCAGTGAAAGCTATCGGCCCATCCCTGGGTCCATCTGTAAAAGAAAGTTATCTCTTGTCCTGATTTTCAACTTTCCCCTTACATCCATTTGTTTAAGTGTTGGAAGAAGGAGGTAGTGCATTTTAAATTGACCTTCATATGCTTTTAAAATAAGACAGATGTACTTGGTAATGTACTCTCAGGTTTTTATTTGCTCCCAAGTCATATAAAACCAGTAAATTGGTGTTATTGTTTCTGCGGTAGCAATCTCATGTCCACAGAGACTCCAGGTTAAAGGCAAAGTAGTTAGGCAACTGTTTTCTTAGTTACAGGCGTTTTGTGCAGTAAAAACAAAAGTAGGCCGCAGTCTGGCCATGTTGGTACAGCTTCTGAAACTGCTTTTCCAAGACTTTGATAATAAAACCCTTAAACTTAAAAGAAAACAAAGCAAGATGAACACACAGGTGCGACCTGGTCAGCATAGGAAGCAGGAGTTAGAATCGAGTGAGGCAACACAGCTAGCTCCATTCTCTAGCAAGGGGTGGATACAGTAGGAAGACGCAGTATTTTATTTTAGCAAAAGCAACAACACAAAGCAAATATTCTACTTCCAGTAGCAGCAACAACAAAATAAAAACAATAAAAACACAAGTTATACTCTATCTGATCAGACACTTTCTTATAAAACCAGATGTTTTATTGTCCAAGATTTTCTCCTACGTCATTCTAGAAAAGGGTTTTTCCAAGAAAACTAACTAGAACCCACATATCAAAGCACATCTTTCTTTATCTGTGTCTCTGTCACACACACACATTACACACCCATAAATATTGTTTCCCCTGCTTAATGTTTCCTGATATTTAACTTCTTCGCCCCTCTCTGCCCACCGCGGGTCTCCCCTGGCCGAAGCTGCTTCCATAGCAACACAGTCTCACACACAGCGGCCACTGCCCCGCGGGTCCCACATGGGGATGGACTCTGGCCAAGAGAACACTTCTCATCTAAAGGCAACTTACTTATCTTTAAAAAAGGTGTCTTCGTGAAGAAAATTGTGTGTACCCAGCACACTTTGGAGTAGATAAACAGCTGGGGGTATTTTTAATGCTGCTTTTCCTCCTCACATTATTGTGACAGTTTCTTTTCTAAAGTGACACTGCCAGATGCAAAGGATGAGGGAGGAAAAACTGGTTCCACAGAGAACCTGTGTGGCATGGGCCCTGCGTCAAGTTCATCTTCTCTATGTGGAGAGGAAGTAACCACACACTGTCCCATAAGCCTTTCCCAGGGAATCCTCTCACCGCCTGGAAACGTTTAATTAGCAATTAAACATCCCCTCCCAGGATGGCTCTGGGATGGATGCCGCCGGTGGAGGGGGGCAGTTTTGGGTGAAGGATGAACAGAGGGCCTTCAGTTTGCGTGCCTGCGAGCTGTGATAAGAGCTATTTGAACTTTTTGTTTGCCTTAAAAGAAAACAATAAATAAAGATGAGGCTAAGCAAACAAAGGAAAGGGTAAGTAAAATCTCTCCCCAAAGACGTTCCTGTGTGATTAGCAAAGCTGCTCAGAGTTGAACCCAAGAGGGGAAGGAGCAACTGGAAATGGGGCTTTTGCCACTTCTGGGATCTTCGTCCTGTTTTCTCTGGGGCTTTTCTGCGAGGCCTTGAGATCCTGTCTGCAGAGCAGAGACCCAGCAAAGCTCTTCTGCCCGTCACAGCCTGGCTGGCGCGTGCACGGGCTCTAGGCAGCAATGACCTCATGCTGCAACGTGTCACCTGCTGAGAGCACAGGATTGATGTTTCTCAGCAAAGAGCCCCAACCTCATTTCCAAGAGTCCTTCTCTAATTTTAGTGACACAGACCTGGAAAATGTGCCAGGGCATCAGGCAATAGTGGGGGTGCTACTGTTTGTTTCTTTTTAAAAAGCAGACACTTGCCTTTCCCCTTGCACCCACCGACCGCCAATGTGGCGAAACTGAATGTAGCAATAGGGGGAGGGGGTGACAACACAAATACTAGTGCTATCACAGACAGTCTAAAATTCACTCACTTAATCACTTCTCAAACACTTATTCCCCACTCACGACTAGATCACACTAGATCATGAAAACAATTAAATAGTCCTGACACTCTTAGGCAGCTCCTGGGGGCGGGGCTGGGCTTGCAGACAAATCAATAAACACCACCACAATGTGATAAGGTTAAAACAGAGGCATGGGGTTCACGCAGTGAGATACAAAGGGAGCAGTGAACAACTACCTCTCACCGTCTTCCTCCTCTATTCCTTACTCCTCCGCCCTATTATTTGGGGAACCTGTGGCATAGAAGGGTGACAAGGTGTTGTCCAGGGCTCAGTCCTACATTACGTGGACCCTGCCACGAGCCCAGACACTCACAGTCAGAAACACACTGCTTCCCTCCGTCTCCTGCTCTCTGAGGGTGCAATGGCTCTGTCTGCAGCTTACGATGGCCTGACGGCAGGAGATGAGCGAGGGCAGGACGAGGCAGGGAAAAACCCACCTCTGCTGTTGCCTGGAAGGGTCCGATAACATTGTTCTCCCCCCACATGGGTAGAAACAGAGTCCCTCTGCTTCTCACAGGGTGATAGACACCTGCTGAGCCAGGCTGGGCACTCCCACAGGGAGCAGGTCAGGGAGAGTGCACGTGGTGGTGTTAATTGTGGAGAACTGAAAAACTGATAAAATTATAGGGCCTTCCATTGATCTCTACCAGACTTAATTACAGATGACAGGCTTCGAGTTTTCCCAACATCCCCTGATTTCCTTGTGGCCAGGAGGTCATGGCCTGACCTTACACTCAGGCACAAATGATTAATCTCCTCTGAGGTGCACAGCACTGCCCCAAACAGTTCCCTCTGACTTACTGATACCAGGGTCCAAGATGCAGGATGATAATGAGCTCCACTTGGGAAAGCGCACATCTAACTGCAGTTCGCAATGTGGTTCCGAATCCCCCGTGGACTGCTAGCACTCTAGATGCCCACTCCAGACACTGACATGAGATCAGGGACTGATTAATGAAACTAAACAGAAAACCCCCAAAAGAAGAAAAAATAGTCTATGATAAAGGTAAGTGTTGGGAAGAAAAGAAAGAGGGATTTTTCTTGTTGATGAAAAAAATCCCCTCTCCTCCCAATTAGTTTACAGTCAATATTATTTTGTATTAATTTCAGGTGTACAGCTTCGTGGGTAGACACTCATATACTTTAGAAAGTGTTCCCCCTGATATTTCCAGTATCCAACTGGCACCGTACATAGTTATGGAAATATTACTGACTACATTTCCTATGTTGTCCTTTACATGACTATTCTGTAACCACCCACCTGTACGTCTGAATCCCTGCACCTTTTCACTCACTTCCCCAAACCTCCACCTGGGGTTTTTCAACAAATGGTATTGAGACAACCAATGAGCCCTTGGAAAGAATTAGTTTATACACCCATTCCCCTCTATCCACCTGTGATGCCCACCCCCTATCTCCTGCCTTCCCATCTCTCCTCCCTTCACTGAATGGGGCTGCTCTTCTTTTAGAAATGTTCTTGGCCCCTCTCTTGCTTTTGTGCATCCTGACAGGCTTTGGGACCATTGCGACCTCCACCCCAAACACACCCACGGCACTGGGCCTTGCTGAGCTCCTCCCTCTCAGAAGGGATCCCTGGTCTGGAGCCTCTCTCATGAAAGCAAGCGCCAGCGCGGCCCCTCCCCGGGAGCATCCATCCCCAAGCAGAAGCCTTCCCGTGGGCAACGTTTTACGGCCACAAGAGAGCACGACTTGGTGAATTACTTCCTACGTTTGAAATCCAATCTGTTTCTTAATTTCCCTTGTGTCATGGATCAGAGCACCACTGCCGGCCAGGGCTGTGGGAGCTTGCTTGCGACTAAGATCCCTCAGCTGACCACGTCACTTGATGGATAGATAAGGAACATCCACCAGACAGTGAAACGACTTGCCGGAGGTGCCTGTCTCCGGCTCCGGAAACCGTTTCTCTTCTGAAATGAGGGCCACTGGCTGCCTTTCTCCCCTTTCCGAGCCGAAGCACCGTCCTTCTACACATCTACCTCATTTTCAGCTTTAGATTTCTTCCCTGCATGTCCCCTGCTGCCAGACCCTATACATTGCTTATGGATCCCTGTTTATTAGTCTTTTTCCACTAAAATGTGCGCTCCACAAGGGCAGGCACCTTGTCTTTTTGTTTGCTTCTGCATTCCTAACTCCTAGAAAGATGGGGCACACGGAAGGCCGCTCTCCATTCATATCTACTGAGGTGAACTACGCCAAGAAAAGTCTTTTCTGTTGTTTTTTTGGGCATCCATAGCAAATAACCTCTAGCCAAGATGATGTTAAAGGTTACACACAATTATTAATTGTTAATGATCTTAGAATTCCTATTCTGCTTATTTTCAAATTTTGGTTTGGTGTTTACGTTCCTGCCTATAATTTATGCTCTGTTTCCAATCTGTGATTCGTTAAGCCATCTGGGAAATCTGTCAACCCATTATCCACAATTTGGAGAATCTCATTTCTTATAAAAATCCTATTATTGATATCTGCCAAGGTCTTCAGCATTAGGCAGAAACCTTCCATTTCCTCCCTTACAGGTGACATTTATTGCTTCCTTAGCTGAGGTGGTAAAAGCTCAGTATTTTTACTGAGAGCGTTTCAAACATCGTGTATCAAGAGAATGGTACTCATTTAAATAAAGTCATCACAGTAATACAGTACCAGCAATTCTTGTATTCCTGGGGGATACAAATCCCTTTTAATTTCTCTATTGTCGGGTTTCGATGGGCAGTGATAACAGGGCTGTGGAAACACAGAGAGTGCCAATCCAGGACTTGTAATGCTGATTTCAATCACTCCCAAGAACAGCTCCAGTTCACATTTGAATCAATCCTCGCTCCGACAAACCACCCCAGCCTGGCCACACACTCCATGGGCAGATCCCCACAGGGGACTTGCTCCCCTCTGTAACTTGATCTCTGGGGGCCCTGTCTCCTGGTTCAGTATCCAGCTGTCCCTGCTCTGTCGATGCCAATTCACTTGGATGGTCTTCTGACTTGTGATTTGGCATCTCTGCCAGACCCTGTTTTTTTGGCTGGCCCTCAGTCTTACATACTGTAAACTGAGGGCCAGGTACGCCCACCAAGGACTCCCACTTCATCTCGCTAGGGATCCGGCCAGCTGGGCCCTGTGTGGGTAGGAGGAGGAGTCTGATACTTGGCTCATTCTCAACACTTTTCAGAGGCACTGGGAAGGTACATGGTTTGATTACACCTTTGTATGCATCCAGATGTTCACACATGTTTTTATGTCCCCTATCCCAACGTTCGTGGCCGGGTCCTCAGGTTCTAAAGTCCAGACCTCTTTAGTTCATTACCAGGCACACTGACCTGCAATCGATAGCTCTACACTCTCTCACCAGGATGGAAACAAACCTAGTGCCACACAGGTTTGAGTACCCCACTTAAGCTATGATGTTAAAGATGTGGTCCCTGCAGTGTATACCGTTACAGCTGCTGCCTGGTGGCTACTGATTTAAAAACTGTGCTTCCCTCAATTCCCATGGTAAAATACATCCTTATAAACATGGAGGATACCTATAGAAAGAGGAACCAACCGTAACACAATACCCACAATCTCATCACGCAAGGGAATCACTCAGCCCATTTCTTCCAATCTTTTTGTTTTTAAAAGACAGTGAGGAGAATATATATATATATATATATATATATATATATATATATATATATATATTTCTTAACTCATTTTCTCTCCCTCCCTCACATGTGTATTTCCCTGTTTTGCATGATTAATGAAATACCTAATGGAACAGGAACTCCCGAACAGCTGATCATTGGAAGCAATGTTTCTCTTTTTATTAGTCCCATTTCTTTCTTTTTTAAAATATATTTTTTATTGATTTCAGAGAGGAAGTGAGAGGGGGAGAGAGATAGAAACATCAATGATGAAGAGAGAATCATTGATTGGCTGCCTCCTGCATGCCACCCCATTGGGGATCGAGCCTACAACCCAGGCACGTGCCCTTGACCAGAATCGACCTGGGACTCTTCGGTCCACCGTCTGAGGCTCTATCCACTGAGCCAAACCAGCCAGGGCTGGTCCTGTTTCGTTTTGTCATTGTGTGTGTTTCAGGCCAGGCTGCAGGGCATTAAGTTGTGCCTGGGATCTTAGTCGTTGGGAGGTCCCCTCTGAGAATGTGTGCTAGCTGAGTGGCACTGTGCGCGTGTGTGCTATTCTCTCTCTTTATAACTGGGTGATACTTGGGTGTGCACTCAATTATGTGTCTATCTTTTCTCTTTTCATGCGAATGTGTAATATAAAAATGAAAGTGATTTTGAAAAATTCTTCTGTGGTATCTACTGTCAAAGTTGGGTCAAATTTAAATTTCATTCCCCAAAGATCTGAAGTTATAAAACCCATCTCTCAGATGCTTCCTTGGCCTTTACTTCGGAACGAGAGCTAAGTCTTTACATCTGCTGCTGCCACCGTGGTGCCGGGCTTGGTGGAACTCGCCATCAGCGAGCTTTCCTGCTGGGGAAGCTGGAGCCTGGGCGTGGCGGGCAGTGGGTTAGGCTGTGCCTGTTCTCAATTGACTGGCTCCCCACTGACTCTGTGTCTGACAGCTACCACAGGTCCACGCTCTGGTGGGTTTGGGGGCTGGGGTAAGGAGCTGAGCATTTCTGTAGGGACACAGTCTGGTCCAGGCCTTGCTCCATATGTCCAGGTGGGGTGCTCAAGGCTTTCTGTGCTTCAAAACCATGTAACGTGATGAAATGCTCAAAAGACTAGAGGGAGGAGGGACCCTCAATAGGGACCTAAAGCAGGACTCCAAAGCTCAGAATGGCTTCCTTCTATCCTATGTCCCCATCACTGATCATAGGCAAATCACTGAACTGCTGGCTTCTACTTCTTCATCCATCAAAATAGGGTATTAGTAAACACCTTTATCTCCTTCGGTAGGATAGTAGGATGATGACAGTACTGTGTCCAGGCACTGTTCTAGGCACTCAACCAATATTATCTCATTTAATTCCTACAACAACTTAAGTGCAGGGAACCACTACTATCTCCGTCTTGCAGACGGTGAAGCTGAGACATGGCAAGGTTACATAGTGTTAAGATTACAGCCAGGAGACAATGATGCCGAGATTTAAACCAATGCATTGTGGCTATATTGCCCCAAAAGAGATATTTCCAAGAGTGCTTTGAAAGGGCAAAGGGCTCTGCAAATCCAGACTGCTATTGTCATTGCTATTTCTCTCAGAGAGCTCTATCAAGAGTAATGAACCTTGTGGCCATTTCTAAGGACTGGGCCATTCCAAACCTTAAACTGATGCCGCTTGCTCTTGCCTCACAGTCCTTTAAGGCAAATTCGAATCCAGCAACTATTCCCAAGGAGAGATCCCACGTATAAAGCACCAGCAGACCCCCACAGCCCTAGACCTCTGTGGGGCCAGATGAGAAATGGCCTCAGCGTGCAGGTCACAGCTCTCTGGGGGCCTTGGGTGTAACATACAATGGGAAACATTTACATCTCAGACACAAAAGTGACTTTGAGAAATGAGGGCTACCGTGAAGACCAGACACCCAAGCATTCCTTCCCGAAGCGTGCCTGGCAAGGGGTCTAGAAGCTGCGCTCCATCACTGACATCACAGCTAATAACCTGAAAGTGCTTCTGAAGGCAACAGATCCTCCTGCTTGGCTGTGCCTTCAATTAGCATCTACATAATTTAATAACTCAGCTGTCACCCTCTCCAATAACTGGGTCCCGAGATACTGATGAGAGGTGGCACATGCTTTGGATTTGTCATCAGCCTTTTAATTTTCCCAAGCTATTAAAAACATATTCTCCCCCCCCGCCAAGTATTACTCTTTCCAATGAAGTCTGAGCCATTTCTTTTAAGCTGTTCTTTTATCTTGATTTGATGGAATAGGAAAAAAAAATAAACCCTGTAGGAACATAGCTCCATCCATTTATTCATGAACAAGCATGGCAGGGATCAAATCAGGGAAGTGTTTGACTGGGGATATTAATAGAACAGTGGAAAGGAGTTAATCTTGTATTAGATTACAGGGGATAAGGGAACTGTCATCCAGTTGGTAGCAGCTTTCTCTAATTTTAATCATCCATGCATTAGGGAAAAGCCTAAATACACATTAAAAAGGTCTTCAGTTTTTAATGCCATTATGAACGCTCTCTTCATGGGAAGGAGCAATTACTTGTAGCGTTGCAAGTCCTGGAGAGGTTCCTCACCCTGCCAGGGATACGGCAAAAAATCTAAAATGCTGGTTCCAAAAGCAAGTCGGAGGACCCAATAAATGTAGGGGGAAGTGGTAGTTCCATAGCGGAGAAACCAAACACCACCCGGACTGGGTGAGGAAAATGGATACCAAAAAGGGCAGATGGACATCATGTGCCTCCTGAGGTGTGGCCTGGAGAAGGACATGCCATCTCCTAAGGGGCATTCTGATTCAGAAAGTGTGACATGAACGGAATCGGGAGGAAACATCAGACACAGAAAAAGCGAAGAATGTTTATCTTAAAGTGAATTTTAAAATAACTTTTAAACTATGTCTCAAACTGAAAACATACGTATTTTCTGAAATCTTCTGACGGTTTTTGAAAATGTGTTTTCCAAACTGTGTCTGCTCTAAAAGGCACAGGAAGTCTGAGGAAGTGCCCTGGACTGGAGAGACACGACGGCTGGAATCTTGGATCCTGTTCAGGGGAAAGACTGCTGTGAAGCGTACACCAGCTGGTGAACTGAGAACAGGATGGCTGGTGGTCAGATGAAAGGGCTGTAACAGTGTGAAATCTGGCGAAGTGGGCGACTGCACTGTGTTTATGAAGAGAATATCATTCCCAGGAAATGCACAGTGAAGAATGGGTATGATATATGCAATTTCTTTTCAAGTAGTCTATAATAATAAAAACATAATATGCTAATTAGACCGGATGTCCTTTCGGATGAAGCCGGGGCTGCGAGGGAAGCCTGGGTCCTGGATGCCTGCCAGCGGCTGGAGGGAAGCCCGGGTCTTGGGTGCCAGAGGGAAGCCGGTGATGGAAGCCAGGGGAAGGAAGACCTACTCTTGCACGAATTTTGTGCATTGGGCCTCTAGTTTAGAGATAATTCCTTACATACACACAGAGAGAATAATAAAGCTAATGGGAAAAATGGTAACATTCAGTGAATATGAATAACGGGTATATGTTTGCTCTATGCACTATTCTTATAACTTTTCTATAAGTTCAAAATTATTTACAATAAAAGGCTGTTTTAAAAAGTCACTCAGTTATGTTGAGAGGTCAATTCTCCCAAAATGAACTTACAAATTTGACACAATTTCTATCTAAATCCTAGTAAGCTCTCTCCCCCCAGACTTGGGCTGGGACTATCCCACTGGCCTTCCTGGGCCTCCATTGTGCAGATGGCACATGGCAGGACTTCTCTGGAATCACATGAGCCAATCCCTCATAATCAATCTCTTTCTGTATCATATATGGTTGCACAAATCCATGCACTTAGGAAAATCACAGAACTGTACACCTGCAATGGGTGAGCTTTACAATATGTAATTTATACTTCAATAAAGCTGTTTAACAAATTAGTCTAGCCAAGTTCAAAAGGGAAATGTAATATATACAATTTCTACTCTGTCAGACCATTCTTATATGATTATGGCCAAGTCAGGATATCAAGCCCTCTATTGGAATGAGATGACCATACCTGCTTTATGGCACATGTAGGAAAGGTAAAGACCCGAGCCAGGCAGTACGGACTGGACATTATGGTGGTTCCTTTTCTTATACTTCCTTCTTAATCATCATGACAGCAATGGAGTTGATCATTACTCCCATTTTGCAGGTTTAGGCTCAGAGGCTGGTAGGATGTCAGAGCCCTGTTAGCAGGGCTTGATGACGCTGGCTCTCATATCATGAGACGTCTTGGGAGTAACAGCTGCCACGTGGCTATGCTGGCTCACGTAGCAAGGCATGGGAAAAGTAAAGCCCGGAGCTGGGAATAGCTGTAAAGTCCGAAACGGCATTCATGGAAAGATGCTCGTTTCCTGCTTAGGCAGAAAGAAGACAGCAACCACATTGCCATATAACCATTTGTTTTTCTAATTGATTAAAAAAAGCCACAGCTACAATAGGTAATCAATTAAAACTGGGTTTCCTTGAAATTTCATTATGACAGTAGTCAAGCTTTTCCAAGCGGCCTGTCCCATAGTCACATGTGACTTGATCTCCATAAATCAACCTTGGGTTAGTAAATCCACAGTATGCACTTTAAGGTGTCTGTGGTTTTGTAATGACTCCGGCAGGCTTTCATGCTTCATTAAGGTTGCATAATGAATGAATGAACAGTGGCCAGATTCCTTCAGTGCTTTCGTTTCCTGACTTTAGGAAGTTATTTTCAGAAGAATACCGACTCAGCAACTTGTTGCACCATTTCCTTTATATATATAGTAAAATGTTTAGAAAGGCGCCAAAGAGTTGTTTTTGGCAAGTCTTGATAAAGTTCATTGTCCACGAGATTAATCGCCACTATAAAACATGTCCTTTGAAAGGTCCGGGACTTGCCCACTTGCTCCCTGTGAGTGACATTGCTCTCTGTGCGAACTGTGACTGACGTGGCTGATGTAAGACAGGCAGAGTATGTAGTATGTACATGCCCCCAAAATGATGGTTAGCATGAAAACATAACCGTGTATTCAAAATGACAACCTTAAATAAAGTAATTATTCTTGAGATATTTTCTACCACTGTTGGCTCTAAACATCTGTTCCTAATAATGAATGTGGATTAGAATAAAAGATTCAGAAGATGTAGGAAATCTTATATTTTGAATTAGTGGCTTTGGAATATGTCTCATGTCCACCAAGGGTCTAAAGTCCCTGATATGTAAAGTCTGGTGTGTGTGTGTGTGTGTGTGTGTGTGCACACGTGCGCGCATGCTTTTGTGGTCCCACAGTGACGTATCAGCCTGTTTTTAGTGAGATAACACAATCTAGCTCTGGACAGGGTGGCAAGTGCATGGGTTCATTGGATGTAAGATGTAGGACCTTATGCGTCCCATGCTTCCTCTGCACCTTCCTCCTGCAGCCTTCCATAGCCAGGAGCACTGAGGCTGGAGACGCAGCACAGGTCCTGGGCCATCCACTGCAGCAGCGGCAGGACAGGGAGCCGGGCCTCCTGCCCCTCGGGGTTGGGTGGGTGGCTGCACTCACAGAGTGCTTCCTGAGTTGGGGCCACATTATGTGCAAATCAGGACACAAAAGGACAACCAGGAAGAGTGAATAATGTCAAGCTTAAAACATGGTTTCGCTAAATGTGTATGTATTTGTGCTTTGAATATGAGGAACGTGGAACCAAATTCAGTGAAAATGGTGGTTAGTCAGTACAGGCTTGCAGAGACTACGGAGCTGAACGCGACTGTGCTAAATGCTTTCCTATTACTTGTCTTTTCCTCAATCCCATCCAAATAATCACTTTTATCTCCTAAATATGCATTGTTAAGAATCCCTCAAAGCAATTATTAACAAGTGAGCCAGCCAGTGCTTGTAAACCATTTGACAAGCACAAAAGACTCTGTAAATGTTTATTCTCATTCCTGTAGCTAATTCACCAAAGCATAATGCGGTCTTCCCAGATAATGCCTTTTAGCAATGCTCTCTGTGCTTGATAGGAAGCGACACAGCCCAGGCCTGAACTCTGGTTCAACCTGCAGGGTGAGCTGGGGAACTGCTTTTCCTCTTTTCTGTGTGACAATCGGAACAATCGGACAAGAGTCCTGCACTGCTGGAGTTACCCTTTCCAGCCTGTGTCTCCTGGACCACACGCTGCTCCTGCAGAAAGTGCTTCCGTGTTCTTTGGGTCCCACGCGCAGATCCTGAAAGAAGGACGGCTGTTCTTGAGGCACCTTGCTTGGCATGAGAACTGACAGCAGGCTTGCTCACTGTGTCCTTAGGCGTCAAAGGGACAGGCAATGGGAAATCTTTCTAGTGTTGCTCTTTAAGGTTCCTGACATGCTCTGTAAAACCAGCCCCTGAAACACTGATGCCTCTCACATCACAACAGACAGCAGACTTTCTGCTTGTGTGTGTGTGTGCGTGTCAGGGTCTATATAAACTACATTTTCTCATTTTCTGTTTTCTTATCCTCTGGCATCTGGGGCCTTTAGAACTGAGGAAGAGCTTCCCTTCCCAGGGTCAGCGAATTCTTAGAGATAGTACACTTGCTTGGTGTCTGCCTTGGAGAGGCTGAGCCACACTCCCATTCACTTCTATTTATCAGGCCCTCGTAGCAGAGGACGCTGTCCCTCTGGTCTAATCTCCCCAGAGCCAAGTCTAGGCAACTAGGAACCACTCTTACAGGCCAGAGCCCAGTAAAAGGATCTAAACTAGCCAATCCTAAGCCTGTCTACCCTGCTTACCTATCCTTTCCCATGAAAACCCTATAAAGATTCTCACTTATGCTTCTCCTTGTTCCTGACTGCCCATGTGTGGCATGCCATGCCCCGTTTCTACAGGTCTGTGAGTATAACTGTCTTCTTTCATGGCAGTCATTTACATGATATATATCCAGAATTTGGTTTGACATTTATATATATAATATATTAAATGTTTTTATTGATTTCAGAGCGAGGAAGGGAGAAGGAGAGAGAGATAGAAACATCAATGATGAGAGAGAATCATTGCTGCCTCCTGTACACCCCCTACAGAAGATTGAGGCATGTGCCCTAACTGGAATTGAACCATGACCTCCTGGTTCATAGGTTGATATTCAACCTCTGAACCACACCGGCTGGGCAAATTCTGGGTATAATTTAATAGAGTCCCTTATCCAGTTGTATTCACAGTCATCAAACAGTAGAGGTGGTAAATTGCTCTTCTAAACACATCCCCAATTTCCCTTTGCTGGTGCTTTGTTGTTCCAGGGCTGGTTGTAGGTTGCCAGGCAACACCATCAGGTGTGCTGCATACAGCCCTGGACATTAATCACTCTCTTTCAGGTCTTATTTACTTAGGTGTTTATGTTCCTAAAATGTGGTGAGGGCCAACTTCCTCCTCCTCTCCCTCCACAAAAGAACATTCCCTATCTTTGGAATAAACACTTCTGAAGCTTTTAGTGACTTGATAAACAATACAGTGAGCTATGGAGCAAGGGAAGGTACAGGCCTGTGAGGTGGCCTATGGATGCTAACTATGCCATTAACACACTCCACTAAGGCCTTATTGGCCCATTACAATTTCCTGGAAACTTGGGGAAAATCAGCTCTTCCTATTTTCTTCTCACTCTGACATTCCACCTTTTGCATTTCTGGTTTTCAGACTGATCACTTCTATGTGACAGGAAGACAAGTTAAAAAAAAATAAACATGCTAATAATACGTGATAATTACATTTATATTTGGGGAGAATAGGGAGCAGATGTATGATTGCTAATATTGGGATGGCCCAGGAGATGTATGTTGGCCTGGAGGAATGGGAACCATATTCAGTTTTTGCTATTTGTGATACCACTGTAGGCAAAGAAGAACATGTACCGTAAATGAGAAAAAGCAAAAAAAAAAATGCCCTATGAGCCACTAAGCTTTCTGATGGTTTTGGTCCAGTGTCATCCAAAAACCTTACGCATGACTTGACTGACCTAGTGGTGGGGCGAGCAGTGGAGGGGGCACAATTTCCATGAGTTCCAAGTCATCCTGTAAATAAACGTACCGCAGAAGGAAAAATCTGTGGTTGTTATGCAAATACAGCTTCAAGACAAGTCCCCTTAACACCCATTCCAAAAAGACTGCTGACCCCATCTCCACCTATAACAGAAATTCTGGAGAACTGGGTTTACCTCCAAATCAACTTCTGTCTACGTCAAAACATCCAGATTAAAGGAGAAGGGCTAAACCCACCAACTGGTTGGTTAATCTACCTGCCACTAAGTTATTCTGTTTTTATCCTCCTCCCCCGCCTCCCCTGCAACATAAATAAAGACAATTTGTTTCTCTTGTTTAAAGAGTGGCTGTATGGCTCTCAGGTCACTTAGGAGGCGCTGAGCAACAGCAGGCTGCAAGGCATCATCCAATACTGAAGCCTTCCCCTTCACTAGCTGCGAGCTTTAGAATTCCCTTTATTGTTCCCAGATTACACTGGCCATGACCAAGCACTAACAACCTCACAGGAGAGTGTCCTTCCTCCCCTCAGTTCAGATTTCCCCAATAGCATGGGGCAGGCAGCTCTCCTGGAAACCTACCCTAAACAAATAAACTGAAAGAAGGAAAAAGCCAGGAGTAACAGGAAGTTCTCTGCCGTTATTTATAATTCTAAAACACGATGTGCAGCCTAAATGTTAAGCAGCAGAAAGGTAAGTTAAATAAAATGTCAGCATTGCACAGTGGTTATGAGTACAGAGGAGCGTATGCCTGTCTCTGCCGCTCACTCACTGTGTAATCTTGGGCAGGTTACCTAACCTCTCTGGGCCTCCAATAACCTGCGCCTAGCAGGGTTGTGAGGAGTGTGAAATGAGTTAATATTTATAAATATGAGGATGAAGTGAGTTAATATATTTTGTAATGTTTATGTACCTAGAGTGTGAGAAGCACTATGTAAGAGATTTGATAAACAAAGTGGTATCTTTTCTAGATGGAGAATTTTGCAATTTTTACAAAGATCACTAATGAGGCTATACAGCAGTGAGGAAAATGCTTATCATAGAAAAGGTCCCATGAGAATACAAAAATTTATCCAGGGCCTACATAAAATGAAAACAGTTGTATTGGGAATGTGGGGATCTTTTTCATTCCAGTAATTTTATATAGCTTTTGTGAGTTTCTTCTATTTTTAAAATTTAAAAATTTGAATTTATTGGGGTGACATTGGTTAATATGATCATACAGGTTTCAGATGTGGGTCTCTATGCTACAAGATCTGTATATTGCATTATGCACCGACCACCCAAAGTCAAATCTTTTCCTGTCACCATATATTAGGACCCCCTTTACTTTCCCACATCCTCTTCCCTCTGGCAACCATCACACTACTGTTTGTGTTCATGAGTTTCAGTTTTATATCTCACATATGAGAGAAATCATATGGTTCTTAGCTTTTTCTGACAGACTTATTTCACTTAGCATAATATTCTCAAGGTCCATCCATGTTGTTGCAAATAGCAGTATTTCATCCTTTCTTATGGCTGAGTAGTATTCCACTGTGTATATGTACCACATCTTCTTTATCCAGTCCTCTATCACAGGACACTTTAGTTGTTTCCATGTCTTGGCCACTGTGAATAATGCTACAATGAATATATCTTTGCAAATACATGTTTTTGAGCATTTCAGCTATATACCCAGGAGAGGGATTGATGGGTCGTATGATAGCTCTATTCTTAATTTTTTTTTAGGAATCACCAGACTGTTTTCCATAGTGGTTGTACCAGTCTACATTCCCACCAGCAATGAACAAGGGTTCCCTTTTCTTCACAACCTCTCCAACACTTGTTATTACTTGTCTTGTAGATAACAGTCATTCTAACAGGTGTGAGGTGGCATCTCATGGAAGTTTTGATTTGCAGTTCACCAATTGCTAGTGAGGTTGAACATCATTTCATATATTTATTTGCTGTTTGTATGTCTTCTTGGGAGAGGTATCTGTTCATGTCATCTGCCCATTCTTTGACTGGGCTGTTTGTTCGGTGTTGAGTTTTATGAATTCTTTATATATTTTGAAAATTAAACCTTTGTCGGAGCTACTGCTTGCAAATATCATCTCCCATTTGGTTGGTTGCCTCTTTGTTTTGTTGTCAGTTTCTTTTGCTGTGTATCAGCTTTTTATTTTGGCAAGGAAAGTAAAGGCAAAAATAAATGAATGGGTTGTCTTTTTTTAAGTCCTCACTGAGGACATGCTTAGAAAGAGGAAAGAGGAGGAAGGAGAGGGAGGGAGGGAGGGGAGGGGGAGAGAGAGAGAGAGAGAGAGAGAGAGAGAGAGAGAGAGAGAGAGAGAGAGATCCATCGGCTGTCTTCCACACATGCCCCGATTGGGGATCAAACGCGAAACCCAGGTATGAGCCCTGACTGGGAGTCTAACTGGCAACCTTTCCGTGCACAGGATGACATTCAACCACCTGAGCCACTGCAGCCAGGCTAGCTTTTCTAAGTTTTAAGAAAGTTTTGATAAGGTTTGGTGAGGGGCGGTGAGAGGGGTGGGAGGGAAAATTCCTCTGGCTGGAATTTAATGGTTGGAATGGATCACCTGTTCTACTGGCAGACCTGGGAGAACTGTCTGCTCTGCACAGAGTGAATAGAAACCTATTCATAAGAATATCCCCAAAGTGGGAGATAAATGGGAAAAGAGAGGTTTCAGCAGCCAGGGGCCAGGCAGAGGGACTAAACTCAGTGGCTTGGCACTTCCTTCCTACCTCCTCTCTGATCTGCCAGTGGTGTGGTCCATCAGGAGAGGGCAGGAGCATAGAGCATCTTGGCAGGTTAGATGGACAAAAACATGAAAACGATCAAAGCATTTGAGACTCATGAGGTAGGAATAGAATACCCTCATTTGTCAGGCACTTGTCTACATCAGGGAAATAACTCTGACAAAAGGAATAAACACTGATACCAAGCATCCTTCCTTCTCATCCCCTCTCCCAGGAGGGCAGCTTCTTCCCAGGATAAAGAAACATGGTTACCACAGTTCTGCGCTCTGTCTTCACCCTAAGCCCTCTTTCCTCTTCCCATCTCATTAGCAAAGATTCTTGAGTCTAGAAAGCTTAGAGATGGCCTCAACCAGTGGCTCTTACAGCCTACTCCTGGGGAGTTTAGAAAATATACAGGTCTCTGGGCCTTAAGAAGTAGTAGCTCTGGGGTGGGGCCCAGGATTCTGCTTTTTCCCCCTTCTTTTTAATTTATCTTTATTGTTGAAAGTATTACAGATGTCCCCCTTCCTCTGCCCCAGGATTCTGCTTTTTTAATCTTTCCCCATTGCCAGGTGATTCCCAGTCCTGTGGGGAATTGTAAGTAACCTAGGTCATTTTAGCAATAGAAACAAGGGACCCGAAGTTTTCCCTCTTTCCTCTACTGTGTGGTCACTTTCTACTTTCCCTCCACCTTCACCCCACTTCTGTCTTGCTCTACCTCTCTCAAAATCTTTCTCTCTTTTTTTCTGAGCTGGGAATGGTATTTTAACTACAGAAATGAAAATTCCAACTGGAGGGAGGGAGGCTGACAATCTATTGTCACTAATAAACCCTGGCGTTTTTTCAGCATGGCCCAGTCCCCTGACATCTGTCTCAGGCAGAGAGAAGTATGCCTGAGCCATACACACATCTGTCCTGGCAGCTACGCGGGCACACAAATAAAACACTCTCAATTAAATTCGAGTGAGCTGCGGGCCTAATGAGCATTATTAGTGTATTTGCATGCACTTAAGAAAATGCAACTGTTAGCCTGATAGTGTTCTGACCTCCTTCAGAGACCAAGAGGATCTGAGGGTTTCAGCTCAGACCGGGGCCTTGTTGTATTGTCTCAACTGGATAGCTAAAGACTAGGTTCCTTGAGAGAGTGGGGAAGGCTGAAATCACCAGGGGTCCATCATTGTTCCCTTCACTTAATGAGAAAGCTGCTGAGATTCGATGGCTTTGGATCAGTTAGATCAGTGGTCGGCAAACTGCGGCTCGCGAGCCGCGGTGTGCCGCTCTGTTGACTGGTAGGGGCTTAATCACAAGGAACAACAACAGCCTGTAATTATTGGAATCGAGAGTCTAGGTCAGTGGTTGGCAAACTCATTAGTCAACAGAGCGGCAAACCGTGGCTTGCGAGCCGCAGTTTGCCAACCACTGAGTTAGATGTGCTTTCATCCTAACCTTGTTTCTAGCAGTCATTCTGACACATCCTCTCCCATGTTTCCCTGATCTTTCTGTGCCAGCCCTCAGCCCCTCTGCCCACCAAGAGCCCCCAACAACCCCTGTCCTGCTCCATCGGCTCTTGCCATTTGGGTGGCCATGGCTCAGGCAGGTCCTTCCTCCAACCTGTCCACCTCATCACCAGTAAGGGGACAGAGATCTGAACAAACGCAAGGCTCAATGAAAACGTTAGATTATTGCTTTTTATTAGTGTGTATGTGTGTGTGTGTGTGTGTGTGTTAGCAGCCTAGCAACCTGGTATTAATAGCTTAATACTTACAAGATACTTCCTGGGTAGCTTGGCTACTGGGTATTTTGAGTTCTGGAAACACAGGCAGGAACTTCACGCACTCTGTAAGTGCAAATCCCCATGAGAGCTCTCAGTACCTTCCTTGCCTCCGGTGTGCATGTGCAATCCCTGCTTTAATGATGTAATGGCTACTAGATACTCTGAGATTTAAATCCCAACTTCACTGACTTGATGCTTTATTTGTTTATTTTTTTATTACTGGTTTTGTTTTGTGTGTTTTTTTGCCTGCCTTCAATATTTAGTAAAATTCGTTTGAAAGCAAACACGATTAAGAAGAAAAAAGGAAAATTTGTTAATGTCTGAACTAGAGGGTGAAGGGCAGACACACACTTTTTTTTTTTTTTATATTTGATAAGGATTTTTTTTTCTTAATTAAATCTTTATTGTTCAGATTATTACAGGTGTTCCACTTTTTTTCCCCCCATAGCTCCCCTCCACCTGATTCCCCACCCCACCCCATGCCCTTATCCCCCGCCACTGTCTTCATCCATAGGAGTAAGATTTTTGTCCAATCTCTTCCCGCAACCCTCACACTTGCTTCCCCTGAGAATCGTCAGTCCACTCCCTTTCTATGTCCCTGATTCTATTATATTCACCAGTCCATTCTGTTCTTCAGATTTTTTATTCACTTGATTTTTAGATTCACTTGTTGGTAGGTATGTATTTGATGTCATTTTGTTGTTCATAATTTTTATCTTTACCTTTTTCTTCTTCTTCTTCTTCTTGAAGAATACCCTTCAGCATTTCATGTAATCCTGGTTTGGTGGCGATGAACTCCTTTAGCTTTTTCTTGTCTGTGAAGCTCTTTATCTGACCTTCAACTCTGAATGATAGCTTTGCTGGGTAGAGTAATCTTGGTTGTAGGTTCTTGCTGTTCATCACTTTGAATATTTCTTGCCACTCCCTTCTGGCCTGCATAGTTTCTGCCGAGAAATCAGCTGACAGTCGTATGGGTACTCCCTTGTAGGTAATTAACTGTTTTTCTCTTGCTGCTTTTAATATTCTCTCTTTGTCTTTTGCCCTTGGCATTTTAATTATGATGTGTCTTGGTGTGGTCCTCTTTGGGTTCCTCTTGTATGGGGTTCTGTGCGCTTCCTGAACTTGTAAGTCTATTTCTTTCACCAGGCAGGGAAAGTTTTCTGTCATTATTTCTTCTAATAGGTTTTCAATATTTTGCTCTCTCCCTTCTTCTGGCACCCCAAAAATTCGGATGTTGTTTCACTTAAAGTTGTCCCAGAGGCTCCTTACATTATCTTCATATTTTTGGATTCTTTTTTCTTTTTGTTTTTCTGGTTGGATGTTTTTTGTTTCCACATATTTCAGATCTTTGGTTTGACTCTTGGGGTACGTTGATCTACAGTTGAGTTTCTGTATATTCTTTATTTTAGACAGTGTATGCTTCATTTCTGACTGGTCCTTTTCCATTTTTTTGGCATTCTCATTAAGGTCCTTGAAGGTCTCACTAAGCTCCTCAGAAGTGTCATCAAGTTTCTCGGCAGTTTTTAGAAGATTCTTGAGTAACCTTATAAATGTGATTCTGAACTCTATGTCATCCAGTAGTTTGCTTTCCTCCGTTTCTTTCATTCGTGACATGTTTCTTTGTTTCTGCATTTTGGCTTCTTCCCTGTGTTGATGGAGTGGCTTTGTGTGGTAGGTGACCTATAGGGGGCAGTAGCTCAGCCTCCCCAATCACCTGATGTGGATGCTCTTGGTACACCCCTTTGTGGGCTGAGTGCAAAGTCTTGGTGTAGTTAAGCCTGAATTGCTGTTGGTACGCTGGGAGGAATTGACCTCCAGGCCAATTAGCTGTGAGCACTCCCTGTGTCTATAATGGAAGAAGTGCTGCGCTTATGGGGCAGGACTTGTTTCAGTGGGGCTTTGGTGCTCACTGAGTCTGCCTCTTGAATGTGTCACTTATGGATGTGAGGAGTTGAAATCTGTTGTCTCACACTGACCACTAGGTACACTGGCTTCTGGATCTCCAATGGGGTGCAGGTCAGCTACTGTCTGAGGCCACTCAGCAGGAGCTACAGTGAGAGCTGCAGTTTTCTCCTCTTTGCTTGGGGTTTGGAGGTTTTGGAGCTGTCTGACCCGGGCTGCAAGTTTTCTAGGTTAAGCTGCAATAGGGCAGGCTTTCTTGTGCTAATTGAGCTGCTTGGAGCTTGGGTGGGTTTGTAGGTTGTGTGGGGCGGGGTCTCAGGGCGTCACTAGGTTAGGGCGTGGCAAACAGCAATGGCTGCTAGTAAGCCCGCTCTGTGTCCCGACCGTGTCCTGGAATCCTGTGCCCCAGTGCCGTAAACAGTTATTCCTGCGCGCAGCTCTGCTAGCAAGCCACTCTCACTGGCAGACAGTCCAGCTTCTCCCCGTAGGAGTTTGGGTCCCCCGCGTCTCCCCAGAGACTGGATTTCAGAGTAGTCGGGGGCTTGTCTCCCTTCGGGTTGAAAAAAGCAACGCACCCAGTCGCCCGCCGCCAGCCAGGAACCCGCGCCTCCGTACCTCAGCTTTTCAGTGCTCGTGCACGTCTCAATGCTCTTTTCTCTTTCCTTCTAGTTGTAGAACTTCCACTCAGCCAGCTTTCCCGTGGTTCTGGGTGATAGACGTTTTATCTTTTAGTTGCAGTTTAAATTGTTGTCGGAGGCAGCAGTTTAGGTGTTTACCTATGCCGCCATCTTGGATTCCCTCCTCCAGACACACACTTGAATGTTAAAGTGGCTAGGAGCAGCAGGAATGAAAATAAGAGAAGGGGGGATTTTGAAGACAAGAGAGAGTTTAGACCAGAGCCCTTCTCTGCCTTAGAATGCTCTGTCTCGTCTTTCATTTTAGAAAGAGAGATTGTTCTCCTACAGTCAGCTCTATCCTGCTTGGTTGGCTAGAGGATGTTTGCTTTCATTCAGGGGGCCTGGTGAACTGTGTACCCACACCACGTGGCTCTGTTTTCTTCAGTGGGCCCCGCAGCAGTGCTGGTGTTGCTATTCAGCAGCATCACCTCTGGCCTGTAACTATTCATGCCTCTGTAGCCATTGAGGCAAAGGAGTACAGCCAAGTTGCTCAGCAGCCAGTGGTGGCCCTAGCGTTGGGCTCATAGTCTCCCTCCTGGCTCTTGGTGTCCCTCAGAGATAGGAAGAGCTTGGACTGGATGTTGGGACATCCTAAATTCCAGGCTTGGTTTTGCCAAAAAATGCTCTTGAGCAAGTCACTGGACACTTCTGCTCTTCATCGAAAAAGTGAGGGGGGTTTCTCGATAACGGTATAATAACCACTGACCCTGACAGTGGCCTTCATATTATAGCTCACATAATGCTTTCAGATTTTATTTTACGCTCACCACTTGCCAGGTGGCATATGTGTTATCACCACTGCCGTGTACAGATAAGGAAACTGGGCCAAAGGGCCCAAGGTCCCATGACTGGACAATGGCCAGCAGGCTCTGCCCTGCCCACGTCTCCATCCCTTCCTCTAGAGCAGTTGCTCCCAAAGGCTCTTTCTAGATCCCAAAAGCTGTGATTCTCAGGGTTCAGGGCAAACTGTGCCCTTTTTCGGTGTCAAAACTTTTGGATAACTTACACCCACTTCCAACCTTGTCTGTTTTTATGAAACAAACACGAGAAAAGTGCTTATGACCTATATGTTAATGATATGTAACCTTAGCACTCCAACTTTAATCTAAATTAATAATTTCCTGCATGTTTCATTATTATAAAAGTTCATAGTGAGAAGGAGATGAAAACACAGCCTTTAATTAACTTGACAAACTACAAATCCATTTTGCCCACAGTAACACTCTTAGCATCAGTGAAATTTGATTTCAGGAAAGGAGTGTACATTATTCATTGGATTGAAATGGCACATACATTTACTTCTTTAAAAACAATTCCTCAGGAAACAGTAAGGACATATGGATGCTTGAAATCTCATAAATTTGAAGTTACCCTAATTGGGAATCATACAACATCATTAAAGGGAATGGGCTGGCCTACCATTTCCTGGACTTCACCATCTCAGGAGTAGCCATGTAATAAAAGTTGGTGTACATTTAGTTTTTATTAGTTTCCATCAATAGTGATAGAAGTTTAAAAAATAATCAAGCAAATCAATAAAAATACTTGGTACTAGGGAAGCAAATTGGTTCTATATTTTTGCAGAGAATTATCACAGGACGCAAATCTTCAGAAATAACCCTTATAACAGTATTTAAATTAAACTGTCCAGAAATAATCACATTGGAAGGAAAGAGAGAGAACATCCTGCGATGAGTCATCACGGGCGATGGCTCTGTGACACAGTGCTGTGCATTTTGTGGTTTTATAGTTTTATTTGGCTTCTCAACTCTAAAGTAAAAAAAAAAAAAAATTTTTTTTTAAAGCAAAACATAACAGAAAAATGGAGGCTCCCATTTTATTCCCACATTTTTCTGAGAGGTTCAAAGAATTCAGGAGCCATGTTTCTATCAGCTCAAAACAGTTCTAGCGTTGGAAGATTTTTACTGGACAATAACGTTTTCTTCCTTATGCTTAATACTGTCAGTTTCCTTTTGCCTGATGATGTCCTGTATTTTTATAAAGAGGAGAAATACAAATGCTTATTATCCAAAAAAGCACTATCAGTTAATTAAATTCACTCGAATCACATCAGACATGGCACAGAGGAGAAAATTAATATTCAGACATAACAAATCCAAGATCTTTTGTGCACCAGTCTGGCCTATCTTTGGCAAAAGGATGGCAGTGCTCCAATCTGAAGCAGCCGCCTTCAGTGTGCGGGAGCTGATTTCTGTTACCAGCTGCCATTGGAAGTCATTCTAAAATTCAAGTTGACAGTTTCTTAGCTCTTCTGTTGTACTCTAATTGAGATGACTGTCCCTGCTTCCAACCTAAACGACAGCAGACTCTATAAGAACACACTTCAATTATGTAAAAAAAAAAATCCTTTTATACATAAGATATGGGCCTGTTCTGCTCCCATTTCATTTAAGTGGAGAAAGAGGAAATGGACTTCAGTCGCACAAAGGATGCTCATGCTTGATGTGTTAGCCAGCAAAGCCACTCAATGTCCTTCTCAGGAAGGAGCTAAAATTAAAGAGTCCTAATTTGTTAGGTGCTTAAAAGTTGGCTCTGGAGAAGGGCAGGAAGTTGGCAAGATGAATCCTAATAATCCATTCCAATTCAGGAATGTGTATTGTGTTAAACTTTGGCCCAACATGCATCAAATCTAATGTTGGACAATGTCCAAATTTATTCTTTAATAGCCGACATGGTTAAAGGCTTACTATGTGCCAGGTCCTGTGGGACAGATACAAAGAAGGTTTCTGCCTTTGAGGAATGGGATAAAGGTTGTCATGGAAAGAAGTGCTAATGTCAGTGGGAATTCAAAGGCAGGCATGACCGACTCCCTCTCTGGATTTGGTGTTGAAGAAAGCTGGGGGCCAGATCCTTCGATGAATGGCGGATGGTCTAGATATAAATGCTTTCAATGAGAGTTAACATTTCCTGAAAGGCCTGCTGGTAAATAGATTCTTGTGTCTCAGAAAAAGCAACTTGTCTTACAAGATTAAATTACGCAAGGTTCTGCTCCTTATGGTCCTTAAGCTATAGTACCACATTTGTAGTAGACATCCCCTTTGTCCAAGTTCACTCACATAGATCACATCCATCATTCCTGGCTGCAGAGTCAAGTGTGCTGTTATGCCAGTATATAGAAAGGGAAACTGAGATGTAGAGAATATCCCATTTGGCCAGGTGATTTGGCTTCAGTTAAACAAGCAAGTAGCATATGAAACAGTACTGGAAGCCAAGACCGCTCAAGCCCAGAGCTCTCCACAAAGCTTTGTTTGATCAAGTTGATAATAAATTCAGAATTCTCCAATAGGGGAGTAATGGCTAGGGCATCTGTCCATCTGAGCAGAAGAGGAGAGGACCTTGGTGCTTGAGAGTAATGGGGGATAGATGCTTGAAAAAACTTGATGCAAACTGTCTCCAGGTTTCATCGTGGGCAGGCTAAAAACCATATAGACTCCCTGCCAACTACAGAGCACTTGGGCTGGGTTGCTCCTGCCTGACACATTGCATCAGCAGACCGGGACCAAGTTCCAGCTATGTTGACAATTGGTGCCAAAGCTAAGAACAACAGGTCGCCTTGGTGAGATCAAAGGAAAGCTTGCAATCAACCCCACCATTGGCGCTGGGCCTAATGAGGACTGGGCAAGGAACATACCACCCGGTGAGGTGGAAGCAGCACAACCTGAAAGGCGCTTAGCCAAGAAACCTTTATTAGAAGAATCCTTATTAAGAACCCTGATATTTATAAAATAGCTTCTTTCCCATTCGAGCACTTTTTTGGAGAATGGTTGGAAAATCTGCACTTTGTTGAATTTGATACATGCCCTCCGTCATCCAAATATACACATGGAATTTTACATCCATGCATGCAAAAATTCTCTTCTTCCTTGGCCAGTCTGTAAGCTTCTACTTGCTCTTCAAGATGCCCATGAATTGCTTTTTAACAGAATCATCTGAGGCACCTGATAAACACACAGGACCTCATCCCAAATGCACCCAACACAGATTTCTGTTGCTGTCAAGCTCCTGGGGGGGAGGAGTGGGGGAAGGCACCCTTGCTGTGCAGTCAGGATTGGGAAGGAGCTGCTACAGATCATGCTTTGTGAAACGCTTTTAACATACGAAGATCTGCAGTGGGATTAACTCCAAACCTTCTAGGAAGGGGAGAAGGTAGTAGAGTGGTAATCTGGGTCTGGAACTTGCTGAGAGTTGGAGCTGAGAAAGGCCAAGATGGAAAGCAAAGGTGCCGACAGGACTCCAGACCCCTCAGGAGCCTGCCCTCGAGTTTGACAGCTTCATCAGGGTCACAGAGCAAGACAACAGCCAGCTGAAGGAGGTGGGACATCTGGGGGGCTTATGATGGAGGAGGGTTTCATTTTTTCTTGAGTGAGGATCAGGGAAATTCCACAGCTCCATAAAGGTCCCATAAAAAATTCAGCAGTAGTGATTTAAACTTTTTAAAAAATTCTGATATTTCCATTTACAAGGCTCTTAAAAGGTACCATAAGGAAAACAACCCACTGCTTGTTTGATTGATGGTTCTAATTGCTATTAACATTTTCGGTACTGACTTCTGTATGTTACTCATCGTTCAATTAAAAAATAAATCCCTTCATGGCCCTCCACTTCCATCTTCATAAAATATCTCCATATAAAAGCAAAATATTGTTATTATATGAGCAGCTGGTGTTAGTATAGTGTAGATTCCATTAGAACCTCTAAGCATTTTAGGTATTGCCATTTAGCATCTCAAATCATGATAACATGACTTATTTGCATAAAATCCCAGAGCCTTCTGCATTTCCCATTGTAAGGGAGGTGGGGTACTATCTGGTGTGATTTAAAAAATTTCAGAGAGAAAGAGAGAGGAAGAGAGAGAGAGAAACATCAATGATGAGAGAGGATCATTGATCGGCTGCCTCCTCCATACCCCCGGGGATCAAGCCTGCAACCTGAGCACATGCCCTGACCAGGAATCAAAACATGACCTCCTGGTTCATAGGTTGATACTCAGCTACTGAGTCACACTGGTTGGGCAGGCGTGAATACTTATATCCTTTGTCCCCTCATCCTCCAAGTTCGGGTTCCACTGAAAACAGCAAAGTCAGGTAATCCACAGAAAAGTTATACACTGTTTTTCTCTTGCTTTTCCATTAATTTATCTGATGTACGCCAGTTGTCATTAATTTTCTATTTGTTGTGCAACTTAATTCCAGGGCTCTGTTTCTGCATTATTATTATTTTTCACTAAGGGATAACTAAGAGGCTGATAATTCTCTCTTATCTCTTTCAGGTCTTTACCAAACTGCCACCTTAGTGATGAGGCCATCCTGGCCGCCTTGTCTAACATCCCACCCCCTCCCTGCCCCACCACTGCCCTGCTTCTGCGCCCTTCTAGCACTTATCACAATCTAAGGCAATGCATATTTATTGTTAATTCTGATTCTTCTGTTTCCCTCAGCAGCATTTCAGCCCCGTCAGGGCAGGGATTTTGTGTCTTGCTCACTACTGTATCTCTGGGTCTCAGCCCAGCACCTGGCAAACAGTAGGTGTTTCTTCAGTACTGGCTGAATGGATACGGGAATGAACCTGTCTTGCTTTTAGTGATGAGGCTGAGCTGGCACAGGGGACCAACATTTAGATGCTCCATTAGCAGCATCGTATAATGCAGTAACTCCCAAAACTTTGGTTCGCAGGGCACTTATTTAGGCCCAGACAACTTAAGATGCATTTATGTCCTAACCACTTGGTGGCCATTTTAAAAGAAATACATATATATGAGAGGAAAATATTTTGATTTTATTCTATAATCCATGATTATTTATTTTCTAACGGGATGTGTGCACATATTAGGGACTGTAAGACGTTTCAAACCTCAGAATCATACTGGACACAAACACCCTTAGTTTTTGTTCCACCTACATTGATCTTCACATGGTAACGTACTCGCTTTTTATCTCAAGTGCTGAAAAGCCAGCTTCACCAAAGATATGCTGTAATCATAGGAATGGAGTTCAATCTAAGGTGGAAACGGTCACTCTGAGCTAGTAGTTCAGAGAGTCTCAGACAGAGCATTGTCATGCTTCCCTCCATCCACAATTTAAAATATCCTGCAGCATCCAGTGCTGCTGCACCCAGAACCACAGGTGTAGCAGCTAGATGCATACCCCTGGGGCTGTGTGAGCCAGGGCAAGGTACCCCCGCCACACCCCGTATTCTCTGTTCCCCTAACTGGGACATAAACCCCAGAGTTTGTCTGTAAATATTTCAGCCCCTCGTAGTTTTCTTTTCATGAGAATTGAATGGGTTAATATATGAAGAGCATTTAGCACTGAGCACTCCGAAGGGTCAGGCGCAAGAAAGACAAAGTAACAGTGTCTACCTCCTAGGATAAAAAAATGTTTATTGATTTTAGAGAGGGGGGACAGAGGGAGAGGGAGACACACACACACACACACACACACACACACACACACACACACACACACACACACGGGGGGATAGAGAGAGAGAGAGAGAGGTCAATTTGTTGCTCCACTTATTTATTCATTCATTGGTTGCTTCTTGTATGTGCCCTGGCCGGGGATGGGACCTGCAACCTTGGTGTATCAGGACGACACTCTAACCCAGTGGTCGGCAAACTGCAGCTCGCAAGCCACATGCGGCTCACGAGCCGCGGTTTGCTGACCACTGTTCTAACCCACTGAGCTACCTGGCCAGAGCTACCTCCTAGTTTTGTTTTTATTATGGAGAAATTTCAAACCTATGTAAAAGTACACAGAATAAAACAATGAACCTATTATCCCATCATAAGGCCCCAAGAACCGTTCAATTATGGCCAACCGTACCCCCGCCACACCCCGTATTCTCTGTTCCCCTAACTGGGACATAAACCCCAGAGTTTGTAAATATTTCAGCACCTCGTAGTTTTCTTTTCATGAGAATTGAATGGGTTAATATATGAAGAGCATTTAGCAGAGTGCTGAGCATCCTGAAGGGTCAGGCGCCAGCAGCTCTACTATAGTGAGCACTCAGGGCTCCCCTCCAGGGATAAGCCTCCACATAAAGGAAAACCTGCGGTCACAGGGAGCTTCTGTGAGCCACCTTGGGAGGACACACAGGCTGTGGTGGAGTTTTGCTGAGGGAAATGGATGCGAATGCTGCGGATCTGTTACAGCACACTTTTGGAAGAACTAGGAAAATCAGGTTAGGGAGAGAGGTCCAACATCCATGTAGCTGCCCTGCACACATGTTTGATGGGGAGGGCACAGCTGTTGATTTATCCAGCTGTTCAGGCATGAGGCGTACAGATGATTATGAGGGCAAGAAACAGTGGCTATTTTCCACTTAGGACTTTACATAATTCTCCCTTCCCTTCTGGGGCTTGATTAGACCGTAACTTAAATTCCTCCCACTCAGGGTCTCCTGGTCCATCATCCTGAGCCTGGCCTGAGGCTCCCCAGTGAGTGAGGGAGGATGACAGGAACATCAAGCATTCCGCTGATGTTTACGCCACAGCAGCAAAAGTCTCCGCTCAGCTCTCCTGAATGTTTGCTATGGAATCTAAGTGATTATCCGTGTTCAACAAAGTTGAACACATTATCGATCTTTTGATTTACAGTCTGTCTGGTTTACTGATCTGAGAGAAGCCCTAAAATTCTTGGCGTTTCATTTAGCTCAAAGGCAAAATTTACAATTAAACCACCTACAGCTGGCATCCATTTCTTCTAGACAAAGAGCATATTTTAGACTGGGAAGTTCTGAAATCTTACCAGCATACTCTCACACCATTCACTGTATTGTAATCTGCAATCAATGACACATCATAAAGTCAATCTAGCTCTGCCCAAAGACGACCAGCAATCTCATACAAAGGAGCAAATAAAACATTCTGCCAGACAGAGGGACATTTGAGAAGTAACTCTATTAACCTCCATGCAACTTAGGAGGGAGGGACTCAGTAAAATAACATTTGTCAGTAGCTTGTTCAGGGAGTAAATGCATGTGCGAACTCGGCTTATAGACTTGAATACTCGTGGTGCTTTGTTTAACCAGTTCTTACTAGGTTAATGGAAGCACTGATTGAGTCACTCATGCCCATAGATATACTCAGGCTTGATCTCTTTCTAAAAAAAGGCTTTATAAATAAGATTTGGGGGAATTTTAATCCATATTCTTTACCAGTGACATGCTCATTAGCTCCTGAACCTCCCCACATAAACCTGTGCAGAGCAGGTGAGTTATTAAGAAACCAAGTACCATCTTGGCAGCTATACTCTCAACTCCAGCGGCAGTAAGGCAGCACTCCGTGTGCTCAGTCTCCTATTTGTCCAGCCTCCATGCCTACTCTACATGAAGAGGAGCACAGGAATCAATGCTGGAACTAGAGAAAGAGAGACTACTCAATGAGGGGATCAACTAGGCGAAAATCTAAGAAAAATACCGGGTCAGGGAAGCAGAGTCTACGTGAAGAACATCCAATCCATCTCATATTTGGTCTGTTTCCTGCTAAGAGAAGCTTTCTCAGTTACTAGTGACAGAGTCTGTGTGCTACGATTAGAACTGCTTTTGGAGAGGACACCATGTGGCATTCATCTGGGATGGTCTGAGAGACAAAAACCACTTTTTTTTTTGGGAAAAAAGTCAACTCAATTCATCCAGCCAGTCGCTGGGGTCTCAGTAGCTACGGAAGCCATGATCCTCCAGGCAGTTGGAGCTGAAGGCAGCAACACCTGCCCTGTAAGAAGGTGAAGGGGGAACGTCAGTCATGCCCAGTGAAGGCAGCCAGTTCAGGGGTGACTGAAGGACCAAGGCGATCTGCTGCTAGTGCTTGAAAACCGGTTTCCCGAGAGAGGGAGGAAAATGACCCCGAGGCGGAGGCCTAAGCCATGTGGGCCCCCAGGACGGTCCTTCTGTGCTGACACTAACAGGACTCTGGGAAGTGCTGGGAACCAGGAGAGCCACCGGAGGTGGGAGGGCGGAGGAAAGGGCTAACTCTGTGAGTGGAGCACGAATCCAATCTGGGGATAGAGGCTGATGATGCTGCCGGAGGAACTGGGTGACAGAGCTGGGATGCTCTGCAGGGACTCGGTGCTGCCTCTTCACTGCCTGGGAGCTGAGGACTAACACAGGAGACCCGCTGGGAGGATGAGAAAGACATGGCTGGCTGAGGGCAAGTGAGTTCCTCCTCTGACCCTGGAGGATGATGCAACCCTCAACAGCTGCCTGGCCAGGAAGATTTCCTGTCAGGTGCTCTAGAATGGTGCTGTCCAGGACGGCAGCCATGAGGCACTATTCTGGGCACCTGAGAGGCACCAAAGACATGGCATATGGATTATAATTTTCAAAATCACAGAAAGCAACACGAGATACCACCACAATTTTAATTTTCTTTGAAATTCCCCATGTTGCATGAGGAACTTGCAGTATCTCACTGCCAGTCATAAATATCAGTTATCAGCAATGCTGTAATTGCTGGCGGTATAAAGAATTAAGTCACCCGGACTGACCCTATCACAGAACCTGAAAGGTGTTTTTGGACAAGTTCCCTGAACTCAGCCTCTTATCTGTCTCATTTTCAAAGAGCAGGGTAGAGAGGAAAGCTGTCGATTATATAAGCTTCCTGGCTGCCCAGATTCTGAAGAAATAGTACTCACCTGTAATTAAATAGTAAGGAGTTAATTGTAATTAAATTGCACAGTATTTAAGAAAAGCTGTCACTTCTTGGAATTAGCTCTGAGGACAAAAGTGACATGACAGAGTAATTACAACCTGAAAAGCAGACATTTTCCGATGGCTCTTGTCCAGGTTAGAATATACTGGTTTCTCATTTCCCTCACGCTAGTGCGTCAGAACGATTATAACACCTCCATGCCCAGGGAGCTGGGTTATTAATCTGAGAAAGAGCAAGCAATTTTTCCCTACATTTTGTTTATTTTCTGACACCCCGAGGTGAATATAAACCACCACCACTGAACTCTTTACAAAAGTCTTGCTTAAATTTTAAAAAATTGCACACATATGATTACATTCTTATTAAAAATATAAGTAATGCAGATAAGGCAAATATTCTCATTACTCTCCTGACCCTCATCTATTCTGCTGCCGCAAGAAAGCCACTGTTTCCTGTTTGTGTGTCCTTCCTGAGCGATCTCGCCTTGTTACACGCACGTACACCTACCCTGAACTACATCACATAAGTTAACCTTTCCATAAATAATACCTTACTAGACACATTGTTCTGGGTTTTACATTTGTCAATACCTTTTGGAAAATATTCCAGGTTAATGAACCTTGCTCCTTTTAACTGCTGCATGAGTATTCCCTTGCATGGCCCTATGTTATTACACTGTTCCTTCCCCTGGGCACTTAGGTTCATTCCATTTTTCACTATCCTATATAATAAAAGACCAATACACAAATCGATCAAATGGCGGAACGACCGGTTGCTATGATGGGCACTGACCACCAGGGGGCAGATGCTCAATGCAGGAACTGCCCCCTGGTGGTCAGTGTGCTCCCACAGGGGGGGTGCCACTCAGCCAGAAGCTGGGCTCACTGCTGGTGAGGGCAGCAGCGGTGGCAGGAGCCTCTCCTGCCTCCATGGCAGTCAGACATCCCCAGAGGGCTCCCAGCCTGCAAGAGGGCACAGGCTGGGCTGAGGGACTCCCCCAAGTACACAAATTTTGTGCACTGGGCCTCTAGTCATAAATAATGCTGCAACAAACCCCACAATTTATCAAAAGGCTGAATGAAGATGGGGACAGTAAACACATTCTTAACTTCACATCCAGCAGAGAAAGAGAAAAGTGAAACTACAATGGGCCAATGGAAACGCACAACTGTGGAGCAAGAGTATATTGCTTAACCTGTGCCAGGTACAGACGAGCCTTCCTTGGGACCCTCTGAAGACTTCTTGGTGATCCAATTCCTTAGGGAATTAAAATGCCAAGCAAAATGAAATTTTCTAAGCATGTCAGATACAAAGGGATTATGCACAGATGTAAGCAACAAGATGGCTGTTAAGAAGTGCAGATGTGCTGTGGGGGTGGGGAGGACAGAATTTGGAATCTCTGGACTCCCAACAGGGAGGCCTGTGTCACCTAAAATGTCACTGGGAAAACCGGGACAGAAAGCCTTCTCATTCTGGGCAGAGCCCCTTCTGATTCTTATTTGCATAATTACTTTTTTTAATTCAAAGAAATTGGATTTGACAGAGCAGCAGCCTATGTGCAGGAAAACCCCACTAGAGTCCAGGATTAAAATGGTCTAAAATACACTTTTCCCTTGTATTTTTTTTTTTTTTAAGGATAAACAATTATGTGTTAAGGTATTCAGCCCAATAAACCGAATCCAATGGTCTTAGGCGACCCCTGACCGTGGTTCTTAACCTGTGGGTCGTGACCCCTTTCACAGGGGTTGCCTAAGACCATTGGAAAACACAGATATTTACATTATAATTCATAACAGTAGCAAAATTACAGTTATGAAGTAGCAATGAAAATAGTTTTATGGTGGGGGGTCACCACAACATGAGGAACTGTATTAAAGGGTCACGGCATTAGGAAGGTTGAGAACCACTGCCCTAGACACTAATTTTTAGAGGCTCTATCCATGCTACATTTAACATGTTAAGATAGTTTCACATCCCACAATCCTATATAATAAAAGGCTAATATGCAAATTGTCCTCTCGACCGGGAATTCAACTGGGAGTTTGACCAGGGGGCGGGGCCGGTTGGCCAACCGCCTGCGGCCCTTCCCCCCGGCCAGCTTGCCCCCATCGCCTCCTCACCCCGATCAGGGCAGGCTGGCCTGACCCTACCTGTGCACGAATTCATACACTGGGCTTCTAGTATAAAATAGTTTATACAGAACTCTAAGACATACTATATTACAATCAGCTAGTTACATATTTTAATATTCACTTTGCAGTCTTCTTTCTGTATTTTGGAGTTATTAATTTTGTTGTTGATCGTCATATCTGGAACATTTTCATAAGCCCTTGAAGAGCTCACAGGTTCTGGACTCTGAGCCTATAGGTGCATACCAGGATAGTTGCCCTGACCTTATCAATCAACCAATGGCTATTTATTGAGCATCTAATATCTATAGAACATTGTGCTGAAGTCCTCATCAAAGCCCTTTATTGGGCAGCCATTTACCACACCCACTAACTAAGCGAAGTGCCAAGAACCATGATAAAGGCCCGAGTTCTGTCCTTGAGGGCTCTGAGTTGGCCAAGCCTTGTAAAACAAGTGAAAAGAATTGTGGATTTGCCTCCGTGACTTTCCTTTAATCCACCATAATGGTGAACAGAGGTCACTGGGGGTCATCACCACCTTCTACCTCTAGGAAAGAAGGGAGACTGGACAAAACAGTCCTAATTCTCACTTGTAGCTGACCTTGGGTTAAGTCCTACATTTGTTCTCTAGCTAAGGATGGTCTCATGATGGACATGGTGGTCTCCAGGCCAAAGGCAGGACTTGGGAGGAACAGGTGTCCTAAAACTCAGAGCTGACTCATAAGGTGATGGTGGGGGTGGCACAGAGGACTCACTCCATGAACTTGGACGTGTGCTGAGGCAAAAGCTGTGTTAGAATGCCCGGTGTGTTTTACTGTTCATTAGAGACTATGCTGGTTTGCCCGACCCTTGAAAGACATCTTTATAGTCTAAACTAGAGACCTGGTGCACAAATTGTGCACCGGTGGGGTCCCTCGGCCTGGCCTGTGGGGACTGGGCTGAAACTGGCTCTCCAACATCCCCCAAGGGGTCCCGGATTGCGAGAGGGGCCAGGCTGAGGGACCCCACCAGTGCACGATCCTGGAAGGGACCCTGTGAGGACTCCAGGACGTTTCTGGCCCGTCTCACCCAGTCCTGATCGGCCGGACCCCAGCAGCAAGCTAACCTACCGGTCAGAGCGTCTGTCCCTGGTGGTCAGTGCATGTCATAGTGACTGGTCAAACTGTCAAGTGGTTGGACACTTACTAGTGGCATATTAGGCTTTTATTATATAGGATAGGCAAAACACTGAACATCCAGGTGGCTCCTGTGGTTCCAGCAATCAGGGCATTCGGAAGGTCTAGATTTAAGCAAGCCCCAATAGGCCTTTTTAAATGTACCACCTTAAGAATCAGCTCAAGGGTGGTGTTTTACTTCAGCTTCTCAAACTTTCCTGTGCAGATGCATGCCCTGGGGGAAGGCTGCTAAAATGTCGATTCTGATTCATTGGGCCTGGGGTGGACCTGAGAGACTGCATTTCCCTCTCCCATGACATGGATGTTGACCACACGTTGAGCAAGGCTTTCTGTTCTATAGCCCTTTACAGTTTACCTAGAGCCTTCACATACTCTGTCTCACTTGATTAATTCACCAAACAAATGGAGCATTAGCATCCTCACCGCACCAGTGAAGCCATAGCCTGAGTGCCTTGCCTTCGAACTGCCAGCCCGTGAATGACAGAGCCGGCATTCTAATCCCAGGCCTTTGATTCCTAGTTTGGTGTCAATGCCATTCACTTATAGCCCCAGACATCTTTTCTTTTTACTTTACCTCCCATGTCTCGTGAGGTCATTTGTCTCAAGGTTAAAGTCCAGAGTTAATTTCATCCTTTTCAAACCTTTGCGCTGATAACCTGATCTCGCTTCTCACGCTGCGCGGCAGCTGGGGAAGAGGAGATTTTCAAAGGCTTTCTAAAAAGGGCGTGCAGTGGTTGTGTCCGAAGTGATTATGCCTGCTAGGAAACCAATCATGCTTGGAAACACGGCTCAGAGCTGTTACATGAATAGGCTCTCCATTGGGCTTTTCAATTAGAGGGTTTCAAGTGGGGCAGAGCCTGAGTCCTGGGTCCACAGACCTGGGGACAGACCGTGGCTTTCTGTTCCTGACTAACATGAAAGGCTGTGCAGCCGGCAAGCCATGGTCTTTCTGTAGAAACAAAAATATATTTAATTTTGGGGGCGTATCTATTACATGCCAGTTACTCAGCCAAGGGCTTTGTAAACATCACCTCCAATCCTAACAGCAAACGGGTGAGGTAAGTTACCGTACCCCCATTGTACAGGGTAGGAAACTGAGGCTCAGCAAGGTGAAAAGCTAGGGAATGGCAGGGCCCTACTGAACACCTGGGCTGAGTGTGTTAGATTTGTGGGCTCTTACCACTATACCACACTGCCCCTGACATTGAAAGTGAAGTTAAAGGCCAGACAGACCTATAGCTGCTGATTTAGGGAGTCAGGGACCCTCTCCCATGGTTACTCCTTTGGAACATCTGGTTTTAGATTGTGTTAGGCTGCCAAATTCTCTCCCTTTTTATTAAAAAACATTCTCACTGAAAAGTTATAAGAATAGTACAATGAACTTCTGTACCCTTCGCACAGATTTACCAATAGTTACCTTTTGCCACATTTCTGTGTACATGTGAGAAAGAGAGTTTTATTTTTTTCTGAACAACTTGAAACCATAAAAATAACCTTTACCCTTAAAGACTGAGGAAATAAAGGCACTCTCTTACATATCCACAGTACAATAATGATCAGGTTACAACAATGACAGTATTACTGTCTAAAAATGACTTCTATTCAAATTTCACCAGCTGTCTCAACAATGTCCTTTCTAGCAACTCTTTTTTTTTTCTTCCTCACCCACGGTTCCATCTACGATCATGCAGTGCACTTACTCATCATGTCCCCTGAGTCTCCTTCAACCTGGAAGTGCTCCTGTCAGGCCACGGCCGTTGCCCCAGCACGTTCACAAGTCACTGGAAAGGATGTCACTAAAGTTCCAGGGATCCTGCGTGCACCCCACTGAATGAGGGGATGCCATGCTGTCCTCTCCTTAGTCTGTCACATCTGCCACCTGCTTCTGCTGACTCTCTGAGAGAGGAAGCCCCCAGCTGGGCGGGGAGTGCTGGGGGTGATGCTGTTTACAGGAGCCAGGAGTGGAAGCAAACCTTTGATGCAGGTTTCCAGCCTCCACGTCGTTGCATCTGGGCGAGGGTGGTTCTTAAAGCAGCACTTCCTCTTGGCACCTTAGTTTCTGAGGCATTTAGAGAGGGAGTTATGCTCTCAACAAACACCCGCCACTGCCCAAGCCTCATTTAAAACACACACACAAACCCAGGGACTATTCCTAATTCACCGTCCTTGGTCTTGTTTCTGGAATTCTTGGTGGAAATTAAGAAGCCTACAAATCAGGGGCTGCATGAGTAGTGTCTGGCTGATGAGCTGACAAGGTTCCTATGGGCTTTAAGACAGCTAATAAAGAGTGTCTGTCTGATTAGCCTTTGTCACCCCTGCAATGACCTAGGCCAGGAGGATGGCAAACGCCACACTTGGAACTAAGTTCCTAGTCATTCTTGATTTGGATTCTGGAATTAAACACCTGATTTCTAGTCTCCTTAACCATCCAGGCTTCTCTGTGTGTTTTGTCTGAGCAAATGTGACACGATGAGGAAGAAAGTCTTCTCTTGCACTGTCTTAGCCGGCCCGCAAGCAGCTGCGGCCACTGACTTCCTGAAGCAGCCTGTAACCTGCCAGAGTTAGTGCATAAGAATACTGCTTGCCCAGGTAAACCAGAATTTCAGGGAAACTTTACCCGAAATTCAAATATGTGTGAGACACACTTACACTAACAAAAATTGTTTAATGTTTATCTGAAATTCAAATTTAACCGAAGCATCCCTCTCTTGTCTGTCAATCCTAGGCCTCATGGATCACCTTTTCAACTTGCTGGAGATAGCTGTCACTACTGAGACTCAAAGTAAGGGAGAAGACTCAACCATTAAGCCAAGTCCATGGCTGCATGGCCACACTAAGGCTGTGCTGATGTTTGATAAACAAAACAACTAAGTAAATACTGAACCTAAGCATACGCCCTTTTCATGGTACAGATCTACAATCCTTTATCTGTAATGTCAAAAGGAAAAAACCCAGGAAAACTGAAAGGCGAAGTGGTAGCAACATTCAACCTATGTGATGCTATTTATTGTCTTTATCTCAGTGTGAAGTGTCACAATTTTTGCTGTACGAATATCTATTTGTTCATAGAGTGCTGCTCCAGACCCCCTGGGGGTATTATATAATATATGAAAAATATTCTATTTATTAAAAAGTGAAAAATTCTGAGTTCTGCACCAGACGTCAAGAGTTTCAAATATAGAACTGTGGGAGATTTAAAAAGTTACAGCCAGAAAAGACTTTAGAAAACTGCATTTTCCAATATAATAGCCATTAGCCACATGTGACTACACTGAACAGGCTCCATTTCCCCATTAGTCTCCACAGAAAGGTCCAAAGTCAAGAGGAGGGAAAGAAGCCTATGAGATGTGGTCTTGACACGATTCTGTTTGGCCCTGATGAAAGCACGACCATCAAAAATGCTAAATGAAAGTCAGCATCCCTCAGCATCCCAGAAGGACCCGGAGCCGTGGAGAAGGTCCTCTGCTGGAGAGGCTGCTGTAGTTTGAAGCTATAGAGGCGCCTGCTGCGTCGATAATTTTGGCTGTTTGAGAGCATCATCAACTGCGTTCACTCATTTACCTAAACTAGCTAGGTGCTGGGGAGGCACTGGGGTGGGACGAAAGACCGTGACTGAGGGGTCACGCAGGGTTGGGTTTGAATTTTGACTTGACTGTGAACAAGTTGCTTAATCTTTCTGAGATGAAGTTTCTTCATTAGTAAAATAGACAAGAAAATATGCCCAGAGGGTTCTGTCAGGGGTAAATGAGACTTGGGTAGAGCTCTTGAAGACTAACTATTCAAAAAGTCTGCTTTGCCCTACTTTTACGCCTAACCCTAAGTCCTTTGTCACCAGTGGTAGTGAACTACCCATCTTTCTTCTCCTCTCCTCATCCCTCCCTTCTCCTTTGCCCTCACCCTTTCCCTCCTCTCCACCCCTGCCCTCACCATTTCCCTCCCTCCTCCCCTGCCCTCACCCTTCCCCATCTCTCCTCCCCAAAATAGCACCAGAGACTTGATAATTCACTACCTGTTGCAAGTGGAAAGCAGCAAGCATCCTGAAATGGAGCATTTTACCATGTAACTGATACAATGAGCCAGAAATTGCCCACTTAGAAATGTGAAAAAATACAACATTTGATTTATAGCTTAACTAGTAATTAAACCCTGCAGTCCTCCTAACACTCAGCCTGGATACACCCTATTTCAGAAGACACTCTCTACACTCAGGGCGAAGGATCCTTTGAAGCAAGTGCCCACTCTCACCTCTGTCCTGCTCCTGGCACTTAATTTGGGAGCAAGAAGGGGAAGGAAGGTGCTGGAAGCAGATTCAGTGTTCACTTGGCTTTCACTAGGAATTATTAGCTATACTTCTTAAGTGATGGATAAAGTTCATAGCTTCTAATGAAAATGAACAAAAGACAGTCTGTCTGGATAAAAGACACATTTATTATTCATTTCATTAGGCAGACACTCTTTTAGCCACAAGGAAACAGACACATTTAATTTCTTCTACCTTTATGTCTTTCTAGACCAGAGATATTAACTTGGGGGTCATGGGTAGACTTAAAGGGGCCCAAAGCCCATTAAAGTTAAGTGCAAAATTTGAGTGTACATGAAGGATTCCAGGAAGAAAACGTTTTAAATAAATTCTCAGAGGGGTTTGTAACCCCCCTCCAAATACACACAATGATGAACTACTGCTCTGTAAACTACTCCAGAACCTAGTCCCCTCGTCGCTCCTGGTGGGTTCTTTTGCTTTTAGCGAAGTCACATTAACTCTATGATTCTCAATGTGCTGCTGTCACCTGAGGCTGGCCAAGTCCTCATCCAATATGTTTAGCATCCTTTGCACCAGCCCATTAAATCAAGCACTAACTTGGAACCAATGAAACCGATATTAGCAGTATTACTCCCTTGTCATATGACAATAAAAATTGATCAAACACAATTCCACCCTCCCACCCCCCACCCCTGAAGAGCAGTGACTCTGGTGGTTGAAAAGATGAAGTTCACCTTTTCTGGCTTCTCCATCTTTATCAGGAAGATGAGGGAGGTGGATGAGATGACCTCTAGGGTTCCTCCCAGCTCTGTGCTTCTCATACACAGCACCCCCTCTCTGAGTGTAAAGCTTGCTCCTATTTGCCTGTGGCCAGGTCCGAGACTTGGTTTTGCTTGTAGTTAGCTGTATGGCTTGGGTAAGTCCTTTAGCCTCCCTAGCTTTGATGCCTATCCACCAGAAATAGGATGAGTTGATCTGGAAGATCAGTTCAGGTCTAAAGTTGGATTATTCTATGCGGTAATGAGAGGAACGTCTATGGTATTTCCTGCACCTTGGGAAGTTCCTACAAGTCTCCTTTCATGTATTAAAACATGTCTGGTGTTCCTATAGTCTGAGGCCCAGCACACTTCTTCAATGCCCTAAGTGTCTGAGCACACAAATCAGAATTCCTATAAAGAAGAAAAAAAAGTTCTAGGGGAGGGAATATCCTGGTTGGCCTTATTGATGAAAATCTGGGAATCTAATGGCCATAAGAGAAACTGTGAGGCACTAAACTCAGATGGAAACTCCTCTCGGAGCCCTGCTCTAACCTAATGTCAATGTATTTTTATGATGCATTAATTCTGCCACTAACTGTTGATTATTTGCTTACCTACTTAAATCTTTGCAAGCATCTAAAGGGGTCTTCAAAGACAGAGGTAGTGTAGGACTCATCTCAGACCTAGCACATGCCTAGCATACAGCCTGGCATGCAGGAGGGATTCCAATGAACAAATGCAAGAAGGCAGGAATGAGAATGGCCCGTGGGCTAGAGAGAAATGAAGAGCTAAAAACAAGCTCTGCTTGCTTCTAGGTGAGGCTGCTTGTGATTTCTGTAAATTTAGCTTCAAGCTTTGTCTCTGCTCACTCCCAGGAGAGTCGGAAGAGGCCCTGGTGTGTTAATCACTCTCTCCCTGCAAATGAGACACTTCCTGCACTCACACACTTGCTAGACGGTCCGGTGAGGCCAACGGACCATACTGTTAAGTCCTGCTTCCCTCTCTCTTGTGATTAGTATCTAAAGGGCAGAAAGACCATCTAAGTTTTTCTCTAGAGACTTAAGATTGTGTAAGAAATTATTTCCAATTAATCTCATGAAGAGAAGGTGGATCTTATTTTCAACACTCACTGAGGCATTTTGGTGGGCATAGTGACATGAAAATCCCTGAAGCTCAGGAGGGGTGTGGCACTGTTGAGAACTTCTCTCTTACTCACACTGAGGGACCCTTGGCAATCTCAGAGCAGTAGTTTACAGGTGCAAGCAGCTTAGAGATCTACGATCAAGGCTCTATAATTACCAGTAGGTTTACTGCTCATTGACCTGCCTAATCACTGTAAAGGCAACAAATAACTTCAAATCACTGTGAGAAGTGAACTGAAAATGGCCCAGTAAGTGATCAATGACCCCCTGGAAACCATACTCAGGGGCCTGAACGCAGGAGGAAGTAAGGCTGAAGGGCCAAGCTGCAAGCACCAGGTTCCTTGGCTCCTCTTCTATGTGGACACATCCTGCGTCGCATCCGGGTGCAGCCATTTGATCTCTACCATCCCCTGGAGCCTGTAACCTCAGTGCTCTTTGAGGGATTTACCTCAACTATCTCCTCATTAGCAAGGACAACAGTTCATGCCTGAACAAAGAGACTAAGGCTCTGCTAGGTATTAAATCATTAGCCACCAAAGCAGTTGAATATGTTGCAAGAAGAAACTCACCCTCCTCCATGAATCAAGTATTCTCACTGTACCGGTGCTTGTGTATAAGCTTTTGGAGGTTTCCCAGCATCCCTTCTTCCCCCACTCCTCCCAGTACTGGCTAACATATTTATATGAGTTCTAAGATCCAGAATGAATGGATTTACGTAATTTTCCTAATTACGAACAGTTGGGTAGAAAAAAGGAGGAAAAGCAAAGGTTGACACATGGCACATGATGGCAGTTGGCACTTGCCATCCTGCAGAACAGGAGAGCATCACACAGCGCACTTGTACTTAAGTGCAGAGACCATGGTGGTGGCTCCCCTTGATCATAATGCAATAATGGATTTCCTGGCAGACGTTCACTCTGCGAGGCTCAGGAGTCAGCTGGCTCCCATATCTGATCCCAGAAAGACAATGCTTGGAAAGGTCATCTGGAAATCGGGACATTTTCCAGAATGTACATTATCTCGTAGCTTTCCAAATCCTTGTTTATCACATTATTCTGTTCTTTGTGGCCTCTTTTCTCAAAACGTAGGTTATCTGCTCTTCAGACTCTGAGACGAAACAAGTAAACTGGTTGGAAAATAATGCAAAGCTTTACAACAGGAAGAATTCAGCAAGTTTCCTCTGCTGGCATCATTTACATGATTACAGTTTATAATAAAAGAGAAAGCCTTCTTGTTATTAGATTATATCACATTAGTGACACTGTGAATACCCATAGCACTCTGGACTCCTTCTGTGGATTGAGGCAATGTTTACTGGTACAACATGCTTGCCAGCTTTGTCTTGGGAGTCAGTCTTCTCTTGTTCCCCAACCCCCAACATGCAATTACTAATTATTGCTACTGCATCTTCTACAACAGTATTTCTCAAACATTTAGGTCCACGTGAATTAGATTCTATTCAGTGTGCCTAAGGTGAAGCCTGCACTGCTGCAAGCTTTTAGGTGGTGCCAGTGCTACCTGCCCATAGACATTTTGAGTAGCAAAGGTCAACATTTCCATACCACAACTGCCCTGACCTGGGCCCACATCATCTCGTTGGATTTTTGTCCAGCTCACTGGCCCTTTCTTCATTCTGTCCAAGAGTCCTTCCTAACATGTAATTCTGATATCAACTTTCTTCTTATCATTTCTTCAGGGGCTCCGTGTTGCCTATAGAGGAAATCTCATCTTTACTGATGGTCTTTGGGCCACTTCATGTTTTGGCCCTGTACCTTACCAGCTTCCTCCATTACTCCCTATCATAAGCTGATGTCCTTGTGTGGTAGCCAGCTTTCAAGATCTCAGTGATCTGGGATTCACAGCTCTGTGTAATCCCCTCTCACACTGCATAGGGCTGACTTGTGCAACCACTAGAATTTTGTGGGAGTTCTAACATTATGTCATAAAATATATTTTGGAGTTAGCCTTGCCCTCTCTTGGATCAGTCTGGGAGAAGCCAGCTGTCATTTCATGTGGACTCATGGCAGACCTATCAAGAAACCCACGTGGTAGGAACTGAAGTCTCCTGCCAACAGCCACATGAGTGAAACATTTCAGAAGCAGATCCTCCAGCCCTAGTCAGATGACTGCAACCTAATGAGAGTCCTTGAGCTAAAACCCTTCAGCTAAGCCACTCCAAAATCTCTCACCCATAGAAACCATGAGATAATAAGTAATTATTATTTTAAGCCACTAATTTGGGATTATTTGTTGTACAGAAATAGATGACTTCTGTACACAGTATGCAGTTTCCCACACTGTGCTGGCCCCTCTTCTGAGACTACCTTTCATCTGGGTAACTCCTATTCATCCTTTGAAACCCAGATCTCCAGATGTTCCCTCCAGCAAGCCTTTACTGACTTCCCTCAAGATCTGGCCAGATGCCTGTTCTGTGGGCTGCCATAATGACCTGGGCATGTTCTATTCCCATATTTATCACAGTGTTTAGTAATTATCTATATGCCTGACAGTCCCAGTTGACTGTGAGCTCCTTAGAGGCAGGGACAGTACCATCTTGGTATCCTCAGTGCCAACTCTAGTACCTGGCACATGGTAGGCACTCACATGTGTTGGAATGAACAAATGAATAAAGGAAACTTCCATGGAATCATGACTTTGCAGCAACTATATCCCTTTACATTGGAAGTTCTTTAAGTACTTGTCACTACATGCTTAACCTGGTGTCTCACATGACACAGCTATGACTCAATCCACTGCCTGCTTAATGTCCAGTTTTGTTTTAATTCATACCATTCATTCACTGAGTCATTTCAGTGGTTTTATTCAGAACCCATCAGAATCACCTGTGGAGATTTAAGAAAATGTATACATAGTACAGTTCTGATTCACTAGATGTGAGGTGAATTCCAGACATGCATATTTAAAAAGTCTCCATAGGTGACTATTCTTATCCTAGTTGATAGCCATTGATTTATTGATATTTAATCTATGTCCAAGGAGAATAGGTTTTTTTCCCCCAAGAACACATAATTACTAAAACCAAACAACTACAATAAAAAACTAAAACTCTTAAGTATAGTAAAGTAAAATAATAAGAACAAGCGATGATAATACTGTGTGGTGGATATTATACCAAAAAACCCAGGTTAGGAAACTACTGCAGGTTATAAAAACAGTTTTTTAAGAGCTTCCTTGGAGGCAAGGATCAAGGAGATTTGAGTGAATTATACAACTTTCAACATTTGAAAGAGGTAGCGTGTTAGTCAGTGACAACTTTTGCCCTAGTATTAAATTATAACGGGAATTTTTCTCATAAGGCTTTATGTAAGAGGCATTAAACAACACAATAAATGATGTCTTTGGTACTTTTTAAAAAGACAAAAATTACAGGAAACTTTTATATATAGCCACTTCAAGGAATGCCAAAAGTATAATGTTAAATTCTAGGCTGGTGAAGGCATTTCTATGGGGAGGCAAATAATAAAGTATGTACCTTCCTTGTCATCTGTCTTGATATAAAAGAATTATAGAAACTGGAAGAGAAAATAGTATGAATAGTCCATTCATTTTCAATGGTCTCATTCAGGCTTTTTGCAGAAGCTCAACCAACAGTAGACATCTCTCCACTCCACCTCCTTACTTGGCAGCCCAAACCTGGGATATTCTCCCATTGCAGCTGTGCTTGCCAAGGACAGAAGGTGGAGACAGAAGCTTGTGGGCGTGGATGAGTGCTAGAAACACTGGCTCACAAAGGCTCCCCCCCACGCAGGGCTCAGAATCACAGCACTGTAGCCTCAGCAAGGGATGCAAGGATAGGTATATTTCATCTGCAAGGGAGTGCTGCCTTGTAGCTTTGTCTCCAGCATGTTGGAAGCTCAAGGGCAACTTTTAAGTGAATTATTTCAAAGCTTCAAGGTAGAACATCAAATCACAGACACACAGACTGTTAAAGGCAAGGAGCAGCAGCTGTCTGAGGGGAATAAGCTAAAAAAAGGGAACACACAATCAAAGGATCCTGCCTTGCCTATCTGGATGTGATGATTCCTAGTGGGTGTCCGCCAAACGAGTCCATCCAAGGATATCCAACCTCTGATTAATGGTCAACAGGTCAGAGAGGTATCCAACAGTCACCATCATACTCCTGGCTTTTCTTGCCAACCACAAAGGGCGGCTTTGGAGGTCACGGAAAAGCCCTAGGACTATAGGTGTAGATTGGAAGAGGACTGGGGGGCCCTCGAATAAAGCTCGATGCTATTAATACTCCAGCAAACTTGCAAAGGTGGTACAGAGTTTAGAGATGGGCCCACAAGTTCTGATTCACATGTGAGGGATGATTTAACAGTGCTCTAATAGAACTTGCTGCAATGATGGAAATGTTTTACTAGTACATCTGTGCTGTTCAATTCATGTGGCCACTGGTACTGGTTACATGTGGCTCTCATACTGCACAACACAGTTCCACAGGGTATGGACAAACTGCCTCTCCTGGAACTGCTAACTGCAGATCCTGACTTCCCCAGCTGGTAAGGAGACCCCCCTCCCCCCCCAAGCAAAGCTGTGTGTTCCAGGGCAACCCAGTCATGACCTGTGCTGCGAGAGCTTCGGCAGCACTCTCGGCCAAATCAACAGGGTCTCCCCAAGCTAGTGCCAACTTAAAGCCTTGGGGAGAGCAACCCCTCCGTCATTTTGGGTCTCTGGGTGCTATTAAAAATCAACTTGTCAAAAGAGCCCTTGGCAATGTGGGCTGGGACACCAGGGTTAAAAGTACTACCTCACATACAAATATCAAAAGCAAGAAAATAACTAGACTTTAGCAGGCACCATGTTAAGTACTTTCCTGCTGTGGGAAATAATGGGACTTGATTTTTCCAACCCCTATCCCACCCTCCCAGCTGAAGAGGTTGGAAATTAAAATCCTGGTTCCTAGCCTCCCGTGCGCAGCAGTGCCCTGGGTGTGTGCTGCATGCTGTGGGCATCTGAAAGGCAGGCACGAGTCAGAGGCCCCTGTCCTGCGTCCACAGCGGCTGCAGTCAGCCCTTGTTCAGAATGAGCAGCGAGGCGGTTGTATTCGGTGTTTCAGAACCCTGGTCACTGCTTTGCTGGTGCTTAGAGAGCTCTGTGGTGGTTGCCCTGGTGGCCCCTGGGGTCGGGCAGGAACAGTTCCTGACCTCTGGATGCTGCAACCGTGCGGTGTCCTTGGACCTTACAGTCCTGACTTCTACTGTCCCAGCCTTTCCAATGGTTTTGTAAGTACTTACTTCCTTACATGCAATTGCTTGCTGCTTGAAATATCTGCCCTGTTTTCCTGACTGGCACAGCTGCGTTACCTTTTAGTCCCCTCAGCAACCGGTTCTCTAGGGTAGGTAATTTCTCCATTGCCTGTTTTACAGATAACCATCAAGTCCACTTCTGTTTGTGGCATTTTGCAATTCATGGTCTTATCTTTTCCTCCAAGTTTCAAAAGCCAGGGTATATGCTTAGAACATTGATGCTTCTTTTTGTGATAAATTTGTACCTGAAGCAGAAAGAAACAGAATGTAATGGCAAGTTGCAGAGGAAATGGTGTTATCTTTGGTAGAAAATGATGTTGTCATCTGTGGACATAAATTCAATCCCAAACTAGCTGGCTTTCTGCTGAGAAAGTCACAATTTCAAGTTCATAAAATGAATCTCTAACCATAGACAAGCAGTGACAAATGAGGGTCTTGCTCATGAGCCATTTGGACAAGAGAATGTGAATGGCTGCAGTGGCCTATTACCAACTGGCAGACCAATCTAAAAAATAACGGTCTTTGGGTGCATCAATACTGTTATTTACTTACCTAAACTCTAAGAATTCTGACCTTGAGACCCCCAGTACTTCATAGCTCACATGATTTTCCTCTTTGTAGAATAAGACACTGACTACTCCATGGACACATCAAGTAACTGCTCTGAAGTAGTGTGTGTCAGGCTTGGAGGAAGAAAAACAATAATTTCTTAACTGGCCATGATGTTTGCAGAGTGCCCACCCCTCACCCTCTAGCAGTGGTCATGTGTTCTGGAGAAGGACAGCAGGACAGACTGACTTTTCTGCTTCACCCAATGCTGCCTGCAAGCTTACATTTCAGTGGTTAACACTCAGAGCTTCGTTCCAATAAATCAAACCACAAAGATGCAATCATCAAGGATTGGGGTGAGGTCATATTTTAAGAATTTATAACATCTTATTTTTGTTTGGCTTTTTCTTATTCACCACAAAAATAATATGTAGAATTGAGTCATTTTTTAATGTAAGTGTAAGAAACTATTATACAGAAATCCGTCGAGAGAGGAAAACACAAGATTATAAGGTACTCATTTAAACCAATAAATCAGCTATCAGTTATTATCAGCAAATACTCTTTATTGTTAACCTTTTTTTTTTTACAATTCTTTTTTTTTATTGGTTAAGGTATTACATATTTGTCCTCATCCCCCAATTACCTCCCCCCCCCACTCCTGCTCTCACCCCCCCCCCCTGTTGTCTGTGTCCACTGGTTAGGCTTATATGCATGCATACAACCCCTTTGGTTGATCTCTCCCCCTTACCCTCTCCCTCCCCTACCTTCCCTCTGAGGTTTGATAGTCTGATCGATGCTTCTCTGTCTCTGGATCTGTTTTTGATTATTAGTTTATGTTGTTCATTATTTCCCATAGATGAGTGAGATCATGTGGTATTTTTCTTTCATTGCCTGCTTATTTCACTTAGCATTATGCTCTCCAGTTCCATCCATGTTGTTGCAAATGGTAGGAATTCCTTCTTTTTTAGTGCAGCATAGTATTCCATTGTGTAGATGTACCACAGTTTTTTAATCCACTCATCTGCTAATGGGCACTTAGGCTGTTTCCAAATCTTGGCTATGGTGAATTGTGCTGCTATGAACATAGGGGTGCATATATCCTTTCTGACTGATGTTTCTAGCTTCTTGCAATATATTCCTAGAAGTGGGATCACTGGGTCAAATGGGAATTCCATTTTTAGTTTTTTGAGGAAACTCCATACTGTTCTCCACAGTGGCTGCACCAATTTGCATTCCCACCAGCAGTGCACAAGGGTTCCTTTTTCTCCGCATCCTTGCCAACATTTGTGGTTTGTTGATTTGTTGATGATAGCCATTCTGACAGGTGTGAGATGGTAGCTCACTGTCGTTTTGATTTGCATCTCTCAGATAATTAGTGACTTTGAGCATGTTTTCACATGTCTCTTGGCCTTCCTTCTGTCTTCTTTTGAAAAGTTTCTATTTAGGTGCCTTGCCCATTTCTTGATTCAATTGTTTATCTTCCTTTTGTTGAGTTGTATGAGTTCCCTGTAAATGTTGGAGATTAAACCTTTATCAATGACATTGGCAAATATGTTCTCCCATGTAGTGGTCTTTCTTGTTGTTTTGTTGATGGTTTCTTTTGCTGTGCAAAAGCTTTTTATTTTGATGTAGTCCCATTTGCTTATTTTCTCTTTATTTTCTATTGCCCTAGGAGCAGTATCAGTGAAGAAGTTCCTTCGGCATATGTCTGAGCTTTTGCTGCCTGTGGATCCCTCTAGTATTTTTATGGTTTCCCATCGTATGTTTAAGTCCTTTACCCATTTTGAGTTTATTTTTGTGTATGGTGTAAGTTGGTGGTCTAGTTTCATTTTTTTGCATGTATCTGGCCAATTTTCCCAACACCATTTATTGAAGAGACTGTCTTGACTCCATTGTATGTTCATGCCTCCTTTGTCGAATATTAATTGGGCATAGTGGTTTGGGTTGATTTCTGGGTTCTCTATTCTATTCCATTGATCTATATGTCTGTTCTTGTGCCAGTACCAGGCCGCTTTGAGGACAGTGGCTTTGTAATACAGCTTGATATCTGGTATTGAGTTCCCACCTACTTTGTTCTTCTTTCTCAGGACTGCTGCAGCTATTTGGGGTCTTTTTTTATTTTAGATGAATTTTTGTTCTAGGTCTGTGAAGTATGCCATTGGTATTTTAATGGGGCTTGATTGAATCTATAGATTGCTTTGAGTAGTATGGACATTTTGATGATGTTGATTCTACCATTCCATGAAAACAGTATGTTCTTCCATCTGTTTATACCTTCCTCTATCTCTTTTTTCAGTGTCCTGTAGTTTTTTTGCATATAGGTCTTTTATCTCTTTAGTTTATTCCTAGGTATCTTAATTTTTTTGGTATGATGGTAAATGGGATTGCTTTTTTAGTCTCTCTTTCTGTAAGTTCACTATTGGTGTATAGAAATGCCACAGATTTCTTGGCTTTAATTTTGTATCCTGCTACCTTGCCAAATTCATTTATTAAGTCCAATAATTTTTTGATGGAGTCTTTAGGGTTTTCTATGTACAGTATTATGTCATCTGCGAATAAGGACAGTTTTACTTCTTCTTTTCCAATTTGGATGCCTTTTATTTCTTCTTGTCGGATAGCAATGGCTAGTATTTCCAGTACTATGTCGAACAGGAGTGGTGAGAGAGGGCATCCCTGTCTTGTTCCTGTTCTTAGGGGAAATGGCTTTAGTTTTTGTCCATTGAGTGTGATGCTGGCTGTGGGTTTGTCATATATGGCTTTTATGATGTTGAGGTATGACCCTTCTATTCCCACCTTGCTGAGAGTTTTTATCAAGAAAGGGTGTTGGATTTTGTCAAATGCTTTTTCTGCGTCAATTGATATGACTATGTGATTTTTATCTCTCAATTTGTTTACATGATGTATCACATTTATTGATTTGCAGATATTGTACCATCCTTGCATCCCTGGGATAAATCCTGCTTGGTCATGGTGTATGATTTTTCTGATGTACTGCTGGGTCCAATTTGCTAAAATTTTGTTGAGGATTTTGGCATCTATGTTCATGAGGGATATTGGCCTATAATTCTCTTTCATTGTGTTGTCTTTATCTGGTTTTGGTATTAGGGTGATGCTGGCTTCATAGAAGGAGCTTGGAAGTGTTCCTTCCTCTTGAATTTTTTGAATAGTCTGAGGAGGATAGGTTTTAGTTCTTCCTTGAATGTTTGGTATAACTCTCTTGTGAAGCCATCTGGCGCTGGGCTTTTGTTTGCTGGAAGCTTTTTGATGACTGCTTCAATTTCTTCCATAGTTATTGGTCTATTGAGATTTTTAGAATCTTCCTGATTGAGTTTTGGAAGGTTGTATTTTTCTAAGAATATGTCCATTTCCTCCAGGTTGTCTAGTTTGTTGGAATAGAGTTGTTCATAATATTTTTAAATAATCCTTTGTATTTCTGTGGGGTCTGTTGTTATTTCACCTCTATCATTTCTGATTTTGTTTATTTGAGTCCTCTCTCTTTGCTTCTTGGTGAGCCTGGCTAGAGGTTCATCAATCTTGTTTATCCTTTCAAAGAACCAGCTCTTGGTTTCATTGATCTTTTGTATTGTTTCTTTGGTCTCAATGTCGTTTATCTCTGCTCTGATCTTTATTATTTCCTTCCTTCCTTCTGCCTACACTGGGCTTTTCTTGTTGCTCTCATTCTAACTCTTTGAGTTGTAGGGTTAGATAATTTATTACCATTGCTTCTTGTTTTCTGCAGTAGGCTTGTAGAGCTATGAACTTCCTTCTCAGTACTGCTTTCATTGTGTCCCATAGGTTTTGGATTGTTGTATTGTTAACCTTTTAATAACTCAGGATAATTGTGAGCTCATTTATGAACCAGGATACTTTAGATCCATGAAGAAATTTCACTAGTACATTTATAAGTTAGATTCTCCAAGCACTGAAATGATTTACTTTACCCATAATTAGGACAGACAACAATGTAGTAAACAGCACCATATGTAGCACACCAGAAAAACTGATAGGGCTTTCAGAGGGAGCACATATTCAAGCAATAACTTAGCTTCAGCTGACATAAATGTCTCTTGTTACTTACTTGCTTATGCAGAAAATGCAATTCAACTAATTTCTCACTTGTTACTCCAATTCATTCCCTGTAATTTATTACCACTGTATTTTGATTATTTTTCTCCCATAAACTGTATTTCCAGTTCACCACTGTCTGGGATTTTTGTAACACCTGTGCTCCCCATCTCACCTGGGGTATTGTCAACAGGTCAGGATCTTTGTAAGGGAACAAAGTAATAGGTTGGCAGAGTTTTATCAACCATCACCTATGATCTGTAACAGTAGAGAACTTCCCAAAACATGGAAGTCTATTTAGGTATTTCAAATGGAGGCTCTCATTTCATCCCATTGGCAGGGCATTCAGGACAAACATTTGTTTTATAGTCATAAGTCAAGAGACTTGGAAAAGACAGGATGCCTGATAGTAAAGGGATTCTATTTGGGATTTATGTAAAGAATTTTGCAAAATAGCCCTTTTGTGTGAAATGAGTTTATTAGACTGCAATTCTTTGAAGGCAGCAACCATATATTCTCCTACTGGTATCCCCAGAAGCCAATGGGGCATGACACACAGTGGGTTCTTTCTAAATATCTGATGAACTGAGTTCTCGGTATCCCCAAGTATTACAACACTCTCATCTCTAATGATAGTCAATAACTTTTGGGATGGAGCTCCCTGTTTTCTCCAGACCCTCTATCCTGGTTGATGAGATCACAGAAACCTAATGCAGTGAAGATGAAAGCTCAGTGCTGTCTCTCTTCCATTTTTGTTTGAACAATATTTCCACGTTACTATAGTAACGCCTAGTACCAGAGTGCTCTGTAAATGAAAGTGGGAAGGAGGAGTAGATCATGAGGGATGCAGTTCACAGAAAAATCTGCCCAGAGGGCAACCTCTTTGGCAATATGCAAAGCTTGTCCTTGTCCCATTTTATAATAAGTGCATTTAAATAATACATGACAGTATATAGAAAGATACAAATACGCTGAAACTGAATCCATTGAGTCCAGGAAAACTGCATTAAGTCTGAGATTATAGGTACGTAAATATTTTAAGACATTTGAAAATATACCATAGGGAATTTAGTCCACATAAAAGACACTTTCTCATTTCAACACATAAAGGTAACAGCAGTGGAATTCCAAAGATGAGTATATGAGGCTATGGTAAATGGGGGCTGGGCATTAACCTGGGACCTCATCTGAATGGTGAACTGGTTACTGCAAGTACAAAGGGCAGGGACAGACTAATGAAACAAAGGCATCTGTTAGTGATACAGGTCCTCTGATGTGTGCAAAGTTAAGGTCAGGCATGGCCAAAGCTGAAGCTAGATAGAGTCTGAGACGGGAGGAGAAGAGGCCATGCAGTGTCTTGACACCTGACCCACAAAGTCAAGTTTCTCCACTCCGCATTGTGCACTGTGGAGCTTACTAAAACCCATGCTGGGAGGGCTCCTGCCTGCCTGAAGCAGGTGATACAGCACCATAGGAAACCTATCCTGCCAGACAATTTTGTGTGAGGACATTTGAAGAAAACCGTGAGGGCTTCTTGATTTATGACTTTATTAAAATATTTGGGCTTCAAACCTCCATCAACATTTATTGGAATTAATAGCTTCTTAAAATGGAAATATTCAATGATAAATTAATGCAGCTTGGACCTTGTGAGATGGGAAAACAGAGTGCTCTGGGCACCCTTTATATTCCTCCAGGGAAAGAGTAATTTCTCTGCCATTGTACACTAGGAAGTATCAGGAGTGAGTAGGCAGAAGAGGTAAGTTAGAGCATGAAGCTCTCACTGATTCACAGATAGGAAGAGTGGAGATGCCAGCGTTTAGGAAAAGGTCTAAATTGTCCCCGCTACAGAAAGACCACGACAACGCAGAAATCAAAGGGCTGCTGTGTCTATTACTGACATTAGCTGACATGGTATCCACAGCGATCTCCATCTCAAAATGTAACTTTTAGGTGGGCTGTTTGTGAAGATTCCCTCAGGGACACAAGAGTGTGACCTTCCTAGGTAGCTCTTACTCATCCTTTTATGGTCATAGCACTTAGCTACTTCATTTGCTCTTTACTCAGTAACAGCTCACATAGAGATGGGAAGGAGGAGAGGCAAATCTAAGCTTTTGAACTTAAATTTGCCAGCTCAAGCTTTAAGACACCACTGAACAGAGGATAGGTAGAGCTGATGCAGTTAAAGGAAATAACAGAATACAGCTTTAGGTTCTGTTCTGGAGGGAGGGGTATTAAGTTTTAAGGGGCAGTGATATTATGAGGTCAGGTCCAACTATTGCAAATTTCTTGATAAGATCAATACTTAAACCATGCAAAAATGTACTGGTTTTCTAAGGATTATGAAGAATACATTTGTAACTACTTCAGTGACTGGTTATAAACTTTCAGAGACAGAACAAGAATGTAATCTGTCCACAGTGGCAGAGACGGATCACTTTGATAAATTCTTTATGATGTCACCTCATCTCCTGCAACTCTTGGATTGGTTAAGAGTCTACAGTTAATCCTTCAATAACTCCCACAAGCACCTCATTATTTATCAGGCTGTGACATCTTGGGTCAGAACAGAGGTGCTGTTATATAACACAGGTGCTGTGTAGCAGCTCAGGTCATGAATATTGAGAGACAGCTGCAAATGGGTTGATATCAATAAAGATCTCCTGCCAACCTTTACCCGAGAAATAAACCAGAAGAAGGCATGGTGTCCTTGCAGGTGTGACAGGTCTGAGCACTGTGTCCTTTGCAGCTTTCATGATGGGCATCACCCCCCACAAAGCCATGATTTTACAGTTATGTTTGTGGGTAAGACTGACCCAGTAATTTTCCTTTCTCATAGTATCCTTTTCTGGCATTTGCATTAAGATTATAGTAATCTCTTAAAGTGAGTTGTGAAGCATTTAACTGGTTAGGCTAGTCCATTGACATTTATTGTGTTTACTGATATTTATATTTATGTCTACCTTGTCCTATTTATCCAACTTTTTCCATGCCCATTTCCCCCTCTGTAGTGGCCTCTTTTGGGTTTTTTTTCCCCCTTTTCTTATTCCAATAGCTTTTGTGCTCTACTTACTTGGAAGTTATTTCTATTCTTTTAATGATTCACTTGAAATTTTGCCATGCCTACTTAACTTGACATCTAAGTTAATTGATATATTTTCCTTCCTCTCACACTATAAGGAATAATTTGATTCTGTTCAACCCTCCTAACTCAAATGCTATTCTTTCCCAGTATGTTTACTGTTTTTTATTTAACCCTACAAATTAGACATTATATTGTTTAATACAGAAAATCATTTGCCAATGTCTTTTATGTTTGTTTTTTCTTACATTTAAGACCTTCCTTCTGAGAAAAATTTTTTATTTCCCCCTGAAGCATGTCTTTTAGAAGTTCTGTAAAATGAGGGTCTACCTGTAAAAATGCTTGGTTAAAAAATACAAAAATGTCTTTATTTTTCTCTCATGCTTTAAAGATAGTTTCATTGGATCCATAATTCTAAGTTTACAGTTATCAACTATGAGCATTTTAAAGATAGTATTGAACTGTCTCCTGGATGCCATAGTGGCTGTTGAGAAATCAACTGTTGCTTTACATATTGTTCCTTCATAACTAACCTTTCCTTCTGGCTGCTTTTAAGACCATCTCTTTATCGGCCATCTCATTGTTTCTATATGCACGTGTGGAGTTCTTTTTCTTTTTATTTTTTAGACTCACAGTACTCCTAGAATCTGAGTATTAATATTTTTCGTAAATCCTAGGAAATATTCTGAGCTATTATGTTTTCAAATATTTCTTCTTTCTCATTATCTCCGTTCTCTCCTTGAATCCCCAACTACACCTATGTTAGGTCTTCTCATACTATCTTCTATGTCTCAATCACACTTTTAAATTTTTTACCTTCTTACTTCTCCATAATGTATTACTATTTTTTCTCCATAACAATGACTGATCAGTTTCTTCATTGGCTGCCTTTCTACAGGTGAATTTTTCCTAGGCACATTCATTCAACCTACAAATATTTAATGAATGTCTTCTGTATGTTCCTTTATAGGAATATGACTTGTGTTTCTTTACATGACATGTTTAGGATCCCAAATAGTGCTACATCCAAGTTTACAATTCAGTTTTTAAAATGACCCTTCCAATTACCTACTTCCCATACCTACTGGAATTAACCAGAAATTATGTGAGATCAGGCCTATTATCTTTTCCTTTATTTTCTTTAATTTGGGCAAACGTCAAAGATACTGCAGGTTACGTTTCAGAACAATGTAATGAAGTGACTATTCCAATAACTCAAGTCATAATCTTTCTGTTGATGGAGGGTCTTGTCTTTTGTTTGGAAAAATGCAACACCTGTGAAGTGCAGTAAAGCTAAGAGCAACAAAATGAGATATGCTGGTATCACACATGACTACAACAGTTTCCAGTACGCACAGAAAATGCTCAGAATACACTTTTTTCTTTTTGTTCTCCCCCCAGCTGTACTGAAGTATAACTGACAAAAAAGTTATATATATTTAAGATGTATACCATGATAAATTTGAATATACATATATACTGTGCTGTGAAATGATGACCACAATCAAGCTAATTGACCTATCCATTACCTCACATAGTCACCTTTTTCTGGTGGTGAGAATATTTCAGACCTATTCTTTTAGAAAATTTCAAGTATACAAAACACATTTTGAAGATGACTACCAGCCAACCAAGGGAATCTTGGTAGACAGTGAAACCTGGTGAAATGAAATCTTCCTACGGATAGATTTAGAATTCAAAAAGCCTATCAGAAGGGTGGCATATGCTTCAGTTTTCTGTGCAAATCTGATTATAGCTAAAAAGTTAGAGTTTAATATATGTTTAACAAGCAGTAATAACTAGATGCACTAACTGAAAAGACCATATACTGCCCTTGCTTGTGCTTCTTCTTTGGTGAGCTTTTCCCAGGCTACCTGCCTCGGGTATGGGGATCTAGTGACAATCAGGGGCTTTTTCTTTGTTTTAGGGCAAGAACATTCACCTGTTTTAAAAGTGTAGAATCAAAGGATATTAAGAGTAGGAACAGCCTTATTAACCACTTCGTGTTCTTTTTTAATGTCCTTTTTATAGGTAGGTAAACAGAGACTCCTTAGAAATGGGTAAACTAAGGCTCAGAAAGATGAACTCAATGACAGCAAGAGCAGTACTGGAACCCAACTTTTTTGACTCTCAAATGTTTCTGCCACAGAACTACTCTTCATCTGACATGATATGTCTTGGGTAAAACAGCAACTATTACAACGTAGGCTGCTTGGTATTGTTTCCCTGAACACTGAATAATGGATGTCAGAGACCTCCTAGTCTGAGCCTCCCATCGTACAGATACATGATCAGAGGTCCAGAGAGATTTCCCCAACTGCTCATTTAGTTCTCAAAATGTCATAGGCCCCAACCCTTTCATCTTTTGTTTCTCATTATACTCTCAACGTTCTTCCTCTTGATTTTACTCTGAATTTCTTCATAGAAACGTGAAATATCTGCTTAGAAAATACTTCCTTACATACTGTGTAAAGAAAAACTTGGTGGGAACTTATATTAGAAAAATCTAAAAGAAAAGTTTTATTATCCCTGGGACCCAGGAAATAACTTTCCTTTTAGAGTTTTCTGATAGTATCATAAATACAGTTTTAAACACTACTGTCTTCCTAACCATTTCCTTGCTAAAATTTCCATTCAGTCCTCTATGAAATAGTCACATAACTCAAGGAGGAACCTATTAACACAGCCTACAATGTGTACAGTCGTGTAGCTCACAACTTGAATAACCTCCGATGATGGCCCTGTTTCCATTCATCTCACATACTCAGACAGTTTCAGCTCTTTTAATACTACCATAGCAGGGAGTTGAAATGAATCATATTTTACTTTCCTTTCATCCTTCTTAACTGTGAACAGCAATATTTACTCCCATGAGTCTATCAAAACTTGAAATGAATGTGGTTCTGGTCACTCATTTATTTCAAGGGTACTCACGTCAACAGATGTGGTGATAATGGCAGCGATGATAACAGAACTCCATAATAGAAAACTATTAGTAAGCACAATGCTGAAGGAGTCCCATAGCAGCAGTGGTTAGAACTAGTCATTTCTAAGAAGCATTCCTATTGCCTTTATTTTACTCTGAAGAATTGATTGCTTGGCAAGCTGTCTTGTTTCATGAGTTACCCTTCTGTCTAGAGTTTTATGCTTACAGCCAAGAACACAGAGACGACTAAATGACTTTCCAAGATTCAGGTTTCCCTCCCCTAGTGCGTATTTGTTCCTGGGATGTGGCTGCCCAGCCATGGAGAATACTTCCCAGTCCCCTTGCATCTAGATGGAGCCATATGACTAGTTCTAGCTAATGGGATGGAAGCAGAAATTTATGCGTATTACTTCCAGGCAGAGGAGAATAAATCCAATATTTATCTCCCTTCTGCGATAGTCTTGGAGGCCAGCATTGAAGATAGTGGGATCATAAGATGGGAGAACCCTGGATTTCTGATCATACCTTAGAAGAAAGTCACCCAACCAGAAACATTTGCTTGGAAATTTTGGGTGAATGAAAAATAAACCTTTCTTTTAAAAATATTTATTTTGATTGTTGATACTATTACAGATGTCCCCATTTCCCCCTACTTTGCCCATTTCCACCTAGCACCCTGGCATCACCATACTGCTGTCGGTGTCTATGGATTATGCATATGTGTTCTTTAGCTAATCTCTTCACCTTCTTTCATCCAATCCCTCCCACACGCCTCCCCTCTGACAGCTGTCAGTCTATTCCATTTATCCATGCCTCTGGTTCTATTTTATTCGTCATCTATTTTGTTCATTAGATTCCACATGTAAGTGAGATCATATGGTATCTGTATTTCTCTGACTGGCTTATTTCACATAGCATAATAATCTCCAGCCTCATCCATGATGCCCCAAAAGGTAAAAGTTCTTTATTTTTTTATGGCTGAGTAGTATTCTATTGTGTAAATATACCACAGCCTTTAAAATCCACTCCTCTACTAGTGATGGGCACTTGGGCTGTTTCTAGATCTTGGCTATTATAAATAATGCTGCTATGAACCTAGGGGTGCATATATTATTTATGATTGGTATTTCAGGATTCTTAGGATATATTCGCAGAAGTGGGATTGCTGGGTCAAAAGGAAGTTCCATTTTTAAAACTATTTTCCACCAACAGTGAACTAGGGTTCCATTTTTTCCACAACCTCGCCAGTACTTGCTGTTTGTTGATTTATTGAGGGTAGCCATTCTGGCAGGTGTGAGGTGATATCTCATTGCGGTTTTAATGTGCATCTCTCTGATGTTGAGCATTTTTTTTAGTATGTCTATTGGCCATCTGTATGTACTCTTTGGAGAAGTATCTATTCAGGTCCTTAGCCTATTTAAAAAATTGGATTGTTTGTCTTCCTGGTGTTGAGTTGTATGAGTTCTTTACATATTTTGGAAATTAACCCCTTATCAGATGTATCATTGGTGAATATGTTCTCCTATACAGTGGGCTCCTCTTTCTTTCTTTTTTTTAAAATATATTTTTATTGATTTTTTACAGAGCGGAAGGGAGAGGGATAGAGAGTCAGAAACATCGATCAGCTGCCTCCTGCACACCCCCTATTGGGGATGTGCCCGCAACCAAGATAGATGCCCTCGACCGGAATCGAACCTGGGACCCTTCAGTCCGCAGGCCGATGCTCTATCCACTGAGCCAAACCAGTTAGGGCTGGGCTCCCCTTTCATTTGGTTGATGGTTTCTTTTGCTGTACAGAAGTTTTTTAGTTTGATATAGCCCCATTTGTTTATTTTTTCCCCTTTGTTTCCCTTGTCCTAGGAGATATATCAGCAAAAATATTGTTATCAGAGATGTCTGCAATTTTACTGCTTATGTTTTTCTTCTAGGATTTTCATAGTTTTGTGATTTACATTTAAGTTTTTTATTAATTTTGAACTTATTCTTGTATATGGTGTAAGTTGGGGGTCTAGTTTCATTTTTATATTAACCCATTGTGATCTTGGGATTGTTTGTAATAGCAGATGGCAAATATTGATGAAATAATAACTATTTGTTAATTGGTTGTATAAAATTCTTTTAGAGACGAAATGTGATCTTTATACATTATATCCTCTGTAGTGCATTCAAATTAAGTGCTTAATGAATGTCCATGAAACTCTGCCTTAGAAAAAGATAATCTTTAGATATCTTTCTCAGGGAGTTTTAGATTTTTGAGATTTTATTTGTTTGCTTTTTAAGGGTTACATCAAGATCCAGCACAGTGTGTGGCATAGAATAATAGACACTCAAATATTTGTTGAATAAATAAAACTAGTGCATACCTTTGCCTATTAATCTCATTCAGTGCTCATTTGGGTCATAGAATGGCTGGCTATGGACTGACTGAGATCCTAGGAAGCTCACTAACCCATTAGACATGCCAGCAAGACTATACAAATCAAAGACTAGACATCAAAGGAAGTGAGACAAACAAAGGGATTCTTGTTTCAGTGATATGATATAGGATGGGGCAAAAGTAGGTTTACTGTGGTTCCTATGGAAAATAATACAATGATTAAAAAATAATACAAGAATAAAGTCTGCATTTCACATACTCACAACTGTAATCCCACTTCTGCCCCACCCTACATATGATTTTAGACAAGTGGATCCAATGCCACAGAATTCTGCTTTGTGAGATGAGAGAGGAAAGAGGAAGAAAAACAGGAACAAATTAGAGAATTGAGAATTTTAAAAGGTGTCCCTACATCTACAGTTAGAGATCACAATGTTTTAAATCATTATGCTTGCTATTCAGTATAATTTCTATTATAGAGTAAAAGTTCTTCAAAGCATTGGGTCTGAAAATCCCATTGTTTGGCATTTGATGATTTTCAAATATCCTTCAAAATCCCGTTGATTAACTATTGATGCTGTCTTTGCCAACTGCACAAGCAGCCTTGCTAATGTGAAGAATATACAGGGTGGACAAAAAGTAGGTTTACATTAGGAAACACCAAGTTTAATTCTTGTATTATTATTTATTGATTAAATAATAAGCCTATTTTTGTCCACCCTTGTAATATATTAGAAATCTATAATCTAGCATAGTCCTATCTAGAACTAAGACAGAGCAGTACATTTCTAGATTATTGAATGTTACTCTACTAATACTCCAAGAAAGCATACTTTCTGAAGTTTAAAAGTATATATTTAAAAATACATATAACCCTTATTTTACCATACACAAAAGTAAACTCAAAATGAATTAAAGACTTGAACATAACACCTGAAACAAAACCAAAAAAATCTTAGATGAAAACATAGGGAAAAGGCTCAATCTTGGTGATCATTTTTTTTTTTTTTTGGATTTGACACCAAAAGGAAAGGCAACAAAAGCAAAGATAAACAAGTGAGACTACATCAAATTAAAAGCTTCTACACAGCAAAGGAAACCATGAAAGAAAAAAAAGAATGGGCAACCTATAAAATGGGAGAAAGTATTTGCAAATCATACATCTAATAAAGAGTTATTATCCAATGTATATAGAAAATCAGACAATTCAATAGCCAAATAAAAATTGGGCAAAGGAAGTGAATACATATTTTGCCAAAGAAGACATATAAGTCAACAGGTATATGAAAAGGTGCTCGACAGCACTAATCATTAGGAAAAAGCAAAGCAAACACATAATGAGATGCCACTTCATGCCTGGTAGAATGACTATCATAAAAAAGACAAGAGATAAATGCGAAAAGGATGTGGAGAAAAGAGAATCCTTGCGAATTATTGGTGGGACTGTAAATTGATATAGCCATTATGGAAAACAGTATGGAGTTTTCTAAAAAATTTAAAAATAGAACTACTGTATGATCCAGCATTTCCACTTTTGGGTAAACATGCAAAGAAAACAAAAACACAAACTTGAATATTTGTACCTTCATGTTCACTGCAGCGTTATTTACAACTAGAGGCCCGGTGCACGAAATTCGTGCACAGAGGGGGGGGGTTGTCCTTCAGCCCAGCCTGCACCCTCTCCAATCTGGGACCCCTCAAGGGATGTCTGATTGCCCGTTTAGGCCCAATCCTACTCTCACAATCCAGGACTGCTGGCTTCCAACTGCTTGCCTGCCTGCCTTCCTGATTACCCCTAACCGTTTCTGCCTGCCAGCCTGATCACCCCCTAAACACTCCCCTGACAGCCTGATTGATGCCTAACTGCTCCCCTGCCAGCCTGTTTGCCCCTAACTGCCCTCCCCTGCAGGCCTGGTCACCCCTAACTGCCCTCTCCTGCAGGCCTGGTTCCCCCCAACTGCTCTCCCCTGCAGTCCTGGGTCTCCCCCAACTGCCCTTCCCTGCAGGCCTGGTAGCCCCCAACTTCCCTCCCCTGCAGGCTTGATCGCCCCTAACTGCCCTCCGTTGCAGGCCTGGTCCCTCCCAACTGCCCTTTCCTGCTGGCCATCTTGTGGCAGCCATCTTGTGTCCACATTGGGGTGGCCATCTTGTGTGTTGGAGTGATGGTCAATTTGCATATTACTCTTTTATTAGATAGGATATTAAAGACATAGAAATAACCCAAGTGTCCTACAGAAGATAAATAAAGAATATGTGGTGCATACCAGGTATATGCACAATGAAATACTATTCAGCCATAAAAAGAAGGAAATTCTGCCATTTGCAACAGACAGCATGGATAGACCTCAGGGGCATTATACTAAGTGCAATAAGTCAGACAGATCTCATTTACATGAGGAATCTAAAAAAACCCAAAAAGCAAAAACCACAAAACCACACCCAAAACACTATACTCATAGAAAGAGATCAGATTGTGGCTATCAGAGGTAGGGGGTAGCAGTGGTGGGTGTGTTGTAGGGGAACTGGATGAAGGTGGATGAAAGGGTAAAAATGTCCTGTTATAAGTAAGTATTGGAGGATGTAATGTACAACATGATGACTATAGTTATCACTGCTGTATGGTATATTTGAAAACTATTAAGAGTTGTATAGCCGAAAAGTTCTCCTCACAAAAACCCTCCACCCTTTTTATTTCTTTTTTTTGTTATCTATATGAGAAGATGAATATTACTAATCTTACATGGTAATACTCATTTTGCCATATTTGCCAATATTTGTAAGTCAAGTACTAGTAATTATGCTCTACACCTTAAACTTATGCAGTCCTATATGTCAATCATATCTCAATAAAACTGATGAGAAAAAACCCCAGACAGAGTAACTGAATAGTTTTCCAAAGATGACATACAAATGACCAACAGGTACAAGAACAGGTGCTCAACATCACTAATCACCAAGGAAACCCAAATCAAAACCACAATGAGATATCATCTTAGACCTTTTAGAACGGCTATCATAAAAAAGATAAGAAATAAGTGTTGGCAAGGGTGTGGAGAAAAGAGAACCCTTGGGCACTGTTGGTGATAATGTAAATTGGTACAGCCACTAGGATCCCTTTTCTAATTCCTTATACTCCTTTATCTGCATTTCTTAATTCTGTGCTACTCTGAGACCCTAAGCTTTTTCAACATATTTTTATCACTTCTCTTCTGGGCTCCCTCACTGGGTCATATCATCCAGATTTGACATTAGAAATTAGGAAGCGACAGATATTTTCATTGGTCCCATGACCATAACTTGCATTTTTTTTCCTCTTGAAATACTGTAACTATAGAAAGAAATGATCTATGTTGAATGAGCTTGGCAGTAAGGCACAGTAGCCCCTGAGCAATGAACCAGTGAGGATGTGAAAGAAAACCAAGATGGGGCAGGAGCAGGAGCTGGAGAAAAGGAGCCAGCTGCAAACAGTGCTGCTGCTGACAACCTAGGAAGTCCAATGGGGTGTATAAAGCCACCTGGCCTTCACCGGGACAGGTAATGAGAGCTCATTTGTGCAGCTTGGGAAATACCCAATGGCTCCAGACCAGGTCAGCTTCCCTGCCACAGCTCTGGGTGGCCAGCCTGTCAAGGGCAGGTCCTCAGTGCTGAGGACTTACAGAAAACAGAATCCAGTTCCCTAGTGGAAGACGCTGATGGGTGTGCAGTAGGCAATTCTAAGGTGGATTTCTGGCAGGGCTCTCATGCCCACAGGAAACGAGTGCCAGGGGGAGAAATCAAGGCAGAGGTCCGAGGCTGGGTCGGGGAAGATAGAGCAAGGCATGAGGGGGACAGCTGGCTGCTGTAGGACCCAGGAGGTGGCAGTAAAGCATCAGTTTCCGTCCATCATACTCAGAGTATTTCCTACTCTCATTTCCCACTACAACTCCTTCAAAGCTTTCCTATAATTAACCGAGTGTGAGAGAAACCATTTAAGGGCCAACACTCCCTGCCCTTTGCTGCTCTGATGCTGCCCCATTGTTTAACATATTTATTTACCTCCCGAATTCCTCCGATGCAGGCTGTCCCATGACTCTCTCTGCCTCCTGTCACATTGGCTGGAACGAGGTTTAAGTGCCGTGACTAGAATATCAGACTTGACACAAATTGTTCATGTTTCACTTGGCAGTGTGAAGGAGATGTCACTGTTATCCGTGTTTCTTATCTGGCCTTTTCCACCTCTACCCTCCCACATCCAGCTGGTACCCAGAATAAACAACTGGACGAGGAGGAGGGCTGCCAGGGCCCTGAAACCTCTGTTATCATCTGGTGGGCTGGTTAGCAGCCACCCAAGGGTAGCAGCCTTCCATCAGCAGAGGGGTGGGTGCAGAATTTTTTGAGGGCTAAAGACAAATTTAATTCAAGAAACAACAGGGATGTATACTGGGAGCCAGATTTCTTTTCCCATCCTTTTTCACAGTTGCTATAATAATCTAAGACTTCTAAAAATATAGCCATAAGGATGGCACAACCAGGGCTTGCTAACTCAAAAATAATGAGGCTAAATGAACTACAGATTCGTCGACTTATGAAAGGAATGGCCCATCGCCTTAATGGGTTGTAACATTTCTTTTCACAAATATTCCACAGCCTATATCTGACTTGGGAGAAAAACCCTCTCTTTAAAAAAAAACTATTTTTATTGATTTCAGAGGAAAGAAGAGGGACAGGGATAGAAACATCAATGATGAGAATCATTGATTGGCTGCCTCCTGCATGCCCCACAATGGGGATCGAGCCTGCAACCTGGGCATATGCCCTGACTGGGAAGAACCATGACCTCCCGGTTCATAGGTTTGTGCTCAACTATTGAGCCACACCAGCTGGGCCAATCCTCTCTTTATCATGCTACTGGTTTTATTTCTTTAAACAGACACAGGGGTGGGGCAGGGAGGACAAAAATACCAACCACCAGAGCTGCTAAAACCAGATGAGACATTGCAAGAGCAAGGCTGGACAAGTTCACTGACTGAAGGTGAAAAACTACAAGAAGAAACACACAATCGGATGGTACAACCAGCCTAGCTAGTAGGTCACAAGGACTGTGACTCAGGTAAAATATGGGGGCGGTGGGACTCTGGAAAGGACATTAGACTTGGAATAAAAAGACCTGGATCCAAGTTCCTTGTAGGATTTTTCTTCTTTGGGTTTCCATTTCCTTAATGGTAACATGGTTATAAAAATTACGCCTGTCAACATGACTAAATTTACTAAAATTACGGTTGTCAGGATGACTAAATAGCATTTGAGTCAGTCTCCTTTGGTTGTAGTGCTGGTTATGGGGACTAATCACGACCTCTCTCCAACTTTGGGACCAATTAAAATGTACATAGAAGAATCAGAAGTTGGATCAAAAGTCATCGTTATTACTAGTGACATTGGATTCAAGAACCTGGCTTGACCTGTTGCTTCTTACTATAGCCTGTAACATACTATCTTCTTTTCATCTTCTGTCCTGTCTTGTTGATTATACTAGAAGCTTCTAGAAAGCAGAGATTATACTTTCCATCTCTTTGTATCCCCAGAATTTTCCACAGTGCCGTACAGGCAGCAGGTCACTGTCTGACAACCACATGATTAATCATGTTTGTACTCTAGTCCCTGTGTGAAGGCTGGGAGCTCTTGGGTTCTTCGTGGATTCTGGCCTGAAAAATCTCCAGTATCCATCGCATTTGTAAAGGCAATGATTAAGTGTTTCAGAAAACTCTCAGAGAAGTCTTATTATAAAGCCAACATGAAGTTGCTGGGGAAAAAAATCCCCTTTCTTCATTTACAAAACTCTGCTCAAACTTCTCTTATTCAGAACAATCTTCAGAGTTTTACCAGATCCTAATAAGCGAGAAATCTCCCTGTTAGATTAGTTCCCATTGGATGAGGTTTAAGTGCATTAATGGGGGTTCCACTGAACTGAAACCTGGGTGAGGACATTCTGGACGGTCTTTCACATTTCTCTTTTTAAACTTTTAAGCAGGATTTGCTAATAGAACAACAAAAGAAATAAGTTAACTGAGGACAGTAGTGAAACAACAACCATGATTGGAAGGCATTTTACAACTTATAAAATGTTTTCATACCCTTCTGACTAAACTCTCAACATTCCTCAAGGTAGATGTTTATACTCATCATCTGTGCACTGGAGTTAAGGAAGATGAAGCAGTTCTGGGAGGTCAAGGACTCTGTATAGTCACATAACTATTAAGAGAAGAAGTGAGAGCTCAAAGTGCATCTTTTAAATCCAAACACCACATGTCTTAGCAAAATTGTATTTCTATAGACATTGGAAGTTACTCATTAAGAGTTAACATTTAAATTTGCATTAGTCAACAGCTCTCCTAAGTGTGAGCATGACTACACTCCGAATGTACCCGGAAGTCATAAAACTGAATTTCTTTAAAATATTTTATTCTTCAGTCTTCACTGGCATTGCTTCAATAAGAATGTCTTATTAAGGTTTGTTTAATCTGCATAAGAGTTGTTGACTCATGCAAATTAAAAAATTACAACTTAAAATGTAAAAGACATTAAATCAACGCCTACTAAACTTCCTGGGTTAATGTCACATTTCAAAGTGTCACTTCCTCAATTTTTCTGTGTGAAGGACTTATCCTTCAGAACCAGAGACTGCTCTCCCTAGAGAACATTTGCAAGTCTTTCCATAATGAACAAAAAATCCAGCCACAAATTCTTGATTTGCGAAAGAATTATACAGCATAAAGTGAGAAATAGTCATATAAAATCAAAATCTAAAGGGGGTCCACTGCAGTGACTAGCCAAGGGCCACACTATGTTTTCCCTTTGCTTTATAACCCTAGCTAGTCCATGCCTAGCACTCTTCTCATCCTTAAATCAGAGTAAAAACTACGTTCCAGTAACATGAAACTTCAAGTTCCCATAGTTTCTAACCCTACAACAATGTGATTCTGTAGGTTTCCTTCCTCCCTGACATCTATCCTCTAACTTCCTAAGTCAACCTGGTTTTGTTCCAAGATCCACTTCATCACCAGGCACTCAAGTGATTCAGGGATGCTGAGAGCATCTCCTGACACAGAGTAGTCCTTCATAAGTCCAAGACAGTGATTCTCAAAGTGTGGTTCCTGGACTAAAGCCTCAGCATCACTGGAAACTCAGAAAGGCAAATGATTGCCCCATCCCATATCTACTGAATTGGAAACTCTGGGGCAGGGCCCAGCAATCTGTATTTAAACAAGCCTTCCAGGTGATTCTGTAGGATGATGAAGCTTTAAACCACTGCTCTAAGCCAGTGATTCTCAACACTGGTTGCACATTAGAATCATCGGATGCCCAGGCGCCACACTCCCCACCTCCCCCCAAGATTCTGATTTAACTGATCTGGGTTGGGGTCTGGCCAGGCAAGGGGATTTGCTGAAAGCCCCCAGGGGATTCTGGTGTACAGGCAGGTTTGAGAAACACTGATGAAAGCCAACCAGTGTAATCCAGTCTAAAAACCTAAATTGCACTGTCGATGAAATGGATGCTTCCATTTCCATAAACTGACAGAAGACCAACGTGTCATTACCATTATTATAGCCACTGGTGGTTTCAAGAAAGAACTGCAGGTGGATAAACGGCTCTCTGCTACTAAATGGAGCAGAAAGCTCCTTTATTTTCTCAAGAGCAGCGTTAGTTGTTAGTAGCATCAGGAGTGATGGATTTGCAAGGGGTGGTACACAGGCAGTCCAACAGCTGCTTAACAGGGGAGGCCCCCTCAATTGGTATGCTTTGTATGGAAAGGGTGAAAATCATTTGGAAAGAATTAGCAGTCAGCCAGGATATGAACCCATGCAATCTCAATCCAGAATCCAAGCCCTGAACTGTGGCTGCCACACGGTCTCCTCCATGGAGATTAGGACCCGGCAGTGTACAAAGGAAGGGAAGACATCTCCATGCTAGAGGAGGAGGAGGTGAAGATCCCTCATTTCATACACACAAGGCAATATCTTTATGATGCCTGTAACATCTGAAAGAACCTACATTTCTTTCTGTTTTGTTAATCCTCACCGGAGGATATTTTCTCCATTGATATTCAGAGAGAGTGGAAGAGAGGGGGAGAGACACACAGAGAGAAACCTTGATGAGAGACACATATCAATTGGTTGCCTCTTGTGGACCAACACTCTACCCATTGAGCCAAACCAGCGAGGGCAAGAACCTACATTTCTGAAGTCAACATTTGTTTAGACCTAACTACTATGTCAGTTACGATTTATAACACCTCTTCCTCCTTAACCTCAGAGAAAATTTCCTCTCACTTACCGGGATAAACCAACCGTGACGACAGACTACATGAGCCCACTTTAATTTGTGACAGCCCAGCTACTCGGATCTCTCTCCAGCTTCCAACGGGAAGCTCTCTTGTAACACGGGGCCTTCCTGGGGTGGGAGCTGGGAATACAGATAGGTTTGCTGAAACCTGGCCCTAAAGCAGAATTTCGTGACAGGAGCTCAGGGACTATGTAACCCAGTTAGCCGTAATCCACCTTAGTAATTCTATATTTTATCCATATGTGTGTTTCCACATTGTAAGATGTAATTGATGGTATATGATAGTTTTATAGTTCAAGCAGCATTTTTTTTTCTTTTTCAGTGTTATACACAATAGTGTATCTTACAATGAATGAAATGGAATCCCACTATAGTTCAAGGTCGAGATTAGGCTAGAGATAGGGGAATGAATGAAAATGGAGTCCCTAAACCCAAGAAGCTGGAAGACAGGGAAACAAATACAAGCAGACCCAGAGCTAAATACTTTGTGGGGGATGAAATGCCTGTTGTGGTGGCTGGAGCACACTGTGGGCATCCACTAGGTAAAGTGGGGTGTGTTAAGGAGTAGGGGCATAAAGGAGAGAAGTGGTGAGAGATGAAGTGCCAGGCAGGAAGAAAAGACAGGCATGAACACGGAGGTCAGAAAGACTTGCGTGTGAATCCCAGCTCCATCACTAACTACTGGGTCACTATGGACCAGTCCTTAACCTACTTATTGGTAACACTTCTTCATCTTAAAACAGGTATATTTAAAATAAATGAGAGGATGCAGGGAAACTGATCAGCAGATGTCTGTGAACACAGCAGGTACCTAAGAGGGCGCAGATTCTCTGGCGATTATGACTCATGAACTGGCTCATGTCCACTAGTAAGTAGTTACTTGTTTGTTTGTTTTTAACAGACACTCTCTACAGTAAACTAACAGTGACTACAAATTCTTACTAATTTTCCCGTTGAGAGGTGGAGTCCAGTCCCTCACCCCTTGAACCAGGGTTGGTCTCAGTGACTTCCTTGGCCAACACAATGTGGCTGAAGCACTATCTTGGGATTTCTAAGCCTTTTTCATATGAAGCCTTGCAGGTTTTGCCCTGGCCTCATAGCCGTGAGCTGCCATGCAGGAAGTCTGTATACCCTGTGGCCACTGTGCTGTGGAGAAGCCCCACTGTGTCATGTGAAAAGGCCTCAGAGAAAAATAAATGTCGGGCCGACCCCAGCTGTTCCAGTCACCAGCTGCTGGAGTTATTCCAGCCCAGATCTCAGACACTGGAGTCTCTGCCAACCCCTGCCCAAACTGCACATTCGTGAGCAAAATAAGTGACTGTTATTGCTTTAAGCTACAAAGTTTTGAGGTGGTTTGTTATGCAACAAAAGAGAATCAGAACACTCTCCTTATCAGGTTCTTCCCCCCGCCCGCCACACACACACACTCAAAATTAAAAACATCAGTTTGCTGAGTTATATTATGTCACATATTAAATTTATGTTGGTTCTGTAGTTCTCCAGTCTATTTTAGACACTGAAAAACATTTGGTTTGTGGACATTGTTAATCTAGGCATAACTTATTAATTGGTTGACCAATGATATATATGAGCTATTATGTGTGTATGTGTGTGCATGCATGGCAAATATTTTTCTAAATATCCAATTCCTCTCATGAGAAAAAAAATGCTACAATTAACAGTCCTTCATCTCAATGAACTTGTGAAAATCATGCTTTGAAGTTATACTAATTGAATCTAATGCCTGAGTGCTCCACCCTCCCAGCTCTGTACAAAGCTGGGCTCTAGCCCACAACCAGCTACCTAGTAATCAGAGCAGTTTATCGAAGGCCACTATCTACCTTCCTCCTAACCAGTAGGAGAAAACTGCCTACTCTGGGCTGCTTGCATTGCTAGGCGAGCTTGCAAGGAAAGTGTTAGAGCAGAGTAGATTTATGCAGCGATCCAAATAATCTTTGAGAAAACCCCTTCAGGTTTTGCATATGCTCCACTTTGAAAGGGCCTTGTATAGCCCTTGACTCTGAACCACAGAATACTCACCTGATGCCTTTCAAACAATAGTGGACCTTATAATATTATGCAAACTTTGGGGCATATAATCAGCACAGGAGAAAAACATTTTGCTGCCTCCCAAATTGACTATGCTCTTTTTCATTTCTTGGTTCTTCTGCCTGCAAAGCCTGTCTCTCCTTCTCGAGGGTGTGTGTGTGTGTGTGTGTGTGTGTGTGTGTGTGTGTGTGTGTGTGTGTGTAATCTTATTTACCCTTCAGATGTCCCCTCTCCCAGCAAGACAGAATTAATCATTCCTTGATGACACTGCGTCTTCAATCTGTAAAGCCTTTTCTTTAACAAGAAAGCTTATCATTAAAAATAAAGAGAAGCAATAATAAACCCACAGTCCTATGGAATACATGGAGAAAGGACATAAGAGTCCCTGTAACTCTTGGCAACATTCCACCAGGCTGAAAACGGATTGATGTGATCTGTTTGTCAGGGATTATAATTCAGCAGCAGAAATGAGTTGATTAAAATACCATCCAGAATGCTGTCTGTAGATAAAGTGCTTTGAACTGGGGTGCAATATAACCTGAATTGCTAAATTCTAAGGGCCAACTGGTGATTTGCATCTCAATCTCTTTTCATGCTATTTTCTTGGCAAAAGTTAATAAGGAGCCACTCAGCCTAAGAAAGATAGGTCCTCTCTTTACCTCGGCAAGAACCAGACAAACACAATGAATTCCAGATTTTCCCCAACTCAATGGCTTTTGTTTGACCTGGAGTGGGTCAGTCTGAACATCAAACCCACCAACTGGTATTGGTTTTTACATTCATTTGTTAACAATTCCAGCCTCAAAGGCTATACAGGCACTAAGTAGCACCTGGCACTTTGTAGCACAAACCACAAAACACATGAGCAACATGCAGAAAGTCATAATTGAATACTTTTCACTCTGTCACCAAACTTAAAAGAAATTACATTTTCAACACTCATTATTTAAGAACATGCATAACTATGCAAAACATTCCAAGCCAAAGGCTGTGCAGATACTGAATGGTAATGGGTTCCAAGTAACAAAGTCCATAAAACACAGGCTGCCATTCCCTCTCCATGGGAAACTTACAGAGGGTCACACTGGAACACCCTTTATTCTGCCACAAAAAAGGAGCAATAGTGTTCTTGACACGCACTCTTGAATTAACTGCGCTGAACATGTTAATTTAGAATTATTGTAACAGAGTCTACACTACAATGGATACCCAAGGCAATAGAGTAACTTAGATGAAGCAGAGGGAAAATTCATTGTCCTCTCTCATTGCTCTCTCATTGAGCAAACCCTGGTCTTCCTCCAGAAAGTGTGTAAGTTTCTGGCACTGGACAAACAATAAATAACATTGGTATATTCTAGGAGAGAAGAAAGGCGACATCAACTTACTTAACAGTTGGCAATAGAGGGCCTGTAAACTTCTCTTCATGGTATCATCTGGTCCTTCTTGTCCTCCAGTTTATTCATGATTCTGTCTGGGAAATTGGGAGAAGAAAACTGTTACATCAAGTCAATAATTGGAAAGAACTCCACTTAACATGATCCTAGTTGTAAAGGCTAAAACACCTGCCTCTGAAGAGGACACATTCTCGGACTGGATACACCATGATTTAACTGACAACAGTGTATGTTATAAAGCTCCCAGTTAGCTAATTGGTCAAATCCTAAGACTATGCACACCACTGAAGGAAAATTATATGGGTAACTAGAGAGTAAGAATCAGATTTTGGAGCTTTCGAGGCTTCCAATTAATCTCCCCTGAATCTCCTGAATCAAGACAAACAAGAAATCTCTTTAAAAAAATTTTTTTATTGATTTCAGAGAAGAAATGAGAGGTAGAGAGAGATAGAAACATCAATGTTGAGAGAATTAGTGATTGCTGCTTCCTGCACATCCTCTACTGGGGAATGAGCGCACAACTGCAACCGGGACATGTGCCCTGACCTGAAATTGAATGGTGACCTCCTTGTTCATAGGTTGGTGCTCAACCATTGAGCCACACAGGCTGGGAGAAACATAAACAACTTTTCTGTTATTTTCTGTTACAAAAGATACCTCTAATACAGAATATTTGGAAAATATAGCTAAACGGAAAATATAGGGAAGAAGATACATGAACATATAAATGATCTATCTCTCCAGCCTTTTCTGTGCCCTTCTATTGGCCAGTTCCATTTACATATTATACATGCTAAATTTCTCTCCCTGTGTTGTAACTATTACTTTACTACTTTATTTTAAATGGCACACAGCATTACTTTAAGTAAATTCCTAGAAATGGAATCACAAGGACACAACTTATAGCTTTTGAAATATGTTGCCAAATTGACCTTCATAAATACCAGTATCTGAGAATATCCATTAGACTACAACCTACCCAATGAGGAAAATTTATAACTTCTTTCCATCTTTGCCAAGAAAATAGGCAAATGTTCATTCGCATTGCTTTAGTTTGCATTTTATGTATTTACTAGAGGCCCGGTGCATGAAATTCATGCACTGCAGGGGTGGGAGGCAGGTGTGTGTCCCTCAGCCCAGTCTGCACCCTCTCACAGTCTGGGAGCTGACAGTTGGACATCCTTAGTGCTACTGCAGAGGTGGGAAGTGGGAGAGGCTCCTGCCACTGCCGCTGTGCTCGCCAGCCGTGAGACTGGCTTCTAGCTGAGTGGCGCTCCCCCTGTGGGAGCACACTGACCATCAGGGGGCAGTTCCTGCATTGAGCATTTGCCCCCTGGTGTCAGCGTGCGTCATAGGGCCTGGTCCTTCCACATTTTGGTCGATTTGTATATTAGCCTTTTATTATACAGGATTAGTCATTTGTATTTAAAGGTTATTTTAATTCACATTTGACAAAGATGCTTTAGTCAGGTTCCTCCTGAACCTTCTTCATAGGCCCTTCTATGCACTTTCTTGTCAAACCTAGTTTTAGCAAGAACCCTGCTTAGTCAGTTTAACCAGAGTCCCCCCACCCCAATCAATATCTAATCACCCTCAATATATGATCAGGTCCCTCATCCTCCACTACCCGCAGGGGATGATCACCCTGGCTTGTCTTCAGCAAGAATCCTGACAGGTCAGGTTAGCCAGACGTTTTATCTTAGTATTTTCTATCCAACGATCCTGACCCCTGTTCCTTCCTAAATTCTCACTTGCCCACAATATATTAGGGTTTGAGGCCAATCTCTCATCCCCACTGTAAAATCCCATTGCAGTGGTCCCTAAACCTATTTCAATGATCCAGAATAAAGTCTGCCTTACTAACTTTAACAGTGTCATTAAATACTTTCTTCTTTAACACAGTCTTTAACCATTCTCTACTGGCATGCTGGGATTTTTTGTTCATGGTATCCCAACTAGAACTGATTTATCTTCAAGATTTTGAATTGAGATATTGTTTCTTCTTCTTTTTTTTTTTTTAAAAGAAATATACTTTATTGATTTTTTACAGAGAGGAAGGGAGAGGAATAGAGAGCTAGAAACATCGATGAGAGAGAAACATCAATCAGCTGCCTCCTGCACACCCCCTACTGGGGATATGCCCACAACCAAGGTACATGCCCTTGATCGGAAGCTAACCTGGAACCCTTCAGTCAGCAGGCTGACGCTCTATCCACTGAGCCAAACCGGTTAGGGCTATTGTTTCTTCTTTAAAGTATACAATTCAGTAGTTGTCAGTATATTCAAAAGTTGAGCAACTATCACCAGTACCTAATCCCAGAAAATTTTTATCACTCTAAAAAGAAACTCCCATGTTCATTAGCAGGGATTTCCCATCATCTCCTGACCCCAATCCCTGGCAACCACTAATCTACTATGGCTTTGCCTATTCTGTACATTTCACATAAATTGAATCATATAATACATGGCCTTTTGTGTCTGGCTCTTTCACTTAGCATAATGTTTTCAAGGTTCATTCACGTTATAAAGCATGCTATTTTTTCCTTATTTATTTATTGTAAGAATCACACACACACACACACACACACACACAAAAGGACACTACTATGGTTAGAAAGTTTTAGTCCAGGATTACATAAATAGTTGACTGTACTTTCTTCTGGTATTGTTTTTACTTCTTTTTAGATCTGTTTCTAAAAAAAAACTTTGTTTCAGGTTTTACTTCTTTGTTTGCTCATTCTTCCACTCTAACAATAAGTGTTTAAATTACTCTTGGTAGAATTAGTCCTTCATTTTTACTCTTCTTTTTAGGATTTTCCTAGTTCTTTGAGCTTATTTATTCCCCCCAAATTAATTTCTAAATCATTTTATTACATTCCAGAAAAAAAAAATCATTGGGATTGTAGTTGGAATTATCTTCTACTTGCTTTATTACTTTAAAAGAGACCTGATCCCTTCAAAATCAGAGTGTGGTAAGGAGAAAAAGAAATGATATTTTAGACTGCTGCTCCAACGATCAGAATTCTGCTCAGAGGTGAGAAGTGCTATTATTTTGGAGGGGGTTGGTATAGTTCAATGACTTCTTTGCTTAGGAAAATTGAAGTTCCCTGAGCCCCTGGTGTCATCTGGATGAGTAAGAGGAGAGAAAGAGATAGTTAAGCTCCTCTCCACTATAAAATAACAGGAGGTTTGAGTTCCCAAAGGCTATGAAGGAGGGGTTAAGTGATTCAGAAATCAGAGAGGCTGAGATGACAAAAGATGTTAAGAGGCAGAAAAAGAGGCAATTCTAGAAAACAGCAGCAGGTGGGAGCTAAGAATAAAGGATAAAGTGAGAATTTCTCCACAGGAAATGACCCACAAACTTTGAGATGTGTAATACTTAATTTTTCCTTGCGTCTTTTTTTAATGCTTTTTGTATTTATGTACTCTGTCTTTCCTTCTCCCCCACAATGCTTCTTCACCACTAGCACCCTTAAAACTTCAACAAAAGTCTTATACAAAATAGCCTTGTCTTGGTGGTGCTCAGCTGGGCATGAAAGAAAAGACACCATGGCCAAAACAAGGGTGACCAGGAACAGAGGTAGGAGCACTGGCGTCCACGCAGTGGTTAGTAGACATCTACGGAGGGCTTAGGACATGCTAAGTACCCATAAACATACAGTGATTAAATAAATGAATAAATGAATGGCCAAGTGGCAGGAGAGCAGAGAAATAGTTTAGTTTTTATTGATCAAGGAGAACATACGCCCCTTGATCATCTCTGGAAGTTCTTAGAGATTTTCGAGAAACTGTTCGACTTTCTACAAGGTGTGGCCTAGAGCCATGTTATTCACATGTCAAGAGAAGACTGAGCCCATATATATGGGACACTTGGGATCATCTGGGTTACATAGGGCTAGCCCAACTATAAGCACCACATGGCCTTGGATACATTCAAAACTATGTTTATTTAGGCCTTTGTGTGGAGTTTTACAGTGTTTTTCCTTCATTTAAGCTCTATGATCTTGTTGAGTTAATTCCTAGGCATTTCATATTTATTCATTTTGCCTCTGTAATGGTATTTGTGTTCCATTATATTTCCTAATTGCCTCTACATGAAAATGACTGAGTTTTTATATATTCATTTTATGACCTAACTGAACTCACTTACTGTTATAATGATGGTTTCTCGGCTGATTCTCTTGGGTCAATTGTGCTGCCTTGGATGGATGAGAGCCACAATGAGATCCCATCAAAAGCCTCTTTTTAACTGTGTAGTTGAAAACATTAATTGTATCGAGTGCCTCAGGGAATAATTCAGGAGTTTCGAGGATGACAACTAATTTCTGGAATGAAATCTTAAGAAAGTACCGAGTTTTACAGCCAAAAGGCTGAATAAAAGCAAAAAGAAAGAGGAAGATGATGAAAACATCTGACTAAACACACAAAGACAGTAGCACAGGTGGGGAACTCGCTGATTATTAGCTCAGGAGAAACAAGGGGATGCAAGTAACCTGAACCCCTCCCTCCCTAAAGAGAGCGAGCCTAATAGAAGGCTGCCTTTCCCATTGGCTTGAGTGGGGCATTATATCCATTCCATTGGCTCAGGAGAAAACTTATCTTTTGTAGGCCACTGAAAATGTTCCAATTAAAAATATCCATTTAGCAAGAAAAAAGCAGTAGAAAGCCAAAAGAAAAGCTCTGATATTTGATATAGAAATTGACTTGAAATGACAAGTTTATTGAGAAAAAATATGAAAGAATAGCTAGAAAAATCCTGGAAAAAACAAAAACAAACAACAAACAAACAAACAAACTCACAACAAGGTGGGGTGAGGGAAGGAAAGAGCTGCCAGTCCTACCAGACATAACATACTCTAAAACCTCTATAATTAAAAACAATTTGATGCTGACATACGAATAGAACTATTTTATATGGAAATTTAGGATATGATAAAGGCAGCATATCAAATCAGTGGGCAAAAGATAAACCTTTAAATACACGTTGTTGAGAGAATAGCAGAGTAAGGTGAAAAAAAGACAACTGTGCTCATTCCAAATACCAGGCCCCAACATAAGTTCCCAATGGACCAGACATTTAAATGAAAAAACAGTAAAGAAAAGCATATGGGTAAATTCTTCTATTACTGGGGAATAGAGAACCTTTGCTAACTTGGAATCAAAGTTTGAAGCAATAAGGAAAATGATAAACTCTATTACATAAAATGTTACAGAAGTAAAAAATACAATTAAGTAAAAATATAAATAAAAAAACTAGAAAAATGTTCAACGTATAACAAGCAAAGAGTTAATATCCCCAATTTTCTGTAACCCTCAAATCAGTACTCCTGGTGCTTTAGCAATCATTTGCAGACATATGCAGAATGGAGAAAAATTTGAGTTGTCCAATGTGCCATGTTCCCAGTTGAGGCCAAACAAGGCAATTGTTATCTTCTTGATTCAGATTTTATACTGTAAACAAGTATCCTTCCTCCAGGCCCTTTAGTGACATGTTTTCAGTATTTTTGTGCTTTTTGAAATGCCCCCTAAGCACAGTGCTGAAGTGCTGTTTAGTATTCGTGTCAGGAGACAGTGATGAGCCTTAGCCAAAATGCGTATCTTAGATAACCTTTGTTCAGGCATGTTATAATGCTGTTGGCCTGGAGTTCAAAGTTACTGAATAAACAATATATATTAAGCAATGTATCTTTAAATAGAAACATATAAAACAAGGTTTATGTATTGCTCTGTTGACAAAAATATGACCAGGCCAACAGTAGAGCTTGAACAAAACAGAACAATGGCTATCATCTCCTTAGGACAGTGGTCGGCAAACTGTGGCTCGCAAGCCACGTGTGGCTCTTTGGCCCCTTGAGTGTGACTCTTCCACAAAATACCATGGCTTGGGTGAGTCTAGTTTGAAGAAGTGGCGTTAGAAGAAGTTTAAGTTTAAAAAATTTGGCTCTCAAAAGAAATTTCAATCATAGTACTGTTGATATTTGGCTCTGTTGACTAATGAGTTTGCTGACCTTGTCTTAGGACAAAGGAAGATCTGATTAACCTGATGGCCAATATACCTTAGAGTTGCCCACGTAGAAAATGAGGGAGGAGAGGAGCAGGAGAATTGACATATCCGCCAACATCATAGGCCTGCAAAAAAACCCAAAAACATCATAGGCCAACATCATAGGCCTGCAACATCTGGAAAGGAGCATATGCCTCCATTTTACAGGCGCAGATAGAGACACCAAAAAGTCAAGGTCTTTGCTCAAGATCAAACTGCAAGACCTTGGTGCTTGACTTCTCTGATCTGTGGATTCCTTATTTGTAAAAAGAGTAGAAGAGCACTAAATATACTTGCTGCAAGCCTGAGACAATGTATGCAACACAGAAAAATGCTCAGCAGGAGTCAGCAACCCTTTCCCAATAGCAGAAGGCAAGAAGATGACATATTTAAATTTGATTTAGAAATTACTCTTAGGGGTATAAATTGAACTTTAAGGTTCTTATTTATAATTTACTAGAGGCCTGGTGCACGAATTTGTGCACTGGAGGGGTCTAGCTGGCCTGCCCGATGGGGGCCATCAGGGTTGGGCCGGCTGGGGTGAAGGGCACGGGCATTCCAGTTGTTCCGCCATTTAATCAATTTGCATATTACCCTTTTATTATATAGAACTAGAGGCCCGGTGCATGAAATTTGTGCACAGCGTGGGTGTGTCCCTCAGCCCAGCCTGCACCCTCTCCAATCTGGGACCCCTCGAGGGATGTCCGACTGCCCAGTAGGATCGGGTCTAAACGGGCAGTCGGACGTCCCTCTCACAATCCAGGACTGCTAGCTCCCAACCGCTTGCCTGCCTGCCTTCCTGATTGCCCCTAACTGCTTCTGCCTGCCAGCCTGATCACCCCCTATCCACTCCCCTGCCAGCCTGATTGATGCCTAACTGCTCCCCTCCCAGCCTGTTTGGCCCTAAATGCCCTCTCCTGCAGGCCTGGTCCCTACCAACTGCCCTCCCCTGCTGGCCTGATCACCCACAACTTCCCTCCCTTGCAGACCTGGTCCCTCCCAACTGCCCTCCCCTGCTGGCCATCTTCTGGTGTGGTCATCTTGTGTCCACATGGGGGCAGCCATATTTGACCACATGGGGGCAGCCATCTTGTGTGTTAGAGTGATGGTCAATTTGCATATTACTCTTTTATTAGATAGGATAGAGGCCTGGTCCATGGGTGGGGGCCAGCTGGTTTGCTCTTAAGGGTGTCCTGGATCAAGGTGGGGGTTCCCTTGGGGTGTGGGGCGGCCTGGGCGAGGGGCCTGTGGTGGTTTGCAGGCTGGCCACGTCCCTTGGCAACCCAAGTGGAGACACTGGTATCTGGGATTTATGTATCTTCTATAATTGAAACTTTGTAGCCTTGAGCGGAGGCCAGGGCAGGCCAAGGCTGCCGAAGCTTGGTTTCCTCCATTGCTGGGGGCAACTCAAGCCTCCTGCTCTCTCCAGCTCCGTGGCTGCTGCCGTTTTTTGTTGGGATTTATTTATCTCCTATAATTGAAACTTTGTAGCCTTGAGTGGAGGCCTGGGCCAGCCAGGGTGTGCGGAAAGCTTGGCTTCCTCCATTGCTGGGGAAACCCAAGCCTCCTGCTCACTCTGTGGCCACAGCCATCTTGGCTGGGGTTAATTTGCATACTCACTCCTGATTGGCTGGTGGGCATGGCTTGTGGGTGTAGTGGAGTGATGGTTAATTTGCATATTACTCTTTTATTAGATATGATACCTTCATCTTCCTTAAAAAGGATCTGAGTAAGCTCACTCTTAGATGCACCCTGTACAATGGAATTATTAACATGTCAAAGTACCTTAATGACATCAGAAAGAGAGACTCAAAGTTATGTGGAGGAAAGGGGGGATTAATTTTACTGTCAGATGTAATGGGACAGTACATTTCCCTTAGAGCTTCCTGAAAATAAAGGCAAAAAGAATAGCTAGCATTATATTTTTTTTCCTGGCTGCATATACAGAAGTACATTTTTTAAAATTTTGTTTAGAAAAACAAAACTTTTCTGCCCCTAAATCTGAGAAAAGATCATTAGACAGATCAGCATTAGCATCCTTAATAGCAGTTTTATAGAGTAGAAATAGAATATTCTTATCACATGGCTGCTCCTTATCAGCCCACAATGCAAGCTAAAGTTATTGTGTTAAGTGGTAATTCTGGGAAAGCATTTTAGTAAGTAGCAGGAGCATCATGCTGTAGGGGAAAAAATCAGGTAGGCTTGCCACTAAGTAGCTTTGCTATGTGACCTTAGGTGAGTTACTTAACTTCTCTGAGTCTCAGCTTTCTCATTTGTAAATGGAGCTGATACTTACCTAAATCACAGATTTGCTGAATTAAATAAAGTACCTACTATGTGCCTGGCACATTGTATGTGTCTCTCCCTTTCTCCTGAGCTAATGGTGTACAAATATGCTATTTTGGGTCATCTGTAGATGAAGAGAACTGGGAGAACAGAAGGAACACACTGATATTCAGCAGGTCCGCCCAGGGCTTGAGCATCAGGAGTGTTGATTCACTTCACGAAGGCAAATGTGAAGGTTTCTCAGGCTCACTTATTCCCTAAGTCACAAAGAGATGCACATGCCCACAGGGCTGGGTTGGGGTTGTGATGGAGTGTTTAGTCAAATTCTTTTGATACAGATGCTTTGCCTTGTGAACAAAGGAATATCCTTCAGTTCCATACAGAAATAGATGTTCTCTCTCATTTTTTCTTGAAACTTGTGGCTCTTCTAGCCTATCTTCCAATTTTTCTCACTTTTGTGCAAGATATATTTCACTTTCCTTTGAACTGGTGATCAACAGTGTGAGCACAAGTACAGTGACTGCCACTGTCTCAGGTCTGGGAGTCCTGGGACGATGGTGAACAAGAAAGAATAAGGGAATAGTGGTTTTTTTTGCTCCAGCCAACTGTCAGCAGCAAAATGGGTATTTGTTTCTTTTGTGTTGTTTTTCTTAGACTGAAAGTCCTTTAAAAAACGTTTTCTCTAAATTTTCCAGAGAAGCCAAACATAGAATCTTCCTATTTTAAAATACTAGTAATGAGTTCATGTAGGCCAAGACTACAAGCCAAAAGAAATAGGGCTGCGCAATTTCTGGTGTATAAGGCTTTCCTGGTGCAGAACCTGCATGAGCACTTTCCTTGCAAACTGAGCAGAGTGTCCGTCTATGGAGAGAAACACTGATGGACAAGATCCGCATTCCACCCGGACTTCCTTTGGCCAGTCCTCCAGCAGCCTGGGCTCCAGGCTCTCACTGAGTAAACTTTTAAAGCCGGGGTGGGGAACTTTACAACATGATTTGTGGGCCATACAAAATTATCAACTTAAAAATCAGCCTGCTATATTTGGTCAAACATTTAATTAATTCATCCCTAATGCCTGGGCAGGGCCAGAACAAATGATTTTGTGAGCCTTATATGGCTCCCAGGCCAGATATTACCCATCCCTGTTTCTTAAATCAATTAACTAACTAATTAATTAATTAATTTTTTTATTGATTTAAAAGAGAAAGGGAGAGGGAGAGATAGGAACATCAATGATGAGAGAGAATTATTGATCAGCTGCCTCCTGCATGCCCCCTACTGGAGATCAAGCCCACAACCCAGGCATGTGCCCTGTCTAGGAATCAAACCGTGACCTCCTGGTTCATAGGTTCACACTCAAACAATTGAGCCTTCAGGAGAATGCCTCTCCTCTCTGCCCCTTAATATTTACTTCTCTGAAAAATGAAATATTGGCGGTTAAGTTGTCAAATCCGCTGATATAATGAATTACAAACAAAAGGGCAAAAATTGTTCATCTCTTGCTAAGGAGAAGCCTACAAAAGGGAATCAATTATAGCAGATCTCACCTTATTGCACTTTGCTTTACTGTGCTTCACAAATGTATTTTACAAATGGAAGGAAGACTCCCTCCCCCCACCAGCAAAAAGATTATGATTCACTTTATTGCCATACTCACTTCATTGCGGTGGTCTGGAACGGAATCCACAATATCTCTGAGGTATGACTGTCATGTGGATTGTGCTTAGAGGACTGAGAAGTAATTGCTTCATTATTCCTCTGGACCGTCTGGAGTTTATTTGCATTTGTTGGGGGAGGGTGTTATGCTGTCCACAGTCACTGAAGTCAGCAAAGGGGTAAAACTAGGATTGGGAGCTTGAGGATTATTAGAACGATACAGACCTCCTTGTTCTGGCATAAAGGTGTATTAAGACCATTTATCTCATTTCAGGAGACAGAAAGGTTCTAGTGCAAGATGAAGAATACATACCACACTTCCCCTTTTATGGTTTTGCTATTTAAGACGGAACATTGAGGTCAGGGAATGAAATGATACTGTAGCAATGCCAAATACTAAAGGAGCATGTTCTATCATTTTCACTGCCCTGCTTATGAAAAGATTATTTCTTGTCCACAGCAAACTCATTTTTCTTTTCTTTTGCAGTGCCTGAAAAACATCCTCAGAAATTAAATTTGGGGACCTAAAAATATGTGTATTTCCTTTGGGCAGCACACATTTCTTCTGAAAAATGTGCCAAGTTTTTACAATGGAAGGGGAGGCAAGGCCATTGGATGCAGGCAAAACTCTTATCAGAATGTTTTACATGTAGAAATAACATTTGAACCCCCACGCATGCTTTGAACATGCAATATATTTCAGTATGTGAAATTATTCACAATATCAAAGTCACTGCTAAATTTTATTTTTTGACCTCAGACTCTCTTTTTCCCTTTCCCTTCCAAGCCACATAAGGGTTTAGATAATTCTTGAGCTGTATGAAGACAGATTTAATCTGTGGTTCCGATTTAATCTTTCAAATCATGAATGTAATTTATGTCAATCGATTCCATGGGACAGGTAAAATCTGTTCAATGTACAGCTTGAATAAGAATTACAATGAAATAAAAAAATATGTGGGCAAGAGTAGGGTGGGTCAGTATGAAATAGGTGCAGAATATAGATGAAGGCCATTTGACCTCACCTGTGAGGACCTTAAATAATTTATTAAACTCATTCTACTTTGCTCTGATGACTGGAAGGGTTAGAAGATATACCAAGATTGGTGCTCCCCAAACCAGCTGATGGTCAGAATCTATTTTTATTTTTATTTTTTATTATTATTATTTTTTTAGTTTTGTGATTTTATTTTTTATTTGTTTTTTTAATAAATCTTTATTGTTCAGATTATTACAGGTGTTCCTCTATTTTTTCCCCCATAGCTCCCCTCCACCTGATTCCCCACCCCACCCCATGCCCTTACCCCCGCCACTGTCTTCATCCATAGGAGTAAGATTTTTGTCCAATCTCTTCCCGCACCCCTCACACCTGCTTCCCCTGAGAATCGTCAGTTCACTCCCTTTCTATATCCCTGATTCTATTATATTCACCAGTCCATTCTGTTCTTCAGATTTTTTATTCACTTGATTTTTAGATTCACTTGTTGGTAGGTATGTATTTGATGTCATTTTGTTGTTCATAATTTTTATCTTTACCTTTTTCTTCTTCTTCCTCTCCTTAAAGAATACCCTTCAGCATTTCATGTAATCCTGGTTTGGTGGTGATGAACTCCTTTAGCTTTTTCTTGTCTGTGAAGCTCTTTATCTGACCTTCAACTCTGAATGATAGCTTTGCTGGGTAGAGTAATCTTGGCTGTAGGTTCTTGCTGTTCATCACTTTGAATATTTCTTGCCACTCCCTTCTGGCCTGCATAGTTTCTGTTGAGAAATCAGCTGACAGTCGTATGGGTACTCCCTTGTAGGTAATTAACTGTTTTTCTCTTGCTGCTTTTAATATTCTCTCTTTGTCTTTTGCCCTTGGCATTTTAATTATGATGTGTCTTGGTGTGGTCCTCTTTGGATTCCTCTTGTATAGGGTTCTGTGTGCTTCCTGGACTTGTACATCTATTTCTTTCACCAGGCAGGGAAAGTTTTCTGTCATTATTTCTTCTAATAGGTTTTCAATATTTTGCTCTCTCCCTTCTTCTGGCACCCCAAAAATTCGGATGTTGGTTCGCTTAAAGTTGTCCCAGAGGCTCCTTACACTATCTTCATATTTTTGGATTCTTTTTTCTTTTTGTTTTTCTGGTTGGATGTTTTTTGTTTCCACATCTTTCAGATCTTTGGTTTGATTCTTGGGGTACGTTGATCTACAGTTGAGTTTCTGTATATTCTTTATTTCAGACAGTGTATGCTTCATTTCTGACTGATCCTTTTCCATATTTTTGGCATTCTCATTAAGCTCCTTGAAGGTCTCATCAAGTTTCTCAGCGGTTTTAAGAAGATTCTTGAGTAACCTTATAAATGTGGTTCTGAACTCTATGTCATCCAGTAGTTTGCTTTCCTCCGTTTCTTTCATTCGTGACATGTTTCTTTGTCTCCTCATTTTGGCTGCTTCCCTGTGTTGATGGAGTGGCTTTGTGTGGTAGGTGACCTATAGGGGGCAGTAGCTCAGCCTCCCCAATCACCTGATGTGGACACTCTTGGTACACCCCTTTGTGGGCTGAGTGCAAAGACTTGGTGCAGTTAAAGCCTTAATTGCTGTTGGTATACTGGGAGGAATTGACCTCCAGGCCAATTAGCTGTGAGCACTCACTGTGTCTATAATGGAAGAACTGCTGCGCTGAAGACACACTTATGGGGCAGGACTTGTTTCAGTGGGGCTTTGGTGCTCACTGAGTCTGCCTTTGAATGTGTCACTTATGGATGTGAGGAGTTGAAATCTGGTGTCTCACTCTGACCACTAGGTACACTGGCTTCTGAATCTCCAATGGGGTGCAGGTCAGCTACTGTCTGAGGCCATCCATCAGGAGCTACAGTGAGAGCTACAGTTTTTTCCTCTTTGCTTGGGGTTTGGAGGTTTTGGAGCTGTCTGACCCAGGCTGCAAGTTTGCTAGGTTAAGCTACGATAGGGCGGGGCTTTCTTCTGCTAACGCTGCTGCTTGGAGCTTGGGTGGGTTTGTAGGTTGTGCAGGGCGGGGTCTCAGGGTGTCACTAGGCTAGGGCGTGGCAAACAGCAATGGCTGCTAGTTAGCCGGCTCTGTGTCCCCAAGGGCGTCCCGGAGTCCCGTGTCCCAGTGCCATAAACAATTATTCCTGTGCGCAGCTCTGCAAGTAAGCCACCCTCACTGGCAGACAGTCCAGCTTTTCCCCGAGGAGTTTGGGTCCCCCGCGTCTCCCCAGAAACTGGATTTCAGAGTAATCGGGGGCTTGTCTCCCTTTGGGTTGAAAAAAGCAACACCCGCCGCCAGCCCGGATCACGCGCCTCCGTACCTCAGCTTTTCAGCGCTCGTGCACGTCTCAATGCTCTTTTCTCTTTCCTTCTAGTTGTAGAACTTCCACTCAGCCAGCTTTCCCGTGGTTCTGGGTGATAGACGTTTTGTCTTTTAGTTGAATTTTTGAAATTGTTGCGCGAGGCAGCAGTTTAGGTGTTTACCTACGCCGCCATCTTGGATTCTCTCAGAATCTATTTTTAAAATAGACTTCTAGGTCTTGTTCTTAGGAACCCTAATACCCACATTCTTAGATGGGGTGCTTTCAAAAGGTGCCCAAGATGACTCTCATGATAAGCCAGGATGGAAACCAAGAATCTAATCTAGCAGTTCTTAACTCTGACTGCACAGAGAACCCTAAAGGAACATACTAGAACAGACTCCCCGAGGGTCCGGGGGACTAAAGAGAACAAGAGTCAGAGTGACGCCAGTCCCTCTGGTTCTCATTCCTGAAACTGGCAGTTTTAAGAGAGACAGAGGAAGTGGGATGATAAATGAAACCACATTTGCAAGTTATATTCGAAACAGAAAATGAGTGATTCAAAATTTCTTAAATATTTAGATCCATAGTCTCTCATGTAACATGGGCTCTTTGTGATCTTTTACCCAATTTCTCTTTGGTAAACCTCTCACTTGCCCCTGCCACTTGCTTCAGAGGGATGTCTAAGATCAAGAAGACACTGATTGAGAGAGAGGAGACTGAGGTTCAGTGAAGTTGGGGGGGTGAGGAGGGGTGGAAGCCATGTGCAGACTAGGAACCTGGCATAAAGCTGAAACCACTTCCACCTCTAAATCCCAAGGCAGAGTGATGTTCCTTGGTCTGAAGACTGCATTCAGAGGGGAACACCGTGAGCAGCCCAGGCTGCAAATTCTCAGTGGTAGCAGGGGGCGAAGCCAAAGAGAAGGGGTCCCTTTTCCCATTGGGAACCACAGCCAACAGCACAGAGAGAAGCAGGGCAGGAAGATGGAACACAAGAGCAAGGAGCCTGGACATTTATTTCTTTGGAAAAAATTGAGTGTCAGTCGCAGGGGCTGGGAATATAAGCAAACGGGACATGATCCTTACCCTCAAGGAGTTTGCAATTCAGCAGAGGGAGAGAACATCATGCCAAAACTACTCATCAGCCAGTTTTGTCCTTACCAGCTGTATTAGACACATTATTACATTACATTATAACAAATTATAGCAAATCAGAGACTATATTACCCTACTTGAGTTAGTACCCTACCTGTATAACAGGCATCACACCTATACTGCAAGGTATTTTGTGTGTTGTTTTGTTAAAAATATTTTTTTATGGATTTCAGAGAGGAAGGGAGAAGGAGAGATAGACGCATCAATGAGAGAGAATCAGTGACTGGCTGCCTCATGCAAGCCCCCTACTGGGCAACACAGGCATGTGCCCTGGCTGGAATCAAACTGTGACCTCCTGGTTCACAGGTTGATGCTCAACCACTGGCCACCCAGGCCGGCCTGTTTTGAGCATGAAAAGATATTGAGCAGAGGAAGAAAAAATTTTGTTTCCTGGATAGTAGCAGCGCAAGGTTTTTGAAGGAGATAGAATTTCAGCTAAACGCTCAAGATTAAGAAGGATTTTGAGAAGAAAAGGGTAAAGGTAGAAAGGTTCAATGGTGCCGAATAAAGACAGCGAGGCAGGCGTTTGAGGAGGAGTACATGAAACAACAGAAGATCTACCATCAGCTGCTTTAAAACCCCTAACCAATGCAGTTTTGGATATAATGTGACTGGCTCTCCAGCATCTCAAACAAGGTTGGGCCAATGTTCTCATTTTCTGGGGAAGTGAAGGATATATGGAGGATCCTGAGGAGAAGGCTGATAGGAAAGCAGCAGGCAGCAGTTGGGAAGCAGAGAGATGGAGGCTGGGTTCCCACGGTTCAATCTTTCCAAATCAGAACAGCAAAATAAATGCCTACTAATCATGAGATAGCTGGGATGTCACTGTCCTTGAAGTCACCGACAGCTATCAGACCCAAAGTCATGTCCGCTGATGTTTACACAGCATTAGACAACCACCAGTAGGTGGTGCCTAACTCAAGTTTGTACTTGATCTGGATCCTACAGTTGGATCCTCTGATCTCTAGGCTTGCTAGCTACGTAAGCTCACTTTCATCATGTCAATGACATCACAATAATGTAACTACATGGTTTACACCAGTGGTTCTCAACATGTGGTCCTCAGACCACCAAGCACCCAGGAACTTAGAAATGCAAATTACCAGACTCCACCCTATACTCAGTGAATCAGAAACTCTGGGCGTGGGGCCTAGCAATCTGTACTTCAGTAAATCCTCCAGGATGCCAAAATACTAGATTTTGAGAACCCCTGCTTTATACAAGTGAATTTCTGAACCCATTTAATATGTTATGGCAGGATTTTACAAATGTTATCTCGAATAAATCATTTTCATCTTCAAAGGACCAATAAATGAGGAAAGAGGGAGTTGGGGCAGAAAGACCCATCAACAAGGTCTTTTCCAATTGTAACTTACCGTAATTCATTGGTTCCCAGTAGGAAAAATGTTTACAGTTCGTTAGTGCAAACTGATTGTTGGTGTTAGCATTCCTAGCTATTATTGAGAACTTAGTAAGGTATATCTGAATTCTAATGGTTAATTTAGAAATACAACATAGTTCTATTATTCAATTTTTAGACTAGTAATATTAATGCTGTATGAATAACCCCATATGGGGAGAGTGTATTTAAAAATGGGCTATGTGATAGGAAAACCAATAAAATAATTGCAATGCATATCTTGTTATACACAACCAGTAAGAACTAGACCTTTCACTGAATTAAAATTTTAAACACAGGCAGCCAGAGTTGACTTGAATGATTAAATCCTAGAACAACTACTTTCAAACAAACCTCTTCCCCAGAATCTAAAAGACTTTACAATGACAGCCAATGCTTAAAAGTAAACCAAACATGTAAGCCATTTGTGCCTTGCAAATCAACCCAAATCAGATGTCTAAAATTCAGAAGTCTAAGAGTTGAAGAAAATTGAGCAGTACTTCAAAAAGTCAAACTGGGGATGAGCCAGGATGTTAGAAAACAATTAGCCACCTGTGTTCCAGTGATGTCTATCCTCAAGCTCTTGCTACACACTGACATTTGGATGAGGCCTTCTAAATGAAAACGTGATTCTGAAAAGGCAGAAATGTCCATATATATATCTATATCTGTTTTATACAAAAAACAGAGATAGTACAAAGCTTTACTATTTTTATTTAATGAAGGGTTAAAGATGACTAAATAAGCATTTTTAAGTTGAAAGTTAAATTAAAAGTTATTAAAATTTAAATAAATTATATTAATGTATTTGCTGATTCTAACACAATTTATTTATATAAGCAAAATGTATGAAACAAAATATGCAAATTAGTAATATATATAATTATATAATAGCAATGTAATCAATTTAAAAAATCATTTAAAATAATTTTTCTTTAAAAAACAAAACATTTGAGAAAACTAGTTTATTACATATTATTTTTAGTAAACTTAACTTTTAACTTTGCCTGATGTAAGTAAATGATTTTTCACTTAGCTATCTGCTAGATATTGTCGATATTCTTCTTTTATTTATAAAATTAACAATGAATAACTTGTGTAGGATAGTAAACTGTAAACTGCTTTTATTTAATTCTGAGGTCCCAAATCACAAAAGCACTGACCATCAGCCACAAGCAACATCCACAAAGCATCCAATAGGCACACACCAACTACCTCTCAAGATATTACTCTGAGACTGAGGAGCTGATTGACAGAAAGTCCTCCAATTACAATTTCACCATTTGGTCATAGTTTTGTAGCACTGCATATATTTTGTGTACCTTCCATGAACTCAGTGTCAATGCTGCTTGTATGACACCGAAGAAAACACAGTCAGAGAAATTAAAGACTGAGGAATAAGACTTTGTTAGAAAGGACTGAGTTTTGGAGGGCCACAAACTATTGCAATGTTTAAGACTCAAGCTGCTTTACCTTTCTTCCTTCCCAAGAACCAATTTCCATTTCTTTGGGGCAAAATTGCCCTGGTTAGGAATACACAATTCAAAAGATATGTAGCAAAAAGTACTTCAGTATCTCGCCCTATGACACAGAGTAGAAGTAAATCTATGGAGATGTTTTCAAGTCTATGTGAGCTTTGTCACAACGGACTGCATCATTGTGCATGGAGGCCTCGATTCTACCTGTAGATATAAAACAGACTCTAAGCTTCTGTGGCATCATCCCTCTTGCCTGGTCCATTTCCCCTCACTCCATATTCTTCTCAGTTCATTTCTATGTCTTCTCTTTATATATTTTGGATATAAACCCCTTATCAGATGTATCATTGGCAAATAAGTTCTCCCACACAGTGGGATTCATTTTCTTGATGGTCTCTGAGTATTTCAAGCAGCCAACACAGTGCCCACACAACACGGGTGATCAGTAAATGTCAAATCTCCTCCCATCCACAGACTCGACTTTGCTTCTTTATTGCAGATATCTGGCTGATAAGACTTGCTGCCACCTTAAGGTTTTAAAATAGATGGCAGGACAGTTCTGCACAGCACAGCTTCTGGAGAAGCTCACTTTTCTAGACCATGAGGTCAGGTGTCCCTTACAGGACTGGCTACACTGTCTTAAGAAGCTTAATGACAGCAGAAGGAAAATTTAGGAAAAAAAGGTAATAATGTCTAACAGATGAACTAGATTAGCTCCATTTGCGGGGGAGCGCGTCTTGCAATATTCTGGGATGTTAAACAAATTAAATTTCCTATTCTTCTACTCATGAGGTACCACTGGAATTAAAAAAAAGATCATTGTTCCTGGGTAAGAAAATTATGTCTTACATGGCTTAAGTATCACTTCTTGCCCTGATGTAAATAAAATCAGGTTGACATATTAAAAGTCCTAATGGCCTTCAGCCTGGATATTATCCCTCTGGACCAGAAGAGCTAAAGGGCACACCCACACTCACAAATCTGCAATCTTTCAAGCTAGAGAAAAAATAATTTGTCATGCGATATCAAGTTAAAAGTTGAGATCGTTGTTGCCATGGAGATGGGATTTTTCTTGCAATGCTGGCCTCTTGCTGGTAGCTGAAGCCAGTATTATAATCAATAAGAAAGCAGTACTTCATTTTCCACAGGCCTCCTGAAGATAGAATTCTAAGAAAAAGCATATAGAACCATATTTGATGGGCCCTAAATGTCTGTGGATAGAAATTTCCTCTGTGAAATATTAGCATGCCCAATAAAATGCCAATCTATGCCTTCACCATGCTTTGCTGAAGGACTCACTAAAAGTTGAAGTATACATGCCAACCCCTGATTCTTATCAGTTTCTTGTGTTTCTCTCTTTTGGCCCCATCTAAGAAGTCCTTCATATGTTAGAATTCCTTTTTAATTAAGAACCAACTTGAGTTGAGAATTCCTTAGATCCTGAATTTTGGAATAAGGTTAGAGAGCATAAATAAAACTCTCTAGAACACTGTATCTCAATTTGTGCCAAGTAATTTTCTGTTACTAGATGTCTTGGTGACACTTTAGTCCTTTATCATGAAATCTCTGGCTTTGTTTTTCTTTTGATCATTTGGTCTCTCGAAGCCCTGTAATTTTCTCTTCTTCCCTACAGAGAAGGAGCGTGGTAGAGAGGAAAAGACCATTTAGAGCTTTTCCCAATATAATAGATAAATAAATGAGCTCTCCTCTTACTTCCCATGTGTATTTTTTGAATAGTCAGCATCCACTCCCTATGGAATTCCACTTTGAAAATATGGTGATTCAAGCAGGGTCTGTATTTATACACATTTACCCCTGACAGTAGAAATGTCCTCCTTTATGGGTAAAGGACATCTCCTTCCAGAGAAAGGCAAATGTAATAAAGAGGGAGCCAAAGCATATATGCCTAACCACTAGAGAAGTCAAATTAAATGCCTTGGTACCATCACAGGAAGACTACCCTTGGACTAGGACTGTATGCAAAGACAGGTATGAGTGGGTAGCAAGAGGAAAGGAAACCAAGGCAGAGTCAAAACAATGGGTTCACCAAACTCGGTTCTTTCTTCTGCAGGTCACAAAGCTGAATTACATTTCCAAGGTTCCCCTGAAGTTAGGTGTGGCTATGTGACTGAGTTCTGGTCAATAGCCTGGATACAGACCTACCCATCTCTATCCTATAGGATCCTCTGCTCTCTTTCTCATGTCCCTTCATCCCTTCCTGTAAGATACAGAGAAGCCAGAGGAGGAATGAATCTGAGAAGATAGCAGACTCACATAATAGAGAAATTCTAGGTCCCTAAGTGACTATATGGAACAGGACCTTCTCTCATCTCACCTCCCCCCAATCTATATTGAATCAGGATGTGAGTAATCAATAAATTTATGTCAAACCACTGAGATTTTGACTTTTTGTTGAAACAACTAGCATTACCTATCCTGACTAAAGCAAGAAAGCTAAATGGATCCTGAAATATCATTCTTCTATATGCTCAGCTCACCTTAAGGATTAAAGAGCCAGTGTCTTGAACTAATCCTATATAATAAAAGCCTAATATGCAAATTGTCCCCTTGGGAGTTCAACCACTCACTATGACATGCGCTGACCACCAGGGAAACATGGCAGGCGATGCGGTGCTGGCAGCGGGCGGCAGTGGAGGCACTGCCGGCCCTGATGGGTCCCAAACTGGGGCCTGATCCCCACAGGCCACCCCGAGGGACCCTATCTGTGCACAAATTTGTGCACTGGGCCTCTAGTCTTAAATAATTCACATTAGGATTTTGAGGCAACTCTTGGTAGATGGACAGATATTGTTTATTGAGTCTTTGAGCTTAAAGGCCAAGAAACAACAATATTCTTAATAGTTAGTGTAAACTTGGAATTGATAGCCAAAAACAAATAGAAATTCTCCCCATTCATTCCTCAAACCGTCTGTACCTCTGAAAAGGGGAATGAAATAAATAGAAGTGCTTCTAAAAGCTGGAACACACAAATGCCATTTCAGAGTGTGGGGGCAAGGGGGAAGGACATGGGAAGGAGAAAGGACCATCTGTAACAGCCAATCTCTTTCAAATTATTCACCCAGCATTTATACAGAGATTATCCTCCGACCACACCACTTTTCATTTTGCAAATGTGTGGTGCGCAGACTTTCCTGGTTCAATGGGAAAGGTTTCCAAGAAAATTAAATGTCAAGGCTGCCTGGCTTATTGGTTTTGTTCTGTATAAATTCCCTTTTTAATTCAGCTTTGAATGATTACATTCCTCATTGTCAATGTGACAAATTAGCTTCAATCTTAATGGGGTATGAGAATCGAGAAAGGAGGCAAAGACTAGCTCTGGTTCTCACCTTAGCAGGTTAGAAACAGAGAATTACGTTTCAACAACAGCCTGTATTGGCTCCGAGGAAGAAGTGGCACATGAGGTGTATTTTTTAAAAGTGCGTGATTATTTGTTCCTGTGTTTTTCTTTCTCCAGAGCTGGTGCCCTGATGTACAAAAAGCTTAAAGGGAGCTGGCAGGACAGTGCCCTGAATGTGGATAGGAAACTGTTGGGAAACTTGCTGTCCTGTTAGTTCCCATTCAATCCTACTACTTACCTTGGGAGACTCGACCCAGAATTCCTCCTCCACCTCTTAACCTGCAGTAGCTCCATGTACCACCATGCTATTATATAACTTCCAACTCAAAGTTGTACTGGTGGGTTGATGGTGAGGGACTGGATTTAGCTGGGACAGTAAGGAATACATTGCAAGCTGGGTTTAGATGTGTGGATCCCATATTTAGTAAAAAAATACTTTAACCTTCTTTTAACCCACCCTCTCAGTTTCCATATTTTAAATTATGAAACAAACATTAAGAGACCAGTCCTTGTACATATGTGACTCACATTATCCCAGGCTCTCAGAGATACACGTTAGTCTATGTTGTCTGCATGTACAGGACACATATAATAAGCACATGATCTCAAAAAGTAAAGATTAAGAGGTACAATTATAAAATTATAAAATAAGTGAGCCATGGGATGTAATGTACAGCATAGAGAATATAGTCAATAATATTGTAATAAATATGTATGGTGTCAAGATGGTTACGAGACTTATCGTGGTGACCACTTTGTAAGATATTTAAATGTTGAATCACTGTGTTGTACACCGGAAATTCATATAATGTATGTCAACTATAATGTAAAAAAACCCCAAAACTTCCATTAGAATAAAAGAATGTTATAACTATGAAATGCTTCAAAAACTTAGTGCTATCCCTTTACATTACAATTTGAGAACATAGCCCAGAGAGGTTAATGGACTTGCCCAAGGTCTGGTACTCTGGCATGGACAAGTGATTTGCTATGATCTCTCTCTCTACACACACACACACACACACACACACACCCCACATGGAGAGAGAGGGGAAATGATACAGTAATTTTCATGTTAAATCCTCAGATGTATTGAAGTAATATGATGATATTTAAAACATTATATTAAAGCATGCATCACCCAGCAAAATTATTCTTAAAGACTTGAAACTTAGGATTAGAGAAGCTTCTGCCAAGGTTTTATCAAAAGGAAATTTGGATTGGGAAGACTTATTTCCTTATGTGCTCTTTCCAGGGATAACAGCACAAATCAATGGAGGACACAATTCCCACAGATTTGACACAATATGCTCTCAACTAATATTTCTGTATCTAGTTATGAATAGGGCAGACTAAGTTTTAAACTGAGCTTTGATGCCTACATCTTTTTTAAGCAGTAAAAATGGACCCCAGCACATTGGTTGTTGCTATGCCTTTACATGCCATGGCTTTGCAGGTGTGGTTCAGAGCTGGGACAGTAAAAAATAAATTATGAGCTGTGTTTATAGTAGGTACAGAACAGCAGTATCAGTTCAAGTGACGTGAGGAAAGTTAACCAATTCCTACCTCCAATGATTTGGAAGTAGGATTTGGAAATGTGCCCCAAATGGATCACAAATAGTAACTAACAGTTGAAACCCTTAACAGTTCCTAATATAGTGATCAGTGTTGGCTCTAGAGAAAATGACACCCAAATAAAACAAAAAAAGTGAGTTATTCCTCCAGCCTGAGAAAGCTGTCAACACTGTTTTAGAAACTACATCCTCTGACAGATTGGTGTTGGAAGCCAGTTCCAGCATGTCATAATTGTAAGAGTTTCATCAAAAGGTTGATGGAATTTGGGGACTCAACAAGGCTGAGTCACGTATGTTGTCACCTGTTGGGAATGGCTAAAGGCATTTCCCCCAAACCTGAATAGGATGATTGTTTACTGCCAGACAGCTCAGGGCATCTTAATCTACATGTTATTGCCTCTTACTGGCCAAACACCTGAACAGCCATAGGCTATTCCCCAATCTGACAATGGACTCTGTAGACAAAACCCTGCCCTTTGAAGTGTATCGCCACCTTGCCTTAGGACAATTTGTGTTAATAAAAAGCAAGGGGTCCTGAGACAAGGAGAACTTAGCTCCTTTAGCTAAAGCTCCTCTGACCCCCAATGCCTTTCAAAATTATCTTTCATCTCTGGATTCTTACTTCAGTTACATTCAGCCTTTCTCCAGGTTGCGGAACCCTTCTTAATGCCGGAACAAGAACCCTGGCAGATTGGAATGGTTTGCAATTCATTTGCCAAAAGCAGTGGAGATGTGCTCTATATTGGGTGAGAGTTTTCCCATAGCTGGAGAACTCAATGAGCACTCATCAAAGTTCTTCCCCCTGACCCATGGTAAGGAGTTAACCGGTAGGCTCTCTGGCTCTCAGACAAGAAGGGGAACACACACACATAGGTATGAAATGTCAAGGAAGAGTTTACCAATTCTCCCTTCAATTGACTCTACTGCAGGCTCAGGGGGCCATAGGTAGCTGGGATTAGGCTACTGCATAAGTAAATAGTGCCTGAGCATGAAAAAGAGAAGCTGGTATGGCACTGGGCATGGTACAGTTAATCAGGAACACCTGTGGAGAGTGGCAGAAGTGCAGGTAGGGTAAAGGGCAGAGGGAAATATGATAGTTATATATATCCTTTCAATGGAGAAACAACTGTTTGGAGTTACTTTTCCAACAAAAGTAGCATAAAACATAGCCTCGTATTTAGTCTATAGTCAAAGCAAAGAGGGCAATCATTGCATTGAGAGAGGATGCAGATTAGAGAAATATAGACAGAGCCAGAGCAACAAAGCCAGGCCAGGCCTGGGTTCAGTGGTAGAGCAGGCAGCTGTGATTCTGGAGAATAGGGGGCAGGAAGCAAATTTCCTTACACATACAGCATGAAGATCAAATTTTAAAAGACCTCTGGAGGAGGAGTGTAAGCAGAAATTAGGATAAACTATCTATAAGAAGAAAACCCCTACTGGTTTACCCCATACAGTCAGAAAGATCATGAAAAAGCTTCAGCAGAAACATCAGTGTTCCACTGAATATCCTTTTACAAATTAGCGACAAACATTTATGGTTTAATTAATTTACTGCAGGGTGTATGTAGTAGGGTTTCAAAGTTTAACCCACAGTGCGTGCAACTTAGAAGTGCAGGGGAAAATGCAATTTAAAAAATGTAACTGAGCTGGCCTTCCTTGTGAGCCCTTATCTGCTGTTGGAGAGAAAACATTATACTAGTCATACTCCTAACCAATCGCCATGTAACCAACCAACAGCAGCCTCGGTACCTTCTCCACTTCATGCTGACCAATTCTCTTGGAACACTCAGAATTTGTAGGTAACAAGTTCCCCTCTGAGGTGTCTCTATGTCGTCTACTTTCAAGAGTCAGTTGTGTCCCCAAATCTATGCGTTATTTCAGCTATGTAATGTAATCTACACTAATAAAAGAGAAAGATGCAAATTGACCGTACTTCCGTGACACCCATCAGCCAATCAGGAATGAGTATGCAAATTAACCCAACAAAGATGGCAGGTTAATTTGCATAGGTAGGCACCAAGTGGCCAGGAGCGGGACGCTTGTGTCATCACCATGGCGATGACACAGGCGTTCCGCACCACTCCAGCTGTTCAGGGCCTCTGGGCAGCATGGGAAGGCAGGGCTGGAGAGGAAAGAGGCAGCTCCAGGGTCAGTGCGAAGGTGGTGCCGGCAGCCAGGGAAAGGAAGGCCCATTTTTGCATGAATCTTCGTGCATTGGGCTTCTAGTTAAATATACTGTAGTGCAAAATGAGAAAAAAGTTAATGTGTAGAGAGAGTTGTCTATATGAAAACTAAATCAAATGCTTTGAATAGACTTAATTAAGGCAAGCTTTCTTTAACAATGCTTTCAATTACACGTCATGGCAACTGTAGGACATTTTTTTTTAAACTGTAAAAAATCTAAGATTCTATGTTCAAAATTTCTTTGTAAGTGTCTTAAAGAGTTATTGATCTGGTAATGAAAATACCACTGGAAACTGTAGATGAAGCATTATGGAGGAGATTTATGCCAGAAATAAGAAGAACTCTAATTGGAAGACCCATATGCAAAACGAAGGTCTTGGCTCTGCATTAAAAGACTGCTGTATGAATGTACATTTACATTAAATTAAAACCAAATGTTTAAGATATGTTCATAAATAACTATTTATGATTCTATCTTTAACTACTTTGGAAAAAAAAAATCAGTGCTGATCACATCTGATGTAATACCTTTACTAAATGTCCAATCCAGCTTAAATTTACATGTTCAATACAGTCATTAAACAGTTCCTTAGACAATATTCAGATTTCCTGACCACTTCCCCCTCTTCCTGGCCCTCCCAGTGTCTGGTGGGGGTGGCAGCAGTCATTAGGTATTGTGCCAGCCCTTTCCTATGCACTGTCTGGCACCCACTGGTCTGCATTAATGCCTCTTGTTTCCTGTCACCTGGGCTTTTCTGGCATCTGATGGTAAAGTACCAGCCTGGCCCCTTCTTTCATCTCCAGCAATGCTCCCAGGTAGGTCTGTCCAACTCCTTTTGCTGTTCAGTGCACCCTCAGCTCTGGCTGAAGACCCCAGAGTGTGCCCCAACAGCATTCAGGCCCCAGCCCCAATGGTCATCCCCGACATCTGTTTTGGTGCTTGTGCTTCTTTTTTTTTTTTTTTCTTATAAATCTTTATTGTTCAGATTATTACAGGTGTTCCACTTTTTTCCCCCCCCATAGCTCCCCTCCACCTGATTCCCCACCCCACCCCATGCCCTTACCCCCCGCCACTGTCTTCATCCATAGGAGTAAGATTTTTGTCCAATCTCTTCCCGCACCCCTCACACCTGCTTCACCTGAGAATCGTCAGTCCACTCCCTTTCTATGTCCCTGATTCTATTATATTCACCAGTCCATTCTGTTCTTCAGATTTTTTATTCACTTGATTTTTAGATTCACTTGTTGGTAGGTATGTATTTGATGTCATTTTGTTGTTCATAATTTTTATCTTTACTTTTTTCTTCTTCTTCCTCTTCTTAAAGAATACCCTTCAGCATTTCATGTAATCCTGGTTTGGTGGCGATGAACTCCTTTAGCTTTTTCTTGTCTGTGAAGCTCTTTATCTGACCTTCAAATCTGAATGATAGCTTTGCTGGGTAAAGTAATCTTGGTTGTAGGTTCTTGCTGTTCATCACTTTGAATATTTCTTGCCACTCCCTTCTGGCCTGCATAGTTTCTGTTGAGAAATCAGCTGACAGTCGTATGGGTACTCCCTTGTAGGTAATTAACTGTTTTTGTCTTGCTGCTTTTAATATTCTCTCTTTGTCTTTTGCCCTTGGCATTTTAATTATGATGTGTCTTGGTGTGGTCCTCTTTGGGTTCCTCTTGTATGGGGTTCTGTGTGCTTCCTGAACTTGTAAGTCTATTTCTTTCACCAGGTAGGGAAAGTTTTCTGTCATTATTTCTTCTAATAGGTTTTCAATATTTTGCTCTCTCCCTTCTTCTGGCACCCCAAAAATTCGGATGTTGGTTCGCTTGAAGTTGTCCCAGAGGCTCCTTACACTATCTTCATATTTTTGGATTCTTTTTTCTTTTTGTTTTTCTGGTTGGATGTTTTTTGTTTCCACATCTTTCAGATCTTTGGTTTGATTCTTGGGGTACGTTGATCTACAGTTGAGTTTCTGTATATTTTTTATTTCAGACAGTGTATGCTTCATTTCTGACTGATCCTTTTCCATTTTTTTGGCATTCTCATTAAGGTCCTTGAAGGTCTTACTAAGCTCCTCAGAAGTGTCATCAAGTTTCTCAGCGGTTTTTAGAAGATTCTTGAGTAACCTTATACATGTGGTTCTGAACTCTATGTCATCCAGTAGTTTGCTTTCCTCCATTTCTTTCATTCGTGACATGTTTCTTTGTTTCTGCATTTTGGCTGCTTCCCTGTGTTGATGGAGTGGCTTTGTGTGGTAGGTGACCTATAGGGGGCAGTAGCTCAGTCTCCCCAATCACCTGATGTGGATGCTCTTGGTACACCCCTTTGTGGGCTGAGCGCAAAGTCTTGGTGTAGTTAAGCCTGAATTGCTGTTGGTACGCTGGGAGGAATTGACCTCCAGGCCAATTAGCTGTGAGCACTCCTTGTGTCTATAATGGAAGAACTGCTGTGCTGAAGACACGCAGGGCTTGTTTCAGTGGGGCTTCGGTGCTCACTGAGTTTGCCTCTTGAATGTGTCACTTATGGATGTGAGGAGTTGAAATCTGGTGTCTCACACTGACCACTAGGTACACTGGCTTCTGGATCTCCAATGGGGTGCAGGTCAGCTACTGTCTGAGGCCACTCAGCAGGAGCTACAGTGAGAGCTGCAGTTTTCTCCTCTTTGCTTGGGGTTTGGAGGTTTTGGAACTGTCTGACCCGGGCTGCAAGTTTGCTAGGTTAAGCTGCGATAGGGCAGGCTTTTCTTATGCTAACTCGGTTGCTTGGAGCTTGGGTGGGTTTGTAGGTTGTGCAGGGCGGGGCCTCAGGGTGTCACTAGGTTAGGGCGTGGCAAACAGCAATGGCTGCTAGTTAGCCAGCTCTGTGTCCCCAAAGGCATCCGTGAGTCCCGTGCCCCAGTTCAGTAAACAATTATTCCTGCGCGCAGCTCTGCAAGCAAGCCACCCTCGCTGGCAGACAGTCCAGCTTCTCCCCATAGGAGTTTGGGTCCCCCGCGTCTCCCCAGAGACTGGATTTCAGAGTAATCGGAGGATTGTCTCCATTCGGGTTGAAAAAAGCAAGGCACCCAGTCGCCCGCAGCCAGCCCGGATCACGCGCCTCCGTACCTCAGCTTTTCAGCGCTCGTGCACGTCTCAAAGCTCTTTTCTCTTTCCTTCTAGTTGTAGAACTTCCACTCAGCCAGCTTTTCCGTGGTTCTGGGTGATAGTCGTTTTGTCTTTTAGTTGCAGTTTAAATTGTTGTGGGAGGCAGCAGTTTAGGTGTTTACCTACGCCGCCATCTTGGATTCTCCTCTGGTGCTTGTGCTTCTAACCTTAGCATCCTTGCTGTGTGGTCACTGAGCTGCTCCATACTGACCTGAAGGTCCTCTCCCCATTCCCAGTCCCAACAGAAGCACAGGGAGAGAATCCTGTGCCTACGATGCTTCCCACAATTCCTCAGTCTCCCAACACCAAAGCTCAGAGAGAACTCTGGAGACGCCCCTCTTGTGCCCACTCTGTCTCCCTCCTTCTTTCCATTCCCCTCCTTCCCATCTTTACCCAGGACAGAGGCAGACCTTCTCTTATTTCCTTTACATCTTCTTCATCCTGCAGAAGAATCTGTGAGCTAGGCCCTCCAGGCAGCCTTCTCTATACCTCAGGAGAAGATAAAGGAATTTAACAGGGCTTCTCGATCCTCAATGGCCCCTTTCAAGCCCACCATCTTGCCAGTCTCATACACTGCAGCCACAAGTCCACTGTGCCTTAACAATGAGGTGCTGTAATGAGACAAGACTTTAAGGGGAGGAGAGAGAATCATTGATTGACTGCCTCATGCATGCCCCTACTAGCATTGAGCCTGCAATCTGGGCATGTGCCCTTGACCAGAATCAAACCTGTGACCCTTCAGTCCTCAGGCCAGTGCTCTATCCACTGAGCCAAACTGGCTAGGGCTGTTTTTATTTAATATATTTACTTATTTATCATTCCAGCGTGAGTGGTCAAACATTACTAACTAGTATTATAAAGTCTCCCCTACCTCCAGCCAAAGATTAACACCTGCTGTTGCTATATATAGATGTCTGGACTAGGCAGTACAGTGAGGATGCCAGTGCCAGAGAGGACAAAACTGAATTAGGGGCATCTCTACAGAAAAGCCATCTAATGAAGACATATGTCGTCTGGGTGCTATGACACATCTCTTCCCTGGACTCCAGAAGGCATCACTGAGAGGATAGGTGTATTCAGCACATTTCAGCTGGGCTCTATGCTCCTGGCATAGGGAATAATGTGGTTTGCTGGCTGAGGCAGTTTCTCCAGCACAGACAGGCAAATAAAAGCATAGGGCCTTGTGTTTAAGGATACAAGACTATTTAAACATGGGAAGAAAAGGCCTTACCACGAATTCTCAAACAAGCAGACATAAAAACCACAACATGACCACAGCATGCCACCACTGGATGACACTGGGATTCCTAGAATTCCCCTCTCAAGGTCTGCTAATGCATAAATGTGTCTAGTGATAAAGCCATATTGGAATCTCAGGCAGTTCCCTTCAAAGGGTCATCTCAAACAGGTCTTTTTAAAGAGCCCATTCACTTTTAATTAACACATTAAGCACCAAGCCTGTTTTGTCTTCCTTTCCATTTAGTCCGCGATATCCAATTTCATGGATATGCTGGCGGCACCAGTGACCAGTCTGGATGGAAAGTATAGTGTCAGTCACTGGTGACTGACATGGAGCTTAATGTGTTAAGCTCACAGGAAAGAAATTAAACCTATGCTTTTTCCTAGATAAAAGCAAAATTTAATCTTTTATATTTCCAGGACTATTAGTCCTGAAGAAAGAGTTAATCTTCCCCAGCCTCTATGCAGCCTGATTACTCAATCTACCTGTAAGAAGAAAGGACTCTGCTTTCATTGAGACCGAAAGGAAAAGGCAGCAGTCAAGTACATGCAGAAAGGATTGGGCCTGGACACATCTGACAAATAAATGGCAGAATAAGCCAGGTGAGGTTGTCTAGACCAGGGTGAGATCTACTAGGTGAAATACTAGGTTGGGAAGATCTGGGGATCTGAGGTAAAGACTGTTGCCATACGTTCATTGTGGCTAAAACTATCTTTGACTCAATGCTCTGCGCAGAAGTACTTGTGAATATTTAGATTCTGTCTCAATATCAATCATCTCCAAATTTTTAGGACCTGAAGTATAAAAACTGAAGTTTAATTTTGATCACTGTGAAACTACTTGATAGCAGACCTTCTCAAGAGTGGACTCAAAACAGCTTTGAGTTGGCTAGCCAGTTAATCTCTATTCCAGTTATCAATGTACAAGATTAGTATGGTGATAATGAATAATCTCCCCCTCTACTGTCTGACTAAAATTTGTGCTTCTGAATTTAGTCTGCTGAAAGCTTAATATTCTTGGAGAAAATCACTCCTTGAAAATCTTTATATGTTCCACTTAAGTGTGCATGAATTAAATGCTACACTTAAATTTGCAACAGGGTCTCTTTGTAAGAGGATAATCTCTGAGACCAGGCTGTGGGAGGCGCAATTTTAGTGATGGAGAAGTGACCCTAAGCATTATTTATTTGGCAACAGTATTTTGCGCGGGCACAGAACTAAGGAAGGAAGCTGTCAACTAGAGTGAAATTAAACTCACATCTTTTCCAAGTTCAGAGCAGCCATAAGGAACAAGGTAGCCCCAATGTTACTAAGAGAAGAAGGGTTCTCTCTTTGCTTATGATAAAGAAATACGGAGTGAAGAGGCACAGGTAAGGCCACTCGGGCTATTTTCTGGGATAGAATAACTGATTGCAGATGAGACTCCTCTAAGCCTTTACTGACCCTTGGCACCATGAACGTCATATGGTGGTCTAGTATCCTGTGTCAATACTAAACTGAAGATAACTTGCAAGCATGCACTTTATCTAATACAGATTGTCTTTATCATAAAACAATTGGAAAATTGTTTTCAGAATCTATGGAATCTTGCCAACTATGCCAAGTAAATGCCTCTGAATAAAGAATAAATTTAATGGGTTTTTTTTGGAGTGTATTGTTTTTTTGGGGGAAAGAGCTGCCCAATAGTACCATGCAACATGCTTTATTTCACACAGGACATTCATAGCACAATTAAAATGAAAGTAATTATAAAATATTCTAATTCAGGCCTTCATTTTATTTTCTTTGTTCGCCAAATAATTCTCTTTGGAAGTACCTATAGTAGCTGGTTGTCTAATTCTATCAGATCCTCATTTGGTAATGCCATTCATGTGATCCAAGCAGTTCTGCAATATTACCACCAACAACTTCATGAATTCTAATAACCCTGTAAACAGCAAATGTTTAATAATTTTTATGACGAGAAGCTGGAAAAAGTAAGGTGTAAAAGCAGGACTCTGGAACCAGATGGCCGAAGGTCCAATCTTGGTTCTGCCATTCCTAAGCCACATGCTCTTGGAAAATTACTGAACGCTCTGTACCTCAGTTTCCTCATCTGTAAAATGGGAAAATGGGGATAATTACATCATACAGGATTGTTGTGAGGGTTAAATGCAAGCACTTAGAGCACTGCCTGGCATATAGTAAACACTATGTAGGTGTTGATTATCATCATCATCATCAACATCAACATCATCATCATCAAAGTCTGTAGAGCAGCTTTAGCAGAAGATTCCAAGTTTGCCTAAGTCATGGAAACTTTTAACACCCAAGTGGTAAATGAGACACTAAGCTAGGTAAGTGAGAAAACTAATGGTTCTCTATCAGGAAATTGTGAGTATCTAGCCATTTGTTTTTCTTTACACTATTCTCACATTGATTCCTCAAAAAACAGGATAATTAGTGATTTATGCTTCGCCCACTTAAGAGTTAGGCTTTTTCAGAAAAAGTATAACTGAATGGAGTTCCTTTATAACTATCACTAAATGGACATCTATTTAATCGAATTCCATACTATTTTTCTTGTGTCCTCATGAATTGCTTATCAATCTCATCACAGAAGAACATCTAATAGAAAATTAGAGTGAATATACTACCCCTACCTGACCCTAATCCCACTTTCTGGGTATAATGGAAAGTGGCCTCTTTATGCAGGAAATTTCCTCAAAATCTCTAGTTTTGTCTTTAAACACCATGCATACTTAGCTTTATATTTCATGATACATATCACTTCAATATAAAAATAATTTTTAAATTATTGACCATTAATAAGGATTTACATTATTTCCCCCCCAACATCTTCAAATAAAATTGTTACTTTCTAAAAGCACATCACATGTATCTGTTCAAAGCTTTGCTAACTTCCTTCATGTACCTAGTAAGTGTGTACAGATTATATGTGAAGGCACAGATTAATGGAAAGCCGGCTATCACCATTGCCTACTATCTGGTGGTGAATTGCCTAGATGTCAGAGAAGGGAGAAAGTCAGAACCTTAGGCTCACAAATGAGTGAGTAAAATAATGAAAAAAATATCAACTCACCTCATAGAGCTGCAACTTGCTAATAACACCACTTCGTTTAGTTGCCTAATCTGTATCACTTACCTAAATGCTAGGAACATGCACCAGGTTTACCTGCTGATTATCTGGAGTGGATAAATTAGCCTGAAGATTAACCTAACCACAACTAAAAGGTATGCATAGACAATGCGTTTGTCAAAAAATAAAATCACCACAATTCAGCACGAATATCGATATCTTTAAATGTTTATTAATTGGAAATATATTTTAGTAGCTAGGTATTATCCCTTATCATATCTTGGAGATCTCATCTCTCCATAAAAACAAACAAACCAACAAAACCCCCAAACCAGTAGTATATTTTAAAAGACAATCTTTCAAAACTCTACGATTTTAATATTTTTACCATTATTTTATTGAGGAAGTAAAATGATGTTTAGTTGCTTGCACACCATCAATAGCTAAATTATTTATGCTTTTAGATGATGTTTTAAAATCTTAATGTGTTCCTGAATATTGGATACATTTTGAACTAAATATGTTTACAGTTAAAATTTTGGTACCACATTTTGATTAGTTTTGGTTTTATCATGCTTTAAATTATCCGCGATCTCTCCTCTCCCCACTTTATACCCAGTTAATTGACAGCCAGTTCCTGGAGTCTATAGCAGGGTTTCAACAGGCAGCATTTTAGAAACTTTCAGTTTGTCTGCTTTAACTAAGCAATAATGGAATGGTGGCCTAAAACATTTGGGCGGCCTTCACTGTCTTTTTCTTTTATACCACATAGCCCTAACAGGTGGGCAGTGTGAATATTAGTTTTTCATAGCAGTCATAAATAGTTTAAAATTAGTTTGAAATTCTTAAAAAAAAAAACAGGAAACTCACATTACCAGTCTTTACAAGTGGATGGAAAACAGCATTGACATCTCTTCCCATGAAATTTTAAGGAGAATTATTTTAATAAAAATGAGAATGCTGTGGTGTATGTTAGCCCTCTGTCTATGTCTCCCCAGAAATAATGAATGCATTGTTAATAAACCCAAGAAAATACAACCACCAGTATCCCACTCCTATTTCCAGTACATCTGTGCTGACATGGCCTGTTGTTATTCAGCCAACTAATCACAGCTTTTGTTCTCATCCCTGTGTTTTTACTCATCAGGGCTAATACATGCAGCCATCTGGCATTCGATAGATAATTGCCTTTTCAAAGTCCCAGGAGCCCCTGAGGCATCTAGGGGAAACAGAACTAAATACACCCTTCCCAGATAGAGCAACTACTTGAGCTGAGCCTGGAGGAAGGTTTGGAGGGATAATTTTCAACTGGAGTACAGATTTTGCTCCATGATACAAGGAACCTGGAGTTTATATAGGAAATGATGGTTTTGATAACACTCTTTAGTATGACTTAGTCAGAATCTGCTTCCACTGTCCTTGGTAGCCTTGTCTCCTACCAGTTCAGCTGAGTCAGTATCTCCAGGGGCGAGGCTCAGGAAATCGTATAACTCATAAATTCTCTTGGGAGATTCTGACGTACAGTCCAGACATTGGGGGTAAAATAGTGAGCAGCACACAGAACCTTTCCTGCATAGATATTTTAGGGTTTTGTTTATAGTCATTATTTTTCTGGGTAAAAAGATAAGCCCAGAATGATATCATCCAATGATAACCACAATTAATATTCTATATATACACTCACAAATGCTTCTTTTTCCCAAAAGAAAGATTATAGGTACTAGACGATCTATAGCCTTTTTATTGTTTCACTTATCAATATGACATAAAGAGTTTTTAATGGACATAGTCTTTTTATTGATTTGTAAACTCTCTCTATAGCTCATGATTGTTAAATGTTCCTCTCAGTTGCTCTGAATCATCCAATGTGTACTGCGTCTAAGTCTGCCCAGGTCTAATTCCCCTTTGGTATTTCTCCTCTCTGGAGGATTCCCAAGGGCTGTCTTTCAAGCTCCAAATGAGCAAATAAACCTGCACGAAGCCTCTTCGTCCCTATGAAAGGGTGACCTAGAGACAGATCTCAGCCCATCCCTTCAAACCCCTCTGTTCCGCTGCTTCTGACCCTTGTAGGCCTGATATGGAAATACGCTATGTGAACCGAGACTGTTCGTTATAAGCCTGTAGTCCCCCCAGGGGCTTAATGAGAACACAGACAAAATGGCTTTTAAGAGAATCAAGTGGAGTGTCACAAAATTTATTCTTAACACCTTGTATCTCTAGTATCAGTGGCAGTAGTGCCTGTACACTTTGCTATTACATGGATATAAATGCATAAAAACATCTTTTCCCCAGGTTAGTGTGCGCTCCCTATCACACTGCCATGTGTTCTTTTCTTCAACATGGCACCCTTGTTGGGGACATTAATGTTCTCCCATGTGGACTTTAAAACATATTTGTTATTAACTTTCTTTTCAGTGCAACTAATGAGGAGGCAAACCCCTATTTTGTAAAAACTACTGTTTGGAATTCTCTGCTGTTTTTTTAGACAGACTCTTATTCGAAGAAAACTTACTTGCTTTCTAACATGCTTTAGCATGCTTGAATAATGAGGAAGATAAACTTAACTGTCTGACCTTGTAGGCCGCAGACTAGATATGCCCATACTCTCAATGCCATGCCAGGTGCATTTTTAATTGGATAGAACTGTGTTGTTTTCAAGGCCAGCAGCAAGATAACCACTAAGTGCACAAAGGGCTGGCTCTTTAATAAAAAGGGAAGTTCTGCTTGTAGCCGGGGGCTTAGAATTTGAATTCATTTTCTCTAAGCCACCGCGGTAAATAAAGTGTTTCTCCAAACTCTCCGGCATTGTTTGATTATTCCGGTTCTCTGTAACACTAATACTTGTGCAAATAACTCTTAAAGTTAACAAAAGAAGGGACTCTCACAGGAACCCCCTAACATAGCCAGGGCTGTCACACACACCTGCAAAACCGCCATTCGTGACTGTATCAGCAATGCCAAGCATAGTGCTGGTAGAGAGCAGTCACTGGCACCTGAAGAATAGCAGGAAAAGGTCTTAACCACATCATGTGGCCAATACGTTGGCCGAGTGAGGATGCTCCCAAACCCAGGGCTCTCCATACAAGTTCAGTGTTTCTTCCGCTGCCTCCTGCTGGCCTCTTACGCTCCAAGACAAAGCTTTTCATTCATTCTCACCAATGGGTCTGCACTGTTTCACTTAGGGACTCATCCCGTTGTTCAAGGTGTTAGGCTTTCCATACGTGGCTCATGAGTCTGGCTGGGCTAAGGGCTGTGTTACACCATTGGTGTGGTCCATGACCTGCAAAACTAGCCTTTAGAGGAGCCAAAGAACTTCATGTGCTAGGTCAAGTCAGGGAGAAACCCTGGCTTCTACTGTCCTCGCTGTGACTTGACACTTGGTATTGTCTGCAGAGAGTAATAAAATTGTTCTTGCCACACAGGAGAAAATAGAGTTCATGCAAAGGCAGACACATAAAGATGGCTGCAATAGCTGCTCTATAAATCAATCTGATTTAAGAGACAAAGTCTAATGTAAGGAGAGGAAAAAGAGCACTATGAACAGATAAACTGCATCTCTGATTGGAAGTTACAAGATGAAACCTAAGTAAGGGTAACTAGAAAGAGGCGATATCCTAATCTGGAATAATGAGGATATTGAAAATCGGGAACTTTGACAAACACACAGTGGTCAGAGAACAAATCCTGGGTGTGGAACAGACTAGGGCCTTTAGCAGCCCGAGCTTTGCAGACCAGGTGGCCAGGCTAATCTGACTCACAAGGAGGAGAGAGGTGAGAATAGATGGCAAAATTCTCCAAAGACTCACAGATCCGGGCACTGAACATCACCCCTCCCACCTCTCAGGGAGGCAAAGGTCTGGAATATCCTCCCTCTCTACAGCTTCAAGTCTGCAGCTGCCATTCCTTTTAATCAGATTTTTCTGGTTTTGGGGGGAAATTTTGGGGGAGATCACAGGAGGTGGCAGTGTCTGTCTCCAGGACAGAGACCCTGATGGTCTGGCTAGGGCAAACAGAATAGCCTTTCCTTCCCTCACCCCTCCAGGGTCACCCACGACACCCATAATTCTCTGCTCTCCTTATCCCACCTCCTTGACTCCTGGAGTGTATGAGGAATTTGGGGGCAATTTACCCATTATTGGTGAAAGCTGGGCTGGGAAACACTGTGCCAACCTAGGCAATCACATGTGGTTCCCACACTCTCCTGCCTGCTGCCTTCCATACTGTCCTGCCTCTCCCCCACCGGATGGAGAAGGTCATGGCCATGTTACATGTCAATGTACCCTAAGAGGATGAGTGAGGGGAAAAGGAAAGCAAGGCAAGCAGCCAGCAGCCCATCTCAGAAAAAGGGTTCCCGACCTCTGCCTTCTGAGTCTCTTTCTCTCTTGACTGTTGATGCATAACCCCTTTCCTTAGCACTCTCTGGGGGATAGCAGCTGAGAGGCTCAATTCTGTGGAAGGCAGAAACGGGAGAATCCACAGGCACATGATCAGTAACTGGGCAATGGCCATTATACCTAGGTTTCCTGAATGCAGAGTTCTGACCAAAATCTAGATGGGGTGGGAGAAAACCCCAGCCCCAGATGTTACTGAAATGCTCACATCACCTTTTGGTAACCACATTCCCAGCAAACTGTTTCATATGCTTCCAGAAATAGATGGAATGCAGCTGGGAGCTCTGAGCTGTGCAAATCATTTAACTGCATATAAATGATAGCTATTATACAGCCGGGATTCCCCCAGGGAAACAATCTCTATTCTCAACTCCTCTTATAACCTGATGAGTCAGCTGAGGTCAGGTGGTTGGAGCTGCGTGTTAAGGAAGCCAAGGGCTCAGGAGAGCTGCTCTGGCAGACCTGCCACGCTGCAGAATGCTGCCCTGCACCCCCAGACACATCCAGCGTCCTCAGGGTTTGTCTTGCCAACACGTGATAGACGTATGGAGCCTAATGGAGGAGAGCATGGATGGCTCTATAAGCCAGAGCAACTAGTGGAGAAAAAAGTCAGGGACAAAACGGGACCTGACTCCCACTTTAGGGATCAGGGTCATTGTTACGGCTGTGTAGTGAGGTCATTCTTCACGTTGGTCCCCTTACAGCGTCAGGCTGTCTGGTTTCTCATTCTTTTCTCTGCCTCAAACAGCTCCCTTTCCTCCTAGCTTTGGTCTCTAACCCACACTAGATAAAAACAAAATAACAGAGCCAGTTAAAACTACATCTTATCAGAGTCCATATGGTTCTAAGTGAGGAGGAACTCCATGATGGTGGACATTTCCTCCTGTCCTGGGTCACAGCTCTGTAGCAGGAAACCAACAATGAAGAGATTTACTTCTGTGTGCATGGCTCCTAATAAAAAGTTCCCAAGTAGAGCTCTTAAGTTCAGCCTTTCTGAAATACCATTCTGCTTAGAATTCACTAAAATGGTCATCTAGTTTCCCTTTTTTTTTTTTTGCTGTATATGTAGTAGACACAAAGCTGTTAATCTAAGAGTATCCCCAATTTCACCCCCACCCCAGGTTCTAAGTGTGCGTGCTTGGTTCCCGACCTTTGTTATGCTGGTTAAGAAAATGGGTCCAACACCTGGAGGAGCCCAGCAGGCCTCAGGTACTGGAGGAGAGTTCTTAGGATGGGAGTTGGCAGGGAGACAGGAAGATGAAATTGGTGGAGTGGCTGCCACGCGTGCTGGCTATTGTGAGAGAGAGAAAGATGGACAAGACAAGATTTTAACAAATTTTGTCATAGGTGAAAAATACACCCTCCATCTTAGGCATTATTTTGAAGGAATAAAGATTTTAGTTATTTTCAGTCATATTTTTCTGCTGGACAGCTATTTCTCTGAATATGTCACAGTATCGGGATCAAATGGAATCCTTGTTATATTAAGATTTCTCCTTCTTGTTTTTATCTAATATTAAAATTAATTAACAGCTAACATTTATTGAGCACTTACCATTGTTAGAGAGTGGGAATTTTTGAGCACTACTGAGGCCGTGGACTATGCCCCAGATAGAGTTGTCAGTGCTGACACCAGGCCAGGCCTTGAGATACGGTCTCATGGCCCCTTCCCAGCATGTAGGCCTTCTTTCATAGAACACTGTCAGCTTTCTAAAGAACAGGATGACCCTGTGAATAACATGGTCATCAATGGCATGATCCTGACGTTGCTTAGGAAAAACTGTTTTGTCTTAAATTGCCTGCTCTGAAAAAAATAGGATGTGGTTAATGTGCTTAAAAGTGGTCCTGTACAAAGAGTAGGGGCTGCTGCTCTCTGGACTCCCTGCGTGGAGAATGGCAGAGCAGTCGCCCGGCCAGTTAATAAAGGCTCTTTGCTATTGCATCAGACTCGGCTCCCTGGTGGTCTTTGGGGATCATGAAATCTGGGCATAACACCATGTGTCATTCATTTATTCAGGAAATATTAACTGAACACCTATTATGTTCAAGGCACTATTTAGGCACTGAGGAAACAACAAAGAACAGGACGTAAATGGTCCCTGTCTTCACAAAGCTGAGAACAGAGAGATAATGAACAAATAAATGAACGAGAGACATACAGTGGCCATTTTAGCTTGGGCAATGAAAGAATACCTCCCTGCAGATGTGACTTTGGGATCTGATGCTGTGAAGGAGCCAGTCATGTGAAGGTCAGTGGACAAGCATTTTGGGAAGCAGAAACAGCTTGTACGCAAGTGTCAATGTCAGTAGGCACTCTGAGTGCTCAAAAAGGAAAAAGGTCAGCGTGGTTGAATCAGAACAGCAAAACTGCACAAAATGACACCAAGACAGAGGCCAGGACCAGAGCATGCAGGGCTACGCAGGCCTCGGGGAGGAGCCTGCATTTTATTCAGTGTGCGAAAATCGAGAAGTCACTGGAGGATTTTATTTTATTACTAGAGGCCCGGTGCATGAATTTGTGCATGGGTAGGGTCCCCCAGCCTGGCTGGTGATCGGGGCCGATTGGGGCCAGCTGGCCGGAGGGAGGGACTGTGGGAGGTTGGCTGTGGGAGCGCACTGATCACCAGGGGGCAGCGACCGGTCAACTGGTCATTCAGTCACTTAGGCTTTTATATATATAGATTATTTTTCTGTTAATCCTCACCCGAGGATATTTTTTTCACTGATTTAGAGAGTGGAAGGAAGGCAGGGAGGGGGAGAGGAAGTTGAGGGGGAGAGAGATAGACATTGACGTGAGAGAGACATATTGATTGGTTGCCTCCCAAATGTGCCCCAACCAGGACCAGGGATCGAACCTGCAAGTCCACATGCACTGCAGGTTGGTCAGTAACTACACCCTCTTGCCCTACAAGTGTCAGGGATTTAAATAATGGAAATGAAAGGGTACTAAACCACTTAGCAAAAATGCTTTCTTGTTTGCTAAGACTGTAGAAACAATCTAGAATAAAAATGGAATATTGTTCTGAACCCAAGTCCAACTCTCAAGTGTTGGCTATAGTTTCAGAACTGGAACCACACATGCTTACACAGTCTCATGCCCAGACCCACTAACCATGCAAACATAGCTGTTTCATATGAGTCCACTGAATGGTGCCAGTTCCTCTTCCCATACCAGCTCCACTTACAGAACCAGCTTCTCCTTCCCCAGGGAGTGCTGGGAACTCCTAACCTGCATGTTAGATCCTCATGATGTTGAAAACTTGAACCTGAAGCTGAGTGACCCACCCTTGGTGAAGTGGGCCCTAAGGCAAGCCCACCTGCTGGGGAGGGTGCCTTTAGCCTCAAGATGGCCAGGAAGCAGCCAGCCCCGCTCATAAGAGTACCCTAGGACAGTGGTTGGCAAACTGCGGCTCGCGCTCTGTTGACTAATGCGTTTGCCGACCACTGGCCTAGGAGATCACTGCTGTCCTGGGCAGCTACCAACAAAACAGGTGACTGTGAATCAGGAATTTCCCGCTTCATTCCTGGCCCTCCCCATGCTTCTCAACATGTATTCTTATTTGCAGTGATATCAGGAGCAAAACCATTGCATTCTCTCTGTGTCTTCATTGGATCCTCTTAAATTAAATAGAACAGAAAGAGGCCTCACACGGATTGAGGAGGAATTCAGAAGAAAGGGATAAGTGGAAGCAGAATGAAAGGGTTCAGAGTAGTAGTTAAAGGAAAGAGGCCCTAGAGGCATACTACCTGAGTCTGAACCCCAGCTTTGCCAATTTTAGCTTTTTGATTTTGGGTAAATTATTTAAACTCTCCGTGACTCAGTTCCCTCATGTGTAAAATGGGAATAGAGATAGCACCCACTCATAGGGTCGTTGAGAATGTTAACAAGAACATGTGGAATCGTATCTGGCCCAGACTTAGAGCTATGTAGGTGTACATCATCATCATCATCATCATTGTGGGTTTCTTAAAACTGAGTGTAAACCTGTGGTTCTACTCGTGCAAAGAATTATACCAAGGAAGGCACAAGGACCCTCAAAGATTAAGTAGTCAAAGAGGTGGGTCCCCTTGAGCAGTTGGAGGAAAATAAGACAGTTACTTAGAGCATGGATAAATGCAGCCAAGGAGAACTGAGAGAATTGCACAGGTGTATACATGTTCTAGAATATCTAAATTCCAGGAAATGGGCTATGGGGATTTATCTAACTTAATTAAGAAAACTCATCATTGTCAACTGGTACAGTAAGTGACATGCAGAACACCTTACCACCTGGTTTAGATCGAGAAAATCACAGAAGACAATCTATCAGAAACAACGGAGTGCCACAGTGATGATCTGGGGAGGAGATGAATGCAATCTGGGGAGAAATGAATCTTCTGCCTTTGTATATGGCAAGTCTGCATCCTTTTTGTATCTTGATAATTTATTTATTTATTTAATTTTTTATTGTTGATAGTATTACAGATATCTCCCATCCCTCCCTCCTCCCCTTTATAACCTTCCTCCCAGCCCCACCCACTCTCAAGGTCAGTATATAAGTTCTTTGGTTTATCTCTTCTCATTTTCCCAACCCCACACTGAGGTATGTCAGCCTCTATGCTTTGGGTCTTATTTTGTTGGTAAATTCATTTTGTTCATTAGATTCCACCAATAAGTGAGATCATGTGCTATTTGTCTTTCTCAAATTGACAAAAAAAATTCTTTCACTTAGCATAATATTTTTCAGGTCCATCCATGCTGTCTCATAGGGTAAGAGATCCCTCTTTTTTACAGCTGCATAGTATTCCATAGTGTAAATGTTCCATAGCTTTTTTATCCACTCATGGGCATTTGGGCTGTTTCCAAATCTTAGCTATTATAAATTATGCTGCTATGAACATAGGGGTACATATATTCTTTCTGATTGCTGTTTTGGGGTTTTTAGGATATAGTCCCAGAAGTAGGATGGCTGGGTCAAATGGAAGTTCCATTTTTAATTTTTTGAGGGAACTCCACACTGTTTTCCATAGAGGCTGCACCAGTCTGCGTTTCCACCAGCAGTGAACTAGAAGCCTGCATTGTTGCTTTGCTTTTCCAGGTGACTCATCACTTACTCTGCCAGATACAGTGTGACTGTAACACTCTCCCTGTACTAGTGAAGCTGGCCATGTTCACAGCCCGATAAATATACCTACAGGCTGAGCTCTACTCTGCGTGTTAGCCAACTTTGCAGCCTTGATTAGTAGCTGGCTGATATTATGAGCTGGTAGAAAGGTCAACAGCAGACAGTAACCAGGGACAACAGACTCTGATAGCCTCTCTCACGACTGCCTATTTACTGAGTTAATTTTCCTGCCCCTCATTCTAGAGAACTCAGTTCTCCAAATACTGCTGGAAGAGGGACAGTGCTCTCACATGTCCTTCCAGGACACGCTTAGGCATAGGAAGAGGATGGCTTGCTTAAGCATCAGCAATGGTTCACCCATGCATGGTTGAATTATCGGCAATTTCTCTCCTATTGACTCTTCAGCATTTTTCCAGTTACGTATAAAAAATGTGGCACCTTTTGATGTTAAACAAAGAACTAAAAAGATTGCTTCCTTAGACCAACCTACTTCACATCTAACCAACTCTAAGATATATGAAGTTCAACAGAAATAAATGTGGAGGGCGGAACTCACCTCTGTTCTTTTTCTGTTGTAATCTATAAAGGAAGTGTTAAGAGGATTAAAGGAAAAAGCTCATTTGGAAGTGCCAGTATCTGGCATATGGCATGTAGGATTTGCTCCCCAAAGATGGATTCATCTGCTCAGTCTAAAGAGACTACACATTCTAAAGGTCCATGTCACTCCCTCCAGCGCTGGCACTGTCCACCCTCCCAGCAGACTCCTACCGCCCAGGGATGGGCTAATCGTTCATCCTAGAACAAAGAGGGGGCTTCATTCACCTGACTCACATACACCTGTATTCCTTAATGAAAAGAAAATAAGTTCAACATAAACCAGTTCTTTCTTAGGCACCATCCAAGAGGATTTGCCATCCTGAAGTTTTACTTTTATTCAAATGCCATTATTTGCATCGGTCTCTAGCATAGGCTCACAGTCACATGGTCTAATATGGGTCCATTTTTCTTTCACCAAGTGGAAAAGTATGTCAAGTAGAGTAAGAGCTTAAAATCCAAGTAAGAGTTTACTTTGCCTTAAATAAGACTCAGGTATTATTTTGTTGTAATAACGTTTTAGAATCACTAATTTTCTGAACACCAAGGCTGTGTTTTGAACATCTCAGGAGAAAGAAGCCAAGTATATAAATTGAATCAACTACTTTATTGCTAAGGAGAATTTAAGGCTGCTCCATTTGGAGATGCAATGTTTCACAGGTGTGAGGCTTGACATGCCCATGCTTCCCTTTTTCATATCACATCACACCACACACCAATGGCACTGCATCAATCTTGCAATAGCCTCCGCACATTTGTTCAGACTTCCATTTGCCTTTGTTTCAACACCGTAAGTTCCTCTCTTGGTGAAGTCACTAAAAGTCATTTTGCCATGAGATAGTCATTTCCACAGACCGCCAGAAGCAGAGTTCCTTCTGAAAACACTGGAGTGAATGCAGTGCTCCTGCAAAAGGGCAAGATTATAAGACTCAAAAAGCAAGTGCTTGTTTAGCACCCGAGTCTGAATAAAAACAGAGGTGATAGGGCAGAAGCAGTTCTCTAATAGCTTGTCCAATTTGCCTGAATATAACCACAGACTGAACTCACCGAGGACATGCTACTTAACTTGCTTCTATTTCTTCATTTGTAAAAGTTAAATAATATACACAATAATGGTATTTACTATATTGGGTTGTTGTGGGGATTAAATGAGATAATGAAAAAAAAAACCACTTAGAACATGCTTAAAACATGGTAGGCAATCACTGAATGTTATTGCTTTCCTGTGAATTTTGCCGAATGCTTCTACTTGAGCCAGTTGAGCTCAGATATTAACATATAATGAAATTTAGGACTGAAAGGAACTTTGGGATCCACCTGCTCCAGAGAAACGGAAGACATGACCTGGGATCACATAGTTTATGTCGGAGCCAAGGTAGAATCTGGATCGCCTGACTGTAACTTTATGTCTAGTTGGAACCTCTTATTTGGAATGGTGTTTGACACAGCGAAGAAGTTGTTTACTTGATTCCGCATGAATCAAACTTTGGTTAGTTTTCATTTCTTCTGAAATTCCACTTATTACTTAAATACAAATAACACAATAAACCCTCATCACTGTTAAATTTTGTCCTGGGTACAAAAGGTAACAAGACCAAATATTAAATCCAAGTTCTTTGCAGCCTGGAGGTAGGACTCATCTGAAATTCGTTCTAGTTTGCTCACCAGCTTAATGGTACTGTCAGTTGTTTTTTAATTAAGTTACCTTTCACTGCTACACTGCACAAATTTTAAGAGCTAACGGAAATGCTTGCTGTGTTCCCCATGTACTTTATAGTGAAATAATTTGAAGTGGTACTCTTTTAAAGGTTGAGATAAGGGCATTTCAGAAAACAGCTTAAAAGTGTTTTCCTAGGTAATGAGAGTCTGGAAATTCCTGCAAGTTTCCAGGCCCTAAAAAAGAAAATTCTCATTCCTCCCAAGTAAGCTATTACAATTCTTTGTCTGTGAAATAGAAATCATGACCCTTGTAACTGAGGAGAGATATAGAGGAACAGGTGTAACAAAGGCATTGCCCAAATAGGTGGTGGCAATTTTCAAAACAACTGCAAAGGTGGATGTCCTCTCTTTATTCTTTCTTTCCAAGTTCAAAGCTGGTGTGCCATGCTAGCTTCTCTTCTGCCCCTAAGAAGGTTCACTTGAGATAACTCTGAACCAAAGTAGATGAAGTAAACTAAAGTCAGTATGTTGCCATTACATTGGGAAACAAAAAAGAGACACTGGCTCCTTCTGGGGAGAGAATCTGATTGAAGAATAATGTGAATTCCCAGCAAACCAATTGCTTGCATGAGAATATCATACTGCTGTTCCTTAGCAATCAATGCTGCCCTTCAACCAAGGCTCTGTGAATGGTCAAGTAAGCTAAGTACCTTCTTCAGTCTCTTGAATCTGAACTGTAACTTGAGACTCTAATGAAAATGATTGCTCTAATGGCATCTTGGAATTACTCAACTGACAAAGTTGAGAAATTAGAGACTGCTTTGGTTAACAACATTTAATGACAGTCTGCAATTAAAAAATATTTAGGAACTGCTATGTTGCTCTATTGCTATTCAAACATAAATACAAAAGAAAGATCTGTCACTCAAATAACTTCATTAAATTAGTCAAATTATGACTAATTTTACTGCAGTAAAATAGGTTCTTTGTTGCTAATATTTATTTCCACTGATTAAAATCCTGGGTTTAATGGCAATGATCCTTCCTCCTGCCAAGTTTCTATTAGACTCTTCTTGGAATATAAGTGATAAAATGATCCTACAAAGCACATTTATGCTTCAAAGGTGGATTATAATTTGATTTCCAGGGTGGTTTTCCCCCTGAACATCTCTGTAGTGGGCTTTGGAAAGTCTCCTCAGTAACCTAGTTCAGCTTTAATATTACTCAATTCATTCATTCAATTCATCAATCTGAGCATCTAGGTGCCAGAAACTGTCTTAGGTGCTAGGGATGTGAGCAAAATAAAAGTGTCCATTGCCCTCAGGCTTATAGTCCCAAGAGGGCAACAGAAAATTAGCAGCCACGTGCAATGCAGCATGTCAAGTGCTAATGCTAGAGGAGGATCAATGCTAAAGGAGCACCTAGCAAGGTACCCTTATCCAGATCCACAGGGGATTCAAGAAAGACTATCTTAGGGAAAATGGCAATGAAATAGAAGAGGTGAAGAAGCAGTAGAAAAGCATTCTGGGAAGAAGAAGTATCAGGTACACAGATCAGGAAGAGAGAGGACATGGAGAGAAATTCACTGTTGATACAGTTGGTTTGGAATAATGAGGTCAAAAGAGGCAAACTGGGGCCAGTTTATGAAAGGTTGTATAAGCCAAGTGAAGGTGTTTGGCTTTATTGTAAGAATACAGGGGAGACATTAAGGCTTTAGAGAAGGAAGTGGGAATGTTCCTGGACTGTGGCCTCCTGCCATCTCAGTACCAGTTGGAGTGATGACAGTCTGTGCCATCAGACCACCTCTTCTCATAGATAATACCACTCAACCCCATCCCACTTTAAAAACTATTACAGACATTTCATAGCCACAGAGTGACTCTTTTTTTGTATAAAATAACAACTTTGTTAAAATAAAAAAAGCTAAGCTAACAGTTGATCATGTTCTTGATCTAGAAGGTACTTTAAAGATCATATATTCTAACTTCTCTCACTTTTTGGGTAAAGAAACCAAGATTAAGAAAGGTGAATTATTTTTTTCTGAGGGCCTTTGGGTGCTGAAGACTAAGAAAGGCCTAAAACCCATGTTCCTGTTGATCATTCCTCTCTGTAGTAATATCGGATAGTGAAATCTAATTTGATTGATTTAGACATTTTTCTTCTCTTATCATATACGCTGGGTAAAATGATTTTTTTAAACTTACCAGTATATTTGAAAACTAAGGAGCTCTCCTGATCTCCATCAGGAAGGTAATATAAGAAATACTATAATGGAACCCTGTTCATAATGTAGATTTATATTCTGAGTGCATAGAAGACCTTTAAATGAAACCTCAGGGCTTTTTCTAGTGTTAGCATCATCTACATAAAGGCATAATCATATGATTTAACCAGTATCCTCATTGAGGATAATTTTTTAAAAATCCCTAGAAACAAAAAGACAATCATATCACAACCTCAACAAAAATGGGCTCCCTGGCTCCAAAGTTATCCTACACATTTCCCAACTGTGTCTAGAAAAACAGCTAATCTACAGACTTTAATTCTGCTTTTAAGGATTCCCTGAAAACTAAAGTAGTAACCATAAACTTTTCAGGTAATGTATGTCCTACCATCACAATTTAATTACAGCATAGGAGGTTGAGCTTTATAACCTGGGAAGCAGTTGGCTGGGAATTCAAGCAACCATGTAACGGCTTCTGCTAACTTAAAAACCCTAAATATTTTTAAAATTAGAAAACATAGGCAAATGTTCAATCTTATTTTTATCGGTAGTAATACATATAAACTATGGCGCATATCTTTCTAAAATCCAGTCCTTGAGGGCATTGTTCTACAGTTTACCATATGAACATAGTTGAGAAAATGGTGCTGTATTGCCTTAAAAATCATTTACTGAAGAGCCTAGCTCACCCTCAAAGGAAGATACAGTTGAAAAATATCTTAAGAAAAACCTAACAAACCTGCATGTACTAAATATTTACCAGGTATATTTCAATAATTTTCATTTTTTCAATCAATTTCTATTAGCTTATCCTTTCATTAAAAAGGAATACATTTTAAGAAAATTATATATGGAACCAAGGAGGTTACAAAAAAAGTTAATTTTTTTTGTAATGCTTATATAATAACTGAGGCAGCATATATATTTGAAAAACCATAATTCCTAACTAAGATTATAAGTAGGTGCATTGTGGCCTTGTGAAATCTGTAAATGCAAGTACTGAAAAATGTAAAGCAAGAAAAATGCAGGAGAAAAGCTGTTAAATTTTTCTCTATATATAAAACCCTAATATGCAAATAGACCAAATGGCGAAACAACCGATCACTATGACATGCACTGACCACAAGGGGGCATGTGCGGAACATGGCTGGTGTTGGCAGCAGGAGGCAGAGCACGGAACATGGTGGGCGTTGGCTGTGGCGGGATGGTGGAGCAGGTGAGCGGGGGCGCCAGACCAAGGCTGGGTGCTGGTCGCTGTCATTGGGGTAAGCCTCTGGTGGTTACTGAAATTCTTTGCTCCCATGCACTGCACTCACACCCACTGCCGGCACCTGGCACCAGCCCCGATCTCTTGGTGCTGTCAGCGGGTGTGAGAGGTGGCTGCCGGCCCTGATTGCCCCTCAGGGCTTCTTCCACCTTGCCCTGCTCCTGAGGGGGATCGGGGCCAGCAGCTGCCTCTTGCACCCACTGCCAGCGTTGGCCCCACTTACTCTGCAACATCAGCAGGTGAAAGTGGGGCCAGCACCGTCAGTGTGTGGGAGTGGTGGCAGTGGGAGTGGGGCTGCCTGCAGACAGGGGATGGGGGCTGGGCAGGAGCGCAGAGGATGGGCCAAGACCCGCCCTTGTGCCCACCGCAGCCTCATGGCCCACAGTTCCTTTCAAGGTGCATGAATTCATGCCCCGGGCCCCTAGTTTTGAGATAATTTTAGATTTACAAAAGAGTTGCAAAGACAGTATGGAGATCTTGTATACTCTTCACCCAGCTTCCACACTGCTAACATTTTATATAACCATGGTGTAATTATAAACTAAGAAATTAACATTGGGATGATATTATCTAAACTACAACTTCATTTGAATTTCCTCATTTTCCCCACAAATGTTCCTGAAGGAGTTCAGAACATGCCACCCCAAAATATGCTACTTTGGCATATGGATTATTTTGAGCTGAGGGCACTTGGGAAACAGCAGATGCAGGAAAGGCTGACTTCCCCTTTTCCACCTAAAAACAGGCCATAAAATTTCCCAGGAGAAGGTGTCCTCCCTGTGCCAGGAAGAGAACATCTTTCTCACTGGAGACTGGGAATCGATGCTTAAATGGGTCTGTACAAACAACTTCCTAAAATAACCCTTATCTTCTACTAGTTTCTCTCCCACCCCATATGTCTCCTAGTTACTTCCCCACAATTTATTGCCCCCAGTCCAAACCCCTCTGTCTTGTCATTTCTTCACAAATCTATCAGTTCTTTGTCTAAGAGGTCTAAATGCTTTTTGCTCTGGTCATTTCTTCAGGTCTTCTCTCTCTTGTGAAGACGCCCAAATGCCCCAGAAATTCAATAAAACTCAAATGCTTTTCTTTTGTTAATAGTCTTGCGGCAGTGTAATTCTTAAGCCCAGCCAGAGATCTTAAGACAGTAAAGTATAAGTTTTCCTCTCCTACATCCTTTTTCTGTTCTTGGCTCAAGTCCAGGATCCCACGTTGCATTTAGTTGTCTCCGTCTATCAATTAACAGTTTCTTGGTGTTTCCCTGTCTCGCTCTTTTATGACCTTGATACTTTTGAAGAATACTGGTCAGGCATTTTGTAGAACGCCCCTTGATTTGGAGTTGTGAATTTTAGGGAAGAATACCACAGAGGTGAAGTATTCTTCGCATCACACTGTATCAGGGTGTACATGAGGTCAACATGGCTTTTTACTGGTGATATTCACCTGGATCACTTGGTTAAGGTGGTGTCTGTAAGGTTTCACCACTGTAAATTTACTAATGTTGCCTTTCCATTCTCTATTCATTTGAAGTGAGTCACTAAACCCAACCTACATTCAAGGGGAGAGGAATTAAGCTTCACTTACTAGAGGAAGAAGTCTCAAAGAATTTGTCAACAGCTATCATAGTAATAACTATTTTGGGAGAGATATTTTGAATCTATGCCAACATACCACTTCTCAAAGTTTTGCCCTGATTTTAGAATTCATTGATGAATCTTGCCTACAGCAATTTACTGTGGTCTTCTAATGATGATTTTCTATTTCCCTTGTCTCTTCTATATTTAATAATTGGATTTTTTGGTAAGAAATATTTATTCCTTGTGACCACTTATTTATATTAGTATGGTATCATTTTTAATACTTTTATTGAATTTATTAGGGGTAACATTGGTTAGGTTTTAGGTGTATAATTCTAAAACACATCATCTGTGTATTGTATTGTGTGTTTACTACCCCAAGTCTCTTTCCATCACCATTTATTCCCCCTTCACCCTCTTCTACCTCCCATCACCCCCCTTTCCCTCTGGTAATCACCAATATGGTATCATTGATTTTTTTTTTTGGATAATACTATACTGATTTATTTTGTTGCTAAAATTGTTCCAGCTTTGGCCACTGAAGGTTTTTTTAGATTAGCTTCTGTGTCTTTTTAACATGTTTTTTTTTTTTTTTTTTTTTTTTTTCTTTGAGCAGTTCATTACTTTCTGGCATGAAAAGATTCTCTAAGCTCATTGGGTATTTTCCTTTCCCAGCCCTAGACTCAGCCATTTCTCCAAGGGGTACTGGGTCATTTTATTGGAAAATGATTCAGGCATACCTCAGAGATACTGTGGTTTCAGTTCCAGACCACTCCAATAATGCAAGTATCGCAGCAAACCAGATGGATTTTCTGGTGAATTCTACCAAACATTTAAAGAAGATTAATGAATTAGTATTAACTATTAATACCAATCCTCAAACTATTCCAAAAAGTGAAAGAGGAGGAAACAAATCCAAATTCATTTTATGAGGCCAGCATTACCCTGATGCCAAGCCAGACAATGACCCTATAAGAAAAGAAAATTATAGGCGCTTATTTCTGATGAACATAGATTAAAAACTCCTCACCAAATATTAGCAAACCAAATTCAACAATACATTTAATGGATCATAAACCATGATCACGTGGCATTTATTCCAGGGATAGAAGGATAACTCAATATCCACAATCAATCAATGTGATACACTACATTAACAGATGAATAAAAATTGTATGATAACCTCAATAGCTCAGAAAAAGCATTTGATGAATTCGATATCCATTCATGATAAAAAAAAAACAAAAAAATCTCTTAACAAAGTGGTTATAGAGGGAGACTAACTTAACATAACAAAGGCACTATACAACAAGCCCACAGCTAACAAAATACTCAAAGGTGAAAAGTTGAAAGCTTTTCCTTGTAAGATCAGGAACAAGACAAGGATGTCCACTCTTGCCACTTTTATTCAACATAATATTAGAAGTCCTAGTCAGAGCAAACAGGCAAGAAAAAGAAATAAAGTCATTCAAATAAGAAAGAAAAAAGTAAAACCATCTCTATTTGTAGATAATATATTATATACAGAAATCCCTAAAGTCTCAAATAAAAAATTGTGGGAGCTAATAAACAAATTGAGTAAAGTTGCAGTATACAAAAATCAATACTAAAATATCAGTTGTGTTTCTATCCTATATAATAAAAGGCTAATATGCAAATTGACCAAACGGTGGAATGTCTGGTCGCTATGATGTGCACTGACCACCAGGGGGCAGATGCTCAATGTAGAAGCTGCCTCCTGGTGGTCAGTGTGGTCCCACAGGGGGAGCGCCGCTCAGCCAGAAGCCTGTGTGGTGGCAGGAGCCTCTCCCACCTCCATTGCAGGGCTAAGGATGTCCAACTGACAGCTTAGGCCTGCTCCCTATACAGCTGTCAGTCGGACATCCCCTGAGGGCTCCCGGACTACTAGAGGATGCAGGCCGAACTGAGGGACTCCTGCCCCCCGAGTGCATGAATCTCATGCACTGGGCCTCTAGTACACTAATAACTATCAGAAAGAGAAATTAATCCCATTTACTTTGCCTCAAAAAAGAACTAAGAATAAATTTAACCAAGAAGGCTAATTGAAATAAGTGAATATTCAAGTAAAGTTAATTGTACTGGACAAAAAGCTGTTCTTAAAGTAATAACTAATATTTCTATTGGTAGTTCATCTCATGGTAAAATTCCTGAATATGCAATGAACCTAAAGCAGTCATATGTGTGGGCAAAAAAAAAAAAAAAAAAAAAAATTTAAATTTAAAGTTATCAAGACTGCATTATAAAATTTACAAAAACCTCCATTAATAAAAAAAAAAGGGGGGGATAGTAGGGCAATATCATGTAAGGAAAATTATCCTATAAATAAATTACCTCTAGAAAATTTTTACTTTAGCAAATTAACTTTCATTTGTAATGCTAACAGCAAGACGGCCATTAAAAACACACATGGAGTTTAAATAAGACAAAGGAAAATCACTTGAACAAAAATAAAAGGGATCCCAAATCAATTATATAGAAAAGATTCCTTTATTAACTTGTGGTCGAGAATATATTTGTATATTTTCAGAAAACAACCCCAAGACCAGGTGGATTCCTGCAACAGAGAGGAATTGACAGGTGCTCCAACCACGAAGACAAGAGGAAAAAACAGTCCAGAGATGGAAGACGCTGACAACGCCTTGCCACGCGAGCAGTCAGCAGCTGTGCACCGCTGCAGGTTACCTAGGACCAAACCAGAGAGGGTCGGACCTGCATTGCCACCATGTGCCCACCATCCAGATATCATTGCTGACATGTACACATAAGGAACTGTTAGACATTGAAACGGGGACTCAGAACTGTTGGACATTGAAATTGGGACTCAAACATTTTTTTGTTTTGTTATTATATGTTTATTTCTAGTCTGCAAAGGCAAAACTTTTTAAAGGAAAGAAATGGTGGGAAAAAGATACAGAGGCAAAGAAGCATTGAACAGACTGTCAAACTACATTGGGAAGACAGGGGAGGTTGGGCGAGGGGGGCTGTAAGAGACCAACCGAAGGACTTGTACGCATGCATATAAGCACAACCAATGGATACAAGACACTGGGGCGGGGGGGAGGGCGGGCAGGTGAAGGCATGTACTGGGGGGTAGGGGAGGTCGGGGGGAGGTCAATGGGGGATAAAAAAAAAAAGGAGACATATGTACTATTATTTGTAATACTTAAAACAATAAATAAATAAATAAATAACAAAAAAACCAAATAATCTTATTTTAAAAGGGGCTAAAAGTTCTGAATAGAAATTTTTCAAAAAAGATATACAAATGGCCACAGGTACATGAAAGATGCTCAGCATTACTAATGATCAGGAAAATGGAAATCAAAACCACAATGAGGTATCAGCTCACACTTGTTATAATGGCTATTATATAAAAAGGACAAGAAATAACAAATGTTGGCAAGAAAGTGGAGAAAAGGGAACACTCATGCACTGTTGGTGGGAATGTATATTGGTGCAGCCATTATGGAAAAGAGTATGGAGCTTCCTCAAAAAATTAAAAATAGAACAACCATACAATAGAACAATTCCACTTCTGGGTATTTATCCAAAGAAAATGAAATTACTATCTTGAAAACATATCTGTACCCCCATGTTCACTGCAGCCCTACTTACAAATAGCCAAAACAGGGAAAAAATCTAAGCACACATCAATGAATGAATGTGTATCTTTGGATAAAGAAAATGTGGTGTGTATAAATATAACTCAGCCATAAAAAAGAAGGAAATCTTGCTAATTGTCATAACAGGGGTGGACCTTGAGGGCAGTATGCTAAGTGAAATAAGTCAAACAGAGAAAGACAAATGTAAACACATACACACACACACACACACACACACCCCAAACTCATAGATACAGAGAACAGATTTGTGGTTACCAGGGGCAGGCGGTGATGAGGCTGGTGGTGGTGGTGGGTGATGGACAAAATTTAAAAAGGTACAAACTTCCAGTTATAATATAAGTAATTCTGGGAATATAATGCACAGCATAACAATTATAGTTAACAGACACAAGATCAATGGAACTGTATTGTATACTTGAAAATAACAAAGAAAATTATTAAAAGTTCTTATTTCAAGAAAAAAATTGTAACTATGTGAGGTGATAGATTCTAAATTTGTTGTGATCATTTCATGATATATATTTATATATATAAAATCTTTATGTTGAACACCTGCAATTACTACAATGTTATATCTCAATAAAAAATAAAAATGAAAAGACATCTAAAGATTCTGGGTATTGACCAAAGGCATATAACAAATTGAGGATTTATTCAAGAAAACCTACTGGATCTCAATAAGAACAGTGGGAGTCTGTGACACGTTAGCCGAGTTGCTCCCATCCCTGAGCCCTTTTCACCTGAGCTCCATCACCTGGCAATTCTACCCAGCCTCAGCAGATGGGGAGGGCTGTGAGAACTGGCAGTTCTGCTGCCCTGCTGCAGGGGGCTGACTGTATTTGGAGCAGAGCATGGAAAAAGTCCTGCCTGAGCACTGTAGGAAACAATAGAGATCTCAGTGGCAAAACCATCAGGAAAGGCTAACATCGTGGGTAGCCTGACATGTTGATACTTGTTGAGACAAGAACAAAAAGGCAGACCAGCCAGAAATTTAATAGGGAGATCAGGGAAGGAAACAACTAGAGAATCTGGCTAAGATCCCCCTTATTTCTGGGGTCTGGAAGGCTGTGCATGCTCAGCAGAGAGCAGACAGAGCTCTAATGAGCTACTTGCTACTGTCCTTGGCTGATTCTCCCTGAGTCATTGTGTGTCTAGCACATAAAGTGATAATAAAATGCTTTATACCTACCCGCTGTGGTCACAGATCATACAACATCACAGACCGCCTACACTGTCTTTTATTACACAGGTGGGAAACCAAAGCCCCTGAGTAATTTAAGAACATACATTTCTAAAAAGTTAGTAGAAAATCATTAGAAGTTAGTACAAATGGGTCTCAGGGCTTTGCCAAAATTCATTGATGTGGAACAAGGTGGCATAAGAATTAACAAATAAAAACTGGTCAGGAAACTTTGGACTACCTATACCAAATGCACCAAAAGATCTTCCTCAGTCTTGGTGCCACATTTATTCTCCCCCTTCCCTCTATTTTCCTCTTCTCTCCTGAGAATTCTTTTGAAGGAAGGGAGAATAATAAGGGCTCTTCAGGAAGTCACTCCTTATGGGTTCTCAAACAGGTGATATACTACACTGGGGAGGGGATCACACCTGTCCCAAGAATGACAGCTATGTCACAGTCATTGCTTTTAAGTGATCCCCTTACCTTCTGTTTCATTTTTTCATAACTTCTGGTTCTAGTTCTTTACTTTATGTGCTTTGTGGGTGACAACTTATGCTAAAAATACTCTAGTCTTTTGATTGGGTACCTATAATTCCCAGGAAAAATGACCATGACATAGATATATGCTCCAGTTCCAATTGCTATTAAAAACTATTGAGTATTAACATTTTCACCTTTACAACACAGCTTCTTTCCATAATAAAAGGCTATCCATGCATGTCTTCAAGCCCCATTATTATAAATGCTGCTTGTTCAAGCAAGTAATTATAACTACTCTTGAAGGCAACAGAATATTCCATGGGAATTGAAGGCTGTTTTCTCTAAGATTGGTACCATGCAAAAGCTACTTCAGGTTGGTACCAAGGAAACCTGCTCCCAAGACAACCTTCATATGTTCCTGTCTTCCTTGATGGCTTGACATTTGGCTCATCCTTGGCATTTAGTCGATTTTAAATTGCTAGTAAAAATAAGGGACAAATCCCTCTATTTATACAGCTGACATATTTGCTGCGCAGAATCTTGTATAATTTGTCTTTGTGAGAAGAACAGCAGAAATTTTAATAGCTTAAAAACATCACTGGCGTACAGCCTAACCAGCATTCAGGAAAGAGAATAAAGCAAGGAATGGAGTAGGACTGGCTGCTGCACCTTGGAGTGAGCCCCTTCTTCAGGTTTCTTCCGTTTAAAATTTTGTTTGTTTGTTACTTGAAGACTGCATCTGGGGACAGAAGGTGGAACCTGGGGCAGGTATGGAAGGGTGGTATCTCTATCAAGGGAAAATGCCTGGTTGAGACTAATTCATCATAGAAACCACATCTGTTTTGTTGATTGAGAAAACAAAACAAAACAAAAACATGCCTAGAGACAGTGTGGTATGAATTTTGCCACCAACTATACCTGGATTTAAACTGTGGCCACCATGTACCTGCTCAATAACCACCGACAGCTCTCTGAGCTTCTCGGAGTTTCCATATCGGCACAATCAATTAAATGAGATAATGTAGGTATAAACCCCCCAACCCTGTTCAGATACTCTCATATATGTCACTGGCCACACCTCACTTTCTGCCTTATCAAAGCCATCCAGAGGTAGGTGCTAAGAGTGACAAACCTATCTTTGCAGATACAGCAATACATTTTCTTGTCATAATTGTATTTCAGGTAACAACAAAAATTATAGGACTCATTCTGCAATTTAACAACTCAAAATTTCTTCTTCTATTTTTTGGGCCAGGATGAAATTATTGACTTTTACTTGGTACTTTTCCTACTGAATCACTTCTAAAAGGGAAGATATTTTAATAGCAGCTGACCCACACAGCAGGATCCCCGGGGTCAGCCACTAACAACAACACAGAAAGGCAAGGATTATTTTAGATCATGAGTCTGCCAGATAGAGTACAATGCCCCAAAGAACACATAGTACATAAATGTTTCCCCCAAAACTCCCTGGCCAATTCCTTCCTCTGTCGAGAACTGCCTGGATGTGATGGGGCCCTCTGCATGCCCAAGTCTAACATACACCATGATGGCACCTGGCAGAAGATGAGAGCTGCTCGGGTTTCAGGCTGACATACCACACCTGCTGTCAGAGCTACTTCACGCCCTGGCAGGGAGAAGCTCCTCTCAGCAGTGCCCACTGCAATTACTATAGGAGTGACAAGTCTTTGAATCACCAGGATGACTCACATGAAAAAGAGAGCCCTCACCTGGGTTTAGAGGCCAGGCGGCAACCTCCAGGGGAGAACCTGATCTTCCTAGCTAAAACAGCAGGTAGGAAGCATAAGCCCTGCAAATACTTTTTTAATTAAATGGAGGATTTTCTCCCTCCCTCCTCTCCTCCTTTGCTCTGCTTCTGTCTTCTTTCTCTCCTGTCTTACCAGATGCTCTTAGACACTGTGTCACATCTGTGAGCCTGTGAACAGACCCGAAACAAGATCAAAACAGACCCAAAACAAGAGGTCCCACCAGCCAAGAGCAATCGTTGCTCAGTAGTAACAATTTTAAAAAGAGCAGTGAAGATAGTTCTACATTTCAAATTACTGACCTAAAATGTAATTGAAATCCAACTGTTAATACTTTATTTATCGGTGAAAATAGACCCTTTGATTCCTAAAGCAGAGATCTATATTTTAACTCAGAAAGCAAAAGAAGGAAAAACAAGACAGCCAGATGTGATCAGAAAATGTTGTTGAGTTCTCAGCACACACATATTCCTAATACCTTAAATATTGATTCTTCTAAAACCAACCCACTATTTGTCCTAAAAAATTCACCCAAGGGTTTATGTAACAAACTGAACTCATTCTCTTTCCCCAAATGGCACCTTCCTCCCAACCCCAAACACGCACACCACCCCTCTTCTGCTCTCAATTTGCCAGTCCTATAAATTAAAGTCCTTGGAGTACGTTCTTCAACCCACTCTGCTTTAAATTTGCTATTAAGATTTTACCCTCGTCTGTTTCATCTCTTCTCTTCCTTACCTTTGCTTTGCCTTGATTTAGTCACACAGTCCTCCCAGGTGACTATTACAACTCACGGTCCACCTTACAGTCACGCACTTCACTCCTAACTATGCATCTAATCATGTCATTCCACTGTTTTAAACCTCCCACAACTCTCCATTGCCTTCAGTTTGGCATCTAAGACTCGTCACAACCCACTAGCTAGCAGCTTAGCTAACCTCTCCAGCTCCATCTGGCACCAACCACCCTCTAAGCTCCAGCCCGCCAAGCTGATGAATGTTCCACGAACACACCCATGCCCTCCATAACTTTCCATCTCATACACTTATAGCCCCTCCCAAGATGCCCCTCCACGCTCCCTACACTGAGCCTTTCCTCTGTGCTCTCAGCACTTTGTCCTGATCTCCGATGCCATACTTAGTGTACACTGCAATTATATGGAGGGTATCCATATATGGAGGGTATCTATCTTAGTCACCTCTATCACTGATAGGGAGTATAAAGTTTGCTATTAAGACGACTCACTCAAAGAAATTCTGAAGGATATACTTCAGAAAGAAGGAAAATAATTGGAAACCCTGAAATGGAAGAAAGTAACAATGAGGGAAAATATTGGTAAATAGATGGATGAAACTAAGCAAACATTATTTAAAACTATAAGGAAAATGTGTAATTTGTGGAGGAAAAATAGAGAAGCTGATAAAAGTCTTTAAATTTTGGAGCATGAGTGGTAATACACTCATTAAATAGAAACTCTTTGAAGTATGTCTGTTAAAACAGCAAGAACAGCTACTAAGGGAGTAGACATAAAGCATATATAACTTCCAAAGAAGTAGGGGGGAAAATGGGATGAAGAAAAGAATTATCAATTCAAAAGAAGGGAAGATGAGAGGGTGATAAAAGAGAAAACATTAATAAATAAAAATACATAAAACAGTGATAGAAATAAAAGTAAATATATCATTAATTGTAATAAATGCAAATGGACTAAATTTTCTAATTAAAGGTAAATATTTTTCAAATGAATAAGCAAAAATCTAGCCATATGTTTTGCTTGTAAAAGACACATCTAAAACTTGGAACAAGACACACATGCAAGAATTATAATCTGTATGTACCTATTAATATTACTTTAAAATATGCAAAGCAAATATTAATATGGTAATAGAAGAAATGGACAAACCCATTAATAGGGGGAGAAGTTGCAATATAACTCTGCTAGTAATTAACAGCAAATAAAAAATCAGTAAGGACAGAGAAGATTTAAACAGCATAAATAAGAAGACTTTTAACAATATAAAACATATAGAGAATGGTGAGTGCAACAATTACATTCAACAATTCTTAAAATTGACTAAGTTATAATGATAGCTTCAATAAATTTCAAGATTTTTTACTCTAATGCAATTAAATATTATAAATACATTTAAAAAAAAACTAGAAAATTCCCCAAAAACACTATTTCTAAACAACTCACAACCAAAGAAATAAACTAAAAAATTCTTTGTAAGCTGTCATATCAAAACTTAAGGAATGGAGACAAATCAATACTTACAGGGGAGTTTATAACCTTATATTACAAAAGAAGTAAAGCTCAAAATTAATGTCAGAGGCATCCAGCTTAAGAAGGTAAAGAAGAAAATAAGTATAATAAGAAATTAATGAAAAATACAACAAGTACAGTAACTATCAACAAAGCCAAATATTGGGTTTTGGTAAAAACTAAGAAAACAGAGAAGCCTCTGGCATGATTAATCAAGGAGGGGAAAAACACCCAGAAGGAATACATAAATAATCCTAGTGCTGAAAAGAAAAAGATAACCACAAACACTACAACTAATAAACAGAAAGGTATTCTAAACAACTTTAACCCAATACATTTGAAAACTTAGGTTAAATAGACAAATCTATAGAAAAATACAACTTACCAAACAGGACTTAAAAAGTAGAAAACTTGAATAATTCTATATAACCTTTGAATAAATTGAACTGGTAATTAAAAATCTTCCAGCAAAGAAACCTCTAGGCTCAGACAGCTTCTTTACCAGATTAAGCTCTATGAGACATTCATAAAACAGTAACTCCAATCTTACTCTTCCAATCTTCCAGAGGATAGGAAAAGAGGGAACTTTCCCCAACTCATAATCTTGATTCCAAACTAAGATAGAAATAGAATGAGAAAGAGGCACTATAGCTCAATTTCACCAAGGTGAAAAGTTGTAAAAAAAAAAAATTACTAGTAAACAAAACTGATGATGACCAAATTGTGTTTATCACAGGAATGCAAAGTTGATTAATTACTAGAAACCTGGTTAATGTCATCCATCCCAATGACAATGTAAAGGAGAAAAAGCATATGATCAAATCATTAGCTACAGAAAAATTGACAAAATTCAATATTCATTCACAATTTTAAAAACTCATCAAACTAAGAACAGAATCTGATAAAGGATACATACCAAAAAACAACACCCAAAACCAAAACCCATAATAAATATTAAAAACTTCATAATGAAAATAACAAAAAAAATTTTTCTTTTAAAAATCAGAAACAAAGGCCAGGTACCAGTTATTACCATCCCTATTCAAGACAGCAAAAAGATAAAAAAAAGAAACAAAAGATTTGAAAATTAGACAGGAAGCTAAAAAATGTTATAATGTTTATGTTGAAATCCCAAAAGAATGAAAAAATAAATTATCATTCATAAGATTTAGCAAATCTGATTTTCACAAAACCAATATGCAGAAATTGACTGAATGTTATATTCAGCAACAACCAGAATGACACCTTTAACAACAGCAACACAAATAAAAAGTACCCAGGAAAAATCTAACAAAAATGTACAAGTCCTTTATGTAAAGTATTTTTAATTGAAATGAAAAACGTTGTATGGAAGATCCAAACAAATGAAGGATTTTACTGTATAGATGGTAATATTTGACCTCTAGGGATAGTGAAGGTGATGGTAACTTCTTAACTTGGGTGGTATGTACATGAATATTCATGTTTTTAATGGTTTCAACTGTACTTTAGATTTTATATTCTTTTATATGAATGAAATGTTTTACAGTTTTTTTAAGTACATAGGTCTGTTGTGTGCCATGTCACAGGATTCTCACATTTACACACAGAGCTTGAGAGAAGATACTAATTTTGTAAACTTTGAGAGATCTGTCTTGAATAATAATTTTATTTCCAAAAGAGGAGGCAGCAGCTGCTGTAAAATGCTAGAACAAACCCCTTTAGGAAACATTAAATTTTAAGTGCAATTATCTCACTTTTTAGTTACAAATGGAAAGGTTTCTATGCATATCTGTTTACATAAATATTCAGCTGTTTACCTCTGCACATAAGGTAAAAAAGCAGCGGTAAGAGGACAATTCAGGAACATTAAACAGGCTTCAGCTCAACAATGGTGGGAAATTTATGGAGAGTCTCAACTATCTCCTTCATTAGACTAATCCACTAGTGTTTCACAAATGATTTGTTTCTAACGGTGGATGGCCAAAAATTTGCAGATAACTTACTTTTTTGAAAGGTGTAAATTATGGTGGGTTAAATTATAAGGAAATAAATTACATCTCATTTGCATGTCAATATGTTCCCTTGTGTGAAAGAGAAGTGCCCAGAGATACATCTGGCGTAGGTACCAGAATCCTTAGTCTGACTTATCTGTGAAGCAGATTGTATGTCCCAAAAGTGGTCAGTGCAATATTTCCAGCCCACATGCTCTTCCAGAAACTTTCCACTTCCCTATCAAGAGATGTAATCTATTTCCACTGCTATTGAACCAAAGTGGCCTTTGTAACTGCTTCAATAAACAGAATGCGGTGTAGGGATGCTATGTAATTTCCTAGGGTGGGACAGAAAAGATAAGATTCCTGCCTGACTTTCTCTCTCTTGGGTCATGTGCTTTGAGAGCACAGGGCAGCACAGAAGTCTGGCTACCCTGAAGTTGTCATGCTGGAGAGACCACAAAGAAACGAGATGCCCGAGGAGCCCAGCTGTTTAGTCAGGCTCCAGATGTGTGGGTGAGCGAGCTTCAGGTTACGGCCCCCAGCCTCCAAGCCAACCAAACTGATGCTGTGTAGAACAGAGGTGAACTGTCACCATTGAGTCCTGCCCAAATTAAAGAATTGTGAGCAAAACAAATATGGTTATTACTGTATGACACTAAGCTTCTTGTGCAGCATTAGATGTCTGGAACAGTTGTCATATCTATGAGAAGGACATTAAATGCAAATGTCATCCTCCCATGTACCCCAAAAATAAAAGACTGAGAACCACCAAACCAAACAACATGGTTGCTTAAAAAACAAGACGATGATACTCTATGTCACCCAAAAGGCAGCAAGTACTTCTCCTGAAAGTTAAATTTGATTTAAGATTCTTTACACCTTTTGCCACTATCAATGATGCTGATTATTGGGTATGTTTATAAATATATTATTTGCCAAAAATACTTTACAGTTTTGCTTTTAATATCTTTAAAGGACCCCTGAGATACAGATTAACAACCTCTGCTTATAAATAAAATTTACTCCATTATTGCATTTACCTTTATTTTATGTGTGATATCAGGTGTTCTCCTCGAATTCAATGGAACCAAAATGAAATCACTGAGGTTTACATATGCCCATCTGCTATTGGATATTAACGGAAAGTAATCATATTTTAAAAGCCAAATAAAATCCCTGCTCACTTACTATGTGACCCAAGGCACGCTACATAACTTTGCTGAGCACTTTTATTGATTTGCAAGATGGGAAGAATACCTATCTACCTTTCACAGTGGTTATAGAAATAAATAAGCATAAATATGTTTCCTTTCCTTGGCACCTCTGTGTTGTGATTTTTTTTTTAAATTGAATGACAAGCTAAAGGATTATGAAGGGCCACTGGGTTTGCCCGGCTGAAAGAGGCCCTGCAGAGACAGTCAGTCTCAGCTTCCTGTAGTGCTGCTCCAACACTTGGAAGTGGGCCTCCAACACTGGAAACTTCAATAAGAGCCCACTGGGACCCTTGTTTTTCTTTGCTTTGTTTTTTGTTTAAATGGTAAATATTTGAACAAATTTAATTCTATATTCTACTTTTTCCTTTGTTATCATGCACTTTCAGCAGCAAAGAATTGCCATATATACATATATGTAATATATATATATATATTTCAACACTGTCATTGGTGATATATATATATATATATTAATATTACATATAATAAAAAGCCAGTGGCCGGAATGCTGGAACGACCAAACGACTGGTCACCAGGAAGTGCATTGATGGGTCCCGTGGCAGTGGTAGGCAGGACTCTGGGCTCTGAGTCCTGCAGCACAGCAAGACTGGGTCTCACATGATTTTGTGTGCTGGGCCTCTAATATATATATATATCCCTCCTCTTTTAGATGTCATTGGGGGACTTTATGCCATAGAGCTGTCTGAGCTGAATTACTGACCAGTTATATGAAGGAGGCAAAAAACAGGCAACTCAGAGGTTTTAGAGGTTCTGGCCAGCAATCTCAAAATAGGAACAGACAAAATGAAGAATGTTACGGGGCGGGAGGGCGGGGGGGGGATTACCAGCCCTTGTTCTGGATATCTTCATTTGGTTCAAGCTCAGCCTCTAAGTGCATGATGATGCTCCTTGGGGTGGACAAAGCACATGACTGAGAGAACCGGAGACCCACCTCCCGCTTGCTACGTGATCTCAGGAAGTGACTTTGCAGGCTCTGAATTCTTCATCTGAGAAGCCGTGGGATCAGTCTAGATGACCAAAACATATGATGACTGAGAGGGGCCTCGAGACCACCTGGTGCAGCACTCTCACTTCATAGGTAGGATGTGAGGCCCAGAGCAATTTGATGGCTTTCCTGATGTCACAGTCCTCACAGCTGATAGAACAGGAATTGGCATCCTGGGTTTTCCACCTGTCACTGATACTCATTCCACAAAGCCCTATTCAAAATGACCTGATTCTCATGGTAATGAGGGAAGGGGCACAATATGTATTCTTAACCAGATTCCCTTAAAATGATTCAACAGGTGGAATGTTTCCTAATTTCCAAACTGGCTTTTTTTTCCAAAGGAGGACTTATTGTCTTGGATAACATACCATTCTCTAGGCCTGGAAAACTTCATTTTTCACTTCATCTGTTCCAACATGAAGAGTAAATTTCAACACTCTCATTGGTGATGTCCCTCAAAACTGGCAGCTACCCAACTGGAACTGATGAACTTCTGTGCTCTATAACCTCCTGGTGATAGAGTCTCTATTATACTATGCACCAAACAAGTTGCAGACCAAAGCAAGGTGCAGGGCAAAAACATTCTGGCAAGGCTAAGAGGATTCTTTACCCATGTGCCTACCTACCCAAGTATTTCTTAATTCCTTCTATCTAAGAAAAAGAGAGGTTCTTTAAGGTTAACAGTTCTACACATGACTATATTTAAGAACCCTGATTTGCTCGCAAAAAACAAACAAAAAAACTTCCATGGGCAAAGGGGAGAGTGAGGTTTCCTAGACTTGCCAGCTCTACAAATCTGGAGTTAAGGGGCAAAGGAGGAAAATTTTCTTATTCAAATTAACATAAATCAACCACATTGAACTTGATAAGATGACCTTAATTAAGAACTAAACTGGAATGTAGACATTTGAATCCTGCACTGTGGTAAAACAGAAGTTAGAGCCAATGTGGAAAATGAAACAATGAGAAAGATAAAAGGGGGCCTATAGCCAGGAAATGCACTGATGTAATGGAAATGAACCAGCATGGAGCAGAGGACTGGAGAAGCCCAGGGAGGCAAATGTCAGTGTAGGCCTGTTTCTATCTGCTGGGAAGACAATGAAGGGGTGCGGTTGGGAGCAAGGGTGGAGACAATACCGTCAACCAGATAGTTAACTCCTTTCCAGGCAGGTTCTAACACAGCTCGAATGGAAATTTCCTTTTAAGAGTGTAAACTTATAATTCCAGGCTTATAAAGCAAGATCATCTCCCCCTTAGATTTAGCAGACAGCTCTCCCAATCTAAGGTTTGTGGAAGTGAAGGAAAGAAGCCAGAGAAAAGCAGGTCTCTCTATGTTGCCCAATATGGAAGCCACTACTAGCCAATGTGGTTCCTGAGTGTTTGAAACATGGCTAGCATGACTGAGGAACTGAGTTTTATCTTATTTTAAATTTTATTTAACTTTAGTTACAGCTAAATTTAAATTTAGAAATAGACACTGATTCAGTTATTGAAAAACGGATATGCACGTTTGGAACAACTCAGGTATATAAATCTATTTTTTTTCAACTGTAAATTTTAATCTAAATACAGATCATGTGTTTTTTGTCAAAACTTAGTGTCCAAACTGAGATGCGCCATAAATGTAAAAGGTACAGTGGATTTCAAGTCTTAATAGGAAAAGAATGCAATATCTCAATAAGTAGTTATACTACTGTTAAAATGATAATTTTTTAGATATTGGGTTAAATAAAATATATTAAAATTAACTTCACTTATTTCCTTTTACTTTTTTAAAAGTGACTACTACAAAATTTAAAATTACATTCAAGGCTCATCTTTTAGGTTCACACAACATTTTCAATGAATAGCACTACTATAGATTCTAGAAGTCTAGATAAGAATATCACTTTTTTTTTTTTAAAGAACATTATAGGTATTTTGGCTTCTCTGTCAAAATCAAACTAGGGAAAGTATACCATCTGAAGAGTCCAAACAGTCTTTCTAATTACACTCTTCCAATAAATTAAAATTTGGCATTTGGTTGACAAATTTGCCTCAGATCAGTTCATTGTGTCAACCACCCAACATCAGTTCTAAAGTAAAAATGATACTGAAGTTCTAGACCAAAGAAACTGACCATGAGAGTGAGCCCTGAAATAGAACACAGTGACCCCTAATCTGGGTCCTGTGGCATCCTTTGTATTAATGCGTCACTAGAATTCAAATATTTGAGAATAAATATCACATTCTGGTAGTCTTCTTTTACATGAACCATAAAAAGAAAACATATAAAGTAAAGAAGCAGTTACATGTATTTCAAATATAAGTAAATATAAATATATGTATATGTTCTAAAGAAGAAACAATTGGAAATAAACTTTGAACTGTATCAAATTTATGGCAAATGATAATAAAGTTACATATACTTCATATGTACAAGTAAAACTCTATCAGCTAAAGAAAGTTCCTCTTAAGACTGTAACTTGAAAATCAGAAAACCTTTGACCCTAAATCACTACTGGAAGACAAACTAAGCCTGTCGTTGTCATCACAGGTACCTTGGGATTTGATACCACCCCAGAAATTATATTTAGTGAGGGCAGCATCCATGGTCACACCATCCCAGAGAGGCAAGAGTTAGCTATCACCTCCATTTTAGGAGCTTGGTAATTGATTAATCAGAGAGAAGTTAAACAGCACACCCAAGGTTTAACTTTTGCTAACAGCTGCTTATTTCTGCTTGGTCCCTGAGCTGTCATTCTGCAAGCTGCCACCAGATGTGTAAGGTGCTTATTAATGGGGCAGTAAACCCAGCGCAGAGGGTCTCCCAGGTTTGATACTGGCAGCATGCAGTTTGGTCAACTATGTTTTCTTTTCCTTATAAAAACAGAACTCGATAATGCAGCAGTATAATTCATTCACAAATCTTTAATCACTATCTTTGTTTTATGAATTAAAATAGACATAATTTAGCACATATTTATATTAAAAATGCCCACCTTCAAATTAAGAATCTTTTCCCACTAAATGTCACTGTTTTAAATCTCCATCTAATTTCAATTTGGGTTTATTCCAGAGTCTAATTGGAATTCTCCCTGACTTAACTCTGGATTTTAATTTCTCCAACAAATCTCAGGTCTTCTGAATAGCATGAGAGTTCATCAGGTAACTTTCCTGAGTTAACCCGGTCTTTCTTCCGGTTTAGCTTCAGAAACAGTTAGTTTCAAGGGCATCCAAGATCTCATCTGCTGAGTCCCTTCCTCCCTTCAGAGAATTCACTGTCGTTAGCCTTTCCCAGGGAACCTTGGGATTCGCTGCTTCTTCCTCCCCATGGCTTACCTCCGCTCTACCACCCATTCTGGGCTCCCTTTGCCAAGCAGAAAGAATCAGGGACGCAGCCGTTTTGCTCTCTCCACTCTGTGGTCTTGTTCCAATCAGGGAGACATTTCTATGGCAACCAACATTCACCACCATCTCACGCCCCTTCCCTGAAAGTTCCCTGTTTGCACGGCAGACAGTTTGGCAAGGACACTGAATTACTTTAACTTGCCTAGCAACAACCACCTGTTCCAGCCCCTCTAAAGGGGCTGAGCTTTTTTCACTTTATCTTTTAAAACACAGCCAGGAGCTGGCTGGCTGTGAAAAGGGCAGCTGCCAAGTCAGCCTCCCAGGACACTGGCATCTAGCACGCACAGCTGTTGGGCAAACCGAAGCCTCTCCTTGCCCAAGGTAAAAAATATATATATATCCCTGTTTCAAGACAATGACCCCAGGGTAGACAGCTCTAAGGTACTCACTTTGGGTTAACTCAAGGAAAATTTCAAGTCCTAGAGAACCTCATATCTCATTCATCCTCACCTATAAGAGTCCAATTATCAGTATATCTACCTCCATTCAGAAAATCGGGTTTACTCATCCATTATGCTATGTATTTAGGACCTTCCTATTGATTTACTGATTTATTGAACAGGCTAGCAACCAAATATGTTTAACTTACAGTCCTACTCATTTAGGTAATTTTTGTATCAGGAACCAACATGGTCCCGAATGGATGATGTTGCTATCCACATTTTTACCTCCTTGAAAAATTCTAAATAAATACTCACAATGTCTATAATATAATTTGGGTGCCCTAAAATGAAACACTTTGTCTGAAAATCCACAGAGGTGGAGGGGCTTGACCAACGAATACACTGACTTTTTTCAGCCCTTGGGCTGTTCTGCTGATAGGATTCCATGCTTGCCTTGTGCCCATTCAGAACAGAGACCAACAGCAAATGCTAGCTCCTAAAATCAACTGACAACATAATCAAGCCACATCAATTCTTTATAAAGCTTGTACTTTTAATAGGTTGAACACGGTAAAGATACCAAAATTTTATTAGAAATTAAGAAATAATATTAGAGTCTATAAATTAAGATTAAAAATGTGAAAACACACTTTTCAATACACAGAAAATAAACACCTCTTCCTAATGCTTGCATTTTTTTATTTTGGGGGTTTTGGGGATGTGGAGGAAGCAAAAAATAACTATTGCTGCTAAACTAGAAATCACAAGCCTCAGAAGCCCCAAACACATAAAATAATTAAAACAATAAACTGGATCTAAGAGCAGGAAATGATATTTAATCAAGTGAAAATACAGAAAACCGCAAATGTGTCTCTTGGGGTACATTACTTGACATGCAGGCAGGGGCAGCTGAAGAGAAATTTCCCTTAGTCCTTTTTAATTCAGTAACAAGAAAATGGGAACCATGGCATAAAATTAAATTTTTTCAACTTCCAAAGATTAGAAAGAACTCTCCATTTTTAAAAGCATTAAGGTTCACTGCCTCGTTATTTTTGGCCTCTCAAATATTCCTAGTTTTTTGTTATGAACTCAAGAAAAAAATTTCCCTTACTATTCATTATAAAAACCCCAGAATTCTCTTGACATTGCCATTTTAACTGTCTATTGTTCCCTTAACTCCAGGAAACCTCCAAAAGCCAGACGTAATGACTGTTGTCACGGTTTTCAGTAACAAGAAGTGAAATTTCCTGTCAAAAGAAGTGCTCTCTCCATTTTCATTGTATGTAAAACAAGATGATTCTATGAGCACCTTCACTGACAGGAGCGTCTCTGAGACCTTGCAAATGTACTGTAAAGGTAGAAAGAATGAATCAAAATGACACAAATTTATGAGAGCTTTTCCCGTTTAGTTATAGAAAACCATGTGATTTATTTTGCAATTAGTACCGATTCTTTGTTCAAAGAACTGGCTTTTCACTCTAGAGCCGTTAAGGGCAGATTCCAGATATTAATCCAACAAAGGAGCAGAAAGAAAAGTTAAGAGTTGGTGCTTATTGGGAAAACCCTACATCTCAGACTAAATGGAATATGAAACCTGTACATTTCTAATGTTCTTCCAATAACTGCTGAAAGCCACAAGATTCCAAGTCTCCCAGACTGACTGAGCAGCTCAGTCTTCAGTAGAGATCTAGTCAGATGAGCAGGAAGAAGGCAGTATGTTTCTGGAGGAAGAGTCATGGGCCAGGATTTAGAAGCTTGGATTCAAGGATTGTATAGCCCTTAACTGAGGAGCCATCAAAAGCAAAGACTCACTCTCGTTTGCCTCAATTCTCCCATGTAAACAAATGGACATGGCTGTCAGATTTAGTAAACTAATACATGGAAACAACTTGGAAAAAAAAAAATGGGATGCCAAATGGCCTTACTAGTAAGAAGAGTAAGCATTTGCTTTTGTGAAATTATCTTATGCAAATATATTCCTGTGTTTATATTCCTCAGTTTCCTTATCTGTAAAATGGAAATAATAATATCACTCACTCCACGGATACTGTAATGATTAAATAAGAGAATATATGAAATGTTCTTAGGAGACTGTCTGCATGAACAGAGCAAATGCTCAAAAATATTAGCTATTACGTTCAGTGCAAAGCTACTTTATTTACTGAGAACTGTGGATCCTTATTAATGGAGAGTCCCCCATTGTTGCACAATTGTAGCATGAAGTGAAAAAACAAAAGACAGGAACATAAAGCAGGGATCAGCTATGCCCACAGCACCTGTTTTGTACCTAGTGGCCCAATCAGGCACAAAGTAATAACCACAGGAGTATGCCTGGGATAGGGCTTGGACCAAACACATAGCTACTCTGAGTATAGTGAGAGGCAAACGGCTGTATCAATCACGCTACTAAAAGTTGAGTGGCTGTACACTAAATAGGACATGCATAGTGGCAAGGACTCCGTCTGTCTCTTCTCTATGTCTGGAATAGGTTTCCCCAAAATATTTGAAAGATGGGCAGGTAGGTGGATGGAATGAACACAGGTAGTGCTTCCAATACAATCCTCTTGCAGAGTTCCTATCATAATACAGACTTCTCCACATTAAGAGACAGTATATATGGAAGACAAGGGAAAATCCCAAAGGTGTGTGTTCTCATACCTGTATTCATTAAGGATTTAATCAATGTTCACTATAGCACAGTGCAGAAGTTTTATGAATAATGGTTTGTTGATGCAATTATAGAAATATAAGCAAGTTTTTGGGGGAAGAAGTTGGCTTGGGGGAAGAAGTTGGCCTCTGCCTTGGACTGGAATCTAGTCATAGTGGAGATAATGAATTACCTACTTCCCTAGCTGGCTTCTTACCAGCACATCTTCTCTGCATCTGAATCTTAGAGATACCATTTAAGTATCAAGATATTTTTCATCTTAAGAAACCAAGGGGAAATTAAAAGTCATGCCCAGCTGGTGTGGCTCAGTGGTTGAGCATCAACCCATGAACCATGAGGCCACAGTTCGATTCCCAGTCAGGGCACAAACTCAGGTTGTGGGCTCGATCCCCAGTGTGGCACATTCAGGAGGCAGCCGATCAATGATTCTCTCTCATCATTGATGTTTCTCTCTCCCTCTCCCTCTCCCTTTCTCTCTGAAATCAATAAAAATACATATATTTTTAAAAAGTCTTGTTCAGAGGATATAACTACACCAGATGGTATCTGAGGGATGTAGGGTATATAATTAATTACAATAATAGCTTACAACAAATTCATACTGATGGAAGAAATATATGTGTGACATATTGAATTATGGACAAGCTTTAAAGAAGTGGAATTTTATTAAAGTAATTAAAATTAAATAATAATAAAATATTAGCAAGTGGAAATTCCTGTAGGACTACTTAATGACTAGAATCACTCATAATCAGTATGTAGTTAGGATGCAAATAGATGCATGTCAAGCAGGTTGATACGTTTCCTAGCAAACATATTTACACTATTCATCTGCTCTGTGGGTCCTTTTTTCATAGATAAAACTAAACTTCAGGTTTATTCTGAAGAAATTATTAAGGACCATAAATTAATGGGGTACTAATGGATGGCACTGCTGAAGAGAAATCCAGGGCTCTGTCAGACGGCTGCAGACAACTACATCTGAATTTAAGTTATACTCACTCCATTGCTCATGCGCATTATCAAAAGAGGCTCTGTCACTGCATACAAAGCAGGAAAGAACTGCTGAATGAAGTCAGTATGCTGAATGGAGCAGGAGAGTAGGTGGAGCAGAGTACCTGCCTTTCCCCCACCTTCCTTTTCTATGTTATTTTTTCTTTTTCCTCTTAACTGGTATTCTGGGATACACACTGACGGCTTGTTCAGACTGAGAAGCCTGAGAAAGAAACACCTGACCACCTAGACTCAGGAAAAACAACATGCACCCACTTTTTCCAGCCTATGTGGGATCTTCAGGCTTTAGTGAATAGAGCTAGTACATTTCCAAAGACTTCAGGAGCTGCAAAGAATGATCAGTGCTACCCTTTAATACAGCCACCTGTGAGACAGGATGGCAGCTGTCTTCATTTTACTCGAAAGGTTACTGACATGATCAAGGCCACTGTTAGGAAATGATAGAGCCAGCACTGAGTCCAATCCTCCCACTCGTGGTCTGTGGAGATGTCCCCACACCGTACTGCCTCAGTACCAAACAAGGTTTTTTAAACACCCCTAAGGTGAGTTGACAACCCTTGGCATCTGATCCATTGTATCCATGGGAAGCAGACCCCTGGATGGAGAAGTCTCGCTATAATTTCACAAGGCACATAGTGGGTTCTGAAGAGCTGCTTTTCAGATATAAAACGCCTCTTATCTGTATCAGCTCTTCTACTAGGGAAACCCATGGTTTGGTTACCTATTGGTCTAAATTCTTATTTCTCAGCAAATTTGAGGTGCACATTGTGGGAAGGAGTGGCTAGTCTTATAAGGATAAATGAGAGGCAACTAAAAGGTCTTTTGCAAACACAAAACTTAATATAAATGTTTACTTAAATTAACTCCAAAACTTTGGATGTTCTCTTTACCTCCTTTTTGGAAAGAATAATCCCATGTAAAGGCTCATGATATTCTATGACCATAAGTAATATATTAATGTAGAGGAGACTGTTTTCATTAGAGACATAGCAAAAATCTGATAAAATTTTAATATCAGTTTAGGTTTGGGGAAATCTCGGTATTGGGAAGTCTTAAGACAGTTTTTAAATTATACCATTGAGTGATTCCTGGACAACAGGTATCAGAATCCCAAACAGGGGCTTATATTCAGCTGAGTGTGAGAACCACTGATCAACCAACCCCCAGAGACCAGACAACCTGGTGAGTCAAGTCCATGCTGCTCCCTCCCTCAGAAAAGCTTAATAATAAACCCTAAAGAAGGGTAGTTTAAAATAGCTACCCCCTCCTGACCAGCTGGTGGGGTTTGGTGGGTTGGAGAGTTGCAAATATCACTCACTCACTACTCTAAAGAGCAGCTGGAGCTGTTGAAGAGACAAAGTAGCCAGCAACAGGGGTTTCAAGGGCTATGTTTTGAGAGCTGCAGAGGTTTGTAGAATTCCTCATGCCTTTGATTTTTTTCCAAACCCAGTGGACCTAATCCAACCCCACCAGTCTTTAAGGCACTGGTGCCTTCTGAATCTGGATTCAGAGTAAAACATGACAACTTAGCCAGCCCCAAGCAAACAAATAGACCTACACACACACACACACACACACACACACACACACACACACACACGGACGGCCTATGCAGTACAAGTGAACAGGTTGAGAAAATCATTAGGGAGAACCTGTGAGGTCAGCAATGATTACCATAGTAACAACAGCCAATAGCATGCTGTCATTTTCAGCTCCAAGTGCAACAATTTGAGACCTGCATTTCCCTTGGGAAGTTTGGCTTTTGTAAGAGGCCTAGATAGACTTGCTGTCCTTCATCAAGAAGCTCTTTTTTGTCTCTGGCAGAAAAGAATGCACTCTTTCTTAAAGGTTGTTCACAGTCCAGATACAAAACAAAGGATAAAGATTCAGAACTCTATCATTCACTGATTTACTTGTTTTTGAATAGTCATCAGAAACTGCTCAGCTCTGGCCTATTAAAAGACATTCACTCCCTCACATGGGATGGTTCCCTAGTACAAGAGACCAAGTTCCAACTTCACTTGTTCCATTTAGGACCAACAGCCAATGCTCTGATCCATTCTTAGAGTAATCTACCAGCCTGTGAAACTCCCTCTTATCACTGCAATAATCCTGTGTGAATATCCACTTATGTACTATTATGGTATATTTTATATTAACTAGAGGCCCAATGCACAAAGATTCGTGCAAGAATGGGCCTTCCTTTCCCTGGCTGCCTACACCGCCTTCGCTCTGGCCAGAGTTGCCTTTCCGCTCTAGCCCAGAGCCGCCTTTCCACCTTCCCACACTGCCCAGAGGCTCAGAGTGGTGCCTGTGTATGCAAATTAACCCACCATCTTTGTTGGGTTGATTTGCATACTCACTCTTGATTGGTTGGTGGGTGTTGCAAAGGTACGGTCCATTTGCATCTTACTCTTTTATTAGTGTAGATAATATTAATGTACTTAGGAATAAATAAATGATTCCCTATAAGCAATACAGAATAGTGCCTGGCACCTGGTAAGTGCCCAGTGAGTGTTAGCTACTGCCACTGCTGTTGCTATTTTTATTATTACTATTAGTAGTAGTAGTAGTACATACATATGTATTTATGTAAACATGTGTGTGTGTGTGTGTGTATATATATATATATACATATATATATATGAACACTACAGGCTCGGTGCACGAAATTCGTACACTCGGGGGGTCCCTCAGCCTGGCCTGCACCCTCTCGCAGTCTGGGTGCTCTTGGGGGGATGTCCGACTGACGGCTTAGGCCTGCTCCCTAAGTCATCAGTTGGACATCCTTAGCGCTGCCAAGGAAGCGGGAAAGGCTCCCGCCACTGCTGCTGAGCTCGCCAGCTGTGAGCCTGGCTTCTGGCTGAGCGGCCTCCCACTGTGGGAGCACACTGACCACCAGGGGGCAGCTCCTGCATTGAGTGTCTGCCCCCTAATGGTCAGTGCACATCATAGCAACCAGTCGTTCCACCGTCAGGTCGAAACTGCCTCTCCGACATCTCCTGAGGGGTCCCGGATTGAGAGAGGGCCAGGCTGAGGGATCCCACTGGTTCATGGTTGGGGCCGGGGAGGGCCACAGGAGGTTGGCCAGCCTGGGAGGGACCACAGGAGGGCTCCAGGGCGTGTCTGGCCTGTCTCACTCAGTCTCAATTGGCCAGACCCCAGCAGCAAGCTAACCTAATGGTTGGAGCGTCTGGCCCCTGGTGGTCACAGCACGTCATAGCAAGTGATTGAGCGACCTTAGCATATCATTAGCATATTATGCTTTGATTGGTTGAACAGCCCACCGGATGACTGGACACTTAGCATATTAGGCTTTTATTATGTAGGATATATAAAGCAAAGATATTTCATACATCTCTAAGAGTGTAACAGCTGGGTCCTGGGTGTATGAGTGCCCTAATTTGAACTAATGTGCCAAATGCTCCTTCAAAATGGTCAGTTAGCTTATGCTTCTATTTGCAATGCATGACAGTCCCACAGTCCCTGAAACACTTGATATAACTGAATTCTCTAAAACGCTATACATAATATATCATTATTTCATTTCTCTTATTACTAGTGACTTGGAGTATCTTTTCCAATGCTTGATGGCCTTTTGAGTTTCCACTTTATAAACTACCTTTTCAAACCCTTTACCCAAATTTTCTACAAATAACATGTATTATTTTAAAATAATCTCCCACCCCCCTGCACTGAAATCAGTTGAACAAGTCAAGCAATAGAAAAAAAAGAATAACCCACACATGAGAACAGATGGCAGTTAACCCATCTTCTGAAAATGGCAGTGGCTCTGTGGCAACAGTGAATTTGAGAATTACACAATAACAAGAGCAGGGACAGCAAAAGCTAGTGATGCTATGTGAAATATATCTGCTATAATCCTGGCTCATCGTAGATAGTTCATTGAACACTACTTCCCTTCCCTGTCTTCTTAGATTATAACAACAAATCTGTGAGAAAGAAAATCATGTATTATTTTTATTCCCCTTTAATGGATAACAAAACTGACTGGAGGGAAGCTGTGAGCTGCCTCAGGAGAGAGGCGTGACTGAGGCAGGTGTGTCTAGCTTCTCCCTTCATTTCTACCAGGAGAGTAAGCTAGAAAGCAGTCAGCTCTCGATTTGCATCCCAGCTCCTCAATTATTAACTGGGTGGTATTTGGGCAAGTAAAGCCACCTCTTTGAACCTCAGTTCCCTCCTCCCCCCCCATCGAATGAAATAATAATAATGGCATTTTCCTCATAGGGTTGTACTACGTATTAAATGAATTATTCCTTACAAGCATGCAGAATAGTTCCTGGCACCTCATAAGTGCACAAAGGGTTAGCTGCTGTTGCTGCTGCTGCTGCTGTTGTTATTGTTATTATTATTCCGCTTGTCTTTGGGATATAGAGTTTGTACTAAATTGACATTGTAAACAGTATTTCACATTAACACCCTCCAATTAGATGGTTTTTAGAAATCATTTTGAAGGGTTAAAGGCCACATGGCAGCATGTGAACACTTTATATCTTATATACTGTATTTCACTCTAAACATTTTCCGTAAGACATTTTTCCCCATTTGTTTTTTAAAAATACCTTGAGGAGTTTTTCATTTTTTTTCCTAACATTTTTTGGGGAGTTTTCCCCCCAGGTCCTCGCATCTCCAGTAATACTTTTGAGGACTTCACTGACTAAATAAAACAAAACTGCTGGGAAATGGGCCTCCCTCCATATGAAGCAAGCCAGCACTTTTGTCTTGTTTAAACCAGAATTATTCTTATTCATATATTCATCCATGGAAGTAAAAAAGAATGTCACTACAGAAATAAGTTAACTTGTATACAGGGGTAACCATGGCCTGTATACAAGTCACCCTCATTTTTCTCAGCTTTAAAAATAAGACAAAATGGAAGTGGCAGGCAGGGGGATCAAATCAAGCAGGTATGGCAAACGCCAGAGTTCAGGGAGCAACAGCAACAAATCAGGGCTGCCTGGATTCCTAAGTGGTCAGAACTCCCTGAATTACAAAAAGCAGCACTATGGTGGGGAGAGAACAGCCTGGAACCCTGGTGTTTACGTCCGGTTCTGTTAATAAGTAGCCAGGATGTCCAGCTAGTGCTGCTTCTGTAGGCTTGATTCCATATCTATAATGATAAAGGTGTAATATACTAATTAGACCAGAAGACCATCCAGACGACCTTCCAGACAAAGCTGTGGTGGCGGGGGCCAAGGCAGAGGCAGCCATTACTGCAGTGGGGACCAAGCCCCTTGCACGAATTTTGTGCATTGGGCTTCTGGTTTATTATAAGGTGAGGCCTGGGACAAAATGTCCTCTTTCTCCATATTTCCTTCCAGCCCCAAATCCCAGGGCTGTATAATTTATTCCTCTATCTATATTTAAAAATTCCTACATGTTTATATGCATACTACCTACCCGAGCAATTATATTAGTGATGCAATGTTATTCTCTCTGTAATTCAATGCACACATGAGAATCTAGCTGCCATGTCTAATTGGAAGACAGGGATTCAACCTGTAGAAAATAACCAGTTGCTCCTTCCAAGGCATAATTTTAACTATGCTTTTCCCAGCCATGGCTCGCCTGCAAATATAGGCTCAAAGATGTGGAGCTACTTTCTCCATGTAGGTTTTCTCCTCTTTCTCAAAGTGGGCCTAAAAAGGGTAAAATACCCCAAAATTAACCATCACAAATATTCTGCATGCAGGATTTGCTGAGAAGTGTCAAGTACACACAGCCACATCCTGAAATCAACCAAGGAGACCCTGGGAACTTCCCTGATATCCACAACAAATGAGTATATGCATATACCTCACCAAACTACACAGAGCTACTTCACCAAGTCCCTCTTAGGACTAGTGTCAAGGAAAGTAATCAGGGCAAAGATGAGCAGCATGCAGTCATCTGTGACTCAACCCACTCGGCTTGGCTCAAAGATAGGGGTGGGGTGCGATGGGGTGAGAACATGCCATCCTGACAAGGCCATCTTGACACATGGGAAATTTTTACTCATTACTTTGTTTATAAACATTTATCTGAAATATTACAAAATATGGGAAATAAATATATGTAAAAGAGCCATCTTGACCCTGGCCAGGTGGCTCATTTGTTTGGTTCGGTGTCCTGTACACCAAAAGGTTGTGGGTTAGATTCCCAGTCAGGGCACATACCCAAGTTGCAGGTTCAATCCCTAGTCAGGGTGTGTACGGGAGGCAACCAATCAATGTTTCTCACATAGATGTGTCTTTCTCTCTCCCCCCTCTCTAAAATCAATAAACATATCTTTGGGTGAAGATTAAAAAAAATAAAAAAAGAGCCATCTTCATATGCCCCCTCATCTCACATATGGCAATCAAGTGTTATAAATACAAGGGAAGGTGGGACCCTCTGAGAACTGACTTGTAAAGTTGGTGATGCTACAATGCTTATTTTGAAAAGACAAATCTGTTTCATGCAATCAATATATTAGGAAACAATTTGAGCATAGCGCAAATTGTATATTGGCTTATGAGCAATTTCATCCACGAAAAACACTAGGTGACTGCAGAAAACTGCACACAGCTGGGCCAAAGGGTATGCACATATGTGCACATGACTCGAGTCATTTTATTCCTGGGGGTACCTATGATCACTTCCCCCCCCACCCTTCTTATCACCATTCCTTCTGCAATCCAGCTCCATGTGTCACTATAGCCTTCAACAGCAGATGCTAGCATTTTTGTTTTCTTGCCCATCCTCCCCACAGTGGACAAAGAATTGTTTTCTTTAGTAAAGGGAAAAAACCAACCCCACTACACTGTTATTAATGTGGGCTAAGTAGGTAAACTCAGTGCAGACACACTCTCAAAGCCCTCAGGGCTGTTCGTATTTCCTAACAGAGTGAATATGTCAATGCAGACCTGCCAGCTGTCTCCCACCAGAACTAAAGGACGCCCCAGTCTCCTTTATGGAGAGGTACTGGGGACAAGGGGAGGAGGGCAGGGCAGCAAGGGCAGTTCCCACTTTATTAACCAATGGCAGTCAAGGGCATGGCAGGAACCTAGTGTAAATCTATGGCTTCCAAAGACACACGTTTTCTTAATCTGAGGTGTGGAGAAAAGGCCAGGCCCTGTGTGGATGACTAATGTGTGTGCACGTTTACTATATCTGGGGGTATTATGTATTCTTTGCCTTGTTCTTAAACTGCTGTAGGGCAACTTACAAAGATATACTAGTACATTATACAGAATGATAAAAATATATGCAAAATAATAAAAATAAAACAAAGGAGCATTTGTGTGTGTATATATTCATATGTAAATGAATCCACACATATGTATATGTAAGTTATAATTCAAACCCTAATTAAGGAGAGTCTTATAATCTTGGCTACATAAAAACAAGGAAAGAGGGTGGTGAAAACTCTCAAAATGGAACCTGGAGAAAGTGATTTCCTGAAAGAAAATCAGGCACTGAAGCCAGAGCCTTGGGTTGAGATATCAGCTGTCATTTACTTCTTAAGCATGTAATTTAAACTTTGAGTTTAAATTCCTCATAGATAAAACAGAGAATTCTCCCCACCTGCAAGTGTTATTTTCCAGATTAAATGTCAGTGTTCCTAAGGTCACAGAATATCCTAATGCTGCTCTGAATCTCTGGTTTTATACTGAGTTCAGGAATTCAGGTTGTTTGGGTATCCCAGAGTTCAGACACAGTCTCCGGTGTCTGGGACACTATGGATTTGAAAGGCAGGATATAAGCACACATAGACCCAAGGAGCAGTGATCAGAGCCAAGCTGGCTCAAAGGGGTGACAGGATTAAGAACAGAGGAACTAGAGTCTGATTTTAGATCGCTCCAGGTTGGGAAAGCCCTTAGGACAGTGGTTCGGGAAATGTTGTGCCTGGACCAGTGGCATCCACATTGCCTGGGAACTTGTTAGAAACACAAATGCTTGGGCTTTATCTCATACTTACTGAATCAAAACCTCTGAGGGTGTGGCACAACAACTGGATTTTAACACCCCATCCACCCCCCGAAGATTTTGATGCACACTCAAGTTTACGATCCATAGCCTTAGGAGACAGAGTTTTGCTTCAGTAGGTTCAAGAGTTTGCATCTGTTTCAAGTTAGAGTTTGGAAAAGGTCTAATAGAATCCTAGCATCCCTCTGCCCCGGCTCTTTAACTTAGCAAGGGGTACACACTACCCTCTGGTTCTGTGAGAGCAGGCTGCTGGTCACCCATCAATGCTCATCACTTCCTCAGACCATTAGTGTTTGGTCAAATCCTGCTCCGGCCCAAAATGTCACAAACATGCTGATCAAATGGCACTGAGGGGTTTGTGGACAGAAATCAATGGAGGATGTAATCCCCTTAGAATGAAAGCTTAGAAAATAAAAAGAAAAACAACCTATTGGAGTGTGTAAATAGGGTCCATAATGGAAGGACTGATATAGAAATACTTCCTTTCACATACACAGCACCATCTACTTATTTCTACTTGTCATCCTGTCTGCTCAGTGTCTTTAGCTGTGACTGCACGCTTAACTGGGCGAATTGCTCACCACCTTCACTCCCTTCCCTCCCCACACTCAAGTCAACTGCAGAGTCACCAGAGTTTGATTGTATGTAGCTCTTGCAACATCTAGCCCCCTTAATTTCCTTTTTTTTTTTTTTTCATTTCTCTCCTTGTTCATCTGATTGCATTTTCACCAATCCTCCAAGGAATGCATGAGCAGAAAAGGGGGGCGGGGAAGTAGGCAAAATAGTCAGGCTTGGTGAAGAAGAGTTGCAATCACAGTGTAAGCTAAAATATAGGATTTGTGGATTTCAGTTATCCTGTGGGGTTCTGTCAGGGTCCCTGCCTCCACTTACCAATCCTAAAAAGAAAATATATAATAGCAAATATAATAGCTACACATCACAATTCCCAAGTGTCCTATCCTATCTAATAAGAGAGTAATATGCAAATTGACCATCACTCCAACACACAAGATGGCTGCCCCTGTGTGGACACAAGATGGCCGCCACAAGATAGCCAGCAGGGGAGGACAGTTAGGGGCGACCAGGCCAGCAGGGAAGGGCAGTTAGGGGCAATCGGGCAGGCAGGGGAGCAGTTAGGCATCAATCAGGCTGGCAGGGGAGTGGTTAAGGGGTGATCAGGCTGGCAGGCAGAAGCGGTTAGGGGCAATCAGGCAGGCAGGCAAGCGAATGGGAGCCAGCAGTCCTGGATTGTGAGAGGGATGTCCGACTGCCTATTTAGATCCGATCCCACCGGGCAGTCAGACATCCCTCGAGGGGTCCCAGATTGGAGAGGATGCAGGCTGGGTTGAGGGACACATACAAGCCCGTGCGTGAATTTCGTGCACCGGGCCTCTAGTTAAATACTAATGCTGCACCCAAACTAAAATCAGTCTGATTAGTAGGCAGGAGCTGTACCTCCTGTAAGGTATTAAAAAGATGCTGTAAATCATACTACTTGATTAAAACTGCAATTATTAAACAGAATATAAAACACACTGAATGGTATCTATGGCACAGACTCACTTGCTTACTCATGCATTATTAATGCATGCAATGGTAGGCAGCCTTTCTAACTCCTCTCACCATAACCTCTTTATGAATTTTAGAAATGAAATAATTCTTATAATTACAAAGGAATACTCATATTACACAGAAAACTAAGCAAATGGATATGCACTGGTCTAATAACTATAAAGTTTCCAAGCAACATTTTGGGGTATAATATTTGTCTTATTCCCTTTAGAAATAGAGTCACCTTATCACTCTAAACTCTCCCCAGAGATACATGGTAACTCAATTTTGATGGAGAGATTCCATACGAGGAATCACAAGTCATGGGATGTTGTAGTTAGAAGGAACCTTGGGAATCATCTAATCCAAACCTCCCTCATTTTATGGGCAAGGAAATTGAGACCCAGGGAGATTCCACATTTGCCCAAGATCACACTAGGGAGCAGCACAGTGAGAACTAGCATTTCCATCTCCTAACTCTCCAGCCTGCTGCTCTTTCCACTGTATCATTTGGCCTCTGAGCTTCAAGCAGAACCAACCATGGATAAAGTCTCTGAAATCAACTGCATGCACCTGCATCCATGTTACAGATAGGTCATCTTCAGAGACAAGTTCTCCATCGGAGACCTATTAGCCCTTACAGTGTTCAAGCAAAATCCTAAGATGTGGGGTCACGTCAGGCCACATCTTCTACACCTGGATTTCACTTCACTTAAAAGGAAAGCATTCACTCCACCAACGTCCCTCTCCCAAGAAGGCTGTAGCTTAGAGGTCATGGCTATTCACTGAAAGAGTTTAGGTAGAGGGCTTCCAAGCCTGGAAGCTCTCAAAGATGCAGGATGTGTCACCTGATTCTTCCTACGTATCCGGTGAATCACAAGCAAACACTCTTCCACAGTTGCTATGATTTGATGTCAAGGTTTTGCTGGCAATTAAATCCCTTTCATAATTTGACTCCACCAAAAGGCCAGAGAATAGAAGCTTCAGAGAAGAGGTTTCCCCCTACACACTTTTCCCTATGCTTGTGTTTGGCACCACATACACTTGCTTCTGGTGGTAACCTACTGATCTGCCTGTAGCACACACTTCGGACAAGCCATCTTGTCTTTCAAGAGTTCGTGCTAGCCCTGTAGGAATTCTGGAAGTATGAGGTGCTATACTAATTAGAAATATAAAAATAAAGTATAATTCCTAGGATTGCAAAAAGAGTCAGACACAGATCTTAAGATTTTCAAACTCAAAATAAGATGAGACAGATGTATTTGGAGGGCATTTAATCTCTTAGTGGCTGCTTTGCAGGTCCAAATGGAATGGAATTCGGTAAATTTGTAAATACTCCATATGCAAGAGACTCCAACAACAGTCTATTTTTCCGAGCACTCTGCTGCTCAAAGCCCTTCAGTGTCTCCCTCATGCTTACAGAATAAAAAATTAGGTACTTAGATTCCAGGGCAATTTTTTTTTACAATCTGTTCAACACCATTTAAATAAGATTAATTACTCTTTTAAAACCCAGGCTGCATTAGTTACCTATTACTGAGAAACAAGTTAGCCTAAAATTTAGTGGCTAACAACAACAATAAACATCTCACACAGTTTCTGTGGGTCAGGAATCTGAGAGCAGCTTACCTGGATGATTCTAGCTCAGAGATTCCTTTGCGGTTGCAGTCATGTGGTTATCCAAGGCTGCAGTCATCTGAAGGCTTGACTGGGGGTGGGACAGCAGGATCTGCTGCCAAGACAGGTTCACGTGGGCTTGCAACACGGACCATCCCAAAGAGATGTTCATCTCTTAGGACATGGCAGCTGCTTCCCCTCAGAGCAAGAGAGAGGAATGCCAACTGCAAGCCACAATGTCTGCTTTGAGCTAGTCTTGGAATCACATATCATTATTTTTGTAATAATGTGTTGCTACACAGGCCAGCCCTATCCAATTGGGGAACTCCACAAGGTGTGAATCCCAGTAGGTGGGGATCACAGGAGGATACTGGAGGCTAGCTACTATACACACTATACTAGCCCACCTCACTGCCATTGCTTATGCAGTTCTCTCCACATGGTTTGCTCTCTTCCTTCTGCTTGTCTTAATGTGGTAAAGTAAAAAAGCACACCATCTAGAGTTGGTGAAACTGGTTCAATTGCAGTCAAACACTGCAATCTGATTAGAGCAAGTCTCTCAGTCTCAGCTCCCATATCCGTAACACAAATGTTATAATCCCTGCTGCAAAAAGGAACCGTGGGCACTAAAGAAATCCAGTACATAGAGAAAAGTACTCTGGAGATTGCAAATATGTAAAATTCTTTCTTTCTTCCTTTTTATTGATTTCAGAGAGGAAGGGAGAGGGATAGAGAGATAGAAACATCGATGAGAGAGAATCATTGATTGGCTGCCTCCTGCACGCCCCCTACTGGGAGGGGGGATCAAGCCTGCAACCTGGGCATGTGTCCTTGGCTGGAATTGAACCTGGGACCCTTTAGTCCGCAGGCTGACATTCTATCCACTGAGCCAAACCAGCTAAGGCATAAAATTATTTCTTAACCACCACATTTCTTCAAGGACTGCCTGTATGCCATTTTTTTTTAGACCTTCACCTCTCTCAGTTGGAGGTCCCAGCCTCCTCTTCTGGGTTCTGACAGCACTGTGTGTATTCCTACAGTCTTTTCACATTGTGCATTTATTGTAAGTTAAATTCACCCCTGCTGGGTTGTAAGTTCCTTCAGGTCAGAATTTCCCATGACCCTGTCTGCAGAATAGTCAATAAATGTTTAATTAACTGAACTAGCATGCCTTCAGAAATTCCTTTCCCCTTTATCAACCATCCACAGAGACCAGGAGGGCTTTATGTACACATTGTCCACAGGTACACATGATATAAGGTTGACTTTAGTTCTAGATGTCCAGAGCATCTTGAGGCCCATGGTAGAAAAATTAGTTTGGCACTTTTGAATATTTCTTGGGTATCAAAATCTGAGGTCCTAGGATAATCCATGGTTTTTGAGGAACACATTCCTACCTAGTTGATCCCTCAACTTGCACAGGAGAGAAAGTCAAGGGAGATTGGGGTAAAAATGCTACAGTCAGAATTCTAAAGATGTTACTACTCCCCTGCCCCCCAAGTTTCCTGGGTGTTCAAACATCACTAATCTAGGACCTGCGGTAAAGGGACATTGCAGATGGAATTAGTTACTTATTCGCCAGCCTGAAGACAGAGATGATCTGGGTGAGCCTAATGTAATCACGTGAACCTGAAAAGCAGAGGAGTCAGAGAGATGCATGGAAAAGGGGAGGCAGGAAGGTTGAGCCAGAAGGGAGGTCAAAGAGATTAAAAATTTAAAGAGGATTCACCCCACCATTGCTGGCTCTGAAGGTGGAAGAAGGGATCCAAGAGCCAAGAAACCTGGGTGGTCTCTAGAAGCTGAGAACAAGCCCTCCTCCCCCCAGGATGACAGCCAGCAAGAAAATAAGGATCTCAAGCCTACAAAGACAGGAAACTGAATTCTGCCAACAACCAGGTAAGCTTGAAGTGGACCTTAATTTCAGCCTGTGACACAGTCAGGAGTCAGCCAAGCTAATCTGACTTCTGAACTGTGAGATAATAAACTTGGTGCTTGAGCTGCTAATGTAGAGTGACTTGTTAATGCATCAACAGAAAACTAACACAAAGAATAAGAGTTAAATGCTGTTGTGGGTTTGTGAGAAGGAAGTAGAGCTCTTCTCTTCTGATCTATACTCTGAGCCAAGCCCAGGTGAATGGGGATAAGTCAACAGAGTCTCCAGGTAAATTCAGAAGCTCGGAAGGAAGCTCAGCATCCAGCAGGTCGAGTGAGCACGGGAGTGGATGGAGGCCACCAACAGGTTCTAGGCTTTCCAGTGAGGTGCCAGAGAACACCAAGAATTTCCCCCAAATTATCAGAGAGGAAGCAGGCAGACCAGGCTCCAGGGAACCAGAGGCACTTTCAGGATCTGGAGCTCAGGAGGCAGCAGACTAGGAACCCTCCAACTGAGTGAAACAGTCACAGACGTCAGAATAGCACCTAGTCCCCTGAACCTCACCCTAAGGGAGAAAGTAGAAGAGAGAAAGAAAGAATCCTAAATCAACAGAGTATTTACTCAAACTACAGACTGAGAAAAAAAGCCTGGACGTGCCTGAATTTATCACAAATTGGCAAAATTTTGTCTTCTGCCAATGCAGAAAAGGAGAGGTGAGAAAAGTTATAGACGAATAAAGCTCTTTTTGCATGCCAAGTCTGTGAATTATAACTACCAAACATAGATAACATTTACTGAGCAGTTATTATCTCCCAGGAGCCATACTTTATATGCATCCTATAATACTTATAATAACCCTCTCAATTTTGTATTTTCATTATTTCCAATTTATAGATAGAGAAATCAAGGCTAAGAGATGTTAAGAAAATAGTCCAGACTGTTACAGCTGGCAAATGGTAGATTCCAGAATTCAACAGCTACCCATCTACCACTTCCTCTTTGAATTCTTTGCAATGAGTATGCAGCAGCGATGATACTATTTAAAAAAAGAATTTTTATGAATCCTTCTATTATTATACTATTTATAGGATCACTTTTATGAAAGCTTTAGTTTCACAATAATTGCAATAGCAATTGCAATCACATATTGCAGGCATACTATGAGCCAGCCAGCTCTGTTTTTTATAGATCATTTAAAAATTATGACTTTCTCCATTTTACAGATGAGAAAAATGAGGACCTGACTTGTCTAAGAGCACAGAGTTAGAGAAAGGGCTGAGGTTTGGGTGTGGTCACACAAGAAAAATGATGAAGGACTCTGACAAAGGGGACCACATTCAGGGAAAGGTCTTGGCTCTACATTAAAAGACAGGTGAACAAATGTCCAGATATATGTCTCAAATGAAAATAAAATTTTAAGATATATCATTTTATGTCTTCCTACTTTAACCAATGTTTTAAATTTAAAAAGTCATGCCTCAGATCAGAAGGCTTCTACCATAACTTAAGGGGACTGAAGTCCAGATTATAAGTGGGCAAGTGTCTACAGATGAGGCTGGAGAGGTTAGGAATGCTCATTTTCTCCCAAGCTCTGCAGACATGCTAGGATATGTGGGTTCCTATAAAGACCACAGAGGAGCCACTGGTGTTAAATGATGCTTGTCTGAGAAACGTGGCGAATGTTTGGAGAGAATCAAGATTAGAAGCTGTTTATGTAAACCAATAAATGATGAGGCTTTAACTAAAGCTGGAAGAGTGAGGGAAGCATAATGTTGAGTCAGTGCCTATAGTAAACAGTACTAGGTTGGCTGATAAGACAATGGAATGACAATAGGAGCTCTTAATGCACTTTTCTGGAGGACAATCGGGCAGTATGTTTAAAAAATCCTTAGAATGGTAAGTACCTCTGACCCAGCTACTCCACTTTTAGGCACTGTTCATAATAATAAAATAACTAGCAATTTTCCACCCAATTTGTTACATACCAGGCTCTTTTCATTGCTCTCTACATCTGAGAACAAACACTAGAGACAACTTAAATGTCCAAAAATAGGGAACAGGTAAATGATGGTCTATCTAAATAATGGATATTTCACTAAATAATGGGACAATGAAGAAATGTTTTTAATTGGGTAATAAAAACAATATTTCCATTTTGAAAATAAAAAGTTATACACACAACTGGGTATTGATGTTCAGATATAAGCACACATAAAGCTTGACAGGCTATTCTCAGTGATTAATTTAACCATAATCATAACCATTGATTAACAATGATATCTATGATATAGAATTATAGGGTGTGTTTTTAAAATGTATTTTTATTGATTTCAGAGAGCAAAGGAGAGGGAGAGAGATATAGAAATATTAATGATAAAAGAGAATCATTCATCGGCTGCCTCCTGGATCAAGCCCTCAACCCGGCCATGTGCCCTGATCTGAAATCTAACCATGACCTCCTGGTTCACAGGTCGATGCTCAACTACTACAATAGCATGTGTTTGTTTGTTTTTAATTTTCTTTACAGTGCTCAACTACATTTTCTGGATTTTCTAAAATTAAGATGTCACTTTTCTAATCAGAAGAGTGTTGAGAAAAAAATGACATCCAGGTTTCAGATTTGATAGTGGAATCTAAGTCCTAATGTTTATTTACATTTTAAAGAGTACTCTTTCAGGGGTACTGAACAAATACTAACTTTTCACTATTTTATTGATTTAGAGCAAGCATGTCAAATGCAAAGGCTAACATGGGCCAAATAAATGAGGCATGTGGCACACGGGCCACAAGTTTGACATGCGTAATTTAGAGCATGTATCCTATTGGTAAAAAGGATTCAGGCTAAAGAATTCTTGTGTGTGTGTGTGTGTTTTTTCAATCCATCTTCACAAAAGAGCCCTTCTCTGTCCCCCCACTTACTTGGTCTCCCATAGATTGAATCAAACTGAAACCAGAAGACTGAAGTAGGAAACCTAAAGCAAGTGTCCCTACATTTGGCATCCCACTGCTAGTTCTTTATAAAGTCATGGAGGAGCTAACTGTACACAGTAATGGATATGATGAGGCATAGCTCCCTTCATTAATGGAGAGGGTCCTAAAAAGTAACAGTAAACCACATGTCTGTCTTTCTAGATAATAACCTCAATGATGCCAAACTACAGATGAATTCCACATAGAGGTCTAACATTCAGATAGCAGTAGAATAATAAAATAGGTAATAATACATATGATAGATATTAATAAAACAATAGATCATTTGAAAGCAACCTCAGTGCCACCTGTATGGATATATGATTACTAGATAGACAGAAAGGCAAAGTGATGAGAACTGGATATGAAAAGATATTTTCATTTTGTAATTAGAATTTTATAATACATTTATAAGGCTGTTTATAATTTACAAAGTGGCTTCATAGACTGTGGCACACTTGGCTCTTATGATGAAGACATCATGCCACTTCATAGGTTAAAAAACTCTATTAAGTATACAGTGTTTTCTAATTTTATCTTTTAAAAGACCACCAATGTTATTTTTCTAATTCTTTCAAAATTGATAGGTTGAGAGGTGGGAGGGTTACAAATATGCCGAGAGTCTGCAACTGAAAATCAACTCATAGGCCTGGTAAATGCACCCAGGTGGGGTTATTATCAACAACTCCTTTGTACCTATACTTATCGCTCAGAAACACTCTGGAATCACCACAGGAAGAACATTACAAAATTTACAAAGTGGCTATGTTTTCACCATCAGCAGTCTAACCTATGAGAAATCAGCTTCTTTTATTTTTTGTCTACTCCTTAAATCTCAAGTATATTTGGAATGCATTAACCACGGAACACTGTTAAGGTTTTTCTTTGAGTAAAAGACGTTTAAATTGATTCTTTAAATACCAAACACTACAGATGCAGAGCTATTAACCTAGAGTGATTGCTTTTCTAAACACACTGCCTTCTGGAGACAGACCAAAGGTTGTATCTTGTTCCCACAATGACCCATGGTCATGGCCCCTCCATAACTTCAACAACATTGTTTGGAATAGCCAATTAAACCAAGCTTTAATTTTTACCCCCAGTTATATACCATGTTTCTAACATGCAGCTGAACTGATGGAGAAAGGAAGGGGAAGGTACCTGCAATACAAACACAAAATGCCATCTCCTCCACTGAGACACAGATATTTCCTCCTGGGGCCAATTGCACAAGATAAGTAGAATTTTTCCCTGGTTTCATAGCTGTCATATTTGCAAACCTCCTTTCTCTCATCACTAGTCATTCACTAGGTGTTAGTTCACTCGTGGTCTCTCCTACTCACCAAGATATTTACAAACACTTGGCCTTCTAGGATGTGAGAAATACAATGCACAGAAAACTGCAGTGACTGAATTAAAGAACAAATGGTCACAAAACAAGCAGGTCTTGAAAATTTGCACTACTCTTTACCAACTATCATCTGTTTTGACATGTTATAAGACATGGAGCATGGTGGTGGGTGAGGCAGAGCCATCAAAATTGTATGTTTGGATGAGGTGAAGCCATTTAGATATCATCCAAAGAGATAAGAAAGACTGCTGTTCACTAGTGGAGACATTCTAAGAGCCTCCCTCATCTCCTAGTTGCACTGAAAGATGCCACCTGCTGCATCCTTAACAGTAAAGGAAAGAGAATATGGCTTTCTGTATGCCAAGAAGATACTTTGGGAAAGGTTAATAAGACTACATCTCCTTTGGAATAACCTCAGACAGTCTTCCTTCAGTGTTCGGTAGCTTACAGACTAACAGCCAAGATGGCAAAAGCAGAAACACTGCAGATGAATAAAAAGAATATTCCCCCTGCCCGCTTCCTGGCCAAGATGTCTGACATGGAAGACGATTTCATGTGTGATGAGGAGGAGGACGATGACCTGGAATACTCTGAAGACGATAACTCCGAGCCAAATGTGGATTTGAAAAATCAGTACTGTAAATCCAAAGTGTTAAAAGAAAATAACCCACAAGCAGCGTTAAGCAGTTTCCAGAAGGTTTTGGAATGTGAAGGTGAAAAGGGGAATGGGATTTAAAGAACTGAAACAAGTGGTTAAGATTAATTTCAAGTTGACAAACTTTCCAGAAATGATGAACAGATATAAACAACTATTGACCTACTAGAGGCCTGGTGCACGAAACTCCTGCATGGGGGGAGGAAGGGGTGGTCCCTCAGCCTGGTCTGCACCCTCTCACAATCCAGTACCGCTGGCTCCTAACCACTCGCCTGCCTGCCTGCCTGATCGCCCCTAACCACTCTGTCTGCCTGCCTGATTACCCCTAACCACTCTGCCTGCCTGATCGCCCCTAACTGCTCGCCTGCCTGTCTGATCACCCCTAACTGCCTCTGGCTCGGCTCCCTGCCGCTGCAGCTTCGTCCGGAAGGTAGTTCGGCTGTCTGGTCTAATTAGCATATTATGCTTTTATTATTATAGATATTCGAAGTATAGTCACAAGAAATTATTCTGAAAAAATCCACTAATTCTATTTTTTATTATATTTCTACTTTTAAACAGATGGGATTTAGTACAGGGATTCTATGAAACAACACTGGAAGCTTTAAAAGAAGCTAAGAATGATGGACTGTGGTTTAAGACAAACACAAAGCTTGGAAAATTGTATTTAGAACAGAAGAAATATGGAAACCTTCAAAAATTTTAGGCCAGTTACATCAATCCTGCCACACTGGTGATGGAGAAGATGACCTGAAGAAGGGTGCACAGTTATTAGAAATATATGCTTTGGAAATTCAAATGTACACACACAGAAAAATAATAAAAAACTTAAAGCCCTCTATGAACAGTCACTTCACATCCAGTCTGCTGTCCCTTACCCACTGATCACAAGAGTCATTAGAGAACGTGGTGGCAATATGGACTTGAGGGAAGGTGAGTTTGAAAGGCACACACTGTGTGGTGTGTTTTTTGAAGCCTTCAAGGATTATGATGAATCAGGAAGTCTAAGATGAACCACTTGCTTAAAATATTTGGTTCTAGGAAATATGCTAAGGAAATGGGGACTAAATCAATTTGACTCACAGTAGGCCAAACCATACAAAACTGATCCAGAAATTCTTGAAATGACCAATTTAGTAAGTGCCTATCAGAATAATGACATCACTGAACTTGAAAAGATTCTGAAAACAAATCACAGCAACATCATGGATGACCCTTTCATAAGGGAACACATTAAAGAGCTTTTGTGAAACACCAGAACACCAGTGCTCATAAAATTAAGCCTTACACAAGAATATATATTCCTCTTATTTCTAAGCAGTTAAACATAGATATAGCTGATGTGGAGAGCTTGCTAGTGCAGTGCATATTGGATAATATGTTCCTGGCTGAACCAATCAAGCCAACCAACTCCTCATTGGATAAAGGGTGTGCCCAATAAGCTGCACTTGATAAATGGACCAATCAACTAGATTCTCTCAACCAGGCTGTAGACAGTCAACTGGCTTAACAGAGAAAAAGCTTTTACAGGCATACTTAAGGCAACAGTGCAGAGAAGCAATTCTTAAATGAATTGGGAATGACAAAACTACTGTTGGTTGATGTGTCCTGAAAATTATTGGAGTGTGACAGAAATGCTTTTTTATTTTTTTAAATCAATTGGTTTGTGTTTTGCTGCTGCATTTATCCCAAGAAAAACAGCTTTAATCTTTAGAAGAAAACCAAATGCCATGGATTTCTGCTGTATTGACATCTTGCCCAAACATAGTAGTTTGTCACAGACAATACGACTAGAGAGAAAATTTTTTGTCATGATTCTAAGTACACTGACAGGCTATTGTTGGTTAAATTTAAAACATGTTTTATCTATAGAAATTTTCTCACAAATAACCTGCAATAATTTGAAATGCATACCCATTTGAACACTTCCTTTTCTCATGTACAAATTAAGATGTTTGCCACATTTTGAAAAATGTCAATTCTCAAAAAAAGAGGAATATTTATAAGGGAACAAAATAGCAGCTGTCAGCTTTGCCACAATTAAGTGTTCTATGGAGAATTTCTGTTTGCATAATAAATTAAAAGTGCAATACATACAAATACAGAGGTTGAGAGACAGTCACCTGCAGAGCAGATGGAACCGCCTCCTGCCCCTGACTACATGAGCCCATACATCCCATAAACCACTTCTAGTTCATTATCTGAAATGTACACCATTAAAGAGTCTACTATTAAAACATAAATTCCTTTCTGAGCAGCAACATATCAGACTATCAGTTATTAAAAACCTCTTCATTAATTAATCAGAATTATCTATAAAAGGCCTAAGGGAATGATGGGAAAATCAGAATTATTCATTTATCAACATTTGCTGAGGGTCTACTACTGAACAGTATAGTACCAAATGGGGATGCAGTGATGAATTAATTCACTCATTAACATTCTCCCTCATTAGTTCATTCATTCATTCATTTATTCAACAGCTATACCAGGAATTGAAATAAAAATTCTGCCCTCAAGGGACTACAATCCAGTAGAAGAAAAATAATATTTGTACCTACAAAGCAGAAGTAAATACCATGAATTTAAAAAATGAGATATGTACTATGGAAGTTAGTAGATAGGAGAGATTAATGATACATAAGGGATCAATATAGCTTCAAAGAGAAGGCATTTCACCTGAGTGTTGAAGGATGACTGGCACATGAACATGCCACGTGGGAGAGATGGCGGAGAAAATGGCATGAAACTGCTAACCTATCGCTGAAAGGGGCCAGCCAGCAGGAGGCAGCAGGAGGGTACTGAGTGCCAGCTGCTTGGGAGAGTGGAAGGAAGGGAAGTAAATGATGAGGTGTATAGAAAGTGGGCAGGGAATTCCGGAAACACACAGCATGTCTTGCCTTACCAACGTGCCTGGGGCCAGCCCTGCATTTATTTATGTCTCAGGCCTTACTCTTCTGAAAGTATAATTGTGTGGGTCTTGTGGAGGTTCTCTAGCCAAAGCCCTCCTTCTACAGAGGGGTTTGATGAATTATCCAAGGTCACAGAGCTAATAAGCGGTTGATCTAAAACTATAACTGAGTTGCTCTGAAATGAATGAATCTATAGTATTATTTCTGTTTGTACCAAGGGTTATCAACTTGGCTGGCAGTACGTGTGTGTGTGTGTGTGTGTGTGTGTGTGTGAGAGAGAGAGAGAGAGAGAGAAAGAGAGAGAGAGAGAGAGAGAGAGAGAGAGAGAGAGAGAGAGAGAATAAAAGGTGGGAGGAGGAAGAGAGAATGATTGATTCTGAGGGTTAATCAGTGGGGGGCATGGGTTATGAGAGGGTTAAGAAACACAGACCTGTGTATTTCACATCATGAGAGAAGTTTCTGCTGGAAACAAGGACTGAACTGAAAATCTAGGCTGCAATATTTTCCATCTACACAACAGCTGGTCTATGATACAACTCAAGTTTCTAAGACCTTCTTAGATACTCAGGCGCACATCAACTCCCCTCACTGTTAGCACTCTTGTTATAAGTGCGAATGACAGGTTCATGGATGGCCAAGAATTGACTTCTCAGTAGCATAAAAAGGAACCAGCATAAACGGAGTCACAACCATCCACACTTGAGTTTTCAATGAATTGACAGCATCTCTATCACGGTCATATTTCAGTAAACAGGAAATGCCAGAAAAGACAAAAACCTCTGAAGCAAGTTGCATTGGGCCTTCTATCCATCTGTTCTGGGAAATTTCTGCCTCTATCAGAATTAAGTTTCCTCTACCCAGTAAGTCATATTAATTTCACATAATTCCAGGCCACTTGGAGCAGAGTTGAGCAGAAATAATGTTTATCAATCACAGAATTAGAGAATGTTGGCAAGTGTCTTTGACATCTGATCTGACTCTATTTGCACAGAAGTGAAGTGACTTGGCCAAGCTAATACACATAATAAAAGACGGAGAACCAGGCTCAGGTTTCCTGCCTCCAAACTTTGCCCACCCAGGGTTGAGGAGCAAGCTTTCTTGCTGTTTTCCTGGCCAAGCAGGGGAAGATTTTATTCCCTCATCAAGAATAGTGACAGTCCCAGCTGCTCACCTCAAGTGAAACTCCATTCTAACCTTTCAAATATAAAATACTAAAAGTGAGATTATCATTTTCCTCCCAGGCCTACTGATATGACAGAGTAAATTTTTCAGATATGTCTAAGTGAACTTTGTTAGATACTTACACAGCTTTGTGCTGCTTCTTTCTGGGTAATTCCCCTTTTCACTTTTGAATACTTGATGCTTCTATGAATGGATGTATTATAATAAAAACATAGCTCCAGTGAGTACTACAGAATTAGAAATGATGGACTGTTTCCTCCTGACTACCCTGCCTACCATTTCAACAGTTATCAGCGCGAAGAGCCTCAGTCTGGTACCAGAGGAAAAGGCTGCAGTTTCCTCCCAACACATGCCTTGCAATTTTGAAACTGAAAGTACTGTTGAAGTCACCATACTTTATAGACTCAGTATTCCATTAGACAGGAACAGACCAGTTGGAACTGAGCAATAGAAGGTGGTTTCAAGTAATGCATATTTTCAGAGAGACTCAAAACAAGCATGGCACATTCATGTTCTTATGATACCATGATGGTTTTTAAGATCTATTTAAACTTTTTAAAATTGATTTTAGAGAGACAGAAAGGGAGAGGGAGAGGGAGAGAGGAATAGGTGGGAGAGAGAAGGAGGGAGGGGGGAGGGAGAGAATCAAACTCACAATCTTTTGTTATACAGGACAACACTCCAACCAACTGAGCCACACTGGCCAGGGCACCTTGTCTCATCCTTACAATGAAACTTTGGAATTTCTTACAGAATCAATCTGAAAATGGTAGTACTTTAACTTCTCAAGCTTACCTGGTAAAGTATAAACTAGCTTTATTATGGGTGGGAAATGACTTATTGATGCATACTGATGGCTTTGTCCCAAAGTCATTCTGCCCACAGCTGAGACGGAAAGGATTCAATGATACATGGATCTCAAATCCCCATGTACTGGACCCCAACAAAACAGTATCTATGTGATATTTCCTTTTAAAATTAAGTTGGGGAAAATATTATCCTGAAGAATTGTTATATTTATCAAGCAATGAGGACTACATCACTGCCTTGAGATGCTAGAGAGTTCAGAAATACTCACTGACAACCTTTTGCCTGGCTCCAGGTGTTTTATATGCAGGACTTGAGGGAAGTTTTTTATTTTGTTTTATTTTTTCCTTGGGAACGACTACAGATTCCAGGGTGAAAATCTACATGCTCTAAAAGCAATTATCTCTCTGAGTTAAAAAATGTTTCCTTTTGTCATTAGGCCCTTGCCCCAAGTTCTCTAGAGTTTTACTAACATGCCTGTAAGACCTTCTTTGAGCCCTACCCATGTTTTGTCATCTTTGCTGGTCTCATTTTAATTGGTGCTTAAGCTCACCTGTAAAGTTGGCAAAGTATGAACTTGCCTTTCAATTCCATTAGTTGAGCTTTTCAGTTTTGTGTAGTTGGGTTCAAGAATTCTACATATTGAACACATGCTAATCGGACATTTGATTGAACTTGGGATGTTTACCAAATGCTGGAATACAGACAGCCAACAAACCTGTTTTCAGTCTAGTCAACTTAGACCTATTTTCAGCAGGTCAACTTATGAATGAATAAGATTTCCAACCAGGACATCAGCATTTTTTCCTAAGAGCTAGGAAAGGAGAGCTAGCTTGCACCTCTGAACCACACTGTCTAGTACAAACCCAGGATTAGGGAAATTAGATATTCATTAAGCCAGCCTCCCTGCAGCTCCTGAACCTCTTCTCTCCTCTCCTTACTTGTCAAGTTCACTGCCTACTCAGTCATTATACATATGAAGTGACAACCTACATTAGTGTCACCAAACTTACCTGACCGTGGAGCGCCATAGCTGTACATGAAGCACATTCAGATTAATGTGAACAAAAGAAAGCTATCCACAACGAATTACAGCAAAAATACAACACTAATATGCATTTTTCTTTAAAAGAAAAACAAATTTTTTTAATGTATTTTATTAATTATTTTACAGAGAGGAAGGGAGAGGGATAGAGTGTTAGAAACATCAATGAGAGAGAAACATTGATAAACTGCCTCCTGCACACCCCCTACTGGAGATGTGCCCGCAACCAAGGTACATGCCCTTGACCGGAATCGAACCCAGGACCCTTCAGTCCGCAGGCTGACGCTCTATCCACTGAGCCAAACCAGTCAGGGCAAAAAAAACCACACCACAAATTTTTAAAAATAAAGATTCAAAATATAATAATTTAAAATTATAGAAAAGGTATTGAAAAAACTGTTGTTTTATACAGTAACATGCAGTACAGGTTTGTAGCCTAAGAGCAATAGGCTATACCATATGGTCTAGTGTGTGGTAGGCTATACCATGTAGGTTTGTATAAGCACAGGATGAAATCACCTAACAGCGTTCTCAGGACATATTCCCATTGTTAAGTGGCACGTGACTGTAGTTTTCAAAGGCACCAGATAGTTGGACCTTGACTCTAATGACACAATTAGCAATGACCTCAGCTGCTAAATGAAGGCTTGGCAAAACAAATGGCAAACCCAAGGCTCTTCTCTGACCACCACCACACATGGTAGATGGATGACAACACTAAGTGCTCAGATGTCAAGAAACCTGACCATGGTCCTTACTCTCAAGATATCCGCTGTCTTGTTAGAGAGACAAGGCCAACACAAGCTAACTACAATGCCAGGGAATCCAAGGAGAGTGCAAGGGGGTGCACAGTGTGGGCCTGGCACAACCAAGTCTTAATGACAGAAGCTTTCCTCAAATGGGAACAGGTCAAGGAAATAAATAGCAGAGTTACAGCCTATGACTATAAAGAGGGAGGAGCCCAGAGAAGAGGGAGGACAGGGTGAATCAGGTAGGAGTGTAGGCTACTGTTGCTGACTGGCACTGAGTGAAAGTTAAGTAGAACCAAGGTCCTCAAGTTCAATGTTTCTCTTTAGGGATTCCTGACGTTCTGAATTTACTTCTACAAGTGGGAGTTTAAGATTTCTGGGGTGAGTAGAAGGATTTCTCAATATCTGCTTTTTCCCAAGCCATTTTTGTGATTTAAAAAATGCAAAGCAGGCCAGTCTTTCCATAGCTGTGCAAGTGGGACGTGGGATTGCGTGGCTAATCCATAGTAATGCCGAAACCCTATAGTCCTGGTCAAAGAGCCCTCCCTTTTGCTAACAAGGTCTTCGCTGGGATTTGGGCTAACTTAATTTACCTAAAGGAAATGCCATCTCTCCTTCCCATATCTGATCTCTGGCCGTCAGCACAAGACAGTACCTCACCCAAAGGAGGAAGACAAGACCTGTTTCACATGTTTAAAAGAATGCTCATCCTACGGTAGTTCATTAAACTGTAATTACTTATGCAGTTTTTATAGTTGTATTATATGTAACAATAAGACTGTTCAGAGAAATGAGGCAGATACATATCCTGCAGGTATAAGTAAACATGATACAAAGTAGAAGGAATTCAACAACTACTGAACCTTTGCTGTGCTCAGGTCCTGGACTTATACGGTGTAAAATTTGTTATTTAATCCTCACCGCCAACTTTAAAGGATGGTTTGGCTTCACTTTACAGATGGAAAAAGAAAACTCAAATGCTCCAGAGATTAAATAGGAAGAGAGAAAATATGACATCAGCATATCTGGCTCTGAGGAAAGATGCTTTTAATTCTAGCCAATGCTGGAGAGGGCAGAGGGGCTCAAGGGAATAGGGAGAACCTCAAACACAGGGAACAGAGAAGGACACGGAGGGCAGCAAGCATTTGGGCACGCCATGCTTTTCACCACTCTCTGGACAGGATCACTATCCAAGAATTCTTTCTATTTCTTTTCATGTGACATTGCCTTAGAAAGCAATTATCAGTGTGTTCTTTCTATTCTTTCTTCTCTCTTTCTCTCTTTTAAAAATGTGGCTCAGCAAAGAGAGAAATGAATGGGCCCTAGCTGATCTTGCTCAGTGGTTAGAGCGTCGGACTGTGGATTGAAGGGTAGAGGTTAGATTCCAGGCACGCCTGGGTTGTGGGCTCAATCCCCAAGGGTGTGTGTGTGTGTGTGTGTGTGTGTGTGTGTGTGTGTGCAGGAGGCAGCCAATCAATGATTCTCTCTCATCATTGATGTTTCTGTCTCTCTCTCCCTTCCTCTCTGAAATCAATAAAAATATATTTAAAAAAATAAATGAATGGAAGAATTAAAAAAAAAGAAAACATAAAATTAGTAAAAAATGGAAACCCTTGATTTAGAAAACTTATAAATTTCATTTCCAAAATAAGGATCCACTCTAAAGATATTGCTCATGAAGGCTGAAATACTTTTATTTTTTATCACAAACGGCACATTGATCTAACTAATGGCCATCAAAATCTTTCAAGGAGTTCTAAAATCCACATAATCTAAACCACTTCTGTTCTTCCACAACAAAGTTAAAATTTTACCCCCCAAAATCTAGAAAAATATAATATATAACATAACTTCTTATTGGGACATTGTATTATCCCAAGAAAAGACTCAAACGTTAATAGAGTTATGGCAAAAAGACACAGGAACCAGATTAAAGAGGTTTCCAGTGGCCAAACTTGGTCAAACAGTAATTACTGTAATGGACTGTAAAATAGCAAATATATAAAAACTCATGAGTATACAGTTAACATACATTAAAAAATAAAAAGGGAATAGGGAAAGCCTTAAAACTCATATTCCTACCTTCTACTGCAGCCTCTGATCTGAGAACCAGTGATGGGTTTCAGTTTCCTTTCATTTTGAACCTTTGCTTTGTATAGCCCTTTCCATTAAAACCATAAAATAAAGTGAATAAGCGCCACAGTGAGCAATGCCTTTGGTGGTAGAGAAAGGAATTATCCTTCAGGCATCAATCACTTTTTGAAGCCATAAGGTAGAGGAAATGCAACAAAGGAATAAAAACAATTTGTATTTAGAGTTTCACATAAGGAGGCAGGAGACTCTTCCCTCAAGTCTACATTGACTTTGCATGTCTTGAGCAGTTGTATTCTCTAAATGTTTGCAAAGTTTAGTAATTTCAGTAACAAACAAACAAACAAAAAGTAAGCTATATTTCTGGAAGGAAACAATAGTAAGAGAAATGTCAATCATAACAAAAGCTGAAAGGTAGAGAACTGATATCATGAGGCCTCCTGAAGTGCCCTGGCAATGGAGACAGCTGCTGATAGAACTGAAACACACCAGGCCCACGCAAGACTGTGGAACAGGTCTCAGCCCTGCCATACACTAGCTATGAATCCTGGAAAGAAAAGCCCCTTTACCCCTTGCTCGATGGCTTCCTTAACAAAGGAGTTGGTCTCCATGACTTTCACTCCCACTCTATGATCCCCTGAGTGCCTGAATGTCTGTCTCCTGTGCTGTGTGTCCTTGGGTGAATAAACTCCCCTGGGCCTCAGGCTTCTCATGGGTAAAATGGAGATGTTAATAGTTCCTGTACCTAACTTGGTTGCTGTGAGAAGTAATGAAATAATATATGTAAAAGTGCTTGGAACAGGGCCCGGCACGTAGTAAGCATGCTGAAAATGTTAGCTATTGTTGTCATAGTAATAAAAATTGCAATTATTGTTTCTTCCATCATCCATCCAAAAGCTTATCCAAAAGCTAATAATGCTTCAAAGACCAGCTCTGATGCCTTCATCATTCTGGCAGGAATTGCCATCATCTGCCGCCCTAGTTTTCCTATGACACTGTGTCTTCTGATAGCTCCTGGTGTCTATAGGATGAGATAACCTCACCGCTTTCTCAGCCAAATCATGATGTAAGGCCATTCTTCTCTGGAGTGGGGAGGAATGGGAAGAGTGGCTGGAATACGTCTAACAGACCAATATTTTTTTCAGTGAGAGTAAAAGGAGTCTAACCAAAGGGAAACCAAGCATTGGAAGAAAAACCAGTTGACCAAGAGCCTAGCATTCATGACTCGCATAGGCAAGTCTGGTTAGAAGGTTGGTAGAATATAGGCAAAGAATGAGGCGTTCATGTGGTTCATGACACTGTTCTCTTTAGTTTTTATCAGATGAAAATCCCTAAGAAATTTTTTAATCTATGAAATTTTTTAAATCTAATGGTTGAAAATAAACTCTTATCCTCCATGATACAGGGGAATGCACTGGGCAGTTGACCGAAAGTTTCCTGGCTGACGAATAACCCCCTGGCTGCCCTTTCTCTGCTCCCTATAACCAGGCCAAGAGCTTCATCTTCCGTCTTCCATTTTATTTCTCTAGGAAAGTCTTAGCCATGAACACAAAAGGAATGTGACGTTTTCAGAATTAATTACTATATGCCTCCTTTAACATTACCTCAGGAATAGCCCCTATGGAAGGAGAGAAGGAAAAGCAATAGAGTCAAGGTGGAAAAAAAACCCTACTGTCCTATCCCTTTGAAAGTCCCTTGGCAAACTGCAGATGTGTAATTTTTAAAAATTACATATTCCTTTATAACAAACGCAGAAATACTGACTTTGAAGTGCCCTGTGGGTTACAGCTATCTAAAAATAAAACATTACTTCAGGGACATTGAAAAGAAATACAAATTGGCCAAAGAATGTGACAAGGAGAATTAAACAAAACAAAGAAAACAAAGAACTATGGAATACACTTCTTTCAAAAACGTTCCTTATTAGTCCTGTCTCATAATTGCATAGGTCTGGGGAACAGTAGGGTTCTTTTCAAGCCAGGAGGAGAAGGTAAATAACCTCTGAAGGTTAGATAAGGGGGGAAACACCTAAAAAAGAACAAAATTACTCACCTACGGGCCTGTTCCAGCTTAATAGCCCATGTGGCACACATCAACGACTCTCTCCTCTGTCTAGATCCAGTCATTCAACAGACTCACTGAGCTCTCCACACGTGTGAGAGGCTCCAGCACCCTCACATGTGCCATCACAGAGGCACATCCAGGGTATGAAGGCCTCACAGCGGAAACAGCTGCCGGGCTGAGGGGTGGAGCAGGCATTAGAAGAGGCCTTCCTAGGAAAAGCCTGTGAGAGGCAAAACAGCCGAGTGGTTGAGAGCACGGGCCTAGGGCTAGACTGCCTAGATTCAAATCCCAGCACCACTGGCTCTCCGACCTTGATCCAGTTATTTAACCTCTCTCTGCCTCACTTCTCACACTGTAAAACTGGTAAGAGGTACAGCTGAGCCTTGAACTGCACAGGTCCACTTACATGTGGATTGTTTTCCATCAACACTATAATGTATTCCATGTTGGTATTGGCTTCTGGAGGAACTGACCAACATGAAAGTGGAAAGATACAGTGCTGAAGCATGAAACAGGAGTCAGAGCCTCCAGTATGATGCTAAGAAATTCGAGTTTTATTCTGGAGGTGGTAAAGAAGTACTGAGCTATAGGAAAGTGATGATATATCTATGCCCTGTAAACACCAGCGTGGAGAACGGACTGACAGACCAGCACAACCATCTTCCAGTGAAACATCCAGGAGAGAAATGATGAGGGGATGGATGGAGGCATGAGCGGTGACAAAGCCTAACCACTTGTGCCAACCATATGCCAGAGAACTGCTACCATCGCCACTTTACAGCTGAGGAAATGGGTGCAGGGCGAAGCAGAGAAGCCACCCAAGTCACCCATGGCCCTTTCACCAGACCACTCTGCCTCCCAGATCAAGGAACCCAGAGAAACTTTACAGAGCTAAAGAGGAACATGTTGAGTTATTTCATGTATGATGAAACCTCACTTGAAGTCTGCCTGGATAAAAAACATACATTCTCATAAGCATTAGGTGTTAGTATTTTTACAAAATTTGAGAAAATATCTACATATTATGTATAGAGATGACAGTGCTTTGCTGTTAATGACAATACTGAACTGTACTGGATTTTCTCTGTATAGACCTTTCTGAACCACCATATAGCACTGAGTGTCTACTATTTCTAGCTTCCAAGTATAAAAAAAAATCACTATATAGAATCTGTCCCTAAGGATCTTAAAATCCAATGAGGAGACAGATGTACATATGAACAACCAAATATGTGGTCATAAGATATATGAACAAAGAGCTACAGGAAGATACATAAGACCTTATTTTGACTAGAGCTTTGAGAAGGATTATAGGTCAGAAGTGTTTGGATTGGGCTTTGAGAAAGAAGCAAGTATTAAATAAAGCCTTGCTGTTAAGTACCAAGGTGACCCACAAATGTCCTTGGAGGCCTGAAGAAGTTAAGACAAAGATGCAAAAGAGTTTCTTAGTTTTAGTACCACAATCTGCATAAATCAGTTATTTAGAAGCCCCTGGAAATTAATTACAAACCAAAGAATGTGAAATCACCTTCAGATGCTTATTCCTACTTAATCTACAACAATGGATGAATGTGACTGGGAGTGGGCAGCAGACCAAGCTTAAAGGCTCCTTTACACATGGGAAACAAATCCGGGAGGAAAGGAATGACTGGGTAAAATGTACCTACCAAGGATTTCTTTCCCCTTTTAAGTCGCAGCTCTGTGTCACTTCTAGGCTATAATGACGTGTCACTGGTCCTGCTTGTTGTCTTTGACCATTACATAAGTCAAATATTTTCATAACATCTTTCAAGTTTGTCTTCTCTTCCCAAATTAACTGAGAAGTTGTGAAAGGCAAGAACCATTTCTTAAGCATCTCCGCCCCACCCCCCCCGCCCCGCCCCCAGCCCCTCATAGTTTTGAAGAGAGCCACACACAAAATAAAATTTAAATATCTATTTCTTGGATAAATGAATACCTTTTGGAGTCTTTGAAAACTATCAGTTCCTTCCTGTTTTTTTTTCTACAAGATCCAAGTGTGATAAAATAAAATGCGTGCACGCCCTGTGTGTGTGTGTGTGTGTGTGTGTGTGTGTGTGGAGAGAGAGAGAGAGGGGAGACATTTCACACTTGGTGAATGAATAATATAGTCTTATTTAGAGCAATTATTCTGACTAAATAAATGCCAATCTTAAAACTCCTCTAGTTGAATATATTTCAAATTTCTAATTACTTCCTGCTAAGTTGTATTTATGTTTCAGTTGATTATTCACTTCAATTACTGAGTCACTATCAACACTTAAAAAATGGGAAATATCACTATTAATTCCATGGCTCCTCAGAGGGTGACAGTCTTCTAACTACGGCTCCAACCCCTGATCAATCTAATCTTAGACCCTCAGCTCAGCAATTCAGAGAAGTTTTGCAGAGCATCACTCCATTTCCACCAGGGGTTCAGACATTGGCCTATTTGGGGGTAACCTGTCTTGTTTTATACCAACGAGCTGGGAGGAAGGTTGGAGCTATCCCTGGGTGATATTAAGTGAGTGAATGTCCCAAAGGGTTGAGAAGGGGGTATGTGCCCTGCCATCCACAAGAAGTGACTGCGGGCACATCTCTGGGTGGCCGGAGATACGGACACACATGAGCACCATCCTTTTCAGCCAAGGTCAGAGGGTGAAACTGCTGTGCCCATTTCCACTTCATGTTTCAGATTAGGAGCTCTTTTTTTTTTTTTTTATAATCTTTATTGTTCAGGTTACAGGTGTTCCTCTTTTTGTTTTCCCCCTATAGCTCCCCTCCACCTGATTCCCCACCCCACCCTACCCCATGCCCTTACCCCCTGCCACTGTCTTCAACCATAGGAGTAAGATTTTTGTCCAATCTCTTCCCGCACCCCTCACACCTGCTTCCCCTGAGAGTCGTCAGTCCACTCCCTTTCTATGTCCCTGATTCTATTATATTCATCAGTCCATTCTCTTCTTCAGATCTTTTATTCACTTGATTTTTAGATTCACTTGTTGGTAGGTATGTATTTGATGTCATTTTGTTGTTCATAATTTTTATCTTTACCTTTTTCTTCTTCTTCCTCTTCTTAAAGGATACCCTTCAGCATTTCGTGTAATCCTGGTTTGGTGGCAATGAACTCCTTTAGCTTTTTCTTGTCTGTGAAGCTCTTTATCTGACCTTCAACTCTGAATGATAGCTTTACTGGGTAGAGTAATCTTGGTTGTAGGTTCTTGCTGTTCATCACTTTGAATATTTCTTGCCACTCCCTTCTGGCCTGCATAGTTTCTGCTGAGAAATCAGCTGACAGTCGTATGGGTACTCCCTTGTAGGTAACTAACTGTTTTTCTCTTGCTGCTTTCAAGATTTTCTCTTTGTCTTTTGCCCTTGGCATTTTAATTATGATGTGTCTTGGTGTGGTCCTCTTTGGATTCCTTTTGTTTGGGGTTCTGTGCGCTTCCTGGACAGTAAGTCTATTTCTTTCACCAGGTAGGGAAAGTTTTCTGTCATTATTTCTTCTAATAGGTTTTCAGTATTTTGCTCTCTCTCTTCTTCTGGCACCCCAAAAATTCGGATGTTGGTACGCTTGAAGTTGTCCCAGAGGCTCCTTACACTATCTTCATATTTTTGGATTCTTTTTTCTTTTTGTTTTTCTGGTTGGGTGTTTTTTGTCTCCTCATATTTCAGATCTTTGGTTTGATTCTTGGGGTATGTTGATCTACAGTTGAGTTTCTGTGTATTCTTTATTTTAGACAGTGTATGCTTCATTTCTGACTGGTCCTTTTCCATTTTTTTGGCATTCTCATTAAGGTCCTTGAAGGTCTCACTAAGCTCCTCAGAAGTGTCATCAAGTTTCTCGGCGGTTTTTAGAAGATTCTTGAGTAACCTTATAAATGTGGTTCTGAACTCTATGTCGTCCAGTAGTTTGCTTTCCTCCATTTCTTTCATTCGTGACATGTTTCTTTGTCTCCGCATTTTGGCTGCTTCCCTGTGTTGATGGAGTGGCTTTGTGTGGTAGGTGACCTATAGGGGGCAGTAGCTCAGCCTCCCCAATCACCTGATGTGGATGCTCTTGGTACACTCCTTTGTGGGCTGAGTGCAAAGTCTTAATTGCTGTTGGTACGCTGGGAGGAATTGACCTCCAGGCCAATCGGCTGTGAGGACTCGCTGTGTCTATAAGAACTGCTGTGCTGGAGACACGCTTATGGTGCAGGACTTGTTTCAGTGGGGCTTTGGTGCTCGCTGAGTCTGCCTCTTGAATGTGTCACTTATGGATGTGAGGAGTTAAAATCTGGTTTCTCACACTGACCACTAGGTAGGTATACTGGCTTCTGGATCTCCAATGGGGTGCAGGTCAGTTATTGTCTGAGTCCACCCAGCAGAAGCTACAGCGAGAGCTACAGTTTTCTCCTCTTTGCTTGGGGTTTGGAGGTTTTGGAGCTGTCTGACCCAAGCTGCAAGTTTGCTAGGTTAAGCTGCGATAGGGCAGGCCTTTCTTATGCTAATGCTGCTGCTTGGAGCTTGGGTGGGTTTGTAGGTTGTGTTGGGCGGGGTCTCAGGGTGTCACTAGGCTAGGGCGTGGCAAACAGCGATGGCTGCTAGTTAGCCAGCTCTGTGTCTCTGACTGCGTCCCGTGCCCCAGCTCAGTAAACAATTATTCTTGCCCGCAGCTCTGCAAGCAAGCCCCCCTCACTTTCCGACCCGGTGGCAGACAGTCCAGCTTCTCCCCGTAGGAGTTTGGGTCCCCCGCGTCTCCCCAGAAATTGTATTTCAGAGTAATCAGGGGCTTGTCTCCCTTTGGGTTGAAAAAAGCAACGCCTGCCGCCAGCCCGGATCACGCGCCTCCGTACCTCAGCTTTTCAGCCCTTGTGCACGTCTCAATGCTCTTTTCTCTTTCCCTCTAGTTGTAGAACTTCCACTCAGCCAGCTTTCCCATGGTTCTGGGTGATAGACATTTTGTCTTTTAGTTGTAGTTCTGAGGCAGCAGTTTAGGTGTTTACCTACGCCACCATCTTGGATTCCTCTCTATCCAGATTAGGAGCTCTTTTTCCTCAAGGCTAATTTTAGCTTGTGTAAATGTCTTAGATTAGAAGACACACAAAAGAAAGCTGGCAGCCTCCGGAGTAATTCCTCTGGATGTCCCCAGGGCTGCCCTGGGAGGACGCATACTATCTGCATCTTCAGGACAGAAGCAGTCTGGGATCACGAGCTCAGGAATCTTGGTCAGGTTCTGTCCTTACAGAGAAGACAAGGATCCAAGGCCTTCTCTGATTGGACCATCTCTCCTGTACTCTAAGGTGCAGGCAAGGGAAGATGGCTTGAAGCAGGAATCTATCTGGTCACAGGAAGACGGGAAGTGCAGGGACTTGGGGGGAGGGGGAGGGAGGTTTGAAGTATTTTTATTTCGGCCTAATCATTTAGAAAACTTTTGTCCTCAGAGAGGAACATCAAACATCATTTTTCTTCAAAATTTCACAAGACCCATCCTTCACTCCAAGGAGGAACTGGGAGAACAGAGTGCCGAGCTTCTGGTCCAGCCCCCTCATTGGAGCACTCCTGTACTGTGCCCCTGGTGCACCCTGCTGCATTCCCCGCTGCCCAGCACCTCCTCCGGGCAGCAGCCCTCCCTCATGTGGCTGGATGGTCTCTAAACACAACTGCAATCACTATAATGAACCAGGAGGGGAAAGAATATGAGAGATACAAAGCACACTTAAATAGGCAGTTTTTCCTCTCTGCCAAAATAAAGTCTAAGAACTTATTCTTTTTTAATTTTTTTATTTATTACACTAGTTGCCAATCCTGCTTGCCCTGGTCTGTGTTGTGGGTCAGTACCTCTATGGGCATGACCATCTGATATGCAGGACCAAGGCATGCCCCCAGCCCTTCCATCTCAGAATGCTGCCATTCCCTTCTTTGGTGTGATAACCTGATTCTGATTTATTGGCCTTGGCCATGATTTCTGTTTCTTCCATCAGCTTCTCCCTAGATCCAGATCTCTATTTCTGACTTGAGCTAGATGCCAGGGAGCCCTGGAAAGGTGATGTAGCAGAAGGAGGCCAAGCCCTTCTCCTTTGCAAGGATTGGGCAATTTAGGTTCCACCTCCGGCCACGGACCCCTACATTTCCACCTGGAAACTGTCTTTTGGCCTTCAAATGAAGATGGAGTAGAATACCAAAAAGGTAATCAGCTCTGACACTCTGATTCTAGAAAAAAATCCGAGGGAACAAATTAAAGTGGAAGGTTACAAGAAACAAACTTGAAGGGTAGTTTAATTTTTATTGTACACTCCTGCTTCTGCAACTTTTCTGTTCCTTTTACCTCCTTCCCTTTTGTGTTCTGTTTACAGTCCACTGCTTATTCCAGGCACTCACCCCTCAATCTCCAGTGTTTGTTGCAGAAATAAGCAATAAACTAGTCAGAACCCTAGGTCCAGTGTCAGCTTCTGGAAGACCTTGAGGCAATCCCTCTCCCTACCAATAACTCAGCCTGGTCCTTTGCATAATGATAGTAGTCACACCCTTCACTCCTCAAAGTGTGAAAAGAATGCCGAAGTATAAAATAATAAACACAGCAAAGGGACCATTGTTACTATTAGCACCACTTCCTGCCTTTCTGAAAAAGTCCTTTTTCCTTTTAGCTTTTACAATTCTATCAGTGACTCACCTAATCTTTCCCTCTGCTTCCTATCCACAGGAATTACTTCTGTCCCTTCACTGTTTTTAATCTGTTGTCCATCTTAACCTTCACTGTAGCTTCTCAATGTAGCTCTTAAATGACTGAGATTTCTAGACTCAAAAGATTGGGAACCCCAGGTGTAGAAGGTGCAAGATAGAGGTTGCTAGCCAAGACCAGAGCTGTCTCATAGAGAAATATGCTAAACGCCTAATGAACTGCTCCTCAGCCCCTTGTCAAGTCACTGCATTTCGCCTAACATATCCCCCTGGTGTTTTCCTTCTCCCCTGGCCCATAAGTCCAAGCAAATGCTATTGCTAATCTCAGAAACCAGCGGGAGTAATTCAGAAAGCAGCTGTTTCCAGAGGACCCAGACTGAAAGATAAAGTGGATCAGGTATCATTAAAATCCATCTATCGTGGGGAAGGCAAAAAAACAAAAATGTGACAGTGAAGTATTGATATTGCAATAAGGAAGAAGACAGCTGAAATAAGGAAGCAGACAGCTGCTGCTTCTCTCTTTGACTGGTTTCTTGTATTTCACCATCTCTGACCTCTTTTCTCATTCTTTTGGAAATGTGATCAACTCAACCCCCTCTTCTCCTCCTCCATCCCATCCTCCACCACTTTGAGAACTCATCTAACCCCCATTAGTCACTGTTACTGATCAGAGTGTTTCAGAGCCCTCTGCTCAGTGGGTGGGACAGAAGTTGCAAACCACTGAATTAGAGTATTACCACAACTTTAGTACATGTTATAAAAGTGTCTATCAGTATCTTCCCCAATGAAATAAATTAAAGGCTTATTTGATAGACCCTCAGTGGTCTGGGAACTGATACTATGACTTTTGGCTTCATTTTATAGAATACATTTTACACATACAAGGTCAAGTACATGTACAAAAAATACATGTATTATATTACGTACATTGTATTAAAAAGTACATGTATGAAAAAATTCTAGAGCCTTTAATCTTCTCTCTGCTTGCTTTCCTCCACAAATCTCAATGAGTATCCCTCTTTCTTTAGCCCCATATCACCCAGAGCCACATTGCTTTCTGATCATCTCTTCCTTCCTGTGGACCTTGGGTCTCCAGATGCCACCGGACTCCTTTTCTAGCAACCTGTCTCATGCTTCCTCACTCTTTCATCCTCCTTCACTTGCTTCCTCACGAATACTGGTTTTTAAAGGAGCATGATACCCATGTGGCTTTGTGCCTTTGTTCTCCCCTTCAAACCATCTGTTACTTCCTCTGTGACTCACAGCTGGTACAATGCAGAAGAAATCTCCTTGTTTCCCACAGCAACAAATACAGGGTACACTAAATAATGTTTCGTCTTTTCCACCACCTCACAAAGGGGAGAGAGCATTGCAGGCAGAGGAGAAGTTAAAACTATGGGGGATGAGGTAGATATGAGGGGTGATGAAGGGAAGGATGACAACAGAATTGTGATGAGGTAGACTCTTTGAGGGTTAAGACTGCTATTCAATAAAGAAATGTAAAACAAAATGAGATTTCACTTTATACATACGAGCCTGACAAAAATTAGAAAGTGGGATAATGCCAAGCACTGATGGAACTTAGAGAAACATGAACCCTAAGAAGTGATGGTGGAGGGATAGTCTGATACAGCCATTCTGGAGAACAATCAAATGATACTTAGTAAAACTAAACATGACTCAGCAATTCTACTCCTGTGGCATATACACCCAAAGTAATGTTCATACACACAAAAGAGGTGTTTGTATTGTTGGTGGGGAGGTAAAGGTGGCAGATGTTCCATGGAGAAGCACAGCAAAAAGCAGCAGCAGGTTAGCTGCACACAGAGCAACATGAACAGATCCTAAAAATGCAGTGTTTCATAGCGGGGAAGAAAAAGACATAAAATAAGTTTTGTTATAATACGTGAATACAAAACAATCTGAATTTTATAATACACTTAAATAAAAGAATATACATTAAACAAATTAAAATGATTCTTTGTGGGAGGGGGAGGGAATCAGAATAAGGTGTGGGGATAAAAGGAAATAAACAACTATATTTTTATATACTCCCACAACTTTGGAAGACAGGTACACAGAACTTGAAAACACAACTCTGCCACTCTCTAATTACATAACTTGGAATTAATTAATGTCTAAGAAATGCAGCATGCTCACTGATAATATTAGGGATTTGATTTTTGTTATGAAGAATTTTGAGAGGATTAAGAATGAATATGCACCTGAAACACAGCACATGTTTAACAAATGCTAGTTTTCCTCTAGAGCAGCACAATCCTGGATCCCTGGTACTGTCCAACAGAACTTTTTAAAAAGATGAAATACTTCTGACATGGTAGACACCAGCCACATGTGGCTACTGAGCACTTGAAATGTGACTAATGCAGATGAAGAACTGAATTTATTTGATTTGATTTAAATAGGTACCTGTAGCTAATGGTTATCATGTTGGACAGTAAAGCTCTAGATCCTTCCACATCATCTAGAGAGGTAACAGCTAATCAGGTGACGCGTGACATAGCAAATGAGAAGAAACAGAAGACATGAGACAGAAAAAGGCAAGAGGAACCATACACACTCTGTCCTGACTCGTTCATGTGCCATTTTATAAGGGTGATTTGATTTCGGCTGTTGATATGTAAGCTCCCAGAGGACAGGGCTGCGGGTAATTTGTTTATGAACTCTCAAACTTAATTCTGAACAGCACTCAGGATGAGTGTTCACTGTGCAATGAGACAGTATGGAGTGAGGATGGGCGAAGCACTAATACTGCCCAGTGGCATCAAAATTCAAAATCATCTCTCTCACTTTGTAAACCTTCCTGATAGCCCAGTCAAAATTAATTGCTGCTTCTGCTATGCTCTCAAAGTTCTGAACTTATGTGTCTATGTGGTGACAAGAACAACATAAAGCAACATTATTAATCATTAAGGAAATGCAATTAAAAACCAAACCCACTAGGATGGCTAGAATAAAAAAGTCTAATAATAACATGAATTGGCAATGATGTGGGAAAACTGCCGTCTCCACACACTGCTGGTGGGAATTTATAATTGTATGGCCACTATGGAAAATAGTCTGACCATCCCTCAAGTTATTAAACGTATAGTTACCACATAACCCAGCAATTCCATTTCTAGGCATACACTCAAGATAAATAAAAACATGTATCCCAACAAGATCTTGTACACAAGTGCTCACAACATTATTCATAAAATCCAAAAAAACTGAGAACAACCCAAATGTCCATCCACTGATGATGGATAAACAAAATGTGGTACATCCAAACAGTGGAATATATGACCATAAAAAGGAGTGAAGTCCCAAACATGCTACAACATGAGTGAACCTTTAAAACGTTATGTTAAGTAAACAAAGCCAGACGTGAAAGGCCATATATTTAGTAAATCCATTTATGTGAATGTCCAAAACAGGCAAATCCATAGAAAAAGAAAGAACTTAGTGGTTGGCAGGGACTGGTGGGGGAGGAGAGTAGAGTTGATTGCTAATGAGATTTCTTTCAGGGATGATAAAAACGTGCCGAAATTATATAGTGGTGATGGTTGCACAATTCTTGCACACAGTAAAAATTACTGAATTGCATATTTAAAAAGGGTGAATCATTTGATATGTGAATTATATCTTAATAAGGCTATTATTTTTTAAAGGACGCATATAAAAAAGAAATAAAATATACATCAGGTACTTGGTAATAAAAAGCAAGAGAAAACAACTTTGACGGGGTATCCTTTGGTGTGTATATTTTGTCTTCTCCCTTTCTATATTTGATATGGCCACTGATTTGGAGAATTACAATCCTACAGTCTTGTGAGATCTTTAATCCCTTTAGGTTAATTTTGATTGAAGTTTGAAACTGAACTGTTTACTTAATTCTGAAGTAAATAGAATTCTCTTAACTAAACCCATTCTCTAATTCTGAGGTTTTAATAGATTTTACTTGACATATTTTAGCAATGTGAAATTCAAAATAATAAATATGTCTTAATTTTAATGATCTGACTTCAGTAATTATTTTACCTCATTGGCCTTATTTTTGTGTATCACTAGGTGCCATTTCCTGGGATCCTGTTTCTAAATGTCATCAAGATCCACCTAGCAATCTGATATGTTTAGAAAGTACGTGTCTGGCAAAAGAGAATAAGTGGGGAATCTAAAGAACAATATAAACAAACACACAAAACAGAGACAGACTCACAGACACAGAGAACAGAAGGATGGTTGCCAGAGGAGAGGGGGATTGGCGGGTAGATAAAAAGGTGAAGGGATTGAGAAGTACAGATTGGTAGCAGGATAAATGCCCCAAAACTATATTTAAGCAAATCACATTTAAACAGCAGAAGATCAAAGACAAAGAGAAAAATCTTGAAAGAAGCCAGAAAAAAAAAACACCCTTTAAATATTTTCATGGCTAACTGGTAGCACTAGCCACATGTGACACATTCCTATAAGAAAATAACTAAATCCTTCACAGTAAAAGAGTAGATTCAAAATTAGCAGTTTTTTATGGTTATGAAACCTATTCTTAAACTTTGACAATGACATGTATGTTAGAAAAATATTCCAGCAATAGTTGTTGGCTGTTTATTAAACTACTAGAGGCCTGGTTCACGAAATTCATGCACAGGTAGGGTCCCTAGGCCTGGCTGGCGATCAAGGCCGATCTGTGGGGCAACTGGTGGGGTGATCAGGTCCCCCCCCCTCCCCGCCGCGCTGGCACTTGCCTTGGCCAACCTGGCACTGCCTGCTCGCTGGCCCCGCCCCCCGCTCCTGCTGCTGCTGCAGGTCGCCTCCCACAGAGGGAAGTGACTGGCAGGGTGGTCAGGGGTGGCACCAGCTTGCTCGCCAGCCAGCCCTGGCCCTCTGCTGCCACTGGCGGTTGCCTCCCTCTGCTGGTGACCAGTGGGGCGATCAGGGCCGCCCCACTGGCACCTGCCTTGGCTGGCCTGGGGCCTGCAGGCTGGGGGCAGTTCCTGCATTGAGCGTCTGCCCACTGGTGGTCAGTGCGCATCATAGCCACCGGTCATTCCACCAGTCATTCTGCCATTCGGTTAATTTGCAATTAGGCTTTTATTATATAGGACTATAGCAGCACTATATTTACCTAATGAAAAATCAACATTTGGATAGATTTTAATAAAATTGCTCATTGCTTCTTGGAGAAAAAAGAAAAAAGAGGAAGCAACACACAAGCATTTGTTGTCTTGTTCTCTAACTCAGCACTCCACTGCTGAGTTTCTGAATTGTCTGCTCCTGAAAGGAGGGTGAGGAGGGCCCAGGCCTTCACAAAGGACAATGTATCCAAAACTGAACTTCTTTAACAATTTACATTAGAAATTTATATTAGAAAGGAGAGAAGGTAACACTTGGGAGGAAAGAGGAGCTCCAGGTAAGAAGACAGGCAGAGAGAGAGGACAAGCAAACCTGAACCATGAGAGGGAAGGCAAGGGAGCAGTTGGCTAGACGTGACATGTGAGCCAGAGGAAGACAGGCAGACAAGGAGGACTGGGTAAGTGGTGCTGCTGTGCACCGTGGTGAGGATTCTCTCTGGTTCTTGTTTAAGAGACTTCAGGGAAGATTTAAACCATTGTTCACGGCATGTTTTGGATGTCAGGCTGTTTCCTTTGATACGAAATGGCAGTGACCAACCAGAAGCCACTCAGCTTTATGTAGCTTATATAAACATTCAGTGTCCTCATGATGTCTTCTAACCTAGAGCCACTGGCTGCAGCTCATGGAGACGTGAAGCATGTGCCATCTGTAGGGAAGGGCGGTCACTTGAGGTCTTTCATAAATCTGCAACAGCCTTCCCTCCCTCTAAACGCACCTCCCAGCCCTCCTCTGAGCTATCCAAATGGAGGCTTCCACCATTTTGTTCTGCTTGGAATGCCTTCCCTGTTCTCTGCTACTTAACTTCCACTCACCCTTCCAAGTCCGTATTGAATCTGCCCCAAGAAGCCTTTCTGACTGCACAATGCTTTCTCCCTTTCAGAACCTCTAGGGCAAGCATGTCAAACTCAAAGGCTAACACGGACCACAAGGTTTACTAGTAAGTTTATGTGGGCCGCAAAAAAACAAAAGCTTCAATTTTCATAGAAAGTAAGTTTATTTCAATACAGACATGCTGAATACAAAGGGCTGAAATAAATGAGTCATTGTTAACATAAAATAATAGGACATTTTAATAAAAATTAACATTTTTTTCTTGAACATTAACTTACCAGACACTGAATAACTGCACAAATTAATAAGCATTAACGCAAATAAACCTATTTTTCTTGTTCTCCGAAAGCAAAATATTTCCTGTTGCTCACACCAAATAAGTCAGTCCAAGACTAATGACGTGGCAGTCGGCTGCTAAAATATTCGCTGCTGGTATTAGTGGAGAGAAACAGTGCGCCTGCAGGTAAGGCACGTAAGGGAAATGAATGCAGCACGATGATAGTAATCAGTCATTAGTGAATGCTGTAGTTCAGTATTAATAATTATGTATAACAGGACATTGTAAAAATTAAGTTATGACGTTTTTATTAAAACGTTTCTTAAATACCATTATGTTGGCTGGGCCGCAAAAATATCCACAAGTTTGACATGCTTGGTCTAAGGCATGTCTTCTTTGTACAGCAGACTAGGCAGTTAGGACTATCAATTGTCTTACGTGTTTTACCACCCAAATCCTATCTAATAAAGAGGGAATATGCTAATTGACCATCACTCCATCACAAAGATGGCTGCACCCACAGCTGAGGCCAAGTTCCCATAAGGAGCCTTAATGAGCAATCAGCAGGGACCTGAGGCTACGCCCTCCTCCACCCCCATGGGGCTTGACAGGGGACCTCAGGCTGCGCCCCCCACCCAGCAGGGCTTGACAGGGGACCTCAGGCTGCACCCCAACCCCAGTGCCAGGCCAGAGGACCCGAGTTCATACCCCCTGCCCGGCAGGGCTTGACGGGGGACCTCAAGGTGTGCTTCCCCTCCTGGTGCTGGGCTAGGGGACCTCAGGCTGCTCCCCCAGCCCCAGTGCCAGGCCGGGGGACCTCAGGCTGCGCGCGCCCCTCCCCCCCCCCCCCCCCCCGCCTGGCTGGGCTTGACAGGGGACCTCAGGCCATGCCCCCCATCCAGCAGGGCTTGATGGGGGACCTCAAGGTGCACCCCCAGTGCTGGGTCAGGGGAACTCAGGCCACACCCCCGCCCAACGGGGCTTAATTGGGAACCTGAGGCTGCATCCCCCTGCCAGTACTCGGCTGGGGGACCTGAGACTGTGCCCCCCCGCCCTGTGGGGTTTGACGGGGGACCTCAGGCCATGCCCCCTGCCCAGCAGGGCTTGACAGGGGATCTCAGGCCGTGTCCCCCACCTGTGGGACTTGATGGAGGACCTCAAGCATGCCCCCCGCCCCAGTCTGGGCTGGGGGACCTCATGCTATGCCCCCCATCCTGGTGCTGGCCCAGGGGACCTGAGGCTATGCCCCCTGCCCAGCAGGGCTGGGTCTGGATCTAGCCCAATGCGGGGGTGCCGGCCAGGTCTGGGTCTCATGTGATTTTGAGGTGCATGTGTGTTGGCGGGGACTTGACTCTGGGTCCTGTGGTGAGCCCCAGACTCTGACAGGAGGAAGGTTTTCATATACATTTTACTAATTTTCTTTCATCTCTGACACTTCTATTATAGAGAAAGGGCAAATGGCAATATTAAATTATTTCCTCTAATTAATCCCCTTTTAATGTGCACGAATTTCGTGCACCGGGTCACTAGTAATTATAATAAAAGACTTCTGGAGGGTAAGGACCACAGTTTTGTCTTGACAGATAACAGGTGCCCCAAATGTTTATAATGTTGTGCTTCTCTAACAGGCTTCCTTCATCTGTTCTTCACTGATCAAATTCCAGAAGGGGTAAAGTAAATGGTTTGTTCTTAAACTAAGGACACTGTGTCATGGAGCAGAGATTCCTCAAAAGGGCTGCTATAGAGCTCAAAGCCCTGTAAGTGTCTGCTCAAAAGCAAGACTATCAGTCTCTATAACCTCCAATTTTCTTATCTTCATTCAAAGTTCTATTTTTATTATCTTACCTTTTTTTCTTCCATTTTCACTCTTAAAATTGAATTTGTTCTATCTTTGTATACCATTCTAAGTCATTTCAAGAACAAGATGTGGTATACAATGAGAGAATAAACAAGTAATCTTTTCTGTCAAAGAACAGTTTAGGCAGCCACCATGTTGGCTGCATGACTTGCAGCTCCCCCGGGGGCTGCCATCTTGAAACGGCAAAGGTCAACCAACCCCTTCCTTTAAATTAGCCAATCGGAAAAGACTGTGAGCCTGAGCGCCAATTAAGAGTAAGGGACAGGTCACGTGCGTCAGGATTAGAAAGCTGAGCAGACTGGCGCTCAGTGTGCGTGTGCTCCCAGACCACGGGCATGTGCACACTTCTGCAGAAATAAAGATATCTGCCTGCTGCCTGGCTCCCGAGTATGCTTTGTGTTCTACCAGGACCCCTGAATTTGGGGGCTCACCTTATTCCTAACACACAATCAATGAGACACCCACTGGAAATAATACGGAAGCACAGAATGGATTGAAGGGATCGTCCTGTGATCAGGCACACAAAACATTAAAGGGGCCTGTACTAGATGGAAACACACAATACCAATTAAATTTCAAGCTCCAGGAAAGTCCTTATTTCACAGAAAAGATAAGTAAATCAATGAGACTATAGTGAGGAATGTCATGCTTGGCCTGCCAAACATAGCGTGGTAATTGGAGTATAAGTACATGTGAAGCATTGGAATCATAGTAAAAACAGAAACGATGCTAATGAAGCAAAAATGAGTAGCTTTTCAAAGCTATGATGGTTGTTTTGAACCAGTACACTTAACACAGAAAATATATTACCCATTACAGAAAACCTCAAGAACAGTCTATTTCCTTGTTTATAGAAACAAAATTGCCTAGCATTAATAACCCTACAGTTACACTGAAAAATTCAGAGTGTGATCCCATCCACTTTAAGCCTTGAAAGCAGCTAAACTATGCAGAAAAAAGACACTTGCTGGTACTGCAATTTTCATTTTAAAATTACATTTTTATTCCTAGAGTGCTATACTCTTTGTACTATTTGTACTCTTAGTATAAATACTCATAACCACATGAATGCCATATGGACAAAAAAAAAAAACAAAACACCTCTCATTTTAAAACTGGTCCAGTTATGAATAAAACAACTTGCTAGCAATAAAATTGAGGAGCTACCAATTAACTGTATTATGAAGATCTTAATTAAGGAATAGGCACCCTGTTGAGGTCCTTTCACTTTTTTTTTTTTTTTCAGGAAAAAAGTGAACTGTTTATGGAACAATTGGTTGTCTTCTGTACTAACTAGGGTTTACAAATGTCAAAACCACATCGGAGGTGGAGAGCTTAGGCTTAAGCCAGCAGGAGAAGATGCCACCTCCGCTTTCCTAAGCTATCTGATTTTGATTTCCTTAGACATGGCTTTTCTAAACATGACTGTTTCATCTATGAGGCAAAATAAATAAAAAATTAAAAACTAGCAAAATACAACTACATCTACAGTAAACTTACTGCAGGTACTACAGCTGGGAAATGGAACATTCTGACTAATTGAAAATAATGTTAGCTAAAACTCTGTATACCCAACCCCAGTATTTACCCATTACAGAAAATACTTGTGTGTGTGTGTGTGTGTGTGTGTGTGTGTTTGTTACTATATACATGTGTACTTGGTCATAGCCTTAAACACACCCAAGCATTTGGGCTGCTACCACCCACAGAATTAGAGAAGAATCCGCAGTACTGAAAGAAAATACAATGACCACGATTTAATTCATCAATATATATATACACTGAATACATTTATTTCAAAGATCATGCCACTGTGGCTTTGGCACCGAGGATGTCCCCAGGGTGAGATCATTTCCCCAAAGCCACGGAGTAGGACATCAAAGGCCTGGTCCTGCCTCCCGAAAGTGTGCAGCCCGGCAGGGGTCTGGCTTACCTCTGCTGTCTCAGGACTTGTGGATCCTGCAGGGACTGTCCTATGATCATGACTACACTGCAGATGTGGGGAGGTGTCTCTGCAAAGTTAGGGGGAAAGGCCAGTGAATCAACTTTGCCTGCTTGTTATTTACACAGTGTGCAAGTGATCTGTAAGGGTGGGTTTCTCTGTGAGGAAGGGAGGGGTTCCTTTAAAACCCCCGTTTCAGTCCATCTCTGAAACCTCTACCACATGCTAATTTTCCACAAGAAAAATGGGTTTCCTTCTCTGACCTTTATGTTCACATCTGTTCCCTTCCTTTGTTTTGAAAATTATGATTCATATCAGAGAAGTTCCCTTACACACAAAGTAGGCCTTTAAGAGTGAAATGTTAAAACAATTCAAATGTTCCATGAAATGTCAGTTCTGTAAAGGTAGCAGCATTCCAGAAAAAGGAATCGGAATTAAAATTAGGTCCTTTTGACAAATCTTTCCTGGGCCTCTTTATACGAGTGTGTTTAGGGCTCAACAGACTGTGACATAGAGAATAAAGACACTAGCATCTGTCCACGGGAAACAGCACAGACTTATCAAGGAATTCATTTTCAATTTTACATCCAGTGCTCACAGAACTAAACACAAGTTAATTTCCCCAAAATAGATCACTTAAAGGTCAGTTCACATATTTAGTTTCCTTTACATGGCTGAGAAGATAGAAATGAATGAATGCCTGTAGGTTGGTAGAAGTGACCCCTGGCTTTCGACCAAATGCCTTTCTGCAGAGCCCTATAGGACACATCATAGTTACTCTGCCCTCAGACTGGCATAGGCTGCAGCTTCCGTCTGTCCAGACACAAGTACTTCAGGTGGGTAAAGGGGCAGGAAAAAAGAAATAAAGGAGAGCTCTTTATCAGGCACAAAGAAATCAGCAGAAATACGGCACAGTCCAAGGGTATGCCATGTATGTGGTGAAACGTGAAATGATTCACAAAGATGACTCAAGTGGGAAGCCTTCCATGACCCTCTACTGCTCTTTACACTTCCCTAGGCTGGGTAAGGATGAGCTCCACGTGCTTGGAATTAAGACAGCCCTCCTCTAGCTGCAGTTAAATGGGAGTCCTATGCACTCAATAAGACTACCTGCCAAACACAAGGCAGTTTGGAGACCGAGAACTTTGGGTGTTGCAGTGTCCACAATGCCTACCTCCCATCCCACTTCCTATACTCAGAGCCTTGGGAAAAGCAGAATGAATTTTGTCACAGCTTTCATTCCTGTTAACAACCCACACAATGAGAAGTCCAGGTCTTTCTCATTCCCCCTACTTTTATGGCCATCGGGCTTCTTTCATTCCTTTTCTTGACCCTATCTCCCACCCCTTCCTGGAGCCTGAATCCCTTTTTCTGTGCTCCCTGGAACTCACAGGTAGCCATAAGCAGGATTCCTATATCCTTGACCTTATTTCTGATTGCTCTCTCCATATTCCTTCTCTAACTTACCCTGGTTGTTCTCTAAGATATCACCTCTCATCCCCCCATGTCTCTCAAGAGGTGGCTGTTTTCCCCCCACATTCCTTGAACCATAGAGTTCACAGGTGGGGTGGGTGTCCTTATTGCTTCTTTTTATCACATCCAGTCCATTTTCCCTCCTTTCCTCATGTAAAATTCTGAGCTTGGAATCACACAAAATCAAACTGTACCACCCATTCGCCCTCATTCTGGAAAGATCTGGGCTTTTGGCTCCCTGTCATTCTCCATCACTATTATGGCCGTCATTCTAGGTGAATCCACAGTGCATATACAGATGATCCTCCCAATATTCTGGCTTCTCAGTCCTTGTCTTCCACCCTAAATCCAAGGTCACACACCAGTTCTTAACTAAAGTCCCTCCATGTTACTCACCATCTTCAATGAGAGCAACTTCAGTGACCCCAGTGAGACCTGCCAAGTCATTGATCTCACCGCTTTTCACTTTTTCTCAGCCTCCTCATTGTCTGGCCTCACCTCCTTCTTAACCAACTTAAATTCCACGTTCAACGCTCATAACCACTCTCTTCCCACTCTCACGTGGACCTGCTCACTTGACAAAACCCCAACCTGGCTGACTTTTATCACTGAACTCATTCATATACGGGCCCAGAGAGGAAAAACACACTGAATGCTCTCATTCTAAATATGTGACCTCCGGTGAGTCCTTAGCATTCTCTATGCAATGGCATAAGTCCTCAATAATGTTGTCTCCAATCTTTCTCCTTCCACTGTCTCTTGAACCCAAAGGGACTTGGTAAATCTTTGTAAAAATGAATTGACATGAATAATGTCACCAAATATTAGACCAAAACAAACAATTCTGTGAAAATAAATTTTATATGAGATTTACTTCAAACTCTAAGGTGGTATATACTGTATGTCCTGAGTTAGAATACGTTTCCAAATACTCCCCTTAGCCCTAGCCAGTTTGGCTCAGTGGATAGAGCATTGGCCTGTGGACTGAAGGGTCCCAGGTTCATATGCCCAGGTTGCGGGCTTGATCCCGAGTAGGGGGCGTGCAGGAGGCAGCCGATGAAAAATTCTCTCTCATCATTAATGTTTCTCTCTCTCTCACCCTCTCCCTTTCTCTCTGAAATCAATAACAATATATATATATTTAAAAACAAAACAAAATACTCCTCTTAGCACAAATTCTTACAAAACTAAGGAGAATGGATGACAACATTCCATTAAAGATTTAAGTTCACTTACCAACCTCCGTTAAACCTACCCTGAGATTCTTTATGCCCACAGGCTCCTACCCTTCTGGCCTGAAGGAATGTCCATTAGCTGCCGACTGATGTTTTGATTCTCTAAACCTATGGGAAATTAAGACTATTTTGAGTAGTGAGATGTTAATGGAGAATAAAATTCTCAAAAACTCTAAAAAGGTTTGATGGCTATTTTTGTGTGCATCGGGTTATGATCTTCCAATGTCAAAAAATAATATGATGATGCTAGAGGAAAACAGTCACATCAGAAAAAGAAAGACTAGATTAAGGAGTGACTAAGCACTCATTTTATTTTTAAAGTTAATTATGACCTTTTGTTCTAGAATTTGCATCCTCTGACTTTCCAGCACTGTCCACGCTACCAGATTTAAATTGCAGGTTATTAGGATACCTAGGATACCTAATGAATTTGCCAGTGAAATAAACTGCTAGTTCCTTTTTAAAATAAGTCCCCAAAATGGTAGCAACACTCAGTTAAATGGTTCTGGAAGTCCATAAAATTGTGCCAAGATAACTCCCTTCAATCCAAAGCACTCTTTGATTTTCCTTTTATATTTGGGTAAACACTCAAGATAAAAACAATACATTTGACTATATAAGTCAGCATAAAAGCTCCCCTAGGCAAGTACTTACATAGACCACGCCACAGAACTGTACGCCTACTTGATACAACATTGCCTTGAAATTATTCTAGACTTTTAAGCTCCTAGGAACCAAAAACACTCCTCTGTAGTCCTATCACCTTGTGTCATAGTATATATACAGTTGAACTTTAATAGAAGTTATACAAAAACAATGTCCAGTCCTTTCCACCCATTTAATGTGCTGCCTTATTTAGCTGATGCTACAAATACTTGATCAGTAGAGCCAAGCATGTTTTCAATAGTTATGATTTTAAAGAATGGGGCATGCTCATTGTACAAATGTGAAACTATTTTCTATATTTGTTCCTCCGCAAACTAATGTAGAATGAAAAAGTGTTTCCCTATCATAGGACTATCAGTACAAGCATGATGCAGAATACCTTCTGTACCTACAGACTAAGATGGCTCCTTCTAGTATCTCCCTTCTTGAGGACTCCATCCCCACTGCCTTGCTCCTCTTCCCATGCAGATTACATGAATCATTTGTAAGTAAACATGTGAAGGGGAGTTCTCTTCACTTTCTGCCAGTTTGCATCGCTGGCTGAACCCACATATGTAAAGAGGTTTGAGGAATTAGAAAAAAATAGCAAAAAGATTCCTTTTCGTTCTCTACCCTTGAGGCTCATCTCAGAGAATCTCTTAAGTTTATTCTGAAATTAAAAATTTTTTAATAAAGTTCTTACTTCCTTATCATTTATTTTTTGGCCATTCTCCATTTCTGTAAATTCTGAGTCTTTAATTTTTACCTTCATATAGGACAGAGTTTAAAATAAAACCCTAATGAACTAGGAGGAATTTAAATAAAACTTATGAAGGACATGAACTAACACAGAATTGAGAGAAGCAAATAGAGAATCAGTAACTATTCTAAACAGAGGTAAGGTACTATAACATTGTATACTGCTTCATAAGTAACACGGAAGAAAAACATACGTAAGATTTTCTCATTATAAAAATATAAGTAGAAAGTATATTATAAAAATGTAACCTATTCAATAGCTAAATCATATGACCCAAAGAAATGCAGATCAAAGTATTCTTAACAACAAGTATTTTTACAGTTTTCTCACAAAATTTGGAGGAATGAACCCAGGGCAAGGTAGAAATTTGGATTACAGGCCAAGCTACACATGAGCTACTGACTGGCCTTGGGCAAGTCACTCCCCTTCTCTGGTTGATAATCCTCAGCTTAAACATCACAAGAGCCTCCTTGGACCCTATGGCAGTTCCCCATGATGGGTGTCTGTAGCTCTAGGTACTTATAGCTCTCATAAGATTTTAATTACTTGTTCAATGTTTATCCTCTCCATTTGATAATAAGCTCCATGTGTTGATTCACCTCAGCTCCCCTGCTCCTTACACAGTGCCTGGCACAAAATAGTGTGAGAGAGGGATGAGGAATGATGAAATAATTGAATCAATAAATTGATTTTTTTAAAAAAAATATGATAAACGAGATGAACTTTAGGGTGTGCTTAGATGCTAATGTATTAAGATCATTTCTTCCTATTGAATTCTATAAATGCTGGGGTTTAATTAGGTTAAAACATTTATGGATCACCTAAATTGAATAGTGTCACATGCATGGTCTACAGGGAGAAAAAGGGTGGCCAAGGATACATGAGAATTAGGTCTTGTCCCTGCCCTTCAAAGAAATGGGTCTGGCTAGGAAAAAAATTGCATTAAACAACTAGGACAACTTTAATGAAAGCAACGACTTCTCCAGTGTGATGGAGAACCTAAGTAACAGAGTGAGCAATCCAGGTAAGAGGACTTGGAAGACTCTCATTTCTGAGAGAATACTACACAGAGAGGCATGCTGTCTCCTCTGCAGCCACACAGCCAAAGTGAGATCTGATTTCAAAGACCCTAAGTCCCTTCCATGTCCTGGTAGTGAAGGGAAAGCTTAAAAGTGGAACTCATGCTCCTGAGACTGCGGGCTCTTCCCAGTGTTAACTGCAGAGGAAAGATTCAGCTCAACAGATAAAGTCAGATATGGCCAAATCAATCCCACTGCAGACTGCTTTGGAGGCATGAAGAATTTGAACCCATCCAGAAAAATAAACGCTACTCTGGGAGAAGCAAGCAAGTGGTTACTGAATAAAAATATAAGAATGGTAAGCAAGTGAAGGTAAGGGGAATGAGTAAAACAGGCCACAAAGAGAAACCATTGATGCAATGAAGCCTTCATATTCTGAGCTCCTACCATGGACCTCCCAGTATATAGGCAGTGAAGCAAGTGAAGGTAAGGGGAATTAGTAAAACAGGCCACAAAGAGAAACCATTGATGCAATGAAGCCTTCATATTCTGAGCTCCTACCATGGACCTCCCAGTATATAGGCAATGCAAAGAGTGCAAGAGAAGCTCATGGCATGGTCCACCCTCCTAGAGGCCTCATTGTCTAATTGTGGACAGAAATAAGTAATTGAGGGGGGAAATTCCAACAGTAACAAAGTCTCCTAGTCCCCAAATGAGGCCTCAAACTATACACCCAAAGAAGCAAAGCTAGGTAAACAGGGAAGCCTGCAGCAGAACTGTGAAATAGGGCTTTGCTCTTGGCACCTCTGGGCCTCTCTTGTTGCCCCTCTCACCCCTCAGGAGCATTCCTCTCCCACCTTTTCCACTCTGGTGAAGAGGGCTAGCAGGCATGAGAGAGTAGCCACACTCAGGGCCCTGCCCTTTAGCCAAACAAAGACAGGAAGGGAACCTCAGTCAGACACGATGTGGCAGAGAGAGCACATCTGGCTGCAGCAGGATTCTGAGGGCTGAGCAGGTGAGGTCTGAAGAAGGCAGATGTGAGTCCTTTTTCCTTCCCCAGGAGCAAACCCGCAGAGGGGCTGCCAGGCAGGGCCCAATCCCCACAGCTTCTCTTCCTAAATCCTGAAGAAACAGGGGAGAGCTTCCAGGGCAGGAAATCAAGGGTTATTTAAAAACTAGAGGCCCTGTGGACTAAACTCATGCTGGGGCAGGGGGGTCCCCCTCAGCCCGACCTGTGCCCTCTCACAGACCAGGAGCCTTCGGGGGATGTCCTAAGCTGGCAAATGGACATTCCTCTCACAGTCCAGGACCCCCTCGCTCCTTACCGCCCATCTGCTCACTGCTCCGTACCACTGGGCTCGCTGCTCCTTAGCGCTGCCGCAGAGGCGGGAGAGGCTCCCGCCACCGCTGCTGCGCTCACCAGCCATGAGCCTGGCTTCTGACTGAGCGGCGCTCCCCCTGTGGGAGTATACTGACCACTAGGGGGCAGTTCCTGTGTTGAGTGTCTGCCCTCTGGTGGTCAGTGTGCACCATAGCGACCGGTCGTTCTGGTCATTCGCAATAATGGTCACTTAAGCTTTTATTATTTAGATGAAGATGCAGTAGGATATCCGACCTTATTGAAGTCAACAAAGCAGCCACATATATGAGATGCTATACATCTCTCCTTCCATTCTTTTTCTTTTCCTGGTGACTATAATCAAACAAACAAACAAAAAACTCAAAATTAATAGTTTTTTTTTTGTTGTTGTTGTTTTAAAATATATTTTATTGATTTTTTTACAGAGATGAAGGGAGAGGGATAGAGAGTTAGAAACATCGATGAGAGAGAAACATCGATCAGCTGCCTCCTGCACACCCTCTACTGGGGATGTACCCGCAACCAAGGTACATGCCCTTGACCGGAATCGAACCTGGGACCCTTCAGTCTGCAGTCTGACGCTCTATCCACTGAGCCAAACCGGTCAGGGCTGTTTTTTGTTTGTTGTTTTTTTGTGTGTGTGTGTGTGTGTGTGTTTTAATTCAACTTGACCAGGGGCTGTATTTCTTGCTTCCTCCAACTCTGAGTAATTCTGTGAGAAAGGAGATAGGGCTGAGGCCCTGGTGTTTCCTCTTCAGAAGGACTAACAAGCAACTCAGTGCACCATAGTGTCACAGTTCACTGTCAGGGCCCACTCTTTTTCCAACTGAAAACACACTCAGACACGGCACTCCCTCCATCAGAGCTCACAGAGGGAAAGGCAGAGCGGCTCCTGCTGCCTACCATAACATTTCTCCATCCAAAGAAGTTATCTATATATATAAAGACGCAGTGACAATAACGCTGCAGTGACCAGAATGACCGGTTGCTATGATGCCCACTGTGGCTAGTGAACCAGATGATCAGGGGGTGGGGCCAGCTGGCCAACCTCCCCCAGCCCCTCCCCACAGCCGACATGCCCCTGATCAGACTTTCCCACCCCATCAAGGGCAGGGCCGGATGGCCAAATGCCCCTGCCCCCATTCAGCTCCCACCACCTTGATAGGCCCGCAGCCCCTCCCCGCAGCCAGCCCCGCCACTGATCGCCCCCCACACCCCAATAGGGGGCAGGGCCAGCTGGCCAACCTCCCACAGCCCCTCCCCCCAGCTACCCCGCCCCAGATTGGCCCCCCCACCCTGATCAGGGATGGGGCTGGCTGGCCCACTGCCCACAGCCCCTCTTCCTGGCTGGCCCCACCCCCAATCGGCCCCCCAACCCCAATCAGGGGTGAAGCCTGCCGGCCAATCGCCCCACAGCCCCTCCCCCTAGCCCTGATCAGGCCCCGATAGGAGTGGGCCAGCCAGCCAACCTCCCGCCATCTCCTCCTCCTGACAGGCCCAGCCCCAATCCGCCCCGATTGGGGCCAGCCGGCCGGACCCCACCCATGCACAAATTTGTGCATTGGGCCTCTAGTACTAGATAATCTCTCTGATTATGAGCAAAGAAAAATCTAAACCTATCTTAACTCTTCTTCAAAAGAGGAATCTGGGAAGAAGAAAATGCTGTGATGGATTCTTTTGTACCACAAATACTCTCATATCTTTGTATATATTTCCCTCTAAAGCCATAGGTAAAAAGAGAGGAACCACAAAATTTGGACAACTGGTAAGGGTACAATTAGCAATATACATGAATAACCCCAAAATGCAGAAAGAATCCAAACAGTTGTACTTATGTCTCTCACCAATAAATTCATGAGCAAACAGAGAGACAAAATTAATTCATTGAGAACCACACATAATAGGAAATTACACCCATGTTAAAAACTAAGAAACAAAACAAACATCAAACTAGTAAAGAAATACAAGCATTTCAGTTATTCTTTCCTTGAGTAGAAAAAAAATTTAAAGCCATATTTTGTGCATGAGACAATAAAGAAAATGGAGAAAAGGCAGAAAGAGTGAGAAGGGGCAGGAGGGGTTAAGTTTTAAGAAACCAAAATTTATAGACTAACATATGGCTTAAATCATCTGAGCAAGGGGCAGAAAACCACGATTTAAACAGAATGAACGCAAGAAGCACTGATACCTTCTCAGCTACATGGCCAGAGAGGGGCAGAGCTGCCCGGAGAGCGTCCCATTGTTTGAGAACACTGGCAGGTTCATTCATGCTAAACACATTATAATTGAGAACCAATATGGGGCAGAGTCTGACTCAAAAGGGTTTGTCCAAGAAATCCTGTTAATGCCACACTGCATTTTATTAAATCATGTTTGGAATAAAAAAGCCTGCTTGTTGGTCCTTGGAAAACTTTGTTATAGAGAGTATACCTTATAATGACAGCTATAATCATAGCAATTTCCATGATAAACCTCACTTTACATGAGAGAAAAAAATGCCAAGAGAATGAAGTGGTGCTCAGGGTTGTATAGAGTGACCTTGAAATTGCTGTCAGTGTCTACAGTGGGCAGATATACCAGGACACTATGAGTGTCTGTGAATATAAGTTTCACAATCACAGGTGTTTACTGATAAGATTAGTGGTATTAGGGTGTTATCAAAGAAAGATATGGTTAGAGAAGATACGAAGCAGCAGGCAGAAGATGGTGAATCAAGAACTGTGATGCAGACCAGCTCTGCAATTCTGATGTTCTACCACTGCATCAGCAAGAATGTGTGATGAGCCTGCATGCAGAGCTTTGTGCTGGACAGGCAGAAAAGTGGACATGGGCTGGAAAGCACCCCAGTGTCATGTTCATAAGTGGGTATCATGTCACATTGCTTAGAGAAATTAAATATTTACCTGAAGTCACATTTCTAAAAATTGACAGAGAGAGGATGAAGTGCAGACCTTGCTGGTAGGCCAACAGTCTATCAATGCTACCAAAGCAAATGGTCACTGAAAAGAGAGAAAGGGGCATTCTATGAAGACAGGAGAGAATGGCACCAAGGACCAGTTTGAGTAGGGATGAGCTCATGCACAGAACATCAGAAAGGAAGCTGGAGTCAGACTGTAGACAACCTTTGTGCCTGGTTAAGGAGCACCTTGTCCTGCAGTCAGCTGGGAACAACAGAAGTTTGGAAATAAGGCAAAGATGTAAGAAAGGGGGCAAAGGATCTAAGCAAGGTAACAGGGTTAACAGACAGAGGAGAAATATGGAAAGGCATTTGGAAAAACACCAGAAGGAACAAAAAGTTAAAGTCAAGTACTGTTCTAACATAGGATTTTCATCTCTCAAAGTAAAAGTATTATGTTCTATGTTGGGGGTCTCTAAATAATACCCTATTGTTCAATGATTGGGAAATATTTTACTAATGTCAATGACAACTTATAAATTCAGAAATGATCCAATACACATTCTTTCCAACAGACAAGAGACAACTTTTGACAGCTAAGAGAAGCAGATGCCTGGCTGCCCTCCTCCTTGTCCATGAAGCCTCCTTTAAGGGGCTGTGTTAAGGAATGGTCACATTTGAGGATATTACATCAGCCACAGCTTCATTTCTTGGAAAGGTGAGGGTCAAGATTCAATGATGGGCTTGGGAAGGAAAGGGCTGGGAAGGACTGGTCACCCCTTCCCTGTGGCTCAGGGGAGGGACAGAGCAGTTCACCATGGTTGGAGGTTTCAGCCCTGCCCTCAAGCATCTGCATCCACAATCCTTGTCCCCTGCTTCCCCCTGCCCCCCTGCACATTTATTCCCCAGGAACCTAAAAGGGAGTGGCCTGTGACAGGACAGAATCCCAGGATTCAGGACCTTGGGCTCTCAGCCATCTCCTAGAATCTCTTTATACCCTGGAGAGAGCAATGGTCTTTACCGATGCTACAGAATCTTCATGAAGGCACTGCAAATTAATTCCTGGTTCTATGGGAACAAATCACTTTATTTTTGTAAAAAAATCCATATGTACAAATTTGAGTTATTTTAGCTTCAGTTTATACTGTAAGATAAGTCCTTCTTTAAAATTAAAATGGAAGATTTTAATCTGGCAATATGTGGTTCTCTATATACATACAAATCTTCCTGTTCAGGAGAAACACAAATCCATGCCTCTTCTGCCTCTTTCAACAAAAGCTGCATCTCGCTAAGGAAATACTGATTCTCTGTATGTGGCACCATTTACTTGATAAATATGAGAGCCTTAAATGAACTTGGTGAACAGATGGGCTGTCTGTGCTGCCACAGATCACACCATTCACAGCTGTGCGGGTCCCCGGAGCGGGACCATCATTCTCACCCTGACACAGACTCGTAAATAAGGACAGAGCCTTCTGCAATATGAGAATGCATTTGCTTGTAAAGCCACAATCATTGGTTCAAAGGAAACAGACTCTCCAATATCAGGGGTAAACGTACAAAACACACTATACCACAAAACTTCTTTAAGTCTATTTTATAAGACAGTAATCCCTCAAATGACAACATCTATGTGGAATTTATTTTGGAGTAATAAGCCAAGTTATTTTCCTTTGTCAGAACTGGACTCTTAGAAACCCAGCTGTTGAATAACACTTGTCGGAGATGTCAAAACGTCTTTCAACATTTAGACAGCCACCTAAGCCATTATTCCTGTGGGATATATGGGTGGCAGAGAGAATCGCATTTGACAGACACAAAATATAAGACAGCTATTGGAAAAATACAACTTCGCATTTCCCAATCATCTAGCCCAGCAATTTCCCTACCACTCTGCACTGGGATGCAGCCAGGATTTTCAAAGAATAGATGCAGGCTTTTTCACAATTGCTACCCAACATATAGGCATTGCAAATAATCCTCCAATTCTTTTGATACACATGACCAACAAATACTGTTTATGTTGATCCCAGGGGTTAAGAAGTCAGGGTCCTTACACTACAGAGGTCTCATGTCACATCAGTCTACCCCACCATTGCTCCCTTCTAGAGAAACTGCCAGGATCACAGTCCTTATTAAAGCAAGCAACCCGAGGGTATAACTGTTTGGACCACGAAGGGGCATCAGCACCCCTAAGGTTGCCTGGTATGAGACCAGTAGGGATGATACTTAGTATAGAGCTACTGTATTCCTCTTCTTCTTGGTCAATACACAGATAATCAGTCAGGCTGTGGGGACAAGAAGTGGAAGCAGGAAGGGGACATGAGGAAAGGAGCCAAAGTGGAAATCCTGAGTCATGTGAATGGTTGAGAAGCAGAACATGGATTGACCAACCACTGTTAGTGCAGACACATCCTAGAGTTACAACAGATCAGGAACAGTCTTCCTGTTGGTGAGTTAGTTCCATCTCCATGAGGTCTGGCCAGAAAATGCTCTGAAAATGCCCCTGGGATTCTTCCCAACTTGCCACATGTCTGACATTTGGTTTTATTTTCTCATGCATCCTTGCTTAAGGTAACTTGAATGAGTTTCTGTTCTTGTGATAAAAGGCATTTCTATGGCCCCTAGAACATAATGTCAGAAAATGTTCCTCTTCTCTTTACTAGTTAAACAATCTTAGATCTCCCATCAGATAGTCTATACATACCTTCATACGTTTAAGAGCTAATTGGCCAACATTTGCAAACACAGAGAAAGAAAAGAAATGGCTGGCAAACCCTATCTCTCTTGGATTGTCTTTAAATTGCCCTGTTGCATTTTTTCTCTCACTAGATCACTGCCACAGGCGGACCACAATTTACTTTGAGTAGATGCAAAAGATTTATCCATGGAGACCCAAGAAAACCCAGCACCCTATGGGAGCATTAGTAGTTTTTCTACCCTCTGTGTCGCTGACAGATTCCCCTGTGGCTTCTGGGTTGATTTCAAGGCTCAGGAGCCAATATTTGCATTGGAGAAACCTGATTATTCTGGTCTCTATAGAATAAAATTGGCTCCCAGCTTTGGAAAAGGTCAGGTCATATCAGAAGTTAAGAGGCAGCCCCTCGAAACACCTGAACCTTCTCCAATTCTAATTATGCCTCCCTCCCAAAAAGAGACACCACTTATTTTACTAGCAGCCAATGATTCTCAATAGGAGGTATTTGGAAATATGGGGGAGGAGAGACAAGTTGGTTGACTCATGACTCAGTTAGAGTAATATGGGCATTTAGCCACTAGGGATACTAAGCATACAGAATGGACAGGAAAGGTCCACACAATGATGAGTCAGTCTATCAAATGATGAACCATTCTATCAAAATGTTAATAGCACCTCCCCTGACAAACACTGAGCCCCCTCATTTGGGGAAGACAAAAGCAGGAAAGAAAGGCAAACTGAAGAGAGGAGGGCAGTAACGGACAGGCAATGCACCCCAACAGAAGTGAGGTCATCAAGTAAAGGTTATCCAAAGATTAGTCTCAGCCCCCATCCAGCCCTGGCCCCTCACCTCCAGTAATAATACTCATGGCACACAAACTCCTTATTCTCATTCCCTCTACTACACAAAACAATCTTGGACTCAGATTTAAATTACATCTTTTAAAAATTGTCTTTATTTCCACATCTTTTCATCTGTTCTAATTATGACAGTTTCTGAGCAACTAATATTGGTAATAATAATAGATAATATCAACTAAAAATTCTTCCATGTTGCTCAAGGGCTTAATTACTAAATCTGTGCTATAATATGGAAAATTTGCTTTAGAGACTAATTCCTTAAGGGATAATTCTTCAGAGATTATTCTGCTGAATTAATACCCTCTTATGAAACACTCTTTTGAGCATGCTGGGACTTGGAAGAAGGGGGAGTGAAAATTCTCTTGCTACCTCCCAGACTCTTTGTTAAGCTCTAGGCAGTATCGGGAGAGACATACTGCACACTAAGGGTCAGGGCATGGAGAGACCAAATGGAAAGAGACAGCTCAGCAGCCTTGGATTAAAGGGCAAATATGTTAGAAGCACTACACTCGATTATGTCAGAGACAGGTTCATGGCACTTTCCGTAACAAACAGATGCCGCAGAGCAAGGTAAAAGGTTCAGCAAGACATACAGACTGAAAGGCTCCCCAGGATAGAGCTGTCCAAAATGCAATCCTGTTTAAAATGAGTTGCGGTCTTGTTATAACAAGAGCACACTACCACCACAGATGCGGGATTCCATGAAATAAGGTCCTTACAGACTAACGCAATGCTGTCCAACAGATCTTCCTCTGAATATGGACATGCTCTGTGTCTCTGCTGTCCCATATGGTAGCCTCTAACCACATGTGGCTACGGAGCACCTGAAAAGTGGATAGTGCAAATGAAAAACTGAATTTCTAATTTTATTTAATATTAATTAATTTAAATAAAAACAGATCCATGTGGCTAGTGGCTCCTATCTTGGACAATGCAGGAAAAGGCTTAGACCATGGTTTGGGAAAATGATCTAAGAGGCTATCACATACACACAAAAATGTTACATATCGTCTGACTGCCCAGGAAAGTACTTTCTTAGTACCCTCCCCATCACAAACATCAGAAACCACAAGAGCAGTGCTTCTCAACTTTATGTACCCATCAGAATAACCTGGAGGTCTTGTTAACTGCCACGCGTCCAAAACGAAAACCATCCTTGCGTCTATGGACACTTATGGCGTACACAGAGTTAAAACACTGATTAGGCTCGCTCCCAGATTCTGATTCTGTAGGTCTAAACATTTCAAACAAGTACCCAGGTGATTCTGCTGGTCCAGGGCCACACTCTGAGTAGCACGAGAATAAAAACGTTAACATTCAAACATCAGCCTACCTCTATCAAAATGGAGCTTCCTTCCCTTGTCACCCTTCTACTATAATGAAGTGCCTCTTTGTTTGAGGTACACGGAATCCTTCTCAAACATTCTTATAAGGTTTGCTTAAGACCTATGACATTAAATGTATGACAGATTGTAAATAAACAAGACTCCACATATTAGATCCACCACAGAGCGCATTTGTTGTAAGTTTTTTGAGTGTTTCCAATAATGATAGGGATCAGAAACTCAGAAAGGCTCAGAAACCCTCCAGGACAGCTTACATCTAATCCCTGCACTGGCTCTGTTTTAGAGTGCAACTGAGTCTTTCTATTACAATAACATGATGCTTCAGGTCTCGGTCAGGGTTATGCCCTCTTTCACCATTCCAACACTAAGTAATACAAGAGTATCAAAAGAACACATGTCACATTAAAGCATGTTATTTATCATTGAAAGGGCACATATTGAAGATACCCCTCTCCATATTTCCAAAGAGAAGAAACAAATGTAAAGAAGTTCTGGAATAAAAACAGATTCCTCCAAACATTCTCTGGTCCTTATTATATTACCTGCAAAACCTATTTTATGATCAGTAATCATTCGGGAGGATCTTTTTCTTTTGGGGGTAACTTCTTTATGGCCTTTGGTCTAATTATATATGAATCTCTTAAACACTAAAAGACCACCCTATCAAAAGTAATTTCCTTGACTGATCTTCTGAATAGCCTTCTTTCTGCCTCCTCTACTCTCCCATTTTTAACTTTCCAAAAGAAAACCTTCAATCAGAAAATATTGTTGCAATGAACTAGGACATGAAGCCTTCAAATAAAAATCAGAATCCAGGACTGTGCATCCTCTCTCAAGGCACTAACCCTTTGCCCTTCCTCAGACTCCAGGCTGCCTCCACAAGGAATAAGAGGGATCCTTGGTCCTGGAAATTTGGGGAGCCAGGTATTGTTTCTTCGTATTTATAGAGCTCCCAAGTAGTCACACAGTGATCTTTGTACATCACTTTCTTTGGCTATTGAGTTTTAACACTGTGTCTGTTTTACAGGTAGGGAAGCTGTAGAAAAATGAGGCTAAATGATTAAAATACAGTCCCAGGGAAACTTTGAGCAAGATTAAATTGCTGGGTTATTGCAGCAGTGGTTCTCAACCAGGGGCCATTTTTTCCCCTCAAGGGACTTTTGGCAAAATCTGAGGACAACTGTGATTGTCATGATTGCGCAGGAGGCACTACTGGCATCTAGTGGGTAGAGGTCACGGATGCTGCTAAACATGTTACAATGCACAGGACAGCCCCCCACAACACACTGCCTAGCTCAGAATGTCAACAGTGCAGAGAATGGGAACAACTGACTCTCTGGCATCTCTAACAGTATTTTCTTTGGCCCATAGATCAATAGTTAATGAATGGCTCTATCTACAATTTGATCCTTGTACAGTATTTACACAGAAACAGGCCAGTTGAGTGCTATTTTGGAATGCTATATTTTTTAGTTACTTTTAAAATAGAAGATATAGTCAGCTCTACATATCCATGGGTTCCATATCCAGTCAACCATGGATTGAAAATATTCAGATTTTAAAATTTCCACAAATATAAAAAACAAACAAACTTGAATTTGCCATGCACTGAGCACCACAGTGATTGCACAGGAATAAAGTGCTAGACATACCTTGCTGAAGCCTAAATGCAAATATAGGTCATATGCAAATACTATGCTACTTCTGTAAGGGACTTGAGCATCCATAAATTTGGATATCTGAAGGGGTCCTGGAACAATCCCCTCCAGATACTGAGGAATGATTGCACATGGGAGCCACAGAGGAAATGAGGAAAGATAGCAAAGTCCGGCTCCTTTCCGTTCAGGAGAAAACCTAGAAAAGACCAGGTCCTTTCCTTAGCAACCTCCAGGCCCTGAGCTATAGTCTGTATCTGGCTGCTCACGTAGATTCTTTAGTTGCTGACGGACTCTGCAGCTGCCTTTTCTCTGCTTTGCTTATCTCTGAGCACGTGCATCACTCCAGAGCAGTAACGGTATGCTTATGGGAATCTCCAGAGAGCTACCGCCCCTAATTGTCTATTTTGTTCAGTAAATTGTACTCATTACTGAGCCACGCGAGGCACCAATGGACAAGAGCCTTTCTGGCAGCCCTCTGTCTGAGTCTGGGCAATGGGACATTATCTGACAAGGGCTCCATAGTGTTGCACTAAGCTGCTTAAATAACCCTCCATCCAGTTTTTCAGTTGAGTGTTTCTATTTAACCCCTGTCCCTCCTTCCCAACCATCCTCATATCTGCTTAGAATTGTTTTAATTATATTTTTCTCTTTTAGGAGTCTAGTTTTAATTTAAGCACCAGAAGGTACAGAGCTCAGAAAGGAAGTGATATCTTTCCACCTCTCCATCCCGGACTTCCACCTAAACTCTGAAAATCTTCAGCACAAATGAAACCCCTGATCTAGCTTTAGTTATAGGGCTCCCAATGCCCACATCCATTGCCCTAGGGACTGCAAATAGAAGAGGAATGAATGGACATGTGACTTCCAGTAACACTGGGTAAGATAAAATAGAACGGGCAGAACCATGTGCGTGGCTATTGCCATTATCTACTAAACTTGGAATCATCAACTCTCTGGTAAGCTGTCTTTCCTCCTGGAAAAAGTGATTGATGAAGGAAAAAATCAAGCAAAGTGATCCATGAAGGAGGATGCTGAGAGAGGAGAACGCGAGCCAGCAGAGTTAACACTACGAGAGAACGAAAGACCGGCAGGCCTAGTTTCCTTCTCAGGAAGGGCCCAACACACCTCCCCACACATGTACATCCCAGCCCATACAAACTCACTAAAATTTGTTGTGTTGAGATATTTCTATGCACAGATCCCATCCAATCACCCTGATCATGGTTTTATCTTCATAATTGTTGATTTCTCACTGTGTCCATGAATTGAATCAATAAAGGTTTTGAGAACCTTTCACAGCAGGACACCCTACTGCACTGACTCCAACTAACTGTTGAGACAGTAAAACCAGAGAAACATGGCAGAGAATGCCTTTGACTTACCCTGGAGTAGAGGGTGTGAGAGCCTTCAAACACACTTACATCCTCATGACCCATCAGTTCTGCTGCTTCTTACCACTCACTTCTGCATGTTGGACTGCGACTGATTAATCACCAACTGCCAATGACAAAAATGAATGAATGCATTAGACCAAAAGACCAATAACTTCAGGTCCCAAGCCACTGTTCAAGTGAATTTGTTAAAGTAGGCTGAGTGCTTAACATAGACCCCAAAACATGTAATGGCTCAAATTTAAAAAAAAACACAACTTCATTCCTAGTTCTTCTTTACATACTGGACAGGTAAACAGGCCGGTCAATGGAGTGAGCCTCCCTGTTCAGTGATCTAGGCACCCAGGCTAACAAAAGTCCTTCCATCTTTAAAACATGATTTCCAAGTTTGCCGTAGGGTCCTTTCCACTCCAGCTTGTGACCTCAGGTTTAAAGTAGAGTTCTGGGTGAGACACTGGCATGGTAGCCCTGACTGGTTATTTAACAAAAGAGTCTTTGTTTCCTGATTTCCTTATCTGTAAAATACCCTGCTTCCCAAGGGGTCAGTATGAGACTCAAAAATGAGACCTAGCACCCTTCAGACTACAATAAGCAGGCAGAACACCTGGCCTCTTGATAAAATGCAGATTCCGATTCAGTAGGTCCTGGGTGAAGCCTGAAATTCTGCATTTCTAACAAGCTCCCAGATACCAGTGCTGCTCTCGGACCACACTTTAAGTAGAAAAGAGAGGAAGAACTAGAGAACATTTTTCTAAACCACACAGTGATTTTCAGATATAAAGAATGATTATCCTGGCACCGGCTGTGATTATAAATGAATTCCCAACCAGTCAGCATGTTTAAGACATGTTTAGTCTAGGTTCCAAGGAGAATTTCACAGTCACAGGACTTAGAACTTCAAAGAATTTCAGTGGTCACTGCTCTTTTCTTATATTTTTCCAGACAAGGAAGCAAACTCAGAGAAGTCAATGATGCCTCCCAAATCTCACAATAACTCAGTGAACTAGGACCAGAATTCATAAATTTGACATCTTTCTGTTATTACATAAACTCAATTGGCAACAATCTTTTGAAGAAGAAAGGGTAATTTTTATTCTTCTTCTAAATCAAGAACAAATACTACTCTGGCCCATATCAAAAAGGTACCAGAAGGTAGCATTCACCAACTTGGGTCACCATTGTACCAAATGTCAGCAACCTGTCACAGGACAGACATCAAGAGATATTCAGGAAAATTATCTTCAAAATGTAGTGATACCCAAAGTTATGCCTCACTTGTCCAAAAGGTGACTTGAACAGAAATGGACTTCTGTATACCTTCTGGGGAAAAACAACAATTTTTATTTTCAACATATACACATTCTGAGTCACTCCTATTTGGGAACAATTTGAAAAAGAGAGAACCTGGGGATCAAACAGAAAAGGAAATAAAATCATTAGTCAAGCAGGAGCAATGGTTTCTGTGGCAAACCCTAGGGGTAAATAAAGGAACCCCGAGATGTTTTATCCCTGGCATGTAAATCATTTTGCATCTCTGAGATCATGGTGAGTCCTAGAAAGTAAAAGGTTAGGGCCTCAGAAGTGAAAGAGAGGAGTCAAAAACTCTTAAGTCATAAGTCAGAAAGGCATTGATTTACCTGGAAATCAAACCAGATGGGGGAAGAAGGGAGGCTCTTAGTAGGCATGTCATCTCTAATAAAGCAATGTGAATTTAAAAGTATTTTGGGAAATGAGGAGAAATAGTTATTGAGCAAGGGATGATAAATGGAAATCAATACTTACATATCCATTATCAATTTAAGATGGCTGAAGTGCTATTGCTAGCACCCTCATTTAGTGAGCAATTTTAATAAAAGTAAAATGTTCTAAGAAGTTTGATAGCTTACTTCTGTACTACAACCCCAAACCCTCTTCCACCTTAAATTCTTTAGCACCTCAAAAATTCTCCCATCCTGGCAACTTTCCAGAACCTACTGTAGAATTTTTACCTCATTTTTTGTGCCACAGTCCCCTTTGGCAACCTGTGGAAGCCTAAGGACCTCCTCAAAATAATGTGTTAAGTGTATGGAGAAAATATGTATGATTACAAAGGAAGTCAATTATACGGAAATATTCTTCTATCCACATAGCCCTCAGAGATCCAAGGACCCCACTTAAGAACATCTGATCAGGGAATAATTCTTCCAGGATGATGAAAGTTTTTTCTTATAGGAAATTTTATGCAGAGAAGTTGTAAAAACCCAAAGATGTATAGTAAAGAATCCTGCTCAGGATCAGTCAGTGAAGAAAAGAATGAGCTGCACAGAGAAGACTGACCTTGAATTTCTACCCAAACTCAACACTATTTGTGCTGTGGCTTTAAAATACTACACTAAGTATTTACTCAGGATTTTTTTTTGCCTCCAGTCCTGTACACACAGTATATTCTGTGTACTGATGGCAGGTGAAGAAAGGCAGCATTGGAGAAAGGAAGACAGGCGAATCCTTGCTTGGTCCTAATTCTCTAACCAGTTTTCTGCCACTAACTAGCTCTATTAGCTTGGTCAAGTCACTCAGCTCTGAGTTGAAAGTCCCTGTCTATAAAATGAGAAGGTTGAGTTAAACCAGTGGTCGGCAAACTCATTAGTCAACAGAGCCAGATATCAACAGTACAATGATTGAAATTTCTTTTGAGAGCCAAATTTTTTAAACTTAAACTTCTTCTAACGCCACTTCTTCCAAATAGACTCGCCCAGGCTGTGGTATTTTGTGGAAGAGCCACACTCAAGGGGCCAAAGAGCCGCATGTGGCTCGCGAGCCGCAGTTTGCCGACCATGAAGTTAAACCATCTCTAGGACTTCTTAAAACTCTGAATTATTAAGGCTCTAAGACAATGCACAATAATTTCTCTGAGAAGAAATCTTAATGAGATTTCTTTTTTTGTCCTATGTTCACAGTACGAAAATACATTCTAGATGAGAATTTTTCAGAGGCTTCAGAAATACCTTATGAGACTCATCTAGCCATAGAATTTTAGACTTGGAAGAAATTTTAAGAGCCATGTGGCACTTCACCAATCCCAGTGAGCAGCTGAGAAAACTGAGGTTCGGAAAGGCAAGAAGATTGACTTGAGGTCACATAATGAGGCAATGCGAACCGACTGCTGTGACTACTGCCATTTAGCCCGTACAGCATTTTAGGATTGGGCGTTGGTAGTACAAACCAGCTCATCAGTTCACTTGAAGAGAGACAGAAATAAACCTCAAATAAGCTGAGCTATGGGAGAACTGCGCGAGGAAGCAGGTGACTGGGGTGATGATACTCAGCAGCAGTGCCCTATGGCTCAGACGGGTCAAAGCCGAGGCTCTCGTATACACTGTAACATCACTGGCAACATCATGCATTTTCCTCAAATACCATGGCCACAAAGTCCATTTCAAAGAACAATCAATTACAAAGAATAAAGAATAACTTTTTTCAAAAGAGGGGAATGGGTGAATGAACTCTGGCTAATGAGGTCAATAAAACCAAAGTTAAAGATTTGGATTGTTAATACAATCTTGAAAGGACAACATTAGTTAAGGATATCTAAAACTTAAAAATTCCTTACAAGTATTTTAAGAAGAAACGGATTCCGAATAATTTTGACCTACCTTCTGTGGACAGCCACGAAGAATAGTAACTACTTAACCAGCATTATTTTTACTTACTAATACCCTCACCACTATCTTCAGAGCATGTAATGATCAGCTACTGGTCAGCTTTTTTTAAATATATTTTATTGATTTTTTACAGAGAGGAAGAGAGAGGGATAGAGAGTTAGAAACATCGATGAGAGAGAAACATCGATCAGCTGCCTCCTGCACACCTCCTACTGGAGATGTGCCCGCAACCAAGGTACATGCCCTTGACCAGAATCGAACCTGGGACCCCTCAGTACGCAGGCCGACGCTCTATCCACTGAGCCAAACCCATCAGGGCACTGGTCAGTTTTAAAAGTCATTTCCACAGTCCAAGTGTGTTGACTAGTTTTACATGTGAAGAATTACTAACTATGAAATGGTTGGAAATTCTGATCTAATTATGATTTCAACCTCATTCAATTGACCAAAAAGATAATCTGCCACATGCTTTTAAAACCGGTACTACATTGAATGCTCGTCAGTTTACCCTTTGCCTTCTCTCCTAGGACACACACATATAACCAGCAAAGTAATCACACCCATTCCTCAATTCCCCACAACAGACATTATTCCTACCTTATATAAATAGTTCGAAATTTCAGGACTTTTTTTTTTTTTTTAAGTTTCTCTTTGACTAAGAGCTGACACAGCCTTTCAAAATCTTCTAGACTGGAGGCTCCGCACTGCTGGTTTGCCAGCTATGTAGTTCATCTCCTCCAGGAATCCCAGAGGCAGCAGTGCCACCTCCTGGTAGGGACGGCACAACTTGTTTTCTGGAAGCCCTTGGCTGACACCAGCCAAAGACCTGAAAGAATGGCAGCCTAGATTCGTGTCTTTGTGAGCCCTGCTTTTCTAGAGCACATTACAAGCATAACCGATGCTTATGACCTGAGCCACAGAACCTCCACAGGAGGCTCATTCGTGAAAGGCAGATCTTCTGGAAGCCATCGAAAGCCCAGCCAGGCTGGCCAATAAATGAGGCAGCTCTTCCTGGAAATGCCTCCTCAAGGCTCCAAAGGCAAGCGGCAGAGCCTCACCGAATTAAACATTTCCTGGCTCTCCTTGGCCCCCAGGGCTCTCTATCAGATGATCTCACCCATGGCCCCACCTGTGGCCGTGTTATTCAGCTCTATCTTACGGCGTGTGTCCCAGGGAAGGCGCTCAGGCGCTTCTCAGTGGGAAGGCTCTTATATTCACACCATGTGACACAGATCCTGCTCAAAGGACACCACTGCTTAGGCATGCAGGTCGGGCTCTAATCTCTCTCATTCACTCTCCATCCTCCCCACCCCTGACCCAGGGGGCAGAAACGACGGAGAGGAGATGGTTTTGTTGTTGCTTTGAAAGCAACACTAGTGGGCTTTTATTGAATCAGAGAATAAAACCTTGTCCTCTAGGTCCCCGAGGTACGTTGCTTCCTTCAGAATGGACTAAGCCTGCCAATCTCCCTGTTTTCCCCTGGGTAACCTAATAAGTGTTCCTCAACCCTTTCAAAACCCCTGCCTCCCTTCCACAGGCTAAACATAAATACTGCATGCCCTCTGTGTAGTTTAGATGAACAAAGATGACATTTAAGAAAAACATGGAAGCATACCTTTTAAACTATATCAACTATCCCACATTCAGAATTCCTTCCTCCCCCCCCCCCCCGCCCCATCGCATACCAGCTAAAAAACAAATCACTGACAAATTTTTAAAGCATCCCCATTAATTTGCTTTATGCTCCAATCTATCAATATATACTTCACTAGGGTTATTTGTTATATTCCCGACAAGCTTTGCAGCAACTTCTCCTACTTTCATTCACCTCAGAAAATCACCAAAAGTTGATTTGCTGTAACTGATAAATGCTAGGTCTGATTCCCCACTAACAAATTTAACTATTTCCTCTTCAATTCATGTTAACTTGCCAAGTAAAGTAATTTTTCAGCATGTGTAGACATTTCACCAGCATGAGTGTCTTAGATGTATGAAAAATCGCATTGTTTCCTAAAAACACCAAACTTTGTACAGGCAAGGTAAGAGTAAGTAATAAAAGGGCTTTGAAACAGTATTGGGATGTCTTGGAGAAATCAGGTAAAAAGATTCTTGTCATTCTATACCAGACTAAGTTCTAAGTGGATTACAGTGAAATTCTAGAACACAGTAAAATTTTCCGAATGACAGTTAGTCGAACCATTTCTTACCGAATAGACTACTAGGTACATCGACTAAATTAACACACTAGTTAACCAGCAGAAAAGGGAATGAACTTTTTATATTCCACTGTAAGACGCACAGCTTGCCCTTGCTACTGCAGATCTGGGGGAAAAGAGGAGAGTGAGGCAAGGGGATGCCTTGCACATACCCTCCCTTTTTAAAGTATGACTTTTAAAAAGACATCCCCACCCCACAGCACGCACATCGCTTTTGGCACCCAAATGGTCTTCTTTAAACACGCACTTTTCAAAGAATTAAGGAGGTCTGAATACGTGTAATTTAGACCCCGCCTTCCCTTCTCCCTACAGGCCATTAACACTGAAAATAATCACTCGCTTGGACAACCCCAGAAAAACCTCAGCTTACAGAGATTACCACCCCTTGCCGAACTCACCCCCCTCCCCCTGCCCCGCAAACCCCTGTCTTCTTAAAGAATCTCCATGTGACGGGCTGGTCTGCAGTTCACTGCAGGCATTTCCCTCCATACAATTCCCCAATCATCAGTGTCACTGTAACTGTAATTCCTTTTTGTAGCCTCTCATATACACTTGCTCTATCAGTAGTACCCAACTGCTTAATTTTTTTTTCTTTTTTCCTCCTCTTAGCGAATATCTGGATTCCTCCGTCAGGTTTAAAGCCTTCGGTTTCCCTGCAACTCCGGGGTGAGAGCTCGCGTGCAGGTCCAGAGAAGCCTTTGGAGGGGCAGCCCGGGCTCGGTGCACCGGTCCTGCCCCCAGTTCGCCCGCACAGCTGCGTTAGGAATTCGGCTTCGCTCGCCGCCAGATTATATAGTTCGAGTCCCGCGGCTTGGCCAAAGTGACACTACGTTTTTGTGGGTTTTTTTTTTTTCTCTCCGCTCTCACATGTGGCAGGTCCCACTGCAGGAAAGCCATCTGCTCCCGGCCCCATCCCTGGTCCCGCGCCCGGAACGCTCCCGCCCGAACACCTTCACCCTGTACCTGGGGAGGGGGCCGATACCAGCATCCCTCCGGGCGGGGAACAAAGGCGGAGGAGAGACTGCCAGGTGGGCAGCTACCCACGGCGGACCAGTCCCCGCGGAGAGCAGAATGGGGAGGTGCATTAGAGGGTAGGAAAAGGGAAACCGAGGCACCGAGGGGGGGGTGGCTGAGCCGGGTCTGCATCTTCCCCTAGCGGTGCTCCTCGGGCGGGCGGACCCCAGATCGCGCCCCCGCCAGCCCAGACCTACCCGTCCCGCTCGCCAGCAGCCGGCCTCGGACAGGCTGGGGGCCGCCCCACGGCAGCGCTCACCTCGGGACAAGCGCTCCAGCTCCTCCGACGGCTCTGGAGAAAGCCCGCCGCACGCGCACGCGCACGCGCACTCGCGTTCTCGCGCCTTCACGCCCCCGCGCGCGCCCCGGAGACCAGCCCTGTCCGTCAGCGTCTGCAAGAGCCAATCCGGTAGCGCGGGAGGCCCAGCGCCGGTCACGTGGTCGGTGCAGCCAATCATCAAATGTCCTCGGCAGCAGCCTCTCCGAAGTCCCTGGAGGTTGGGTTGCTACCCAGTGGAGCCGGTGCGAGGCAGGCACAAAGGGTTGAGTCTCTGTTGTCGGGGGCTGAGTGGCGCTGGATGGATCAATTACTAGATCAACTGATATGTCAAATTCTAGATGTGAACGGGACTTACCTGGATATCTTGTTAAGAGGAGGATTCTGATCCAGTAAGTCTGCGATGGGACTTTCTCACAGTTAGATGATGCTCCTGGTCTGAGGACCACCTTTGGAACAGCAAGATTTTAAGGGCACCTGCCAGAAAATGATGGTGATAGCCCCTGCTCCCTGTTATCTCAACGTTTCCAGATTTTTTCCTTCCTTGTGTGATGGACTGCATTCCAGTGACTAACTAAACATGGGGTGGTGCTTTGGTGAAGCTCATAGTTTGGGCATCAGCTGAGGGAAGGTGTGTTTAATTTCCATATCTACCAACCTTTAGTCTATGGGGCTTTGAGTGTGGAAACTAGAAGCGGGGACTGCATGCTCCTCCTAAAGAACACTAGGTCACCCCAAAGCATGGAGCACATGCATCTGAGTGCCACTGTGCTATATATACTCTTGGCCAGAGAGAAGCAACAGAAGTGGTTTCTGGAAACTTACAATCTGTTGTAGAACTACACTGGCAAACTCAAAAGAAGCATATAGGAAACACATGCAAAAAGCGAATGCTCTCAGCATCTAGGACGATTCAGGCATAAGCCAGAGAAGTTGTAAGTTAATCTATTTTAGGGATCTTAAGACTTGCCCAGATATCCTCCTGTTAGTAATTCCAGAGTCTGGAAGTCAGGAAGCCCAGTGTCTCTGCCCATCTCTCACACTTGACCTAAACTAACTATTTCAGGCTGGCCAGCTAGAAACTTTGTTGTCCAGCATAGTCAAACTCTTTATTGCCCCCCCCCCACCCCCCGCCAATAGTGTGCCAGTGACTCAAAGGTCTAAGTGCTAAATCCTCCAAACACCTCTTCAGACCAGATGGTAGGACACTGCTTCTAGCCATTTTCTCATACTATTGATAAAGGTGCTCAAACTGCCACTTAAGAGAAAACTTCACCCTTTCAGCATGTCTTGGGTCTCTCTGCCTTACCAGCCCCGGAAGTAAAGCCCACTTAGCAATGGAGACATTGTTCACCACATCTCTATCAGAGGTGGCAAAGCACAAAAATCAGAGCTTCAGGGAACACCTTGAATGTGGCATCACAATGGTTCTGGCTATAACAGGAGTAAAGAAATTTCTAGCCCTGGCCTGCGTGCCTCAGTGGTTAGAGCACTGGCCCGCATGCACCAAAGGGTTGTGGGTTCAATTCCCAGTCCAGGACCTGTACCTGGGTTGTAAGTTGGATTCTCAGCCCCAGTCCTGGCATGTGCGGAGTGGGAGGGACAGCTGATCCATGTGTCTCTCTCACATGGCTTTCTCTCTCTCTGCCCCTCCTTCCCTTTCCCTCTAAAAATCAACGGGGAAAAATTCCTGGGTGAGGATTAACAAAACAACAACAACAAAAAATAAATATCTAGTCAAGAAAAATATGTTTGAAAGGCTCAAAGAAAGCTTCTTTTGCTGTCATTAAACCAGTGGTTCCCCAGCCTGACTGATGGCATAGTCAAGCTTTTAAGGAAAGAGATTTGGGGCCCCCGTGCCTGGAGATTCCAATTAGGGTGAACCATGGAGCCTGGGCAACTATTGGTTTAAAACGTTCCACGGGTGATTTGTAGATAGCCACGCTTGAGAACCCCTGCATAAGCTTCTAGATACATGGGCTCATTCACTTCCACAACACAAATCACTAATGCCATGAAGACTCTGAAAACAGAGGAAAGTGTCCACATCATTTGTGAGAATATATATTTTTAAAGGCCAAAAATAACGCAGAGGCAATAAATACTCCAAAGACTATTCAGTGGAACAAATTGAAAAGCCAGGTTTAATTCTAGTTGATTAAATATTCCAAAAAGAACCTGTTTCCTTTTGTTAACCATACCAAACTGATCAACTCTCTGGTTATATTGTCACTTGTTTTAAAACCTTTCTTAACTAAAAGCCAGTTTCTATTGGAGATTGTAGAGTTATTCTCTGCTTCCCAAAGTGTGTAACAGAATCACCTGGAGTACTTGTTAAAATGCAGATTCCCAGCTGTTGTCTTCTCCCCACCCCCTCTCAAACCTCCTCTAACCTCTCCTGCAAAAAGTTCAAAGCCAATGCTGGTTAAAGTTGAGTCCAAGTTGTACCTCGTAATACAGAACATCTAGATACGGTAGGCAAAATCTCAAGTAAAATAGCTGTGCTATTAGTTCAGCTTGCTATGCTAGCTAAATAAAGGGAGTCTATTTTAAAGAATTTGAATAAAGTCTCAATTCTCTTTATTGGAGTTTTACCAAATTTTGTTATTTTGTTAAAGTGATCAATGCCTGGATCTTCTAAAGCTGTTTTGCTCAGAATTTTTCTATTTAGTGATATTTGCTGTAGTGGAGTATGGCCTAGTTTTTGACTGAATTTAGTGAGGTCCCCTCAGAACTCTCTGCCAACAATAGCCATCTTTCTAGAAAGTAGCTTTATTTGCCACATCCAAAATATGGAAGCCCCTTGTGTGAGCCTATAAATTAGCTTTCCTCTAGCTCAAAAAGTAGCATTTAAATGGGGGATACATTTTTCTCACTTTGTAAACTTGTAGGTTTATCTACTGGGTAAAATAAGTAGCAGGAGCAATTAACATTTTAAAAATATGTTTTATTGATTTTAGAAAGAAACATTAATGTGAGAAACATTGATCAGTTGTCTCTGGTACACATCCGGACATGTATCCTGACTGGGAATCAAACTGACCTTCTGGTGCATGGATGACACTCAACCAACTTAGCCACACCCACCAGGGCAAGCAATTTAAATTTTCAATGAGGAAAAAAAAAAGCACTTACATTTCTCTTTGTGAGTGTCATCATTACAAAAAGAGGCAACAGGAAACAAGAGATTTTTGCTTGAGGAATTTGAAAAAGAACATCCAGGCCATCATTTTGTTTCTTAGTCTGCTTGCCTCATACATAACCTGGCTATCCTATCTCAGGAAATGGATATGTTAATGTCTGATAAAAATCATGACTTAGCTTAAGCAGTCGTCCCCCCCCCCCCGCACCCCCCCCTTTATTACTCCCTAGAAATTGCTTGACAAGATTAGGTATATTTGAAAAGAAAAGAGAGAAGATATAGATTGCTGAGTCTCCAGAAATTCACTCCATTACAATCAGAACCCCCATAGACTGCTTTATAATTGCTAATTAAATTTTTATCTCTCTAGCAATAAATAGCTTCCCTAAATTTAATTTATTTCATTCATAAAGACCCACAGATTATCCAAATCCTAGTCTTCATCTGACATATAAATCCAGCCAGGATAACATTTTAAATCTATGTATCTGTGTTTTAATAACTGGTACCTTCTTTTCCATTTTGTATATCTGTGTACAGATTTATCCCAACACATTGGACATTTTAAAGATATGTTTTTAATCCTTACATTCCATATGTATATAAATATATATATGGCTAATATGCTAAGTGTCCCTCCACCTGTCCAACCAGTCACTATGATGTGCACTGACCACCAGGGGGCAGATGCTCAAGACAGGAGCTGCTGTGATGTGCACTGGCCATTTACAGAGAAACGGCAGTGTGGACCTGGCACCCACAAAGTAACACTCGGCTTCCCCCAAGTGGGACACAGGCCCTGCCACCACCCTGAAGCAACAGCCCACCAAATTGCAGCCAACACTGCCAAGACCCCCATGGTGCAAAATGCGGCCCACAGCCCAGCCCAGCCCTGAAATGGTGGCTGTGGGCGCCGGGTAATGACGTCATGTAGGAACACCTGGCTTCCTCTCCCTAGCGACTAGCCTCCTTAGAGTTTCTTCAGCCCAGGAACACGACTTGCTTTATAGCCAGGTGGAAACATTTACACTTTGACCAAATGTCTGTGAAGCGTTTTACTGTGCTTCATCTCATTTGATCCTCACTGAAGTCCTGGAGTAGGTAGATAGGAGACTCGATGGAATCCAATTTTCTTTTCATTCACTGGAAGACAGAGATTTAGAAAGCTTACAGGGGTCCTCAAACTTTTAAAACAGGGGGCCAGTTCACTGTCCCTCAGACTGTTGGAGGACCAGACTATAGTTTAAAAAAAAAAACTATGAACAAATTCCTATGCGCACTGCGGGCCCGGGATGAGTCGGCTGCTAAGCAGGACAGGCAGCAGCACCTGGCGGGCCGGATAAATGTCCTCAGTGGGCCGCATGTGGCCCGCGGGCCGTAGTTTGAGGACCCCTGGCTTAGAAACTTGACCCGACTGAAAAGAAGTAAGAAATGGTGGACCTTGAAAATGACTTCAGGTTTTCTCACTGCATAGAATATAGTCAAACACTGTCGCAGTTAAATATTTTACCCTTTGTTCTCCCTGTGTGATCTACAATAATCTGCTTTGTGTTGTTATTTACTGCTGTGTTGCTGACAATTACCTGAAAGAGAAGTTGGGGTGCTTCACTGGGCTGGAAAAAGTTTAGCTAAATCAGAAAGCAGGTCTAATAAAGCAAGTTTATTCTATATATAAAAAAAGCTAAGTTGACTCATGCAAGTGTGATACATATAAAGCTCTCACTGGCGCCAGTCACACGTGAGTGTTTTGATCTGTCATTGTTGATGTGAATTTGGTTAACACTTCTACTTTAGAGAAAGGGCGAATAGTGATATTAAAATATTTCTTCTAATTAATTTTCTTTCAATGTGCACAAATCTGTGCACTGGGCCACTAGTATTGTCTATAAAGAACATATTCTTCTATATTTTATAATATATATCAGACTTTAAACATGTGTATGTAACAATATTATACGCCCCTCTATACCTCCCCTGACTTAAGAAATAAACCCTAACCTTCACCCTCACCCTCACCCTAACCCTCACCCTACTCAACCCTCAGTCAGATTTCTTTGCTGGGTTGTGCCTTTTCTGATTGTTTTATCCTATAGTTTATCTTTAGGGTCCTCTTCTTATTGGGTGGCCATTTTTGGTCACCAAAGCAGCTGGTGTATACAGTAAATGAAGTGAACTGATTTTGAAGGAGAGAGTAAACGGAATCTCTGGAGAGAAACAGCACTATTTACAGGATTGAATCTAAGACACACAGCTCAATGCAGGAACAGTCTTTTTCGGTTATCTTCCTAAAGGCATATGTCATGAATGTAGGATGCATTGTATGTAGTCAATATTTCCTGAAGTGATGAATGAAAAAATAAATGAATCAATAAAACAGGAGCCCTTCTTATGGCTTAGTTTCACCTCTGCTCCCCAGATCTGTGTCTGCCTCTTGAAGCTAAATTCAATCAGTTCTCACCTTAACTCGCAAGTGGCGTTTGACAGGTTGATCACTCCCTTCTCCTTGACAAGTATTCTCTTAGCTTCAAGGATGCCACTAACTTACTAGTTGTTGCTTTTCATTCAATGGCTGATTCTTTTTCACATTCCCAACCTCCACTCTTTTTAGTGACCGAGGGCTCAGTCTTTAATCCTCTTCTCTTTTTTCATAGACACTATTCCCTTGCTGATTTCATCAAGGTCCATGACAGCTGACTCCTCCAGTCACTTCTACAGCCTGGCCCTCTCCTCTGGACTCCTGATCTGTTTATCCAACTACTGACTTATATGCCCAATTCAATGTATGAACTTACCGTGACTATCAGTGAACTCCTCATCTCTGCTCCCTACATCTCTCCTCCTGTCGTCTTCCTATTTCAGCTAATGGCCACTCCATTCCCCCCATTGTTCAGATCCGTGGAGTTAACCTTGTCCTCATCACTCAGTTGAAGACAACATTCTAGATAGAGCCTGGTGGAGCCACATGATAAAAGGAACCTGCATTCCTGAGTGGACCACAGCTACCCAGCAACGCTGGACTACCTACCTCTGAAATGTTACATGATGAGAAAGAAGTCCTAACTCATATAAACCAGGATTGAATCTAAGACACATAGCTCGGAGTTCTTCACCACAGCAGCTTACTGAGCCTGTGCCCCAGCACAGGAGCTGAGGAACCAGAAGTTGTGAACGTAGAGGTCTGAGTATGTGAGAAAGAGAGAAAGAAAGAAGACTATTGCTGCGATGTTCTATTGAAAAGATTGTGAGAAGACTTGCCTCCAGGGGAAACTGCCGAAATACAGTCAGTTCACTGAGATACAAGCCTGGCTCTGAAACAGTCAATTTGCTGAATGTTCCCCAGAGAATTGGGAGTCCCACAGGACTTTGAGGTTGGAGGGGAGCTGGGAGTGGTTAAACCATTATTAATATAGTCAAAGCCTCCAGGTACCCCTTGAACAATTTGATTTTTTAAGATGGAGATATCACACTTAGCAAGCTTAGCCACAAAGGAGAGAGAATAGTTTACGGAAGGGAACACCATCTTGTATGGATATAATAGAAAACATAAATGTAAGTGAGCAAAATTCTTACTAAATAAAATGTTTGGAAGTTCTAAACTGATATAAGAAAAAGATTGGGAGGAATCCAAGATGGTGGTGTAGGTAAACACCTAAACTGCTGCCTCGCACAACAATTTAAACTGCAACTAAAAGACAAAACGTCTATCACCCAGAACCACAGGAAAGCTGGCTGAGTGGAAGTTCTACAACTAGAAGGAAAGAGAAAAGAGCACTGAGACGTGCACAAGCGCTGAAAAGCTGAGGTACGGAGGCGCGGGATCTGGGCTGGCGGCAGGCGTTGCTTTTTTCAACCCAAAGGGGAGACAAGCCCCCAATTACTCTGAAATACAGTTTCTGGGGAGACGCGGGGGACCCAAACTCCTACAGGGAGAAGCTGGATTGTCTGCTACCGGGTCGGAAAGTGAGGGGGGCCTGCTTGTAGAGCTGTGCACAGGAATAATTGTTTATCTGCGCTGGGGCACGGGACTGGACCAGTTGGAGACACAGAGCTGGCTAACTAGCAGCCATTGCTGTTTGCCACGCCCTAGCCTAGTGACGCCCTGATACCCCACCCCACATAACCTACAAACCCACCCAAGCTCCAAGCAGCGGCTTTTGCATATGAATGGACTACAGCTTAACCTAACAAACTTGCAGCCCGGATCAGACAGCTCCAAAACCTCCAAACCCCAAGCAAAGAGGAGAAAACTGTAGCTCTCACTGTAGCTCCTGCTGGGTGGACTCAGACAATAGCTGACCTGCACCCCATTGGAGATCCAGAAGCCAGTATACCTAGTGGTCAGTGTGAGAAACCAGATTTCAACTCCTCACATCCATAAGTGACACATTCAAGAGGCAGATTCAGCGAGCACCAAAGCCCCACTGAAACAAGTCCTGCACCATAAGCGTGTCTCCAGCACAGCAGTTCTTATAGACACAGCAAGTCCTCACAGCCGATTGGCCTGGAGGTCAATTCCTCCCAGCGTACCAACAGCAATTAAGGCTTAACTACACCAAGACTTTGCACTCAGCCCACAAAGGGGTGTACCAAGAGCGTCCACATCAGGTGATTGGGGAGGCTGAGCTACTGCCCCCTATAGGTCACCTACCACACAAAGCCACTCCATCAACACAGGGAAGCAGCCAAAATGCGGAAACAAAGAAACATGTCACGAATGAAAGAAACGAAGGAAAGCAAACTACTGGACGACATAGAGTTCAGAACCACATTTATAAGGTTACTCAAGAATCTTCTAAAAACCGCCAAGAAACTTGATGACACTTCTGAGGAGCTTAGTGAGACCTTCAAGGACCTTAATGAGAATGCCAAAAAAATGGAAAAGGACCAGTCAGAAATGAAGCATACACTGTCTAAAATAAAGAATATACAGAAACTCAACTGTAGATCAACGTACCCCAAGAATCAAACCAAAGATCTGAAATATGAGGAGACAAAAAACACCCAACCAGAAAAACAAAAAGAAAAAAGAATCCAAAAATATGAAGATAGTGTAAGGAGCCTCTGGGACAACTTCAAGCGTACCAACATCCAAATTTTTGGGGTTCCAGAAGAAGAGAGAGAGCAAAATACTGAAAACCTATTAGAAGAAATAATGACAGAAAACTTTCCCTACCTGGTGAAAGAAATAGACTTACAAGTCCAGGAAGTGCACAGAACCCCAAACAAAAGGAATCCAAAGAGGACCACACCAAGACACATCATAATTAAAATGCCAAGGGCAAAAGACAAAGAGAGAATCTTGAAAGCAGCAAGAGAAAAACAGTTAGTTACCTACAAGGGAGTACCCATACGACTGTCAGCTGATTTCTCAGCAGAAACTATGCAGGCCAGAAGGGAGTGGCAAGAAATACTCAAAGTGATGAACAGCAAGAACCTACAACCAAGATTACTCTACCCAGCAAAGCTATCATTCAGAGTTGAAGGTCAGATAAAGAGCTTCACAGACAAGAAAAAGCTAAAGGAGTTCATCGCCACCAAACCAGGATTACATGAAATGCTGAAGGGTATTCTTTAAGAAGAGGAAGAAGAAGAAAAAGGTAAAGATAAAAATTATGAACAACAAAATGACATCAAATACATACCTACCAACAAGTGAATCTAAAAATCAAGTGAATAAAAATCTGAAGAACAGAATGGACTGGTGAATATAATAGAATCAGGGACATAGAAAGGGAGTGGACTGACGACTCTCAGGGGAAGCAGGTGTGAGGGGTGCGGGAAGAGATTGGACAAAAATCTTACTCCTATGGATGAAGATAGTGGCGGGGGGTAAGGGCATGGGGTGGGGTGGGGAATCAGGTGGAGGGGAGCTATGGGGAAAAAAAAAAAAGAGGAACACCTGTAATAATCTGAACAATAAAGATTTATTTAAAAAAGAAAAAAGAAAAAGATGACAGAACTGGGAATTCCATGTGGTGCAACTCTGGTGCAGGTAACTTTTGGAAGACAACACAAGTAGTTTGGAGCAGAGATAAGGTGAGGAAAGAGGCCTCATTCGTTCAATAAAAATACTACAGAAGTCCTGTCTTTTAGCTCATTTTAAGTTGAGTAAGCCATCAATTCGAAGTAAAAAGTGTTATATTACAAGAGGGGCCCACACCATCATAAGAAAGCACAAATAAACATCTCTGACATGTCTCACTACGTCATTGTCATCTCTACCCCTTATGAGACACTTCTCTGATCTTATCCCCAGCTCTCTGTCCTGGATAACTCAGCTCCAGACACGCTGACCTTCTCAACTGTTCCTCAAATATACCAAGCCCACTCTTGTCTCTGGCTGACATACTCTGCCCCATCTCCAAACCCACTCCTACCTTGCATCTGCGGGGCCCTCCCTACCTCAATGAATTCAGGTCTGTGCTCAAAGAACTTACTGTCAAAGAGAACTTCCCAGGTCAAATGATCCAAAGTTGCACTTCCTCCTATACCGTTCCTCTCTAACCCAGCCTTTTAAACCTGGCGTCCATGAGAGTATTAAGCCTTACTACAGAAAATGATATCCATTACTGTTTTCTCACATCTCTCAAGGATGGTACACAGCTGATATCATTCTAGCTGCATCGGAGAGAAGTTAATTCATTGTATAAAAAGAGTGCTGTAGGGCAGTGGTTGGCAAACTGCAGCTTGCGAGCCACATGCAGCTCGCGAGCCGCGGTTTGCCACTCTGTTGACTAATGAGTTTGCCGACCACTGCTGTAGGGCATTGGAGCGTAATTCTCTGGTAGGACTGGTAAAGAAGGGCTGCTTTATCACCCTATATGATTTTTCCTTAGCTCTTATCAACATACAAAAAATTATTTCTTTGTTGTCTCCCCACCCCCCCCCTCACTAGAATATAAGTCCATGAAATTTGATTCTAGTTCATGCTTACCCCCAGTGTGTAGAACTGGTACATAAAAAAGCATTTGTTGAATAAACTTCACAGAATAAGTCTGTGTGATGGCTTCTTACTTAAAAACTTTTCAATTGTAAAAAAAATTCATGTTAAAACTTCTCCATATAGAAAAATGTATATTATAAATAGTCCTAAGTGAAATGATGAGACAGAAATGTTAAGTGTTAAATGGAAAGCTGACCACACTTGTCCACATAATAATAATGGAAGGCTTTTATGATCAAAGCACAAGTACTAGTAAGCAATTGCTCAATCAGGATGAGAGCTGTGAGGTGGGGGTGAGGGCCTTGGGCTGGATGTTAATAAATTGAGGATGGCTTTCTCAATCCCACACAGAAGGGCAATAGAGAGAACTTTCATCCTAAACAGGTTCAGAAATAGACCCAAGAGATTGCTGTGGGTGAGCCACTAAGTAAAAATTAATAACTTAATTATATTCTACATCCTGGTGGGAGAGGGAAAATCAAGAAACCCATCCCATACACATTAGATTTTTAAAAAGGGAAATATGATAACTACAGGCTCCATTTAGAAGACAATTGAAAGGAAGGACTTAAAAAATTCAATAACTCACACACACAAAAAAGTCTATGTACACCATTTCGCTGTTGTTGGCTTTCCATTAAAAAACATATACCAAGGAATGAAAATTACAAGCATTGGAGGTAGGAGCTAGAAGGAGAATGCTAGAGCCATGTAAACTGTCAGAGAAAAAAAAGAGGGCATTTCCCCCAAAATTGGTAAGGGAGTTCATGTGAAGAAAATTAAGAAACCTGATTAATTATACATGAGGAGAAAAATAACTATAACAAAAACACTTTGAAGAACATATTGCCAGTGTCTCTGAAACCAATGGAAGGAGATTATTTTAACACTAGTGACCTGGTGCATGAAATTCGTGCACATTAAAAGGGGATTAATCAGAGGAAATAATTTAATATTGCTATTTGCCCTTTCTCTATAATAGAAGTGTCAGAGATGAAAGAAAATTAGTAAAATGTATATGAAAACCTTCCTCCTGTCAGAGTCTGGGACACACCATGGGACCCAGAGTCAAGTCCCCGCCCACCCTCATGCACCTCAAAATCACGTGAGACCCAGACCCAGCCGTCCCCCCCCGCCCCGCACCCTCCCCCCAGCCCAATTGGGCTAGATCCAGTTCCACCCTTGTCAAGCCCTGCTGGGCAGGGGGTGCAGTCTGAGGTCCCCTGTCAAGCCCCACGGGGGCTGGGGAGGGCATAGCCTCAGGTCCCTGCTGATTGCTCATTAAGGCTCCTTAAGGGAACTTTGCCTCAGCTGTGGGTGCAGCCATCTTTGTGATGGAGTGATGGTCAATTAGCATATTCCCTCTTTATTAGATAGCATGTCAAAGGGAGAAAGTCACTCAAAGAATAAGTGGAATCCTTTGATCTTGGCGGGATTTGCTCAGGAATGGAAAGGGGCATATTTCACAGGCTGAATTATTTGCCAAAAATCAAGATACTGGAAGAATAATACAGAGACTTCCTTCCCTATGATATCTACAAAGATGGACTAGTTAGAATTACTTGATTGTAACAGTGACCATGTACTCAGGATACTTTGAAAAGATGAACAAAATCAATGTGGAGCCCTGGCTGGTGTTACTAAGTGGCTGGAGCATCAGCTTGTTCACCAAAGGGTCTCCAAGTTCGATTCCCAGTCAAGGGCACGTACCTGGGTTGAGGGTTCTCTCCCACCCCCCTTCTGGCGTGTGTGGGAGGCAACCAAACATATGTTTCACATCAATGCTCCTCTCTCTCTCTCTCTCTCTTTCTCTCTCTCTGTCTCTCTCTCTGTCTCTCTGTCTCTCTCTACTCTCTCTCTCCCTCCCTTACACTCTCTCTCTGAAAATCAATGGATGGGAAAAAATATCCTTGGGTGAGGATTAGAAAAAAAATAATCAATGTGGAAAAACCATCAGGACTGAGAGATGGAGAATTTGCTGACTGAGATGGGTGACTTGTATATACAAATATGCACCTGTTGCTCTTTCATGTAAAGGGATTCAAAAGAGATTTGAAAAGAAGATAATCCCAAAGATTATTTTTGTTTAAACAGTCAACAGTCAACATTTTTAAAACTCTATTATAGGCTCCATGTCTTTGCCTTGACTTAACTAACTGAAATGGCTATTGTACTAGACCTGATAAGACTTATACTAGTATGTGTCCATATTATTTCTATCGTTTCTTATCTCTCTTGACATTAATGACCACTTGTGAATTTATTAGCCAATTGCGTTTAAAGTTACAGGCTCAAGACAAACTGAAAACCTGGAACATAATAAGCATTCAGTAAATGCTACTTCCTTTAAAATTGATTTTTTTTCAGTAAATAAATTAAATTAAATTAAATAAATCCCAGACTTTCTTTCTTCCTTCCTTTCTTCCTTTCTTTCTTTCTTTCTTTCTTTCTTTCTTTCTTTCTTTCTTTCTTTCTTTCTTTCTTTCTTTCTTTCTTCTTTCTTTCTTGTACTGGGTTCCCACTGGAATTCCATCAGCCATCTCCTGCTATATCAGCAATAGTCCTCTGACAAAAGTTCCTACTAACAAAGGATCCCAAACATGGCCCTCATATAGTCCTACAGCTATTTATGCTGAAGAGCTCTTATAGGTATAATTGCTCCTGAGAGGATCTCGGAATAGCTAAAGCCATATCCGCCACTAGTCCCCACTAGGGAGAGTAGTCAATCTTCTGTTTTCAAACATTAACAAAAAAGATTCTTTTTCTCTTTACTTGGGCCCTCTCCCCAATGTTACAATTGCCTGTGATTACAAATGGTTTCAGAGAGTGCTCTGGACCCGTGCTGTGCTTCTGCTAAGGATGTTGATTTCCATAATCCAAGATCTCTCCCTTCTGTCACAAGTCCTCATACACACATTTCCTATGAAAACCCCACATGGAGACTAATGCTTCCCACCTCAGAGAGACCATTAGAGATGAGTTTCAGAGTCGTAGCTTACTAGTTTCCTTCAGTTTATTCCTGCATATGTCTCTGTTCTAAACATCATAGTGGCCATTACCAATGCTTCCATGTCCCACACCTGGGTTTAGCAACTCTCCTCTAAGCTCCCACCACCACCTTGCACAGCCCCTAACAAGTCTTTTATCACACTGTATTACAATGGGCTGTTCAATGATTCATTACCCTCACTGGGCTAAGTGCTGTGAGGGGAAGGGCCATTTCTATCTAGTCCTTCATCAGACAAGAACAATGGCACCTAAAACAATACCTGGTGTAGAGTAGGTACTCAATGACCATTTGTTAAATGAATGGAAGCTCTTATTCTCAGAATCCTCCCTCTGTGGGCATCTCTGCTGAGTCCACTCTGAACTGGAAAATTGTCACTACCCACTAGTAGGGTCTATAATTAATATTCCTTCATGTTTCTTTTCCTTTCTGGGCTCTGTGTTCTCTCTCTAATGTGTGCAGGTATAAATATTTAAATTCCTCTCAGATTAAATTATTTTCTCCATTCTCACATTTCTCCCTTTTCCCTTGCTAATTTTAGTAAGATCATCAAACCTAGATAGTACTTCACATATGAACATCGACACATTGTTCACGTTGTCCAAATCCTAACGAGCAAAAAAATTTAGTTGATAATTTGAATCCTTTACAGTCCAGTTTTTCTAATTCGAAGAAGAAATAACCTTTCCTATGAATTTTCCTATCATTATATCTCATTTGCTTACAAAACACTATGTCAATGGGTCTCAGGCTTGAATGTATCAGAAACACCTGGATAGGGTCGGACCTGCATTGCCACCATGTGCCCACCATCCAGATATCATTGCTGACATGTACACATAAGGAACTGTTAGACATTGAAACGGGGACTCAGAGCTGTTGGACATTGAAATTGGGACTCAAACGTTTTTTACTATTATTATTATTATTTTTGTTATTATATGTTCATTTCTAGTCTGCAGAGGCAAAATTTTTTAAAGGAAAGAAATGGGGGGGAGGAAATAGATACAGAGGCAAAGAAGCATTGAACAGACTGTCAAACTACATTGGGAAGGCAGGGGAGGTTGGGCGAGGGGGGCTGTAAGAGATCAACCAAAGGACTTGTATGCATGCATATAAGCACAACCAATGGATACAAGACACTGGGGGTGGTGGGGTGGTGGGGAGAGGGTGGGCAGCTGAAGGCATGTACTGGGGGGTAGGGGAAGCTGGGGGGAGGTTATTGGGGGGAAAAAAGTAGACATATGTACTACGATTTGTAATACTTCAAACAATAAAAATAAAAAGAAATGAAAAAAAAAAAAAAAAACACCTGGAGGACCTGTCAAAACAAAATTGTTGGGCCTTACCCCTAGAGTCTGATTCAGTAGGTCTGGGAGAGGGCTGAGCATGTACATTTTTAACAAGCTCTTAAATGACATTGATGCTTTTGCCCAAAGACCACACTTAGAATCACTATACTGAGTCATTAAATGACAAACTCAAAAAATATATATAAGAAAAGGTAATCAATAAAATAAAAATATATTGCTTTCTATGATTGATTATGACCAAAGGAGTAACATCATTCCAGGATGTCAATCCAATGTGGCACTATTGCGAAAATGTTCAGCCATATATATAATTTCTTTTTAATAAAACTTTGTGTACCTCTAGTTACTGAAATTCAAGAAAGCTACCACGGCCCTGGAAACAGTACCAGGAAGCACAGGTAGGCTGATTCCACTGCCAGAAGGCTGTGTTATAATGCCAAAGAAAAGAAAGTGGGAGATGTTTTTTTTTTATATTTTAGATTGGTGAAAGCTAAGAAATGGGACAATAAAAACCTCTAACACCACAGCAGTACAGGTAGATTGATCACCCTATTCTGAAATCCTGCAATGCAGAAGGTTCTTTGAAACTTGAGTTTAGAAAGGTTTAAGAAGAAAGTAGTACTTCATTCAGTGGGTGTAATTTGTGGTACTCATAACCCCTGAGAATGATGTAAGGAAAATAAATATAGTCAAAATATATTTTGTCAAGTAGATGAATTATAAAACCATATATTATTAGCTTTTTGTGGTTCACAGAAAAGGTAGGACCATTTAGCTCCTTATCACATGTCCCCTGAGGCTGCCTTTGGTAAGAGAATATGATAAATACTCATTGAGTTTTGCCTTGTAATGCAGTTCTAACCTTCAGATCAGATGAGCAATATAAAAACTTTAAATTTCATGTGGTTCACTTCACCTTGAAATATGACCTGCTGATAAAGGTGAAGGATTAAGAAGTACAAATTGCCAGTTATAAAAATAGTCACAGGGATGTATTAATAAAGTACAGCATAGGGAATATAGACAATAATATTATAATAACTATATGTGGTGCCAGATGGGAACTATACTTATTCTGGGTGGTCACTTCATAAGGTACATAAATGTCTAATCACTATGTTGTATAATGTGTGTGTGTGTGTGTGTGTGTGTGTGTGTGTGTGTGTGTGTGTATAGTAATGTATGCAACTGTAATTAAAAATAAAATTTTTAAAAATAAAAGAAATACGGTTTTCAGTCCAAGTTCAGGACCAATAACTAAAAATATTGCAGTGAGTAAATAATAATCCCATTCACTTACTCACACATGCTCCAGCTTTGATAAATCCCTCCCTGGGCATAGCAGTTTAGGCATTCCTGATAACCGAGTTTTGGGACACATCTGTTACCCAAGGCTAAGGCACAGGCAGATAAAACATGGCATAAGACACAAGGGGAAAAAGGGTGAGAAAAACGCAGCTATGGTTTAAGCAAACTATATAAAACAAATGCTTGCAGGGTAAGACAGGAGAAGAAAAGAGTACAGCAAAAGATAAGACAACAGGAAGAAGTTTTTTACTGAGTTGTAACCTATTAGTGCAATGTGAGAATGCAAGATGGATCACATCTCATTATTTTTTAAGATCCAGTTTCATTTCAAAGAAATATCTATGAGCCAAGCAAATCCTATCTGCAAATCAGATAAGATATGGGTACAGATATACAGATCCCTTGTTTAAAAGGATCAATTCCCCATCCTAAAATCTCCCAAACTGCTCTGAACTGTGTCATGCAATCACTGCTAGGTGCAAGGAAAGCTGGGAAGTGTAGTTTTCTAGTAGGGCATATTGCTGCCATGAATAAAATCTAATATACTAGGAATTAGTAACATACTAATAATTCCTCGTATATTAGCAATGGGCTGCTAATGAGGAAAGATGGCCCATGTTTTGCAACACTAAATCTAAGAAAATTCCACAAACATTCACCTTGTCAGCAACATCCTTTCACCCTGCTCTTGAATGATCCTTGGAAGTCTCTAGATCAATCCATTAGCCTGAGTATAATGTGACTTATACTGTTTTATTCTAGAACTACATTGCCAATAATTGTGCCAAATGTGGTCATTTTCAATATAGTAAAGGTCTGTGTAAAACAGACAAATGGGGAAAAAAGATGCTGGGAATTCTAGGTGCACAAATTACAACTTGAATCCCTGCTTTTGCTAAGGCTTTTATAATATGACAGATATACTTCTCCTGTCATTGCCTCAGTCTCAAGACAAGTAAATGTGTTAAAAATCATTAGATTTAAATTACTTTAGGAAATATCCTTGCAGTCAAAAGCTGAATGAACCAAGTACACATTTCTCATTTTCATGTCAATGGCTGTCTTATTTGAAGAGTCAATTGTACTAATTTTAAAACTCAGAAAGAGAAGGCAATCATCTTCCAGTAATGATGCAATGGCCATGGGTGAGGATTAATTAAGCCTTTAGGATGGATTATATTTCATCCACTGGGAAGAAAAATGAAATCATTTGCCACCATTTTACTTTTTATTCATTTCTAGGTTTTGTTTTGTTTGCTTTTTAACTTTGTGGGGGGGATGTTTTTACCTATGATGAAATGTTATTTTTTTATTGATTTCAGAGAGGAAGGGAGAGGGAGAGAGAGATAGAAACATGAGATAGAATCATGGATCAGCTGCTTCCTGCATGCCCCACATTGGGGATGGAGCCCACAACCTGGGCATGTGCCCTGACCAGGAATTGAACTGTGACGTCTTGGTTCATAGGTTGAAGTTCAACCACTGAATCACACTGGCCGGGCTGATGAAGTGTTCTTGATTTAACATCTCTAGTTATCAAGATTTTCTAGAGCTAATGATGTCTAAGGTATTTGGAGTTTGTCAATAGCACACAAATCCACTTTTGAACATTAAATCCTCAGTGCTGGAATTGTTTACTCTGGGCCACGCTGACTGACTCTTCCTACACTGTCATCTGTTTTCATTGAAAGCTGCCAGCTTTCATGGAGCCACTATTTATATTTCAATCTAGCCAAGTCTCTGAAGTTCATCCTTCATTACTCTTCCCGTGAGAAATGTCAAGGCCTTGCCTTTTCCTGCAGCTTTAGGGAATGGCTTTTCCTCATCCTTATATTCCAAAGCAGGAATCAGATGAGAACTATTTTTTTCCTTGTCAATCCCGAAGTTTCGCTTATATGACATTTGCCTGCAGCAACCCACACTAAGTCTTGTGAGTCAATCCTTCATTCAGACTTTTAAACCCACAGTTTAAGATGCTATGGCTTTAAAATATCCTTTCATGTAACAAGAAGTCCAGAGGTAGGCTGGTATAGTAGCTGTGTAAGATCATTGTTGCAAGTCAGGTTTTCTTCTGGAGAGCGAACTGCGATGGAGACCACATGCAGGAACTTTACTTAGGAGTGCTCTTGGGATTAACACCTGTGGGATAAGGAAAGGCAGCAGGATTTGGTAACAGGAAGAAGTTGGGCTGTGGTGCAGCCACCATAAGGCCTTATCCAATCACATGGGATGCTCTGAAAGTGAGCCCTCAAAGTTCTGTGTTGGGGCAAGGAAGTAGGCCTTTCTTTATACCCTCTCGTCAGCCAGACATTGAATGCAGGCTGCCCACCATGAAGGTGTGACCTGGGGTGGGGGTGTCTGTCTTCAGCTGAGGACAATTCCCAGTGAGGGCTGATCATTGAGTATCAGCTATCTACCGTCTCAGCAGTGGGGATGAAAGACGTCAGTCCTGAAGCTGATTTAGGCAGTTATAGCACAGGCACACCACGATTGTCAATGTCCCAGACTCCTTTTTCCTTTCTGATCTAAGCAACGTGGCTTTCATGCTTGCCTTATGATGTCAAGATGACTATTTCAGCCCCAGCTTTATATCTGCACTCTGGACATGAACAAGAAGGAAGCAACATAGAGGAAAAGGTAGCACTTATATCAGGAAAGCAACTATTTCCCAGAAATGTCCCACAATCTTCCATTAGGTCTCAGAGGCCATGGCTTGTCATGTGGCTACGATAGCTGCAAACAATGCTTGAAAATGTGTGCTTTAACCAGACTCATTGCTGCCTTGACCAAACTCAGAGGTTAGGATTTTTTTTTTAGAAGAGAATGGATATTGGCATTAGCAACTAGCAGTTCTCCCCATTCATCTGATTTTCAAGAAGAATTAACTCTCATTGGCAAAGAGTTAGTGACTATAAACCTCAAGGATTTTGTCCTATCTGGTTATAAGAAGTTACTTGGCTATCTTAATTGTGTACTAGTTATACTACCACTTCCTCTGCAGTCACTGGAGGTTAGATTTCATTTTCCAATAGTCATGTGTAGCTCAAAATAGTAATTCTTAAACTTCTTTCTGAATGAATCATCACTTCTCTCTCTTGCTCTTTCTCTCCCCCACACATGCACATTCACAGACACACACAGTTTCACTACTACTGTGCTGTGGAGAGAGAGAGAGTAATGATAATCATCACTAGGTTCTGGTTCGTGCTGGATCAACTAAGGACATCTAGAGATAAGGGAGAAGACTGACCACTGTGAAGAGGAGCACAGAGAACAGATGTATCACAAATCTGAGATGGGGAATCCTGCCAAAGAAGAATTGACCAAGAGTAGGGTTGCCAGATTTAGCAAATCAAAATAGAGGACATCGAGTTAAATTTGAATTTCAGATAAACAATGAATAATTCTTAGAAGATTAGCAATGTACTGAATGTTTGTGTCCACCTAAAAGTATATGTTAAATCCTAATGACCCATGTGATGGTATTAGGAAGTGGGGACTTTGGAGGTGATTAGGTCATGAGGGTGAAGCCCTCATAGATGGAATTAGTGCCCTTTTGACATGGACCCAGAGAGCTCCTTAGCCTCTTTTGCCATGTGGGGTTGCAGTGAAAGGCTGTCCTTCTATGAACCAAGCAGTGGGCCCTCACCAGACACTGCACCCACCTGTGTCTTGATCTTGGACTTTGCAGCCTCCAGAACTATGAAAGTTTTCTGTTGTTTAAGCCACCTAGTCTATGATATTCTGTTAGAGCAGCCCAAACAGACTAAGACTATATCTCAAATATCTAATGGGACATACTGATCTTAAAAATATATTTGTGGATCTGAAATTCAAATTGAACTTGGTATCCTGTATTTTATCCAGCCACCCTAACTAGAAGAACTAGCATCACCGGCACAGAGTTAGATCTGCCCATTTCTATAGTTACTGATTTCACCCTTCCCTTGGAACTGTCCCACAAACATCTAGCCTGAGCACCACTGTCCAATATTTACAGAGACTCATCAATCAATGCAGCTAAAACTATTTTTCAGCAACAACTACATTTTTAATATATCCTAGAGCACAGACACCCCCCCCCCCCCCGCCAGGGTACGTGGATAATTTTCAAGTGGGTCTCTGAATCCACTGGAATTGTATGGAAAATTTTGTGTATATGGACATATCTGCATTTTTCTGGAAGGAGGCTCATAGCTTTCATCCCATTCTAAAAGAAGTTACGAACTCAAAATAGTTCCTTCCCAGGCAGAGGGCACTGAGAACACACCAGGCAGCCTAGGAATCTTTCTTGGTTAATTTATATGAAGACACAGTTAGAAAATTCAGTCATGGAACAAATGCTTTAGAACTCATAGGGAAATTTGGCACAAATATGAGGAGAATCTTCTTTTTCTTTATCAGTCCAAAATCAACTACAGAGTTGGGCATTAGTCTGTGTTTCAGCAAAGCCTCTCAGAAATCACCCACACTGTTTTCTCAGCACCTCTGTGGGTGAGGTTTCTCTCCTTTAACTATTGAGCTATTTCAAAGGGTAGAATAGATATTAGAGGCCACCACACTCCCTTCTCAATTCTGTGTCTCTGGAGGGGACAGATTAAGAGGTGTGTCTGTGGTCAAGTCCTGTTGACATGATCTTGTCATTACTTCTTCCCTTAAGTGTTGTGTCCATGCATGCTGCTTGGCAGTGAAGACCTCCTATTATAATCCTTTGCGTCTCATTTGGTCTTCTGTTCTCTTACAGGAAATGCCACAAAGTAGCAAGCATAGAAGCAATCTTGGAACCTGATGTAAGAAAGCAGCATACCCCATGCTTCATTCTCCCTTTCAGTTCCCAGGACAATGGCATGGTCTAACTATTGAAGCATTGTGCTCTCCTGACAATGGTTTTCTGAATTCGAATGATCATAAATGACACGCTCACTCTACCTTGGCAAACTGTCAGGAAAACCCCCAGACACACTTGCAGGATTCTCAAGGGTCCCTGGCACAGCACCATTAACTATATTCCTAAGTGGGTTATGTCCAATATACTATAAGCATTTAAAGGAACCACATCTTACTTGACCCCGCCCCCACCTCTGATCTACTTTAGAGCCATGAATACATAGGAAGCCATAAATGTTTGTTGAATTATTGAATGAAGGATGGATGAATGAATTCATGGTTGACCCAGAGCTGTATAATACCACAAGGAACAAGCTAAGGTATCGTGGGTGGGGAATAACGTCAACCTTCCCTCTTCCGGATGCAGGCTTCTCCCCTGAGAAGTCAATGAGGAGTGACTCCTTTCCTCCCAAGCCTCTAGAAAGAAGTACAGTTAGAATTTGTATTCTTCTCCTAGGAAAGAAGACAGATTCTAAGATCTAAGATTCACCTTTAAAGCAGTTTATCAGGGCCATTGACCCAAAAGAGACTTCTAGGAGAAAGTGTTTCCGAAGACATCCCAGATAAATAAGGATTAGTTAAGTCAATGGAATAATGAGTGTTGGGGCCAGAGGAGAAAGCCATGTCTGAGTAGAAAAACTACATGTAGGTGCCATAGTCCAAGGATGAGAGACATCTTGGCACATTTAGGACAGATTAGACAGAGTAAACCAAATTAAGAAGTACTGTTCTTAGGCATGGACAAGTTTCTTAAACACTCCCAGCCCTATCCCCACACCCCTGCCCCCAGACTGGGCCCAGGCCGCAAGAGGCCAATACATTGACGGGCCTTTTGTTTTGAAATTTTCTAAGTCCCCCTCTGGTGTTTGGAACAGTTGGGTATGACAGTGCCATTTGGATGGGGCACCCAGGCCCAGATGGGAGCCTGCCCAGACTCTCTGTTTCTCTCTTCAGGGTGCTCTTAATCTTCTACCCCATGGGTGGAGTCAACGAGATGCTCCAGGATTCATACTGTTGGGTGGTGCTAGGGCCTCAGGGCCAGGCCCTGGTTCCAAACTGACAGTCGGACAAACAGATCACTCCTGCTGGCAGCTGCAGTATTTTTTTTTTTTTGTGGGGGGATCACATGAGATTAGGCTGCCAGCCTGGTGCTCACAAGCTGATTTTGGTGTTTCTATAGACAGGGGACCCACAAAAAATACTTGCCCAGGGTCTGTACACCCTATGGGTGGCTTTGTTAAGGAATTTGGACTTTATCCGAAAAGTAAGAGGAAAGATGAAACTATATTATCTAAGAGATAATTGTGTCTAAACCTCTTTTTTAATTAAAAATATTTTTTATTGTAGTAAAATGTATGTAACATACAAGTTACCATTATAACTGTTTTTAAGTGTTATAGTCAGTGGTAATAACACTGCTTGCAACCATTAAATCTCTCATTTGATATAGTAAAAACCAAAGCCCAGCGAGGCCAGCTGACCTGTCCAAGGTCATACAGGTGATCAGTAGGAGAGCTCTATATTGTGTAATCAGTGCTTTACCCACTCCTCCAAGTCATCCATTTTATGGGCAAGGAAACTGAGTCCAAAAAGGCAAAGCAACCTTGACTGAGTTAGTCATAGGGCTAGTGAGATCCCCAGTCCTCCTGGGCTAGTGGTCTGCATTCTCCACCTCAGTACTTCAGGCTGCCCTAACCTTCCTCACCATTCTCCTTCTCCAGTTCTTTCCACCAAAAATTCTAGGCCTCCTCACACCAAAATGTGACTTTCACACAGCCAATTATCACCTAAAAATGATTTTCTAAATTGGTGCTCAGAAGGTGTAAGATCCATTGGCTGCAATATGTCTTCACACCAGACTTTTATCAGTTGTGGATTAAAGAAACTACTTGCCATCATTTCCCATCACTGCCAACGTCCTTCAAGCATTGTCTTGGCTGTAAATCAAGTTTAAGGAATTGGTAGAGTAATTTAGATGATTTCCAATGCATTATATACACTGGGCTTAGTTTGCATAAATATATGGTCAGTTAAAAGTGTCTGGAATATAGTAGACAATTAGTAAATAGTTGTTGAAAAGGTAAATACAGGTATTGTTCATTGATTTTCCCCCCGTTTAAAAAAGTAAGGTATAATTTACATGCAGTAAAATTTACCCTTTTAGGTATACAGTTCTGAGAGTATTGAGAAGTGTTTACAGTGATGCTACTTCCACAACAATCAAGCTATAGAACAATTCTGTCCCCCCACAAATTCTCCCATGCCCCTCTGTCATCAAGAATTGCTTCCCCCATGGTCAGGCCCCACAGCTATCAATCTGTTTTCTGTCCTTCTAGGTTTGCCTTTGCAACAATGTCATATAAATGGAGTCATACAATAGGCAGCCTATTGAGTCTGGCTTATTCTACTTGGCATAATGTTTCTGAGGTTCTTCTATGTTGATGCATGTATTAGTAGCTCATTTCTGAATACCACTCCATAATGTATCATATAGTCTATTTATCCATTCCCCAGTTGAAAGGTATTTGGGCTGTTTCCAGGTTTTATCATGCACTGAATTTTAATTTTAGTTTTTGTTACAAGGCCTATCGGCTTCTGGGGCTATAGGAAGAAGGTTATATTTAGCTTATATTAGTTTACCTGTTTGTATGGTCTGTGTTGGAACTGGTAAAGATATTAGAGTTGAGAAAGAACCTAAGTATAACTTTCTGCTACCAAAGCAAGAGGTATAATGCACAATAGAATCATAGATACTGAGCGGTGTTGGACCCTTATCCTGGATCTGCTTTGGAATCTTAATGAGAGTTTGTCCTTTTTCTATCCAACTGGCATCTTGTGAATATCCTGCCCTCATCGGAGGCAACATACCAAATTACAAGACTTGTGGTGTTTTCCCAAGTTTCTTGCAGCTGCAGTAGTCACATGACCTCAGATCCACCAATAAGATGCCACGCAGGAGACTGGTTTTTAACAGAACAAAGGAGATCCATTTTCTGGGGAGGACCGCAGTGGAGGCATCTGGCTTTTGGGGGCAGTGCTATGATGGCACCACAGCTCAGCGTAAGCGATGCGTCTACATGTCTCTGAGCAGTAGCAATGCTAGCTAAAGAGGGATCGCTGGTTGCAGCTAAGAACACTATCTCAGCAGAAAAGGCCACTAACTGAGCCTCTATGATAGTTTTCTCTTCTATAAAATGGATCAAAGTTTCCAACCTGTTGAGGTGTTTCTCCCTGTATCACATAAAATATTATCTTTTTGAAGATAATTCTAAAAATTGCACTCAAGTCTTATTATTTGCTGGACTTCCCATATAGATGCATTTTTATTCTTACAGACATCACGAGTCATAATTTATTTGATGGTGTTTCCCTTATATTTTGGTTGTTAGCAAGATTAGGCCAAATGTGTGGTCCAATATCGGCAGTCTTGTAGACTGTAAGACATGTAATTTTCAGTCCAAATTACTCATACCATCATCTAATTTTTCTACCTTTTCAAAACCCTTATTCCTCACTTTAAAAAGTGTACAGTAAAGAAAAAAAATGAAACATTATCCCACCACCCAGATAACTCACTTTATATAATATATGCACATGTATGAAGTTATTACCTCAATATATGTAATAAATCGACCTGTGATGAAAGGTACAAAAAAAACAAACCCAAAAAAACGAAAGTGTCCCACTTCTCCTAAAGTTCATTTTCCCAAAGATAACAACATGTCCTTTTGGGAAAAACGCATGCATCTGTGAGCATTCATGTTAAACTAGAGGCCTGATGCACAAAATTCATGCAAAGGGGCTCGACGCTCACAGCCCCTCGCAGCCTCAGCCAGTCCGTGCAGCCCTGGCTTCATCCGGATGGTCATTCAGCTCTTCGGTCTAATTAGCATATTAGCTATTTATTATATAGGATTACATTTATTTTCATGTCTTTGGTATTGTAAATAATGCTGCAATAAAAATAGGGGTGCATATGTCTTTTTAAATTAGTGTTTTTGATTTCTTCAGATAGATACCCAGAAGTGGGATTGCTGGGTCATATGGTATTTAAATGTACACAAAAGAGATCATACCCTATATAATTTTTTGCACCTTTTTATGGGTACCAAATAATATCTCCTGGCAATCTTTTGCTATCAGCATATACAGAGGAAACACTTCTTTTAAATATGTCCATATTATTCCATCTTACTAATGTAGCAACATTTACTTAATGGTCCCCTGAAGGATGCACCCTTTGTTTTTCTCCATTTTTTTTTTTCAGAATTACAAAAAAAAATGTGATGAATATTCCTAAATGTCTAGCTTGGTAAAATTTTGCAAATAAGTTGCCAGGCTGGTTGATATAAGACTTGAAGATACTGATGTTGCCAAATTGCCCACCAGGAAAATGGCACCAAGTTTCATTTCTGCCTCTGCCATAGCAGCATTACCCTTTCCACACACTCTCGTCACCACTGGATATCACCAATCTTCTAAATTTTTGTCTGTGGGGGGAAATGGTGCCTCACTCTCGTTTTCACTTCCATTTATTTAATTAAAGTTTCAGAGTTTAAAAAAAAAATCTTTGGCTGTATATATTTTAGAACCCATTTCAAAGTCTTTTTGAATTAATGTGGACTATTAAGAAATTCTATGCGTTGCATTTATTTAGAGCACTTAAACAGCACTGCCCTGCTTCTAAATCGGTAGTGCTCCATCTTGCTGCACATTTGAGACGTGTATTCTAAAAACATTTTTGCTTCGGCCTAACCCCAGGCCAATTAAGTCAGAATCTCTGGGTGCAGGACCCAGCCTTGACATCTTTCAAAGGCTCCTCAGGTGACTTTATAAGTGCAGGCTAGGTGGAGAACCACCTCTCTAAATGCATCATAATGGACGCTACAAATAGTATATTTGGAAGGGTTAAGGCTCAAGTCCCGGATGGTACCAGCTGAATGAATAAAAGTGAAACATTTTCTAAGCTGCAATTTTTTTTTTCCCAAACAAGGGTCTGATGCATTCATAATGGTGAAGTGATAGCCCCCCTTGCTCAGCCACTATCCTCCTCTATTCCCATCTGTGCAGCCAGTATTCCAGTAAGAAATGACAAATTCATGCTCTACAAATTAATAATTGATAGGACCAAACCACAGAGAATCACCGGCAGAATGGTGATTAATATCTTTATGATCAAAGGTGTAAAAGCCCCTTCCTGTTGAGCTATGGCTGTAATTAGCTCATCCTCCAGTGGAGAAAAAAAAAAGATTAGCATAGAGAAGGAAAGCCATCACAACCCCACTCGAAGGAGGCCCTTTAAAGTTTTCCTGTCATTCTTCAGCTTCCCTGCTTCCTGTGACAAGTGTGTCACATGCCGTCATTTCATTTGCTGGAGCTAAACCATGATAGATTTTCTGCCAACTCAGCAAACACCACATAGGAGAAAAACTCGCTGGGGAAATGATCCAGTGTACTGATTTATTTTGAATATTCTTTTATTTCAAGAAAAGATCAGATAAAATTGTCCTGACTGGTTTGGCTCAGTGGATAGAGCATCGGCCTGTGGACTGAAGGGTCCCAGGTTCAATTCCGGTCAAGGGCATGTACCTTGGTTGTGAGCACATCCCCAGTAGGGAGTGTGCAGGAAGCAGCTGATCAATGTTTCTCTCTCATTGATGTTTCTAACTCTCTATCTCTCTCCCTTCCTCTCTGTAAAATATCAATAAAAAATATTTTTAAAAAATCAGATAAAAAAATAACAATAACTTCTTATAAGATGTCTGAATGTATTTGCATTTTAAAATACAAAATAAGGCCCTAACTGGTTTGGCTCAGTGGATAGAGCGCCGGCCTGCGGACTGAAAGGTCGCAGGTTTGATTCCGGTCAAGGGCATGTACCTTGGCTGCGGGCACATCCCCAGTAGGGGGCGTGCAGGAGGCAGCTGATCGATGTTTCTAACTCTATCCCTCTTCCTTCTTCTCCGTTAAAAAAAATCAATAAAATATATTAAAAACAAAACATAAAATACAAAATAAGGTAATGTAAGTGGGAAAACAATTTTTGAATTCTTATAATTCAATGGCTTTTGATTTCCTGATTCATGCTAATATCTATTTTTTTTTCCTGTTCTCTAAAGAAATTAGATTACATTTTCAAGCAAATGTTGCTAATGGGCAGGAATTAGAACACTGAAATCTTTTAAAATATATTGAAGAATTTAAAACTAAGAAGTCACCACTAATTAATAACCCAACTCTAATAATATAATTTTTAGAAGAAAATATTTGTAGTTTTAGCTTCTCTCTTTAATGGAATTGTGCTATGATTTATGTACAGTAAACTACACATTGTAAGTATATAATTCAATGAGTTTTTAACAGACTCCCGAAACCACCACAATCACTATAAAGAACTTTTCCATCATTTTTGCAGTCCCTCCTTCTATCCTGGGCCTCCAGGTAATTTCTGACCTGCTTTCCATCTTTATAGACAAGCGTGCATTTTACTTTTATATGAACGAGATCATGTAGCATGGATTTGTTTAGTGTAGCTCTTCTTTTGCTCAGGATAATGTCTGGGAAATATGCCCAGGTTGCTGCATGTATCTGTCATTCACTCCTTTCTATTGCAGCGTACTATTCCATTATATGGATGTACGCCATCTAGTTTGTGATCCATTCATCTGATAATGGGCTTTTGGGTTATGTCCAATATTGGGCTATTATGAATAATGTTTTATTAACAGTCTTGTACGAGTGTTAGTGTGGAAATAAAACAGACAAGATGTTAGCATTACTGTATATGTAGTTGAAGTTCTAATGCACATATATTTAGTTGATTTGGGGAGCATTTTATAAAACTCGAATACTATGATTTCCATGGCAGATGAGATGCCCCCAAGTCCTCTTCATCCCTAAACAAAACTTCTTTCAGGTTGTACATGCACGACTCTACTGGGTGCCATTTGTATCATGATGCACCATCTGCTCAACTGCATGTGGCAATGTAAGTCTGTAAGTAGTTTTCTTTAAAGGAGGACAGAATATTTCCCTTGCCTGTCCATCCCCTGATATACATCCTGATGGGCTCATCTTTCTAGAAGTCATTCCCATCATTATTCTGTCATGTTTAAGGATACTCAGAGGCCTGTCCTTGCCACTTCCACACACTATGTAGCCAACGATGGGGCTATATCAGCCCAGCTTCTCTGCCCTCCTATGTGCTGTCATCACATCTCATGGGTGCTTTTCCCAACCCTGCTCTTTCTTTGCCTGTGCAAGTTCCTTCACACCCTCTTCCGGTCCTCACTTCAGGCCCTGCGTTTGTGGACTTAGTCCTCTGTTGAATACCTAACGTCCTGTTATCCTGTGCCGTGTGTCCTCGCAGTTGCTCTTTAGTTATTTCCACATGTGTGTATAATCTCCTGAATTATATTTCAGTCTCCCCAAGGCCAGAGACTGTATCATTTACTTTATTATCCTATATAATAAAGAGGTAATATGCAAATTAGCCCTCACGCCATCACAAGATAGCTGTGCCCACAGCGGAGGTGTGGCTCCTGAAACACAAGGTGGCTGTGCCCACAGTGGAGGCGGGGTTCCCGTAACGAGTGATCAGCAGGGACCTGAGGCTGTGTGGTGCCGGGCTGGGATGGGGGACCCGAGGCTGCGCCCCCTGCCCAGCGGGGCTGATGGGGATGGGGCTGGCCAGGTCTGGGTCTTGTGTGATTTTGAGGCACATGCAGATGGGCGGGGACTTGACTCTGGGTCCCGCGGCATGCCCCAGACTCTGAGAGGAGGAAAATTTTCATATACATTTACTAATTTTCTTCTATCTCTGACACTTCTATTATAGAGAAAGGGCAAATAGCAATATTAAAATATTTCCTCTAATTAATTCCCTTTTGATGTGCATGAATTTTGTGCCCCGGGGCACTAGTCCTATATAATAAAAGGGTAATATGCAAATTGACCCTAACAGTGGACTGTGAATAACTGGTCGCTATGACATGCACTGACCACCAGGGGGCAGATGTTCAATGCAGGAGCTGCTCCCAGGTTGTCAGTGTGGTCCCACAGGGGGAGCTCCACTAAGCCACAAGCCAGGCTGACAGCTGTGAGTGCAGTGGCGGTGGCAGGAGCCTCTCCTGCCTCTGTGGCAGCACTAAGGATGTCCGACTGATGGCCTAAGCCTGCAGGTGGACATCCTCCGAGGGCTCCTGGGCTGCCAGAGGGATGTCTGACTGCCAGTTTAGGCCCAATCCCCCAGGGAGCAGGCCTAAGCTGGCAGGTAGACATCCCCTGAGGGTTCCCAGGCTGCCAGAGGGATGTCCCCCCATCCCCCAAGTGCACAAATTTTCATACACCGGGCCTCTGGTATAAGTATAAAATGACAAACTTGCAAAACAGATGGAAGTCTAAGTATTCCCCCAAACCCTTAATACTGTGCCACTGCCACAATGGTCACTGACCAGACAATCTTTGACTTCACCTTGAGCATGCAAATGTTTTACTTTCCTTAATGTGAGATCTCTTTATTGCCCAGTGCTTAGGTAACTGGACCCAAACTTAGCCACAAGCCACACTCTACCTTCTCACTGAATTACTGTAGCCTCTTCTTGGATGAAAGAATAAGATGATGATTATCATAAGAGTTTTACAGTAATGGTAAATCTTTGGAGTCCTTGATGGGCCTGGAACAAACCTAGGTGTATCCCATATCCAGGGAAAGGCCAGAGAGGGGGAAGGAAAAGGAGGGACCTGCTGATTTCAACAATTCTTTTTAGCAGAGTGGATCAAGTCTGAATAGATGTTGTAGGCTATTTTTAAAAGCCCTTCACTTTGTGCCTGATTTATGGGCAGACACTAAAAATATTAATAAGTAGAAATAGTGCCGATCCATGAACATGATGAGCTTTCAATTTCTGGAGCCACAAGGTGACAGACTGCCTCAAAGATGCTTGCATCCTCATAATATCTTAGAGGGATTTAACTTCAAAGAAGAAAACATCGGTATTTTAAATCCCAGTTTGGCATTTAACTGTGTTAAGTCATTCTGTTACATTGGCATCACTTAGATAGCCTTAAAAAAAGAATTAAAAAAAAAACACAGATTGTACTACACATCACAGAAGTTTTAATATAGATATTTTAAGCCCAAGGGAAAGTATGTCCTATGCAAATTACTTCCCTGATATTGGCTTTCTTCTAGACCCCCTAAATCCCAACTTGCATATAGTTATACTGATACAGGTCAAAGGTTTATTAAAAATGACTGTACTGTCAGGGCCAAGGCAAGAAAAATAATGTCTGAAGAAGTGTATCACAGGAGGACATTTAATCAAGGAAAATAGGAGTTGGCAAACAGAATGGTCCCCATACCAATTTACCCACCTATCCTTGCCAGGAAGACCAGGTGCAGACCTAACCTCATGACTTGGGCTCACCATTATAATAATTAAAAATAGAAAAGCCCAAGCATGGTGTAACCTCCTTGGAAAAAGTCTGGCAGTGTTTAATAAGGCTGAAGATACACATATACCTTAATGACTCAGCCATTCCATTTCCAGGTATATACCCTACAGAAATGTTTGCTTAGGTGGCACCAAAAGACATCTAAGAATATTCACCGCAGCATTCTTTGTACTGTAACAGCCTTTGTGGAAAGAGCACAATGTCCATTTGTAGGAAAATTGATAAATAAATTGTGGTATAATATCACAATGGAGTACCACACAATGATATTTTAGGTATGCTTGTTATATCTAAAATTTTTTGTTTAAGAATGAAAAATGGGAGTAATATATTTTGGGATCGTTGACAAAATTATTTTTGCCCTGAACATGTCAAGAGAATTTAGCAGCAAATCCTACTATTGTATATCTATGGTGTATGTTTTAAAGTTGAACCATTACCCACTTTTAAAAGAACGGTTTTTATTGATTTTAGAGAGAGAGAGGAAGGAAGAGGGAGAAAGAGATAGAAACATCCATTAGAGAGAAACATAGATTGGCTGCCTCTTGCACACTCCCTACTGGGGACCAAGCCTGAAACCCAGGCAAGTACCCTAACCTGGAACCAGTAATATCTTGGTGCCTGGGGCAACACTCAAACAACTGAACCACACCAGCCAGGGGAACTATTATCCACTTTAAAAATTCTTGAGCTCTAGCCAGTTTTGCTCAGTGGTTAGAGCATCGGCCTGCAGACTGAAGGATCCTGGGTTCAATTCCAATCAAGGGCATGTACCTTGGCTGTAGGCTCGATCCCTGGACCCAGTCAGGGCACGTGCAGGAGGCAACCAATCAATGTGTCTCTCTCACATCATGATGTTTCTCTCTCTCTCTCTCTCTGTCTCTCCCCCTTCCTTCTACTCACTCTAAAAATCAACAGGGGAAAAATATCCTCTGGTGAGGATTTAAAAAAAAAATTCTCCTTGAAAATATCTAGTTAGTCCTGTTCACTAAACAAAGTGATTACATTTGTCAAACAAAAGTTAATGGCATTATAACATGGAAATCTTTTAAAAAATGAAAACTATCACAGTCTTTTAAGGGGAGGAAGAAAAGTAATGTTTGGAAGCTATCACTTGAAAGCTGCCCAAGGATTTACATTTTCTAGACCTCACAACAGGGGCCAGCCTGTGAGACCATGAATTCTCCTGTGTGCCCTTTTCCTTTTAGTTGACCATCCATGTCAAATCACTTCCTCCATTACTGACCTTCTTCTAAGGGACACCATGCATGAAGAGTACATGGGTTAGTGATCTAACCAGAGGCCTGAGAGAGCGACACTCCGAGTCCCAGACCCTGCAGGGCGGCCCTCTACTGAGTATCCATGGGCAACACTGATTCCATGTTTCACTTTTCTCTTCATTAAATTGAGGCCATAACCTACTTAGTGTGCTTTGCTATCTCAGAATATGGAATTATTGTTTCAAGACCAAAGAAATTAATTTCAATTAAAAATGTCTGTATTTATGGGTAGATCTAACACGTTCATGAGAAACGTTTTATTTTTCAGCTTTTGTGTTTGGAGCATTTTGAAGAATTTCCATTTTAAAAACTGACTTCACTGGCTCTCGCCTTTTCTCCCTAGGTCCTCTGCAACTTGGAATTATATTTGATGGGTGAGAGAGAAACAAGAGCATTTCCACCTGAACAAGAGGGGAGGAGGCAGAACAAGCACAGAGATGCAGACGCTTTTCTAGTTGGATGTACTTTCAACGTGAAAGGTTGAGCATGAGACACGAGGAGGCCAGGAAAAGATGTCACTTTACAACTTAGAATGACATTTGACTCTCTATACATTTTTTCAGTGCTATTATGTATGCATCAGACGAAGACACTTTACTGTGTGTTTTTTTTCTTTTCAAGATAAAAGTAGCAATGTCAAGCTGGCAGAGATCCAAGGAAAAGAAAAGTTAATTATGCAGAATGGATTCAGAGAAATTACAAGAATTCTCAATACCTTCATATACAGAGTCAAGCTGTTTGATCTATAGAAAAAGCTCAGGGATCAAAAACAAACAGGCCTAGATTTTTCTTTCTATCTACATCTATTTTTGAGTAATAGACACCTTGGAGGGTCTACAGAATGTTGTGAATGGCAAAAAATATGACATATTCTGTCAGATAATTCACAGATATGCTGAAGCCCATCCACCCACTGCAACTCGTGGGCTAAAGATCTGAAGCACTAGAATAATGCCTCAGGTGCTCCAGCTGATAAGATGGGGAGGTCAGAAGCTCTGAGCAACTGGAAAAGGTGTCTTACTAAGGCAGCAGGAAACCAAAGAGCAGTCACCATTTTTCCAGCTGTGCTTTCCAGTTCTGTGAACTGGGCTCTTTTTATGGTAAGGAGCAGCCTTACTCATTATCGCTCAAGGTGAATTCACTGGGAAAATACCTGAGGAAATTAGCAAAACAAGAACCTTGCCACTGTGGCCAGCCTCACTCAGGAAAAACTGCACAGCCAAGCCTCAAGGTGACATGGCCATGGGGACTCATTCATGGGTTGGAGCCCTGGAGGTCATTTAGGCCTCAGAGAGGCTCCAAACATGAGTTCTGTATTTTTACCTTAGTGTGTGCACCTGTTTGCGTGACTCTGCTACCTGCTCTACCTCGTTTTGCTCTGTGAGTCCATTCTTATAATCAACTCATGGACTCTCTGCATTATAGTCCATGTCTCCAAATCTGATTGCTTCAGAGGATTACTGTCTCCTGAAGATGGGCTCTCTTAGGGTCAGATTCTCTCCCCTCTGCTAATCAGCTCTGACTACCTTTGACTTGAAGAAGTGTCTCAGAAAAGGACTGGCCAAGGCCAGCCTTCTGAAGTTGGGCTTGTCTACGCTTTCCCCCAAAGATCTCATGACACTATATGAATATAACTCCAAGTTTATACCTGATGAGCTAGGACTTGGAAGCAGTTTTAGACAATATGAAAATAAAACTCTGTTGCACATGGGTCACTCCGAGCCAGCGATGAGTCAATGGTAAGTTTGAGAATGGAATTCATCACATGGAGAGAACAGTGATTTTCAATGGGTGTGCCTTAAGAAGAATTTTTAGAATATGCAATACCTGACTATTTAGTCAGGGGGCACTGACCTCCTTTCCCTTAGATTGTCAAATAAAAAATGACAACAGCTAACACTGCAATAGCCATCTGGTGTGAATGAATAAATATTATATCTTTTTTCTTTTGTCAGATCAGCATTTTTTTTTTTTTTTGATGTGCTGCAGAATTTTAGTAATTAGTTTGTGTGTGCCATGAGATGGAAAAGGTTGAAAACCACTGGGATAGAATATTCTGACTGTGGACTTTTGTGTCTTTCAGTGCTACACAGAATAGACCTTTTGCTGAAAAGAACTAAAATGTTAAGCAAGCTTTGTTGAAATATCTTAAAACCTTACTTTGGTGGTTAAAATGTATCAACGTAGGTCCATCAGTTGTACCAAATGTACCATTCTGATAGGGAATGTTGATAAGGGGGAGGCCGGGCAGGTGTGGCAGCAGGGAGTATATGGGAAATCTCTTCCTCTCAATTTTGCTGTCAATCTACAATTGTTCTTTAAAAGTCTATAAAAAATAAAGCAAAACAAAAATAACTTTAATAAAATATTCACATTGTTATTTTTCCCAGTAGACCATAATATATTACCAATGGTTTACCTTAAAAGTTAAATGTTATCTGTTGGATTATACTGAGAAAGGCAAAACAATATGAAGAGTTACTACAAGGAAGTTCAGTTAGGTTTTTTCCAAGTAAGTTATTTGCAATGAACTTTATAAAGTTCTTTAGAAATGGGAAATTATGCCTTAAATATCCATGAGAGATGAGAGGGTTTGAATTTAGCTCCTAATGATTCTGTCCAGCATTTCCTAGAATGCAGTAGAAAAGATTTTATGAGAGTCTTAGAGGGGAAAACAGTTTTGTGGTTCAATGAGTTGGGAAACACTACACACTCTAGTCCTCATCCTGAGAATTTATTTATAACACTCACCAACATATTAAAGATACTTGGAAGCCCTGAGGTAAAGAAGCCTGTTTCACTGTATTTAACTTAGCATTTCCCATTTCCCAAATGCACTTGACCATAACCTCCCTTCCATTTTCTAATTATATATTGATTGCCCAAGGAAATAGTATTCTGTGGAAGAAACTTTGAGAAGTACCAACTTAAGCCAAAATGTTTATAACCCATTATTGGAAAATTGCTTCATTTAGTGAAAAAAAAATTCTATTTTGAAGCAATATGTACAGAATAGTCTCATTTTTATTAAATATTCTTCAAAAAACTTTGAAGATAAAGAATAACAAACCAGCTGCTGTTATAGCTGGGTGGTGGGTTAAAGTAGATTTTCTTCTCATTCTCTCTCCTTCTCTGTTCCTTTGAAAGTCTTTGACATGAATATTTATTTACCCTATATAATAAAAGGTTAATATGCAAATTCTCCCTATGGGTGGGAGTTCGACGGACCAGGAGTTAGATGTGCGCTGACCACCAGGGGGTGGCGTGAAACATGGTGGCACTGGCAATGGGTGACAGTGGAGGTGCTGCTGGCCCCAATGGGCCCTAATAAGAGCAGGACCACGGTGGGATGGTGGAACAGGTGAGTGGGTGGTGCCAGGCCAAGGCAGGTGCAAAAGGAGGCCCCAGCCACTAGCAGACAGCCGCTAGGGACCCTACCCGTGCACAGGTTTCTTGCACTGGGCCTCTAGTTTTGTAATAAGAAAAAAGATTTTTAAAAGGACAAATGCCTATGGACCCTTTGGGGAGAATACTGTTTAAATTGTTTGCCTTTTGAATAGAAGCAAGTTTGGGAGAGGCAGTGTGGCAAAATGTTTCTCTCTGCCTTTTCTGTCATCATTCCTTTTCAGCCTGTACTTTGGCAAATGAGGCTGAGGTGAGATAAATGAGAGAGTAAAAGTTGTTGCTTCAATTGAAAGTGCATTGTGTATGTCCAGGTTTTTGCAATGATTAGGTTGGAAGGACTAGAAAGTATGACTAAAAAATGACTCACTTCATTTCATACACTTCCTTGAGATAAATGGGTGTCATATAAAAGTGTGATAACACTAAGATCATTAGGTGAAAGCCAAAATACAATTTTGGGCCTACTGTTAAGAAGGGGACTTAAAAAAATATTAGGGTTCACCAAGGAGCTAGATGGCAAACAATGGCCAACAAACTTTTTTCAGAAAAGAATCAGTGAGCCACCTTGCTACTGTTGTTTTGGTCATTGATTGTGACTGAGAGTTAGTGTTGAATTTACCCTTAATGTTGCTGCCATGGGTAAATGGCCCAGGCTAAACAGGGAGCTGAGATGAGCTGAAGTTCTCACAGAGTTACCCTTTACAACAGTGCCAAGCCCTAGGCAGCATTCTGAGGGCCTTCACCACCATTCCCACTCCTGCCCAAACCACAGATACCTTCGACCTCATGCCTATCTCTGCATACATCCTCCCCGCCTGCATCCAGTCCTTCCTGGGTTGTGCCCAATGTCCTAGAATCCAGCCTGCTGAATTCTTTTATATAGCCCACAAGCTAAGAATAGAGTTTACTCTTTTAAACAGTTGGAAACATTCAAAAGAAAAATAATATTTTGTGACACATGAAGGTTACGTGAAAGGCAAATTTCAGTATCCCTAACGGAACACAGCTACTTGTTTGCCCACTGTTGATGGCTACTTCCCTGCTACAATGGCAGAGTTGAGTACTTGAGACAGAGACCATATGGCTTGCAAAGCCTAAAATATTTAGTATCAAGAAATTTTAAAAAGGTTTGTCAACCCTGGTTTATACCACTGTTTCCCAAAATTCATTTCCTAGAACCTTACTAAACTCTGTGAGCTATCCCTAAAGACAGTCCCATCTCAAAAAAAAACTGTGGAAAGTGGGGGCGGTTCTTTATGTTCTATGCCACACTTAGAGCTAATGACATTTGCTTATTAAATCTCTGAGCAGCACTATGGTTAAAAAACATAAATTGGATCCAGTGTTTTGCAACCTCGTTTGAAGAAAATTCAGTTTCTCTAAATAACACCCATGAGTATATCTATACACACCCCAAGAACACATCTTGGGAAATAATGCTATGGATCAACTATTCTCCTTTTTCTATTGAAATAGATCTGTCCTGTGTCCATTCTTTTAGGTCCACATCTGAGAGCTATTACCTTGGAAGTATGAGAAGGAACTTATCTTACAAACTGAGAACTATTAGGGTTCTCAAACTATAGTTCTCAGTTATATATTTTCATATGGTCCTCATGAATGAAACTTCTTCAAATATAAACTGAAGATAGTGGGATTCCTCTTACATAACACATGGCAGTGATGTAGGGGAGAATAGGTAATGTACATGATAGGTTTCTAATTATCAGATCATACAAGGTATTAATATTATCACCTCAAATCAGGAGATCAGTAACAGTCTGTTGGAGTAGCTTCAACTTCATTTTTCCCCATTCAATTATCTCTGTATATTGCTGCCAAACTAATTTCCTAAAATACACTTTAAAAAAATGTCAATCCTCTACTCAATTACTTATAATTGCTCTTTATTGCCAAGTGCAGTGTTTGAAAATTGAGTTCTACACAGCCATTGAGTTCCCTGTAGCTGACTTGGACGATCTAAGGATGAGAAAGGTAGAGCTGGACCATGGGTCTCCACACTCACACTCTACCTGTCTTATGTTTTGGAATCCTATATAATAAAGAGATAATATGCAACTTGACTATCACGCCCTCACAAGATGGCTACCTACAACCAGGCCAGCAGGGGGTTTAGTAAGGGACGACCAAATGACTGAATAGTAGGCTGCATGGGGCAACCAGGCTGGCAGGGGGGTTAGTGAGGGACGACCAAATGACTGAATAGTAGGCTGCATGGGGCAACCAGGCCGGCAGGGGGGTTAGTGAGGGACGACCAAACGACTGAATAGCAGGCTATGTGGGGCAACCAGGCCAGTGGGGGAGGGGGAGCTGTGAGGGGCAACCAGGCCAGCAGGGGGGGAGGCAGTAAGAGGCAACCAGGCTGGGGTGGGGAGGGCAGTTAGGGGTGACCAGGTTGGTGGGGGGTGCAGTTGGGGTGACCAGGCTAGCAGAGGGGGCAGTTGGGGGTGATTAGGCTGGCAGGGGGGGCAGTGAGGGGTGACTAGGCCAGCAGGGGGGGAGAGTTGGGGGTGACCAGGCCGGCAGGGGGGGCAGTTGGGGGCAACCAGGCCAGCAGGGGGGGGCAGTAAGGGGTGACCAGGCTGGCAGAGGGGGGGCAGTTAGGAGTCACCAGGCCAGCAGGTAGGGGGCAGCTGGGGGCAACCTGGCCAGCAGCTGGGGCAATTAGGGGTGACTAGGTCAGCAGCGGGGGCAGTTAGGAGTGACCAGGCAGGCAGGCAGGTGAGTGATTAGGAGCCAGCGATCCAGGATTGTGAGAGGGATGTCGGACTGCCGGTTTAGGCCCGATCAGGCCTAAACCGGCAGTCCGACATCCCCCAAGGTGTACTGGATTGGAGAGGGTGTAGGCTGGGGTGAGGGGACCCCGCCCCCCATGCACAAATTTTGTGCACCAGGCCTCTAGTTTCCAAATAATATTTTATTTAAAAATAATTCATCTTCTAAAAATGTGTTAGAAAACTAGTATGCCCAAGTTGATCTCTCCTGTGAGATTTCCAAATTTTGATACCCAAATGTTCCAACTTCATGTTCCATATCTTTGCAATGGTTATCTTCCTTTCCAGCTACATATTGATGACATTGGCTCCTTGAGAGGGTGGATCAGTGCTGCGTCTGTGCACTTCTCTGGGAACACTGCGCAAGGAGAAAGAAACAGGGAGTGGCGGAATTGTGCAGGACACATACCAGGGTGGAAGCAGTGGTATGTGTCCTGCCATAGGAAGAAGAGGTCAGCCATCACAACTACAGACCAAATGGATATGCTGCTTCGTTCTTCATTCAGATTCCTCTTGGGCTGCAGGGAGAAGCTGCTGGAGAGGAGGGCAGGGGTCTGTGTGTGTTTGTGATAGGAGGAGAAGAGGAAGACCATAACATACAGGTGATAGCAGACCTTAAATTCTGGTGCTATCTAGGCCATTAACCAATGCCATGTTAAATGAGTTAGCATATGAAAATTACTTACAAAAGTGCCTGGGCCATAGTCAGTGCTGTATAAGTGTTAAGGATTATTATTATTAGTGGTTCTACTGTTGCTGTTATTATTCAGTATAGGGCATGGACAAAATGGGAATGTAGCTCCACCAAAAAACTTAGGAATAAGACAAGATGCTGGGCTTATTTAAGTGGATGCCTCACCTTGGCCCTGTCTCTCTGCACCCTCTTTAGTTCTCAGAGAACTTACCACAATTTGAATGACATATTATTCAGTTTTGGGGGGGGCCCTGTATATTATTTATGGTTTATTGTCTTCTTCCTCTATTATATTTTTAAATTTTATGAAGCCAGGGACTAGGTCTGCTTTATCACAATCCTATATCCAGCGTCATGCACAATGCCTGGTACAGATGGCATATAATACATAGTGATGACTGCCTGAATAGATGGGAGAATGCCAAGTGGGTATAAAACAGGCATCCTCCAAGATCCAAAGCCTCAGTGGGAGAAGTTGGAAAAAACTTTGATGCCCAAATGTCCCAAATAAAAGGGAGCAGAAAGGCAGGCTGAATTCCTGGGCGCTTCAATCTTAGATTGTGGAGTAGGAGCGTCATGTAGCCAATAATGAGGCTAGCTCTGTGGACAACTAGCTCAGGCAACCTGTGGGGCTCCTGGGAAAGGGTGATAGCAGTCTGAAGGTGTCTTAGATCTCCTTGCCAATAGATGGGATGGGGTTAGGAGAAAGGCTCAAACTGATCAATTTCCTAAAAATCTCCAGATAAAATCTGTAATCTTTTTTCTAACATGACCTCCTGCTCTTCAACACATGCTCAACAGTACAATCTTTGCTTTGTAGTCTATTCCACATTCTATCGCCTTTAAGTGAGTGAGTAATTTTGAGCCATAGCTTAACTTTAGTTATATACATTTTGGAAGTTTAAGGATGCTAATTACACCCTCTATGTGGCCTGGGTTCTTAATCAATTGGTAAATAACAGCAAGGAGCCAAGAAGCACTGAATAATATCTGCCTTAATACTCATAAGGTTGTACAAAAAAAATATGGTAAATCCTTCTCTCTCCCTTCCCTGTTACAATCTAGATAGATAAGGAATTTGAAAGATAACCTATTAATACAGGCTTCACTCAGTTTTCTTTCAACGTGAAGACAAGAAGCACAAGCTCCAATGACCTATTGTACATATTTGCCTCATTGTACATATTTGCTTGTAAATATTGTACATATTTGCTTTCCTTCATGGGAGGAAAACTCAGCCAGGTCTGAGTTTCAATGCAATGGCTGGAAATTAGCCATACTTTGTTCCTTGGGGAGGAAAGGATGAGGTGTAGAGTGAGAGATCATAAGTAGTCCTTTGATGCTTCCTCCTGATGGTTGGCATGGACATTCTCTCATGAATGTATGTGGAAAGATGCACTCTTGTTTGATGAGCATCTTGTCAATCCTCTGGAATAGCCAGTATTCAACATATGTGGCACATTGTATTTTCTAACGATGGCCACAAGGATATCTCCCATTTCCCAAGGCTCTTTTAGAAACTGGTCATTCCTTCATCAAGATATAGAATCTGGGGGATCGAAAAAATGGCGGTGGAATAGACAGATGTGTCCTGAGCCTTGTCCTGGAGCAGATAGAAAGAACAGCTGAGGATCACATGGGGAGTGTTTGTTGGTGAGTTGAGGGACAGCTATACTCCAAGAGACTGTGGGGGACTGCTGGACGGGGCTCCCCTGACCAGGCAGCCCCCACTGCTGCTGTGTTCCCTCCCAGAGCTACCAGCTTGGACGCGGAGACCGTGCCATATTGAAGGGGAAAGAGGATTTATCAGAAGCCTGAAAATCTATAACTACAGCACCCACTGAACAGCTGTGAACCCCAGAACACCGGTTCCCAGTTGTTGCAAACACGCGGATTCAGAGGAGCTCTACATTCCACCACTGAAAGTTAGATTTCGCCTGGGATAAGGTGAGATCTCTGGTCCCAGGAGGAGAGAGAAATGCACACACTGCGGGAGCTGGAGGACCAGGGGAAGTCTGCACCTAGACAAATCTGTGGCTGTTGGAGCTGGTGTGATCCATGAATGTGGAAGGGGGTCTTCAGAGCTGTTAACAGGAGGGAACTCTAAAAAGCAACCCATTTCAATCTGACCCAAAGGGACAGCCTAAAAATTTTAAAAGTGTGCTGGCTGCTTAGACCCAAGGTGGGGAAAAAGACTGCACAGACTTGTGCACATCCCCGGAGTTCGCACACTTACACTGGCTCTTTTTTTTTCTTTTTTCTTTTTCCTCTTTAAATCCTTGCTTCTGATTACTAAGCCCAATACATAGGATCACCCAATTGGGGACGCCCTAAGACAGTGGTCAGCAAACTGCAGCTTGCAAGCCACATGTGGCTCTTTGGCTCCTTGAGGGTGGTTCTTCCATAAAATACTATGGCCTGGGCGAGTCTATTTTGAAGAAGTGGCGTTAGAAGAAGTTTAAGTTTAAGAAATCTGGCTATCAAAAGAAATTTCAGTCGTTGTACTGTTGGTATTTGGCTCTGTTGACTAACAAGTTTGCCGACCACTGCCCTAAGAGACTGCAGGGGAAAGTTGTTTTTCTGAAACCTGGGGATCAGAGCAGGGAATAACCATCAGAGAACCAGCTCTGGGGCAACCCACTCCCACAAACCGGTACTGAGTGCCACAGGGATAAACACAGGCTAGAGAGGCCATATATAGACCCAGAAGTCAATCCAGAAACACTGCCACCCAGGGGCTGAATCACAAATTGACTCTTGTGTAATCAAAAATAAAGGAATACGAGAAATTAAGACACTGCCTGCTTAAAAATCAGGACTGGCTTACAACACTGAGAAACAGTAGAATGCAGGGAACTGCAATAATGTCCAGACTGAGAAACAGGCGTGCCAAACAGAACAATAGAAGAAGTGAATGACCTTCACTACTGCACATTATATATATTTTTTATTTTTTATTTTCATTTTTTGCATCTTTTACTTAAGAAACTAATTTTTTTCCTCACTTGATTTTACCTTTTTAATTATTACATTTTTATTTTCAATCAGTATTATCACTACTACTATTTTACCTTTTTTTTTAAAGTGTCATTTTATTTTCTCTTTATTTTACTTTGGGACTAGTGTTCTACATTCTATTTTCATCTTTCCTTTTGCATCATTTTACTCTAACTCAACTCTACCTTTATGCCATCACTCTCCTCCTAACTTTTCCCCTTTTGGTGTCCTGTTTATCTTACCCCTTTCCTGCTTTAGATTTTCCCTATTCTTTCTATTTACCCCCTGTTAAAATTTCACCCTACATATATATCTAATTTCCAATCCCCTGCTCCAAGTCCATACACACCTCTCTCTTCACTGTCTTAACTTCCCCAAAAAATTGTTTTTCTCTCTGTCCTATAGTTGTTTGCTTGACTGTTGATTATATCGAATTTTTATGCTTTTTTGTGAGATTGTTTTGCTTATTCTTTTTTTGTTTCTTTGTTTTTGTTTGCTTTGTTTTTGTTTGTTTTTTTGCTTCTGTTTTCCCTTGCCTTGTTTGATATTAGTTGGTGTTGTAGTTTGTATTAATCCCCAGGTACTTGTGGCTGGCATTTGCTGGGATTAGTGGTTGTTCTATTGGATTTTTCTCCCCATATATATAGTTTGTCCCCCCTTTCTCTCTTAGTCTCTTTCTTGTCTCCCTTATTTTTTTTCTTTCTTTTCCCAATTTCATTTTGACACTCTTTTTTTTTCTCCTTTCTTTTTCTTCTTCTTCTTTCTCTCCTATCTCCTAATTTGCCTTTCTCTGGTGGTCACCTTTATTGGAGGTTATTAATATCATGAATACATTTCTGTTCAGTGCCTTGTGTATTGTACGTGGTTGTGTTGTATTTTGTGCCTTTAAGTCAATGCAGGAGAGAGAGAACTACATAACCAGACATCTGGAGAAGAGAGAACATGGGGAGATGAAAAAACAGCCCGCATATGAAAGAAAAGCAGGCATCACCAGAAAAGGAAGTAAACGAAATGGAGGCAAGCAACCTGCCAGAGAAAGAATTCAGAGAAATGGTCATAAGGTGGATGAAAAGAACGGAAGACAAATTCGACAATATGAGTAAGAACCAAGAGGAAATGAAGAAGAACCAGGAAGAAATGAAAAATGACATTGATGCTGTAAAGAACTCAAAAGAAAGCATCAAGAGTAGACTAGAAGAAGCAGAAGACCGCATCAGTGAGCTAGAAGACAATATGGAAAAAAATACCCAAGTAGAACAACTTCTAGAAAAAAAAATTAAAAAGCAGGAAGAGAGCCTAAGGGAACTTTGGGACAATATGAAACAAAACAACATCCACATAATAGGGGTTCCAGAAGGGAAGGAAACTGAGCAAGGAATAGAAAACCTGTTTGAAGAAATAATGACAGAAAATTTCACTGATATAGGGAAGAAAAAACCCATACAAATCCAAGAAGTTCACAGAGTCCCAAGCAAAATGAACCCCAAAAGACCGATGCCCAGGCACATTATAATTAAATTGGCAAACACCAATGACAAAGTAAGAATCTTAAAAGCGGCCAGAGAGAGACAGAAAGTTACATACAAAGGAACCTCCATCAGACTAGCAACTGATTTCTCAACAGAAGCTCATCAGGCCAGAAGGGAATGGAATGAAATATACAAAGTCATGCAAAGGAAGGGTCTGAATACAAGAATACTGTACCCAGCAAGGGTATCAATCAAAATTGAAGGTGAAATCAGGAGCTTCACAGACAAAAAAGGACTAAGGGAATTTATTACCACCAAACCAGCAATGCAATAAATGCTAAAGGGTCTGCTGTAAAAAAAAGAAAAAGAAATAGTAAGCGAAGAAGGAACACAAGGGTAAAGAATAAAAATGGCCACAAATAAGTACCTATCAATAACAACTTTAAATGTGAATGGATTAAATGCCCCAATCAAAAGACATAGGGTAATGGACTGGATAAGAAAACATGACCCATATATCTGCTGTCTACAAGAAACCCACCTCAGAGAAAAAGACTCACACAGACTGAGGGTGAAGGGATGGAAAAAAGTTTTCCAGGCAAATGGAAATGAAAAAAAAAGCTGGGGTAACAATACTTATATCTGACAAATTAGATCTCAAAGTGAAAGACATAACAAGAGATAAGGAAGGCCACTTCCTAATACTAAAGGGAGCAATCCAACAAGAAGAAATAACTCTGGTAAACATATATGCACCCAATACAGGAGCACTCAAATACATAAAAAAACTCCTGGAGTATATCAAGGGAGAGATTAACAGCAATGCAATCATAGTAGGAGACTTTAATACCCCACTATCACCATTGGACAAATCCTCGAAACAAAAAATCAGCAAAGAAACATCAATACTAAATGACTCACTAGACCAGATGGAATTAATTGACATCTTCAGAACATTTTACCCCAAAGCCACAGAATATAGATTCTTCTCAAGTGCACATGACCTATTTTCAAAGATAGACCATATGTTGGGACATAGGCAAAATCTCTTCAAATTCAAGAAGATAGAAATCATATCAAGCATCTTCTCAGACCACAGTGGCATAAAACTGGAAATCAACTACAATAAAAACAATCCAAAGAAATCAAACACATGGAGACTAAACAGCATGCTATTAAACAATGACTGGGTTACCAGAGAGATCATGGAAGAAATAAAAAAAATCATGGCAACAAATGATAATGAATACACAACAATCCAAAATCTATGGGACACAGCGAAAGCAGTCTTGAGAGGGAAGTTCATAGCTCTACAAGCATACTGCAAAAAACAAGAAACAATGGTAACAAATTACCTAACCCTACAACTCAAAGAGTTAGAAATAGAGCAACAAGAAAAGCCCAGCATAAGCAGAAGGAAGGAAATAATAAAGATCAGAGCGGAGATAAACAACATTGAGACCAAAGAAACAATATAAAAGATCAACAAAACCAAGAGCTGGTTCTTTGAAAGGATAAACAAGATTGATGAACCTCTAGCCAGGCTCACCAAGAAGCAAAGAGAGAGGACCCAAATAAACAAAATCAGAAATGAAAGAGGTGAAATAACAACAGATCCCGCTGAAATACAAATGATTGTTAAAAAAAATACTATGAACAACTCTATTCCAACAAACTGGACAACCTAGAGGAAATGGACATATTCCTAGAAAAATATAACCTTCCAAAACTCAATCAGGAAGAATCTAAACAGCTCAATATGCCAGTAACTATGGAAGAAATTGAAGCAGTCATCAAAAAGCTTCCAACAAACAAAAGCCCAGGGCCAGATGGCTTCACAGGGGAGTTTTACCAAACATTCAAGGAAGAACTGAAACCTATCCTCCTCAGACTATTCCAAAAAATTCAAGAGGAAGGAACACTTCCAAGCTCCTTCTATGAAGCCAGCATCACCCTAATACCAAAACCAGATAAAGACAACACAATGAAAGAGAATTACAGGCCAATATCCCTCATGAACATAGATGCCAAAATCCTCAACAAAATTCTAGCAAATCGGATCCAGCAGTACATCCGAAAGATCACACACCATGACCAGGTAGGATTTATCCCAGGAATGCAAGGATGGTACAATATCCGCAAATCAATAAACGTGATACATCACATAAACAAACTGAGAGAGAAAAATCACATAGTCATATCAATTGATGCAGAAAAAGCATTTGACAAAATCCAACACCCTTTCTTGATAAAAATTCTCAGGAAGGTGGGAATAGAACGATCATACCTCAACATAATAAAAGCCATATATGACAAACCTACAGCTAACATCATACTCAATGGGGAAAAACTAAAACCATTTCCCCTAAGAACAGGAACAAGATAGGGATGCCTACTCCTGTTCAACATAGTACTGGAAGTATTAGCCATTGCAATTAGACAAGAAGAAGAAATAAAAGGCATCCAAATTGGAAAAGAAGAAGCAAAGCTGTCCTTATTTGCAGATGACATGATATTGTACATAAAAAACCCAAAAGACTCCATCACAAAACTAATAGACTTAATAAATGAATTCAGCAATGTAGCAGGATACAAAATTAATGCCAAGAAATCTATGGCATTTCTATACACCAATAGTGAACTTACAGGAAGAGAGACTAAAAAAGCAATCCCATTTACCATCACACCAAAAAAATTAAGATACCTAGGATAAACTTAACTAAGGAGGTAAAAGACCTATATACGGAAAACTACAGGACACTGAAAAAAGAGAGAGAGTAAGATGTAAACAGATGGCAGAACATACCATGTTCATGGATTGGTAGAATCAACATCATTAAAATGTCCATACTACCCAAAGCAATCTATAGATTCAATGCACTCCACATTAAAATACCAATAGCATATTTCACAGACCTAGAAAGAACTCTCCAAAAATTCATCTGGAATGAAAAAAGACCCCGAATAGCCACAGCCATCCTGAGAAAGAAGAACAAAGTATGTGGGATCTCAATACCAGATTTCAAGCTGTATTACAAAGCCACTGTTCTCAAAACTGCCTGGTACTGGCACAAGAACAGACATATAGACCAATGGAATAGAATAGAGAATCCAGCTATCGACCCAAACCACTATGCTCAATTAATATTTGACAAAGAAGGCATGAACATACAATGGAGTCAAGAGAGTCTCTTCAATAAATGGTGTTGGGAAAATTGGACAGATAATATGCAAAAAAAATGAAACTAGATCACCAACTTAAACCATACAAAAAAATAAACTCAAAATGGATACAGGACTTAAACATAAGATAGGAAACCATAAAAATACTAGAGGAATCCACAGGCAGAGAAATCTCAGACATATGCCAAAGCAATTTCTTCACGAATACTGCTCTTAGGGCAATGGAAGGTAAAGAGAAAATAAACAAATGGGACTCCATCAAAATAAAAACCTTTCGCACAGTAAAAGAAACCATCAACAAAACAACAAAAAAGCCCACTGTATGGGAGAACATATTTGCAAATGTTGTCACTGATAAAGGTTTAATCTCCAACATCTACAGGGAACTTATAAAACTTAATAAAAGGAAGATAAATGATCCAATAAAAAAATGGGCAACGGACCTAAATAGAATATTTTTGAAAGAAGACAGAAGGAAGGCCAAGAGACATATGAAAACATGCTCAAAGTCACTAATTATCAGAGAGATGCAAATCAAAATGACAATGCGGTACCATCTCACACCTGTCAGAATGGCAACCATCAACGAATCAACAAAGGACAAGTGCTGGTGGGGATGCGGAGAAAAAGGAACCCTCATGCGCTGCTGGTGAGAATGCAGACTGGTGCAGCCACTGTGGAGAACAGTATGGAGTTTCCTCAAAAAACTGAAAATGGAGCTCCCATTTGACCCAGTAATCCCACTTCTAGGAATATATCCCAAGAAACTAGAAACACCAATCAGAAAGGAAATATGCACCCCTATGTTCATAGCAGCACAATTCACCATAACTAAGATTTGGAAACAGCCTAAATGCCTATCAGCAAATGAGTGGATTAGAAAACTATGGTACGTCTGCACAATGGAATACTATGCTGCTATAAAAAAAGAAGGAATTCTTACCATTGCAGCAGCATGGATGGACCTGGAGAGCATTATGTTAAGTGAAATAAGGCAGGCAATGAAAGAAAAATACCACATGATCTCACTCATTTATGGAAAATAAAGAACATTATAACCTGATGAATAAAAAGATAAATACAGAGGCAGTAAAGCACTGAACAAACTGTCAAATTACAGTGGGAAGGTTGGGGAATGTTGGGAAGGGAGGAAAATAGATCAACCAAGGACTTGTATGCATGCATATAAGCACACCAATGGAAACAAGACATTGTGGGGGGGGGGAAGGGGGGATGAGGGCATGTGACAGGGGGTAGGGGAGGCTTGGGGAAGGTCAATGGGGGGGAGGAGATATATGTACTAATATATGTAATACTTTAAACAATAAAAAATTATTTAAAATAAAAGAGAGAGAATCTACGTCTCCTCTTCTTGAATCTGGGTAGATCTATTCTTTTGGCTACCTCAACCAATAGGGTATGACAGAAGTGACATTATGACTTCCAATGCTAGATCATAAAAATGTCAGCATCAACTTGCTTGTCATTGGAGTGGGCCATCTTGAAAGTATATGATCCAGCCTCCAGTCAAGTTGCCACAGCTGATGAGCTATACCTGCCAACCTCTGCCCAAATTTCAGATTTGTGAGCAAAATAAATAATTGGGTGTGGGTGGGAGCTGTTGCATAGCAATAATTAATTAATACAATATCTAGGCAATAAAAATCTTAAAGACAAAAGTATCAAAGATGAGCTGTGGGAATTAGGGTGAGGCATCTTACTGAATAACATGAATGACTTTGAGTATGAAAAAATAGATTTATAAAGCAGACCAACTACTATTTGATTATCAGTATATCAAACACACTGTGCTGCTTTAAGTTTCAATCATAAAAAAATAAGGTGTGAGGGAACTACTGCAATTAACTCCTGTACTTGGGAACGTTGTAAAAGGGCTTTCACTCGACCAGAGATAATAGATGAAGTGTAGAACGTCAGATCTGAGCTCAAAATATTTGTTTTTATTTATTTTTTCAGAGTGTCTCTCAGTGGGAAATCAAGTCATCTTCTTCAAATACCCCACTCTTAGTCACCAAACCCTGCCTGGACAAGCGTTTCAAAAGACTAGCTGTAATTTTCTTCCTGTGGGACTTCTGAAAGGCATGTGGCCTCTCTCTTGGGACATTTGTACATCTTCCTCTCTTACTTTTCAAAGTCTTGAAGGTTTTTGACACATCAAAAGAGTCACAGAAATAGACTATGTGAAAGCACCTCCCAGGGTTGATGGGAGATTAGAACAAGAGTGAGCCCAGTAGTTTACTGGGAATTCCAGAAACACCCCATCTTCACTCCTCTGCAGAGACTAGAGGGCTCAGAGAGGCCGAGGAAAATTGAGAGGAAAAGAATCCATACTTAAAAGTTTCCCTGCATCAAATTTCAACCACTTTGAAGTTCATCATCATAATTTTTCCGCTGGCATAAAACTAACAATCCCCCCTACTAATTTCTACCACTGGAATCATTCTTTTTTCTCTCATTTTTTTCTAGATTATTAGTCAGATAAAATGTCTAAATTCTCCTTAATAATTACTTACAGAAAGACCACACACACACACACATTCCAGGTTGGAATTTGGGTGTGAAATTTTAGATTAAAGCATAACATTAGAGAAGTGTACAAATAACAAGTGAGAAAAAAATAAATAAAAAGACAAATCATCACTGAGAGACAGATGAAATTTCACAGAACACACAACTGAGATCAGTGAGTAGCATTTGTAGTGGCCTAGAAGCCTCTCTCCCAGCCATTAGTCAACATCCCCACCTACAAGGGTGACCAATATTAGAATTCCACCAAATGTTAGAAATTGATGGCCAATATTGTTCCTTTCATGAAACAATTCAGTGTAGTGGTTATTTTATTTTGCTCAAGTTTACACTGATTCCATGGCTTCCTTCCTCTCTCTTCCCGATGCCTCCTCCCAATTCCCAGAGAATGGCATGCCACCCTTAGATGTCCCCTAGGATTCAGTGGAGAATGATCTGATGAAGAAAGACAAAGAATTAAACGTCAAGAGAAGACAAAAACAAAGACCTAAACATTATGGAGAAGAGACAAGTATTTCCACTGTGCCCTTCTGATTTCCTGACCCAAAAATCCCATGAAGACAGCAAACTGTTGTTTCAGTCACTAAGTTCAGCAAGCTCGTCACATGACCATAGATAACCAAAACACAGGCTCCAAGTAGGGGTACTTGCGGTACAGAACATCAAGAACAATTTTCTCACACAGATTACACTTGATCCCATTTTTACACAAAACCTACTGGGCAGCTGCCCAAGTCTGCAAACAGAAACTGTGCCACCATTAACCGAGTGTAAGGGTATTAGAAATGGGTAATAGCCCTGATGCACTATCTCCCATTTACCAAAAATGAAATCCCTGCCAACTGCTTAAAAAGCCAGATTGAACAGATGCACTCAGCATTCTGGTTCTTCCCTTTATTAGCATTAATTACAATCATGTTGCTTTTGCTGGCTTTATTTTTATTAATATCTCCTCAAACAAGCAAAAAAAAACCAAAAAAAAAAAAACCCAAAACCCACAAATGCCTTCATATAAGCTTCCACAGACTCAATGATACAAGCTTGGCATGTCTCAAGATTGGCATGATTTATTCTCCACATACCCAGCACTTGGGTCAGAAATCGAGTGGGACCAAGGATTCACACTGATTGAGGAGAAAGGGACTTCACGTGTGGACTCATGATGGTCTGTCAGACTATGTTGCACTCACAGCCATATTCAGCTTCCACCTTGACACCTGATGGAAGGCAGAGAGAAACTACCACTTTGGGAGCAACCAGTCTTGGCTAAACCAAATGGCGTGGGGACCAGTTTCCTCCCAGCACCATTAAACTTTGGCCTTCTACTTTCTGGTTGGCCTAAAAATTATTTTTAGCTGCTGTGAAACCCCAACACTTTAGCCATCATAAGATAGCATGTTCTTATGTATAGGCAAAGCACTGTTTAAGCCTTTGGTTCTATTTTACTGCTGCCACTTTGCCACCTCAGGCAAGTCACCGCCTCTCTGAGTTTCACTGTATTACTTGTGCCTCTAAAATGAGACGGCTGTCTTATGAAGTATTTTATGGCCTCTCCAGGAGAAGGGTTTGTTCCCATGGTGGGGTTCCTGTGGCACTTTGCACATGCTCATATTATAAATCATATCACACACATTTTATTTATATTATACAGAGCTGGTGCCATGCAGAAAGCACCATGGCGCTTGTGAGCTTCAGAGTCAGACAGACCTGGCTTTGCCGTTTACCAGCTGTGTAACCTTGGGCAAATTATTTGCCTCTCAAATCCAACTTTATCTCTATGCAAAACAAAGATTGTCATATCAACCTCGTACAGGCGCATGGAGGATCAAGGTAAATAATGAAGAGAAGGGATGAAGAGATAAGGAAGCATTCAGAAGCTACTGCTCTCCTTACTCGGTAAGCTTTTCCTTTATAAACCAACTCATGATATTATTTTCTTCTACTTACATTTTAATTGTCTGAAACAAAAATTATGATTCTAAAACCAGACAGCCTACAGAATGTATAAGTTGCAGCATCCAGAGTAAGAGGGCATTCTTGCTTTTTCTGTGAGTTCACTCAAAAGTACACATTTGCTCTGTCACAGGTGAAGGCATATGTCGCACACACACCTCTCTCCACTGAGTCCCAGCTTGCCAAAGAAGACACACATATTTCATGTAGACCCAGCAGGTCTTCTGGCTTTAGTCTGAGGTCATCTCATCTACTCTCAAAAACTTTTGAAAAGAGAAGGAAGTATCAGTCTTTTCCATAGTCCACTTAATAAGCCAGGGCAGCATTAAGTAGCTTTCATCTTAGGAACCCTATGTCTGTCCATCAGCAAAAAAGTGGTCCTATGTCGTCACCAGGAGACTTGGGGGCCTGAGCAGGGCTGGCTCTGAGGATGCTGACCAGCTCAAATGGCCTCGGGACATCAGTGCTATTTTGACTTTGAATTTGCTCAGCACTTACACCTCTGAGCCTGACTGCTGAGCAACATCTGCCCTTTGCTTTCTCCAGGGCAGGGGCTGGGAATGGGGTATCAGGATCGAAGTCCTGCTCATGTCTAATTCCCAGCTCTCAGGACAATACTAAGAAAACACTCAATCAATGTATACTAACTGAATGAATGATTCAATGAATTAATGTGCAAGTTATCAGCTGGGTTTTGTTTGTTCCATCACTTACATTGACATTGTCACTCAGCACTTCTTAAATTTGGACTAATGAATAGGGAGAAAACATACTTGACCAAGTCCCTACCATCTACACACTGTACATTCTCTCACTTCACTCTCCCAGCAACCCTATTTTGTGATGCAACAGGGAAGTTCAAAAAAATAGAGTGGGTTCTCCTAAGTGGCTACAGATAATGGGTGGCAATTTCAAGATTCAAATTGCAATTTGCTGACTAAAAAGTTCATGATCTCTCCATACACCATGACATTTCCCAGAATTAGAGAGAGGTGCTGGTTAGTATATATAGAGAAAAAGGCTTGAATCAAATTGTCTTTCTGCTGAATGGCATCCAATCACTTTTGACAGATGGGGATCTATTCCCATTTACAGATACTCTGGAATAGGGACAACCATTCATTCCACAAAATGTGACAGAGCAGCCTCTATGTTGCTGGCATCACCTGAGACAGATAAATTACCCCCAGAATCAGCTCTCAAGGAATTGCTCAGAAAAGCTCCCTTGACCTCTCTCTTAAGGAAATTATTAAAAATAAATCTGTGTAACATATTTTTGTTAGTTTGTTTTTGCAGCAGCAGCAGCGGTGGTGGCATCAGAAGAACAGTAAATCCAAAAGAAAATGGATTTAATTTTAGACTTGTCATTCACATCAGAGGAATATGTGCAGACACAGAGATGGCTATCATATGTGGAACAATGGTGTGAAGGCTGATATTCCTAAAAATAGTGTCAGATCCGTGTGACGTGAGCCTCTGTAAAGCCCCAGGTTGCTGACCCACATGTGCCTCTGCGTCATTCCTTCTCAGCCAGGTCAAAGCTTTCATGGAACATAATCCAGCAGACTGCTGGCTGGAAGGAGTTTTAAGGCCCTTCGTTGACAGATGCTAAATGCAAGTCTCACAAAGAACAGCACTTGAATATCAGCAACTGTTACTAGCCCCCATTCTTTTCCTGTCTCACCTGAGGAAATTTAAAAATGTCTTAAATGTGTGCTAGAGTTCGGAGTAGTGTGGGGACTCTCCACCCCTCAGAGTGCATTCTCCCAGGCAGATTTTACTTTTCTGGAAAGGAGGCAGACGGCGTGAAGCTTCTGGCCTTAAATTAAAATAATACCAGAGCAAAAAAGGGCTCAGGATTTCCATTTTTATCTGACTTTGAACATGTGACAGTGTTATACAGCAGACCTGTGGAACATACCCATCTACCTGCAGGATAGCAATGCCCCGTTTCACCTTGCCCCCAGTCCCTGGCAACTATCTTCCTACTCTCTGTTTCAATGAGTTTAACTATTTTAGATACCTCATAGAAATGGAGTAATGTGGTATTTGTCCTTCTGTGACTGGCTTATTTCATTAAACATACCAGTTTCCAGGTTGTTGCAAATGGCAGATTTTCTTCCATGGAGGAAGCTGAATAATATTCCATTGTTGTTATCCATTGTGTATAAGTTACATTTTCCTTATCCATTCATCCATTGATGACGTTTAGGTTGTAACCATATCTTGGCTATTGTGAATCATGCTGCAAAGAACAAGAGAGTGCAGATGTTAGATAAAAATTAACTTTTACATTTGCTTTATAACTACAGTAAGTGCATCCCTATGCAAACAAAAACTTTTTTCTGCAGTTTAAAATAACTATAACTGAATCACACATATATTATTCCTATTATTGTTGAGATTATAATAATGGAAATTAAAATACAGAATTTATACTAACTGTAGAATAAAATAAATGAAAATATTACTCATAAGTTGTTATGTAAATATTATTTCCAAAACATTCAGAACCACATCCCCTCAAGCTCAATTTGAGCACAAGTATATAGTCTCTTAAATAGCATTAAGTTTTTCAACCAATAATGAAAGAGAAATCATGCCAAAGCTATTTTTTTTTTCAAAAAGAGATAAAAGAGGTCCCAAGTTTTTCAATACAGTCTGGAAGTTCTCAGAATGGTTCCAGAATATTTTGTTTGTTTGTTAGTCCAGAATGAATTCACTTCTATTTTCAGGATGCAAGGGTGGCGATAGTGGGGAATCTAGAAGAGGAGAGGGAGACGGAGAAAAAGAACCACTGCAGAAATTTTCCCCTTGGATCCACAGGCAAAAATAAATTCAGCCCTGGCCAGTGAAGCAAGTGGTTAGAGCATCAGACCATGCACCAAGGGATTGCGGGTTCAATTCTTGATCAAGAGGACACGTACTTGATTTGCAGGTTTGATCCTGGGCCCAGGCAGGGGGCGTGCAAGAGGCAACCAATTGATGTGTCTCTCTTAGATCGATGTTTCTCTCTCTCTTTCACCCTTCACACCCTCCTTCCCTTCCTTCCACTCTCTCTAAAAATCAATGGAAAAACTATCCTTGGGTGAGGATTAACAACATAAAGAATTCAGATAGGAGGAAGATATGGGTGAATGTAGCCCAGGTGAGACCCAAGTGGAGGGGAGGAGAGCTCTGTTTTCAACATGAAGGTCCACCTGTTAGGAGGGACCACATGGAGACTGGCTGTTGGCCTGGCCTTCTGTTGGAAAAGCTGCTTTGATGTGATGACTCAATTCTTTGTCCAGTGAGTGGATCATTCTTATCATTTCGGCTGCCAACTACTCTTGTTCTGTGCAGAGAGCTTTCTCCATTCAAGTCTTATTCTCAGGAAGTGATTTCATCCTTTAACTTTTCAGTTTCCTCCCATTTCTGATTACTTCTTCTCTAGGCTAGTATTTTTCAAAGGTGACTCCAGTTTTTCATATTCCTTTTCAACAGGGCTAAGCCTGTCGAGGAGTTCACATCTTTTTCTGAATCAATGTTAGCAAGCTCTGGGGCAAGTGTTTTTCCTCCCTTTTCATAAAAAGCTGGCTCTTACTCAACCTAAATTTTCTGAAAAGTGTGACTTGAGCTCCCACAAGAAGCTGTTGAAGTGGAAGTTCAGGCAGGTCTTTAGGCAGCATGGCCCCTGCCTTGCACAGCTTGCTGGGGATTAGCCTGAAGGAAGGCTCCATAGAGGATCACAGCCCCTCCACAGTATCAAGACCCCCAAAATCCACCTTCAGCAGCAACAGCTCTGCCAGGGGCAGTGCCTGCAGCATGCACCCCATAGGGTTGCATTGGAACCCAAACCCACACCTGGCCATTGAGAGAGGAGAAGACAGGTACAGTAAGGAACTCACATGCTCCACAACTGTCCGGTGATTCTCTTTTCACTTCCTTTTTTAACTATTTAATTAGGAAAAACTCAAATAAGAGTAGAAATCTATAATAATAAAAGCATACTATGCTAATTAGACCAGATGTCCTTCCGGATGTCCTTCGGACATCCTTCCAGATGACCTACCAGATAAAAGCCTGGTCTGCGAGGGAAGCCTGGGTCCTGGGTGCCAGAGGGAAGCTGGTGCTGGCAGACAGGAGAAGGAAAGCCTACTCTTGCATGAATTTCGTGCATTGGGCCTCTAGTATTAGTATAATGATCACCCACTTACCCACCACCCAGACTCAACATTGTCAGTGTTTTACGTTATTAAACCCTATTTACCTCTCATTCTTTAATTTTTTGGAGGAACCAGTAACAAACCATGGACTTAAATAAGCCATAGGTTTCCTGATAGTTTAGTATGCACTTCCAAAGAATAAGGACATCCTATTACATAACTGTGTACCCTTATAATACCCACTTTACAGATGGGGAAATTAATTGATGCCTGAAACCATTGAGGAAGGTAGGGAACTAAAGCTTTAGCATATTTAGCTGTTCAGGTCTGTGGGGTGAGGTGTTGGATAGCCCTGAGACCTGGGGAGCACTCCTTAAGTGGTAGCTCTAAGGAAGCTCACTGAACTCTAGGGACTTACATAAAATTTTTAAATTACTTTAAGAGGAAGTAATATACCATTAAAAAGTGAAAAGACAAACTGAAATAACATATACAATTTGTATAGTACAAATGGAAGGTTAATATTCTTAATATATAAAGAGCTCTTCTAAATCAATAAAAAGCTGAACATATTTTAAATAGAAGGGGTATTTTAGTAGTCATCCTTTGCTTTGCCAGCCTAGAATTCTTCCCTACCGTATACTTTTCCTTTGGGAAAATACCCTTTGCTACCAGATGGAACTGTCAATAACATGGTTCCACCTTCCCTACCTCAAGAATTGCATGTGACCAATCAGACTACCTCACCCTTTAAACACACTAATTAGTCCAAGGGGTTGGCAAGTTCCCAATGAGTCAAATTTATTTATTTTTTTGCAGGTGCCGTTGTATATGCTATAAAATAAAAGGAATTCCCATGGGTTTTGTTTTGTTTTGTTGTGTGTTTTTTTTGCAGGAGTCACTAGCTGTGAGTTCAGTGTCAGTCTGGAGCCATCTTTAATGCTACATGGGGGAAAGCCTGGCTTAAAAAACAGACCATTGTGGAGGGAAGGGAGGGGAGAGGAGGGGAGGGAAGGAGAGGGTAGGGGAGTGGAGGGGAGGGAAGGTTAGAGTACAGAATGTTCAATTCCTACCAACAGCCACCCCACTGTCTTGGCCTGGTCAGGCATATAGGAGACAAATCCTGAGTGTGTGGGTTAGAGGCAGGAAATAACCACACATTACTAGGCCCCCAAGGTTGTTGTGTGCACGTGGCATCTTACAAGGATAAAATCATTGACACTTTTAATAAAGCCCACATCTGGGTCAAAACTAACAGTGGGGTGAAAAAAGCACTTACTAATTATCAACAAAGTGAATCTTCTTGCACATTTGGGAGACTTTAGTTTTGAAACATAAGAGGTGGAAAAGACCTCAAAAGTCACCTTGTCCCACTCCCTCATTTTGCTGTAGAAGGTCGAGAAAGGGAACCCTGGTACCGGAAGTCACACTGCTCATGCCTGAGATTTCACCAGAACCAGAGGCTTTGGCTCCCTTGTTGGTGGGAACCTGTTTGCCTCAGAGCAGCCTGTCTAATACCAGTTGGATGATAACACCCACTTCTTTATCTTCTGCCTTGTGAGTTTTCTCTGGTGGATGTTCATGTCCTGCCTTGTTACCATCTCCCTGACATACTCCTGGCTGCAGGCCCACCCTCTGTGCTGATGTGTGTTCAGATAAGTGAGCTCATTTTAATACAAACATAAGCATGTAGTGATTTCAGAGCTGATTTGGCTAATTTATGCCATTGTTCCACTTCATTAAAATGAATCATCAGCATGGACCGCCTGTGTACACTCATTGCAATGAAATCCTCTTGGCAGTCTCTGACCCGTGAAACTGGAAAGGACTTTCATGGCAGCTCAGCTCCTCTGAGGGTTTTGTGCATCTTCCCTACTCAACCCTCAGTCAGATTTCTTTGCTAGGTTGTGCCTTTTCTGATTGTTTTATCCTATAGTTTATCTTTAGGGTCCTCTTCTTATTGGGTGGCCATTTTTTGGTCACCAAAGCAGCTGGTGTATACAGTAAATGAAGTGAACTGATTTTGAAGAAGAGAGTAGAGGGGATCTCTGGAGAGAAACAGCACTATTTACAGGACTGAACCTAAGACACACAGCTCAATCAGCTCAATGCAGGAACAGTCTTTTTCGATTATCTTCCTAAAGGCATATGTCATGAATGTAGGATGCATTGTATGTAGTCAATATTTCCTGAAGTGATGGATGAAAAAATAAATGAATCAATAAAACAGGAGCTCTTCTTATGGCTTAGTTTCACCTCTGCTCCCCAGATCTGTGTCTGCCTCTTGAAGCTAAATTCAATCAGTTCTCACCTTAACTCGCAAGTGGCGTTTGACAGGTTGATCACTCCCTTCTCCTTGACAAGTATTCTCTTAGCTTCAAGGATGCCACTAACTTACTAGTTGTTGCTTTTCATTCAATGGCTGATTCTTTTTCACATTCCCAACCTCCACTCTTTTTAGTGACCGAGGGCTCAGTCTTTAATCCTGTTCTCTTTTTTCATGGACACTATTCCCTTGCTGATTTCATCAAGGTCCATGACAGCTGACTCCTCCAGTCACTTCTACAGCCTGGCCCTCTCCTCTGGACTCCCGATCTGTTTATGCAACTACCGACTTATATTCCCAATTCAATGTATGAACTTACCGTGACTATCAGTGAACTCCTCATCTCTGCTCCCTACATCTCTCCTCCTGTCGTCTTCCTATTTCAGCTAATGGCCACTCCATTCCCCCCGTTGTTCAGATCCATGGAGTCAACCTTGTCCTCATCACTCAGTTGAAGACAACATTCTAGATAGAGCCTGGTGGAGCCACATGATAAAAGGAACCTGCATTCCTGAGTGGACCACAGCTGCCCAGCAACGCTGGACTACCTACCTCTGAAATGTTACATGATGAGAAAGAAGTCCTAACTCATATAAACCAGGATTGAATCTAAGACACATAGCTCGGAGTTCTTCGCCACAGCAGCTTACTGAGCCTGTGCCCCAGCACAGGAGCTGAGGAACCAGAAGTTGTGAACGTAGAGGTCTGAGTATGTGAGAAAGAGAGAAAGAAATAAGACTATTGCTGCGATGTTCTATTGAAAAGATTGTGAGAAGACTTGCCTCCAGGGGAAACTGCCGAAATACAGTCAGTTCACTGAGATACAAGCCTGGCTCTGAAACAGTCAATTTGCTGAATGTTCCCCAGAGAATTGGGAGTCCCACAGGACTTTGAGGGTGGAGGGGGAGTTGGGAGTGGTTAACTATCTGAGCCCTGTTTTAAAACCATTCCTTCTTATTGAGATAATATACATTGTACATTTTTAAGTAATGGCATTGATGACCCAAGAGGAGGAAGCACAGATTGAGGTATTTAGTTCTTAAACGGGTGAGATTTTTGTACTGAACCATCCATGCACGTAATTCCCTCTTATAACAAAAACCATTACTCTGAAGTATGCCTGGGCAGAGGTGATGAGAATAGCAAGAGGAAATAAAATACCAACAATTCTCAGTTATCCAGCACCTAAAATATATTCTGGCCTATGTAGGTGCTGCCTAGAAAACAGATCTTACCACTTACAGCAATTAACCTAACACTCATACTGCTAGTGGTGTCCTAAATTTTCCCCTGCTAATCTGGATCAATGTATGGTTTGGTCTCATATGGATCTGAGTTTGCCAGCTTGCATTTCACTGGTCATTTTTTCTATTGAGACACATTAACACAAACTAAAGTAAGCAGGAATTTTTGACTCGTATGTCAAAAGCTAAAGAAGGCTACATCTTAAAAAGTGGGTCTTTATTAATGGCAAACATAAATCTATTCTCAATACATATCTCAGAATTCAATGGTTTGGCTCCAAAAGGTTTAATACCAGAGCAGCTTGAACAGGAAAGTTCTGAAAATCGATAAGCTTAATAATCAAAGTAAAATTTATATTGTATTTTGGAGCAAATAAAATATTCTAAATGACCAGTGCATGGATCCCAGTGAAGAATCCCCCACACTTCCTGGAATGGCAGGGGTACGTCATCTTTAGAGGCTCAATGCCATCAAAGTCTTGGCAATGGACTTTGTTGGTCTTGGGATGGGAAATCAGCAGCCTAGGAGGCATGATATATATCAAAGTTTAGAAGTTATATCTAGGTTCTCAGTAAGTATATATTTTCAGCCTGGCTATGAAGACAGAGAAGGATGAAGGGGCAAAACAAAGTGTAGGACTGGTGGTTGAAGAGAAGGGTAAAAACGAGCCATGAGCCCTAACCGGTTTGGCTCAGTGGATAGAGTGTCTCAAGGGTCCCAGGTTTGATTCTGATCAAAGGCATGTACCTTGGTTGTGGGCACATACCCAGTAGGGAGTGTGCAGGAGGCAACTGATTGATGTTTCTCTTTCACTGATGTTTCTAATTCTCTATCCCTCTCCCTTCTTCCCTGTAAAAAAATCAATAAAATATAAAATAAAATAAAAACTAGCTATGAGGTGACAGAACTTCTGGATATATATCTCCAGATGTTTGGGGATTTTTCCCCCACCAAATTCAACCACACCATCCATGAGCATACATGAGAGAAGTCTTCTTGAGACCATTATCTTTGAATGAAACTGGAACACAGTCTAGATTAGAGCCAGATGGAGAGCAGATGACCCTTCTAAGGCCAGATGAAGCCACACCCACAGCCTCATTTACAGAAGTGGAAGATGGTGCAGGAGGATCTACCTAAAGGAAGGTTGGCTATTTCTGCAATTACTCCATTTACCCATGTGAGAGAGGCCTCTGTCCAGTCCCAAATTGACTTGTAGAAATATCCAAAATCATAGGTGAGTATTTCACTGAAGGAGGTAGAGGATTCCATTCGTGATCCCAAAGACTAACCTTGGCCTCTGTGCAGCAGCAATACATTCTATCAAGAGGGAACATTTATGTGGACACTTCAGATACCTTCCCAGGACTAAGGAGAGGCCCATATCTGGTCCCAAGTTGAATTTCAGGTGTAATTATTAGAATTCAGTAGTTCTCAAATGTTTTGCTCACCATCTACAGTAAAAAACACATTCAGCCTTGCATTTTTGTTCCTATACTAGTACCTTTGTATATATTTAACTGAATTACATTTTTCCTTCAACAATGCTTTTTATTACTATGTGTGACACACCTGATACTTTCTATTCTATTCTATTCTATTCTATTCTATTCTATTCTATTCTATTCTATTCTATTCCATTCTATTCTATTCTAAAATGTCTGGTTGCTTAATAATTGATTTTACAAAGTACTAATGGTGTAGTGACATGCAGTTTTAAAAACTATTTTTAATTACTAGAATGGAGAGATTCCTATGTCAATCTACACTAGAAACAAAATTTTCCTATTTCTTTATAGACTTAGCTTCCTCTTCTTTAAAATTTATAAAGCAGCCACGCTTTTCTTGTGAAATATTGAAGTATTTATCCTATATATAACCAAGCGGCTTTCAGCAGCCTTATGTCTGGCAGGCTCAAACCAGATCTTCCTACCCAGCTCTACAGAAGAACTCAGATAAGAGATGAGGAAGAGGGAGCGAGTGTCAAGAATGTGGGGGCAGGCTGGAGATGGGGGCAGAAACAGGGCTGCAAGACTGGGAAGAGGTTCAAAGTTCATTTGTTAGAAGGTTCTAGGAAGGAGGATGGGAGAAAGGGGACACAAGGAGAAGAAACATCAGAAAGAACCTGACACACTTCTGCCACTTGTCTTTTGACTCTCCAACCCTAGCAACCTGATCTCAGAGGGTCACATAGCCCTGTCCTACTCAGCCCTTCCAGGGCTTTCCTTGGGTGCCTCCATCCATGGAAGTTTTCCTCCTGGTTCTCTGAATCCCCACCTCAGGGAGATTCTAATGACCCCACTTCCCTTTCATCCAGCTCCTGCCTTCTGACAAGCCCATCATCTCCCCCTGCCCCCGCAGCAAGAGGATCTAATATTTATAAGCAAGATGCACCCTGAGTCCTGGCCCAATGCTTTTCCCACCATGAGCATGCTCAGTGAGCTCAGTGAGTATGAAAGCAGGAGAGGGTGCAGATAGCCACGCATGGAAATCAGAGCTGGGTCCTAAAGATAACTCTACGTCATAGGGAACAGTTTAAAATACATTTAGCCCTTGAGAGAATGCAAAATAAAAAAAAAATTTTTTTAGTATTTCTACAAAAAATGTATTAAAATTAAAGGCTTGAACAGAGGGTTCAGCTTCAGTTACATGGATTCTCCACATCTGTATGTCATACCTCATCTCCCTGAACAGATTATGTCTAGGCTGATAGGGAGTAGACAGGGGAGTTGATGTTATTGTGTTGGTATTATTGCCAAGGTCCTGGAACACCTTTGCTCAGAGAGCTACACATTTGAGGAAGAGCTATTAAGAATCAAAGTTTGGATTAAGAAAAAAGAACAACAAAGCTCATAGACACAGACAATGGTATGGTGATTACCAGAGGGAATAGAGAGTGTGTGGAAGTAGGAGAGGGTAAAGTGGGGAGAAATGGTGAAGGAAGGAGACTTGACTTGGGGTGGTAAACACACAATACAATAATATAATGTACAGATGATATATTATGGAATTGTATACCTGAAACCTATATAATCTTATTAACCAATGTCATCTCAATAAATTCAATAAGAAAAAAATTTTAAAAAAGAATCAAGTTCTAGTTGGTTTGTTAGTGAGCCCATGGAGTGGAGTCCAGCTAGGAGCTATTTGGACCACGTGACTGAGGCTCCAGGTTGAAGAGGGGGGACATCTTACTTTCTCCCAACTTAAAATTAAATCCTGGGACCTTAGTACTTTGGCTGGCTGCATACGGTTGTCTATTTACAGATGATCCCTCTTCAACATGCAAGAAAAATAGACAGTCATAGCTGTCCCACAGAGACAGATCCGTTCCCACCTACTCCTCCAGCTGTATGGAAAAGTAAAGGGGGCAGTACTTATCACTGTTTCCCCTGACATGTCCCAACACCATAACATCTAACCAAAGAAACATGCCCCTTTCATGCAAATCTTTCCATCAAATCTTTTCTGTGGTCCTCAGTAGAACTTCCTCCATGTGCTATTGGTCAGAGCTGGGTCAGCAGCCCACCCTAAATCTATCATTGGTGTAGTGAAGTGGGAGGGGAATACAATGAGGGAACTGCCAGCAAGATTGAAGGAAGCAATGGATTTGGGGTAGCAACCAACAACATCTGTAACAACAAAAACAATATAAGTCATAATGGCTACTATTTATTGGCCACGTGTGGTGTGCTATGTACTATGCTTAGTGTGTTATATGTACTATTTCACTTCATTCAGAGTAGTCCTCCTGAGTCCCAGCTAGAACTGCAAGTGAAGTGGGACGGTTTATATAAAGACTCTGGGGGATGCAGGAGGACTGCCCCTCACAGGTCCATGGCTGTCTGGGGTTTCAATTGCATTAAGACTTGCCTGCATTTCAGCACTTTATTACAGGGAGCTGAGAACACCCTAGGAATGCATGTTTTGCCTTTCCTAAGATTTGACTGTCAGTCAAGAAGGGAGCAGCAATGAACAAAAAAGAAAACTCTGTAGGGAAGTGACAACAAAGTGGCAAATACCGGACAGATGGAGCAGGTGCGCTCAGATCATAGAACACCACATACTGGACACACACACACACACACACACACACACAATATGAAAACACAGCTTCCCGAGTGGTTAGGCCACAGAAGTAGCTCTACTAAGCCTCTGTAACTTGGCACTCTCCATACACATACCCAAAGGGATGTTCTGTTCACATCCTAAACACTGATGAGCACCACCATGTAACATTTGCCATCCAGCCCCTCTAAACCCCTCTCAAACTGAGAGCTGGAGGGAAGAGAGGAAGATGAAAATGACAATAGTTAAGCAGAAGACCAGTCCTCATTTTTCTTCAAAGTAAATGGAACTGTGCCGATACCCAGAGTTACTTGTGTCATTTTGACTCATTTGCCAACACACTTACAGAGTGGAATTAAGATTAGCATCCTTTCCACTTATTACATTGAAATCTCTGTAACTCCCATGCAATTTGGCACGGATGTGAAAAACTGCAGTCAAAGAAAGTGTCACTGGGTAAGATATGTAATCAAATGCTAAAGATAATCATTATTATTAGCATAATGCCAACTATCCATCATAAGATGAGAGAAGTAAAAAGCATGAAAATTACATCCTGAATCAAGTGTCTGTCTCTTTGATTAGACATTGTGAGAACAAGTTCACTCCAGAGCCTATGGTCCATCTTCGGAGGATGCCACTGATGGCAACAAAGGTATTAAGGTGATAGGATAGCTGGGTGGTTCTGCACAGAGCATTGAATATGCAGTACATCTTTTTCAATGGCACAACATAAGTCAGTGTGAAAGGTATTAGCATGTGTTGAGATAAAAAAAATTTTTTTTACAAAGAAAAATATCTTTTGAAATTCAGTAATCCTTTGCCAGTTGCTAGGGTATTGTGATTGGCAAAACTTCAGCCAGCAATCACAGGTTCTTATAGAAAGTAGAGGTAAAGAGAAAAACTATAAAAATGGTATTAATATGCATTTTTTTAAAAACAATATGTTTTAGTTGATTTTAGAGAGGAAGCGGGAGAGAGAAATGGAAACATCAGTGATGAGAGAGAATCATTGATCAGCTGCCTCCTGCACGCCCTCTACTGGAGATTGAGCCCACAACCCAGGCATGTGCCCTTGACCAGAATTGAACCTGGGACCCTTTGGCCCACAGGCCAATGCTCTATCCACTGAGCCAAACTGGCTAAGGCTTTATATGCATCTTTAAGCTCAAAATGAACAGAAGTTCTAGAAAGTTGCCATGTTCCACATCAACCATAATTTGTGGTGTAATTGGTTCTTTACTGCTCAGAGAACCTGACCATGGCTCTGTGCCCTGAAGAGAGGAGTGCCACAGATTTGAAGTTACGTGCACGCAACATCTCTGTAAAGTTTTAATAGCAGCCCTTCTGGCTTGAAATTGCATGCCTTTAGTACTCACATTCTTCTTAGTTTTAAGTTTGCAAGTCTCAGCAAAATACTTTTGTAGCCCCTAGGCAAATTCACAAATTCTGGTACTGCCCAAGGACATATTTTCTGGACTAACTCTCCTTCCCATCAATTGAGGGTTGGAACACAAAGAGGCCTCATCCCATAGACTCTCTTATGTAATTTATAGAATGGGGTAGCAGGATTTGTTGTCTTCTTTTGGGACTGTATTAATCAAGGTTCTTCAAAGAAATATAACCAATAAAATATATAGGAGATATAGGAATTGGCTCACTTAATCATGGAAGACAAGAAGTCCTACAATCTGCTGTCTGCAAGCTAACGAACCAAGAAAGCTGGTGATATAATTCAATTTGGGTTCAAACATGTAAGAATTAGGGGGCTGCTGGTATAGGTCCCAGCCTGAGTCCAAGAACCAGGAGTGCTGATATTCAAGGGCAAGGGGAGATGGATGTCTCAGCTCAAGCTGAGCGAGTGAATATGCCCTTCCTTTACCTTTTTGTTCTATTGGGGCTTTAGGTAAATTGGATGATGCCCACCCATATTGGTGAAGGTTATCTTCCTTATTTAGTCTACAGGCTAATCTATTAGATCAAATACTAATCTATTCAGGAGTCGCCCTTACATACACACCCAGAACTAATTTTTTACCAGCCAGCGAGGCATTGCTTAGCCCAGTCAAGTTGACACATAAAATTAATCATCACAAGGACCGAAGTGAACTGCCCAAATGTTGGCCAGTTCCCTTATATCATTACTTAAAGCCATGCAGCTACAACTCAGACCTTCTAAATTTGAAGCCAGAGATCTTTTTTTACTATACCCAAGACAGCAAATACATTTCATTTTGAGTGCAATGTGATTGGAAAGGAATGCCTGGAACCTCTATTGAGAAGGTGCATCAGGATTTACCAGAAAAGAGAGCTATAATTGACTGGTGATGTCTGGATGGCTGAGTGATAGGGAGCAGGACAGTAAGAAGGAAGTTTATCAAGAACCTAAATAATAATGCCTTCTCTACAAAAGTTATCTTTTCAGTAAAGCCCCCCTCCAGAATAATCAAATTATAATTTTTTAATAAATATCTTTCCACAGACAGATCTAGTTAACTCTTACTTGTCCTATGGATCAGCTCAAGCATGATTTTTTTTTTAGGGAAGCTTGCTCTGACTGTTTTTAGGTCATTTTCTGTTCTATAACCTCATTGTACTAGGTTGCAACCCTTTATCCCCTCTAATTAGCTGAAATATCTACTCATTAGTTTGAATATAAGATTAATAACTATGTATTTTGCCCTAGCTTGTTTGGCTCAGTGGATAGAGTGTCGGCCTGTGGACTGAAGAGTCCTGGGGTTCAATTCCAATCAAGGGCACATGCCTGGGTTTTGGGCTCGATTCCCCAGTAGGGGGCGTGCAGGAGGCAGCCGATCAATGATTCTCTCTCATCATTGATGTTTCTATCTCCTCCCTTCCTCTCTGAAATCAATAGAAATGTATTTTAAAAATAATAACTATGTATTTTAACTTCCCAGGCAGTGAGCTCCTGAAACCAAAGGCCATGTCTTACTTTGTTTACCATTGTATCCTCAGTGTCTATCAAAATTCCTGGCACTTAACAGATACTCATTAAACATTTGCTAAGAGAATTGAGAAGCATGCATATATTTTTCTCTTAAATATTTCTGAGGCCCAGGGCAGTTATGTGATCTTTCACTGTATATCCTTTCAGAAGACAAAGGCATATGCATACACACATACCTGATCAAGGTTACAAACTTGGAGACGTTGGAATTCGAAATCCTAAGTGCATGAGTCTCTAGATTTGTTCCCATCTACAGTTTCCTCCCTGTCTATAATGCACAAATGACCTGTGCTGCTATCTAAAGATGCTCATTTTAGGTTACAGGAACTGCTGGCAGAGCCAGTAACAGAAACAAAAATCTTTCTATTTCAATGAAGGCAATAGTTATAAGAGGACCAGACCGGGGGTCTACAGACCTGAATTTGTCACCTCACTCTGCCAATTATTAGCTTAGCAATCTTGGAAAATTAAATTCATATCTTTCCATCAGTAAAATAAAGGAGTAGAGTAAGTAGTTTTCAAACCTATTTTTTTTTTTTTTATGGTGGAACTGTTTCTTATCTGAAATTTCAGAAATCGCTTGAAGAAGCACAGGTGAAGGGATAAAGTGAGGCTTCTCTGAGTGAAGGTGGGTAAAGAGGCCACACTTGAAAGTTTGTTCATGCTGCCTCTCCTGTACCTGCAGGGAACTTCCCAAAGCACACACAGGTACCCCATTTTTTAAAAAGCCTTTACATTTTTTGAAATTATAAATTTAAAGGAAGTTGAAAAGATAATACAGAGAGGTCCTGTCTACCTTCATGAGTTTCCCCCAATGGGCCCCTTAAAAATATGTTTGGCACAACAATGTGAATATATTTCATTTCACTGAATTGTATGCTTTAAAATAGTTAAAATGATAAATTTTATGTTATATATACTTTTATCACAATGAAAAATGTAAATTAAAAAATCCATTGGACTCACTAGTAGACAATCCTCCAAGGCTCATCCAGCTCCAAAATTCTATGGTTGTAGGAATCCTGAATGTTAGATCACCCCCACTGTATTCTACAGTAGTGGACTTCAGTGCCTGAATGTAACTTTGAAATCTTATGCTTTCAGGTCTTATGCTTCTCTTTACAGCCTCTGTCTGCCATGGAGTTTAACTGGTCTTGAATCAGGCCTCTAACAAATGTGTTTCATAGTGGTGGTTTCTTATCGTTTCTTTGTTTTCTACTAGTAATTGCCTGCTGACTGTTTTTATGGGCTGCAGGAGCAGGTTCTTTGGGCTTACTTAACTCATTTTGATTTATCTGATGGGGCATCCTTCTCCATCCCTCCTCATATTGGACATGACAGTCCTGCCTCATTTTCCATTTCCAATGTCATATTAACAGTGTCGTTCCTGGCCACACCACGACATGCAGGCTGCACGGAAATGGCCACGGCCTCAGAAAAACTCATTTCCCTTGTTCTTTTGTTATTTTTTTCTCTTACAATATTTATAAATGTAAACAGTCACATGTAATTTTACATAAATTCAATATGTGTGAGCAAATCATACATACTATTTTAAATGCAGTTTTTGTGTTTAGCTTTTCCTCCCCCATATATCTGTACTCCTCTCTCAATCTACAGTATCTCCCCATAGACACAGCCTACTGTATATGCTTTTATATTATTCTTTGTGCTCATGTATTCATAAATAAATGACTGCACATAGTGTACATACATATTCATAATGTACATATACTCACACATACATATAGAGAGGTTTTGTTACTACTTTGAAAAATGGAACACATATATTTGAAGCTTGCATTTTCTCAACAATAATTATTTTCTAATGGCTGCATAACATTTTATACTGTAATGTGTCATGATTTATTCAATCATTGTCCTTTTGATGGGCAAAAGTTCCTACTGTTTGTCTCTAAAATAATGCTGCAATAAACATACTTGTATACATGCTATATATTTATGCTTTCATTTCCATGGAACAGATGCCCAGGAGGAGCATTTGTGGGTCAAATCATATATGCATTTTAAATTTTAACTGATAGTATCAGGATGCATTCCAACACTAGCTAAGACAATTCATCTTCTCGCCAGCTATGTATGGTAACACTCTTGCCCCCGCTTTCCTATTGGCAATAGAGGTTGCCAATCTTTTAAATTTCTGCCAGTCTGAAGTGGTAACACTATGTATTAGCTTGAGAATATTTTCATATATTCCTTAGATAATGGAGCCTCCTATTTTACTATGAGTTTCATATATCTTATTAGATTTTCACTCTTCTGCATTAGAAATATCAACCCTTTGTCTATTCTCTTGTTGCAAATATTTGTTCCACATCTATTATTTATTAGTTGACTTTACTTATAGTGTTTTATTGTAATGATACTTACTATGTGCCAGACATTATTCTATGCACTGAGGATTCAACAGTGAGCAAAACAGATATTCTAGATAGGAAACACAGGCAATAGATAAATAAATAGATAAATAAATAAGTCCTATATAATAAAGAGGTAATATGCAAATTGACCATCATGCCCTCACACAAGATGGCCGCCCCCATGTGGTCACAAGATGGCCAGCAGGGGAGGGCAGTTGGGAGTGACCAGGCCTGCAGGGGAGGGCAGTAGAGGTGACTGGACCAGCAGGGGAGGGCATTTGGGGGCAATTGGGCCAGCAGGTGAGCAGTTAGGCGTCAATCAGGCTAGCAGGGGAGTGGTTAGGGGGTGATCAGGCTGGCAGGCAGAAGAGGTTAGGGGCAATCAGGTAGGCAGGCGGACGAGCAGCTGGGAGCAAGCAATCCCGGATTATGAGAGGGATGTCCGACTGCCCATTTATTAAACATCTAATTTGTTTCCAAATTCTTGTTATCATCTATATATATAAAAGGCTAATATGCAAAGTGTCCCCTCGGGAGTTTGACTGGGAGACCGGGAGTTCGATCACTCGCAATGAAGTGTGCTGATCACCACGGGGCAGTGCGGAATGAAGGAAGGCCCTGGCCAGCAGTTGGAAGGCCCCAATCAGCCCTGATCACTGGCCAGGCCTAGGGACCCTACCCGTGCATGAATTTCGTGCACTGGGCCTCTAGTAAATAATACTATGATAAACTTGCTTGGACATAGAGATCTTTGTCTACATCTCTGAATATTTTCTTAGGATAGATTACTGAAATTGGAATGACTGTGTCAAAATCTATGAACCTTGTTAGGGCTATTGATACATATCACCAATTTTCCCTTCAGAGATATATTGGGGTGGGGGCAATAGGGGAATATGGACACATATGTAATACCTTAGTCAATAAAAAATTGAAAAACAGTATATTGGGATATGGATATGTTTAATATCCTGAAAATTCATTTAAAAATCAACCTGTGAATACTTAAATCTAGAAAAGTCAATAAGTCATTTGATTTCTCTCTCATCTTGACTCTCTACTCAACTCCTTGTATCCATTCCAATGTGTAAATAATCATCCACTTTTCTGAGTCAGTTGCTCTCATGCTGGAATCTAAAGCCATGTTCTGAAGAGTCCATGAACCCCTGGGTATTCTATGAAAATTTAGAGTGAGTCAGCAAATGTGTGGAGGTTTTTTTCTCTAGAGAAGAGATCCACATCTTTTATCAAATTCTCAAAGGGGTTCATGACTCAGAAACATAAAGAATTTTACCACTACAGTGGATGTTACCAACTGAGCCATCATCTCAAATTCCCCATAATTTTTTTGTAGGGAGTGGAAGGAAATGGTAGGCTCCAAAGAATTTCTGCCTTTGAACTGCAGGCTATGTAAAATTTAAATAAACATGAGATGATAATAAAACATGTGATTAAACAGTGTGGGCACAAATTGGCGATATTTGCTTGCAGATAAATTGAAACTTGGACAGCAGATTAGTGAAGTAGCCATGTTTTATGACCTTCTGGTCTTTATTAAACACAGTGCCATTTACTTCCCTACTTTCATGGAAAGAATCCTTCTCAAACCAGTACTTCAAAGCTACAGGCCTTTTTCTCATTTTGCCTCTAACTCAGAATAATTACAAGGAAATGAATATTTTATCATTTTTCTTATGATAACCTAAGGCTATTGAATTTTAGAGTCAGAACAATTTAATTCTATCATTAAAATATACTATTGAAAATGACTGTCTTCATACATAAAATGCACAAGTATTTGACAAAATTTCATGATATTTAAACTATTAAATATGATTTTCTTCTAGAGAACAAGTCACATTGAGACATAATTAAAGAGGTTGAGTCCAGCATAGTCACTGATTAGGATTCCATCCTCTTCCTTTATGGTTACTTTTTAATTTATTTGTACCTAAGCCTAAACTTCACCTAAAATTCCCTCTTCATCCTGTTTCTGAAAAAAAAAAAAAAAACCAAACCACACAACAACAACAACAAAAAAACACTCGGCTTCATCTCTGTGCAGCACAATAGCACCGTTGGGTGTTCTAAAGAACCACTAATGTCCTTCAACCAAATGTCAGGGCAATGCATTGTCATGGAGCAGCTTTCTCCTGACACTAATGAGAACTCCGAGAGTTAGGTTGGTGAGTCCCACATGGAGAGACCTCCTACTCTGTACACCTTTAATAATCAATTAGCAGCTAGGATCAGGAGAGACAGCAACCTACAGGACAAGAGCCAAAACAAACAAACAAACAACATGGCACAAGTAAACAACCAACCAAACAAATGAAACATGTAAGCGTGAAGAAAATTTTCCCCAACTGAGCTCAACAAATCAAATAACTCAGAGGCATTCATCTTTCATGAAGTCTGACTGCTCAGCCTCATCTGGCATAAGAACTTGTATGGGTGATGGCAACTATACACGACTATGAATTTGGGTGCCATTTCATCAACTATATTTGTTGCCCATTGAAAACAATCTCTTTAGCTCCTTACCTCCTCTGCTCTGCACAGTCTCCTCATCTCCCTCTCCATATGGTTTCTTAAATGTAGAGATGTTCTTAAGTGATAAGCCTGCAAAAAAAAGTTACTTGGTTCTTATAATACTTTAAGGAATTTTTTAAAGATACATATTATGGAAGACTTGGCTAATGTTTCTAATTTACTACCCAACAAAATATATCACTTTATTCCCAGATGGAATAGTTATAATTTATTTCCTAGGTGTACTGGTTAATAATAGCAGATTTTGTAATCAAAGAAAACACGATAATTTCAAGAGAAACATCAAAAGTGCTTTATTCAAAGTAATGTCCATCGCTAGCTACACATTTCCCCCATCTTCCAGGTAATTTGTGGATACTGTCCCAACAGAACTTTTCTTGTTTTGAGGCAGACCATTCAGAGATCCCAGTTTTCCACTTCTTCGTACGTTTTGAAGTGCTGCTCAGAAAGTGCATGTGTCATTGATCGGAACACGTGGTAATCTGAAGGAGCAAGGTCTGGTGAATATGGCGGGTGGGTTAATACTTCCCAGGCAAGATCTTTTAATGTGTCTCTAACTGGTTTTGAAGTGTGTGATGGTGTGTCATCATGAAGCAAAATTACTTTGCCGTGTCTTCTGGCCCATTCTGGTGGTTTTATGATCAAAGCATGGTTCAAATTGATTATTTGTTGTCGGTAGCGATCAGTATTAACTGTTTCATTTGGTTTGAGAAGCTCATTATACACCACACCTTCCTGATCCCACCAAATGCAGAGCATTGTCTTCCTTCCAAAGCGATCTGGCCTTGCAGTCGATGTTGATGGTTGACCTGGATCAACCCATGATTTTGTGCATTTGGGATTCTCAAAATAAATCCCCTTTTCATCGCCAGGCAAAATTCAATACAAAAAAGACTTTCTTTTGTGTCGTTGAAGCAACATTTTACTGATGACTTTTCGGTTTTCCATTTGTCTTTCATTCAGTTGATGTGGCACCCATTTTTCTCCCTTTAAAAATTTTCCCATTGCTTGTAAACGATCGGAAATTGTTTGCTGAGCAATGTTTAATCTTTCTGCAAGTTTTTGAGTTAGACACGCATCTTCATCCAATAATGCTTGTAATTCTTGGTCTTCAAACTTTTTCAGTTGACCTGGACATTCTTGGTCTTTCACATTGAAATCATCACTTTTAAAGCATTTAAACCAGCGTTCACAAATATCTTGAGATGGAGCATGTTCATTAGCTTCCTGAACTATATGACAACTTTTTCTTCAAAATAAAGTAATGAATTAAAACTTGCCGCAAATGCTCTTTTTTTTGGCATGAAATTTGACATTTTTAAGCGTAAAAATATCTATGATGTTAACACCTTCAGAAAATGTGACATATGAAGTTTTGAAGCTTTTTGTCAATATAACAAAATAGCATACATATCAAATCGCATATATATCAACATGTGTAACTCCATCTATTGGGAATAATCCGCATTATTAACTGGTACAACTAGTACTTTGTGCCCCTTATAAGTGGTTATGTACTTTGGGTTCACTTAATATCTTATAAACAATCTTGTGAGATATGTGCTATTGTGTCTATTTTACAAATGAGAGAACTAAGCCTAGGGAAGTTAAGGAACAGGCCCAAGTGTGCCAGGAAGTAGCTGGATTTTAACCCGGATCTTCTTGACATTTGAGACTGCGCTCTCAACTACAGCTGATCTGTACTGCTTTCTATGTGACCTCTGGAACTAACCTCTGATGGCAGTGAATTAGCAGTTTGCCCCTGGGTAGGATTGTCCATTAAAATTAGTCCTTTTAAAGAATCCTTGTACAATGTTATGTAGAAAATGCATCAGTGCGGGTTCAATTAGGGAAGCAGAACCACTCTTCATGACGTGGAATATGGGATTCATTATAGGAATTTGGACTTACACAATTGTGGGATTCGGTAAGAAATCTTTCAAAGGCTTCTGCCTTTGCAGGTTTTGGTGGGCCTGAAACATCTGTAGATCAGTGGGGCCAATAGCAGGGAAGAAAAAGTGGAGAGAAGCAGGGGAGAAGGACAAGCTGGAATCCACATCTGTCTCTTACATCCTCCAACCCTGATGACAGTGAACTGCAGGAAATGCTGGCACCCTCTGCTATGTTGCTGTGCATGCACCTGTCTCAGGACTTGGAGAAGCTGAGGGAGGGGACCTGGTGGAGCCGGAGGAGCTGCAGAGCTGGCTGTGAACCCTTCCAACAAGGTGAGGCAGCAGAAATCTTATGCACATTTCTCTTGTGGCCAACCCTAACCCAGAGCTATATAGGAAAGGGAATTTAGGGAAATGAAATTCCAGCTTAATTAGGCTGACAAAGTATAAAACCACCACAAGATACTTCTGAAGGGTTTTGTGATTGGAGAGTTCTATGAAGCATGCATCTACACTGCCAAATTACCTACTTCTACTCAGAATGCCTTTCCTCCCCTATTGAACTCCTACTAACTGCAGGAATGAAACAGACTGTCCCTGACTTCATGGAACTTATAAATAAGTCTAGACTGCTCTGAGAATCAAAATATTAAATCCATACTTGTGGGAAAAATTTGAAAGAGGTTTATCATGAGTGAAGTCATTGTAATTCCCTGAGGAAATGCATCGGTGACTACTGATCTATCTGTGTTCTGGGAGGGTCTCCCATTCTATCCTCCTCAAAAGCCACTGAAAAAGCATCTTTAAACTGCAATCAACTCTTTGTTCAAAGGCATGTCAAATCCTAGATGATGGTTTTCTTTTCCTCTTGTACTCCTCTGCTTTGAAAATATGTAATAGAATCTATACTAAAATCTCTAAATAGAAAGTTTCTATGATTCCAGTCAGGAGTTCTTAGATGACACTAAATGATTTAAGCAATGAGAATGACATGGCCATCTTTGTCTTTTAAGAAGATTTATGTGGAGAACATTGAAGAGAAAGACTAGAACAGGTGTCAGTGGATGGGTTAAGGCTGATAGAGTCTAGTAGGTGGTTTTGAGAAAGGTGATGGTGAAAATGGAGAAAGGCATGTAGATTCCAGAGATATTCAAGAAATAGAAATCCGTAAGATTTGATAAATTAGATATGTTGTGAAAGAAGAAATAGTTTCAAGAATGATTTTAAGATTCCTGGCTCTTGTGAATAGGTGGATGGAAGTGCTAGTCACTGGGATATGGACATGGGAATTTTGTGGGGGGCATCATGAGGTCATCCACGGACATATTGAGGTACTCAATTGGAGGAGCTTCTGAGACAGCCAAATGGAGATGCCAGTTGAGCAGTTGTATAGTCCAAACTTGGAACTCAGAGGAAAACTTTGGGCTACGATATGAATTCAGGAGTCAAACATATGTAAGTGGTAATTAAAGCAATGGAAATCAAGGAATTTTCTTAAAAAGAATATGAAGGGATTATAGTGTAGTGAACATTTTTTGGCAACCTTTTCATTTTGAGGAAAATTATGGAAACCCATGGGATTAGGTATTCCACGTATCCACCCCTAGAAGTTTAGGGAGCAGGTAAAGACCAAACTCAGCCATCTGAGTCTAGAGAACTTTAACTCTTTATAGCTTGGCACAAAGATGTAGGGATTGTTGAGAACTCACTTGTAATGGTGAAAGTCCACAATTGAGTTGGCAATTTTGCCAATGACAATATCCCAACCAGCATTTTCCTATGGTAGTGTGGTCTTAGGAATACCCTCAGCCACTATGCATCTAATGGATCCTCCACATCTTTGAAGCTGGTCTTTTAAACTTTCTGTTGAATCTTAGTTAAGTGATACCCTATTACATTATTTTATTGCTTAAGTTACTCAGAGTTGGGTTCTATTGCTTTCAAATAAAAATACTATTTATATAATATGTGTCATATATAGGTAATGTTATAGAAATGAACACATTATATTGTAATGATACATTTATGCATCTGCCTCCCACATCAGATTAGTGTTTTTAAAACTGTACTTCCTGATCCAATTAGTGGATGGTGAGATCAATTTAGTGAGTCACCACCATCATTTCTTAAAATGAAATACAATAGCATATTATAAAAAATAAAAGAAAACAGATCCAGAAACAGAGAAGCATCGATCAGATGTTCAAACCTCAGAGGGAAGGTAGGGGAGAGTGGGAGTAAGAGGGAGAGATCAACCAAAGGACTTGTATGCATGCATATAAGCATAACCAATGGATGCAGACAATAGGGGGTGAGGGTGAGGGCATGATTGGGCCTGGGGGGAGGGGCAATGGGGAGATAGGGACACATATGTAATACCTTAATCAATAAAGAAAAAAATCAGAATAAGTATTGTTTTTGGAAACTTGTCTTAGTTTCATGTATTGAATAAGGCACTGGTTGTGATATAAAATGGATTGCCAGGAGCCACCTTCTCTGAGGGTAAAGAAAGCTGCCAGAAAATGTCACTCCCTCCTTAACAATGAGAAAAGCGACAAAATTCTAACTAATCTGGAGCCCATAAGAGAGGTGAGGTTGCAAGACAACCATGTGAAATGAATGACAAAGGGGAACGCCCTTCTGAAAATCATGGGACCCACGAACTGGCTCACCTTGAGTAGAGCATGAGAGGAAGAAGATAAGGTCACTTAATCTTAGAGGACAAGCAAAACCAAGCAAGAGACAAGCTATGACAAGGTGGGATATGAGTGGAAGCATTTAAATACCCTGTCTGTCCTTGGAAACCATGTTGCTACAACGTCTTCCGTGAGGAGGCTGCATTTCAACCAGAATAACAGTATTGAATGTTGGTTAAGAACAAGATTTATAAACATCCAGGCAGCACAGATTTTCCTTTCTACAGAACAGATGTTCTCCCGAAAAGTTGTGTATATTAAAAAAATAGTAATAAAAGCAATTTCTTCTCATTGTCATCACTTAGCAATATTTTATATTAGTTTTTTTCACTAACTTTCAGTTGACCCTTAAAGTGTCTCTGTTACCCTCCTCTCCAAAACTAATTAATCATGAAAGCATAATGGATTTTTGATTAAAGAATTTTTTGTAAAGTGAGAAATGTTTTTGAAGTTTCTTAATTTATATTCAAATTATACATATATATTTAAAATATCTTAATTTACATTCTTAGAATTGAGAACATCAAATCTCATCTTTAAAAAAACTATAAGCAGTGGGAGAATCCAAGATGGCGGCATAGGTAAACACCTAAACTGCTGCCTCCCACAACAATTTAAACTGCAACTAAAAGACAAAACATCTATCACCCAGAACCACGGGAAAGCTGGCTGAGTGGAAGTTCTACAACTAGAAGGAAAGAGAAAAGAGCATTGAGACGAGCACGAGCGCTGAAAAGCTGAGGTACGGAGGCGTGTGATCAGGGCTGGCTGCGGGCGACTGGGTGTGTTGCTTTTTTCAACCCAAATGGAGACAAGCCCCCGATTACTCTGAAATCCAGTCTCTGGGGAGACACGGGGGACCCAAACTCCTACGGGGAGAAGCTGGACTCTCTGCCAGTGAGGGTGGCTTGCTTGCAGAGCTGCGCATAGGAATAATTGTTTACTGCACTGGGGCACGGGATTGCCGACAGGGACTCAGAGCCGGCTAACTAGCAGCCATTGCTGTTTGCCATGCCCTAACCTAGTGACACCCTGAGGCCCCGCCCTGCACAACCTACAAACCCACCCAAGCTCCAAGCAGCGGAATTAGCATAAGAAAAGCCTGTCCTATCGCAGCTTATCCTAGCAAACTTGCAGCCTGGGTCAGACAGCTCCAAAACCTCCAAACCCCAAGCAAAGAGGAGAAAACTGCAGCTCTCGCTGTAGCTCCTGCTGAGTGGCCTCAGACAGTAGCTGACCTGCACCCCATTGGAGATCCAGAAGCCAGTGTACCTAGTGGTCAGAGTGAGACACCAGATTTCAACTCCTCACATCCATAAGTGACACATTCAAGAGGCAGACTCAGTGAGCACCAAAGCCCCACTGATACAGGTCCTGCCCCATAAGCGTGTCTTCAGCGCAGCAGTTCTTCCATTATAGACACAGGGAGTGCTCACAGCTAATTGGCCTGGAGGTCAATTCCTCCCAGCATACCAACGGCAATTCAGGCTTAACTACACCAAGACTTTGCACTCAGCCCACAAAGGGGTGTACCAAGAGCGTCCACATCAGGTGATTGGGGAGGCTGAGCTACTGCCCCCTATAGGTCACCTACCACACAAAGCCACTCCATCAACACAGGGAAGCAGCCAAAATGCAGAAACAAAGAAACATGTCACAAATGAAAGAAATGGAGGAAAGCAAACTACTGGATGACATAGAGTTCAGAACCACATGTATAAGATTACTCAAGAATCTTCTAAAAACCGCTGAGAAACTTGACGACACTTCTGAGGAGCTTAGTGAGACCTTCAAGGACCTTAATGAGAATGCCAAAAAAATGGAAAAGGACCAGTCAGAAATAAAGCATACACTGTCTAAAATAAAGAATATACAGAAACTCAATTGTAAATCAACATACCCCAAGAATCAAACCAAAGATCTGAACTATGTGGAAACAAAAAAGATCCAACCAGAAAAGGAAAAAGAAAAAAGAATCCAAAAATATGAAGATAGTGTAAGGAGCCTCTGGGACAACTTCAAGCGAACCAACATCCGAATTTTTGGGGTGCCAGAAGAAGGGAGAGAGCAAAATATTGAAAACCTATTAGAAGAAATAATGACAGACAACTTTCCCTACCTGGTGAAAGAAATAGACTTACAAGTTCAGGAAGCGCACAGAATCCCATACAAGAGGAATCCAAAGAGGACCACACCAAGACACATCATAATTAAAATGCCAAGGGCAAAAAACAAAGAGAGAATATTAAAAGCAGCAGGAGAAAAACGGTTAGTTACCTACAAGGGAGTACCCATACGACTGTCAGCTGATTTCTCAACAGAAACTATGCAGGCCAGAAGGGAGTGGCAAGAAATATTCAAAGTGATGAACAGCAAGAACCTACAACCAAGATTACTCTACCCAGCAAAGCTATCATTCAGAGTTGAAGGTCAGATAAAGAGCTTCACAGACAAGAAAAGCTAAAGGAGTTCATCACCACCAAACCAGGATTACACGAAATGCTGAAGGGGTATCCTTTAAGAAGAGGAAGAAGAAGAAAAAGGTAAAGATAAAAATTATGAACAACAAAATGACATCAAATACATACCTACCAACAAGTGAATTTAAAAATCAAGTGAATGAAAAATCTGAAGAACAGAATGGACTGGTGAATATAATAGAATCAGGGACATAGAAAGGGAGTGGACTGACGATTCTCAGGGGAAGCAGGTGTGAGGGGTGCGGGAAGAGATTGGACAAAAATCTTACTCCTATGGATGAAGACAGTGGCAGGGGGTAAGGGCATGGGGTGGGGTGGGGAATCAGGTGGAGGGGAGCTATGGGAAAAAATAAAAGAGGAACACCTGTAATAATCTGAACAATAAAGATTTATTTAAAAAAATAAAAATAAATAAAAATAAAAAAACTATAAGCAGAAATTGTTGGGTAGCAGCATATTTATTCTAAATATGAATGTTTATACTAAATATGAATCCATTAAGAAAATGGAGAGAGGGGTAGGTTAAATTATTGTGTGACCACCATGTCAGGCCCTGTTTTAAGCTCTGGGGATAGAACAATGAACAGAAATCATTTTTATTTATTTATTTTTACCTGTTGGGATTACAGTGCTATAGAATAGCCAGTTGGAAACACCTGAAAATTCATAAATGGCATTCAGGCAGACAGAACCACATGAGGGAAAACAATGAAAATTATTCTTGTGAATTTACTTCTTGCACAGACCTTATGGCTTAACAGTTCTTGCCTTATTAAAGCATCCCTCTTGATCTACTGTTAAAAAGTCATGTGCTTTCTGCCCTTAGGAGCCCTGCAAAGCAGCACAAATTTAAAGATCATGCAATGGACAGAGGGAGCATGATGAGTTGTGATTCCTACTAAAGTCTTTTCAGCCCCAACAGCACACGAGAAAAATCACCAGCAGCATAAGTAATGCTTGAATGTGATGTGTACATCATTGATGTGCACCAAGCACCTATCATGTGCAAGACTGCCAGGCACTTTCTTGTATGCCACCTCCTTGTCCCAAAGATGCAGTGTTTTCAACCCCATAATTTAGTGAAAACATGCCATAGAGTAGCTCAATTCTACCAGGAAGAAAAAAAAATGTGTATTTTTTCAAATGAGCCATAATGGACACATTCCAGTTCCATGTAATTTCAAAATCAACTTTCAAAGATGAATACAAATATAATTTCAACAAGCTTACTAATGTTTTTTCTGTGCCTAATTATACTTAAGATATATATAGAGAAAAAATCACAAACTAGAAACTAGATACAAACCATCAAGAGGTCTTAGCTTTCCTAACATAAGTATATTAACAAAGTATATTCAATCTTTTATATGACATAAGTCCGTTCTTAGCTTGATTTTTTTGGATTTTATTTTTTTAGTTATATTTAAACCAGAGGGAGAAAGCCAAGGCGCAGGGCATTCTGTAATAAATGGCAAGGAAGGGTCTTTTCTCCTGTGACATCAACAAAGGAGTATTTTTCATTTTCTTCTTTTGCTCTTTTATGTTTTACAATTTTTCTAGAATTAAAGTAGATACTTTTGAAATGAGGGGGTAAAACAAGAAAAAGATAGGACTATGAAATTATTTTGGTAACATCTATTGAAATCTCAAATATAGAGACTTCCAAAAACCAGTTACTAAAAATTAATTATTGATTTTTTAATGAAAGAAAACAACCACAGCCATGTCGTGCCTGGACTCCTTATGTTCATTTACGATGCAAGGGTATTGCAGGGAGAGTTTGAGGGATTCATTTTCCCTGCTGCCAGCCTTCACGGTCTCTTCTCAAGTGGTGTTAATGAAGGTTGATTTATATGTTCAAGTCCATTTGGCCAATACCTGGTCTTGATGTAAGGCCTTTTATAATTACAGAGTGTGGAGTTTTTTTTTAAATAGCCACATGCTTTGACAAGACTGTTTCTCTCAGAAGCAAATTATCTGTCTAATCCTTCCCCAAAGACCAAGAACTCTGAATATCTGATTCACCATCTTCATGACTAATGGATGGTAAGAAAGAGCCAAGATGTATAAAAACATAAAAAAGAGAACACTGTAAAAGAACAGCTGTATAAGCAGGAATTAAATTCAGATGACTCAAAGGGGAAATCTAAAAGAGTTGAGAGAAATAACGTAGACTTTGGAGTCAGACAGACCTGGATTTGAATCCCAGCCTTATAGTTAAGTAAGTAATCCTGTCACTTATAGTTAAGTAACCAGCAAAGATCTCTAACCTCTCTCAACCTCAGTCTCTTCATTAGTGAAATGAGGCATAGAACAAACTGGCTTTACAGGTTAGTGAGATGACATCTGTAGCACAGGCAGACACATAACTATTGTAAATAGAAACCGCACCCTCATTTTATTTTTCAAAAATTTTAAATGTTTTTTAATTGATTTTTTAGAGAGGAAGAGAGAGAGAAATATCAATGTGAGAGAGAAACATCTATCAGTTGCCTTCTGTATGCATCCCAACCAGAATCGAACCTGCAACCTAGATACATGCTCTGACCAGGAATTGAATTAGCAACCTTACAGTGCGTGAGACGACACTCAACCAACCAAGTAACACAGACCAGGGCTCTCACCATTATTTTAGAGGGTGATCTGGGGAATTCCAAATGACAAATGGAAGACATATCACAGAGCCTGGCACACAGTGTGGTCAATATATGGGATGATGATGATTATTCTCATTAAGTTCTCATGTCTTCACTCATCTGGAAGTGGGTAGGCTGAGTTACTATCCTAGGGAATACAGAAGGCCAACCCAGAGTTACTGATAAATGATGTTGGTCCAGATCTAACTAGAAATAGCAAAACCCTAGGCAGACAGAGAGAAAATACAGTAAGTTCATATTTTTCATATTTCTATTTCTATGAGTCACAGACCAAGGGGAGCATGTAAACAAATACTGAAGACCCACTGTTAACACGAGACCCAAAGTTGAACGTCATTTTTAGGTGACTAAGTCCTATAAGACTTGTCACCTATAGCTGATGGTTATACCAGAGCACTGTGAGTTCTAAAGACTAAGAAGCCCATCATTAGGACCAAATGAAATGAACTATAGGCACCATCCACTCTTTCTCAGTAGAGAAGGGATGAAAATGCTAGTGAGATTTATTCATTTCTTCATTCATTCTACAACCTGTCTATTTCTGTGCTAGAATGCCAAAATAGGGATGGTGAGGTTTTCTAATATAGGGAGGCTGGTGAATGACTTACATTCTTCCCCAAAGACACTTTTTAAAAAATATATATTTTTATTGATTTCAGAGAGGGAGAGAGAGATGGAAACATCAATGATGAGAGAGAATCATTGATAGGTTGCTTCCTGCATGCCCCCTACTGGGGATCAAGCTCACAACCCAGGCATGTGCCCTTGACCAAAACTGAACTCAGGACTCTTCAGTCCACAGGCCAATGCTCTATCCATTGAGCCAAACCAGCTAGGGCTCCCAAGGACACTTTTAATATAAATAAATGGATAACTATACGTGACATGGTTATTGTTGTTTATATATTAGAATATTACAGTTCTAAAGATGGATGGTAATGATGGTTGTGCAATGCAATGCAAGTGCACTTAATACCACTGAACTGTATGCTTAAAAATGATTAAGATGGTCAATTTTATATTATATACCTATATAACTTTAAAAATTAATATTCATTTTTCCTTTCTTAACATCATGTATTACTCTTGACATCCACATAGACATGTAAGTGATAATAAGGCAGTAGCCCTCCCTCACAACAATGCAAAACAAATTTTAGCCCTGGCCGGTTTGGCTCAGTGGATAGAGCATCAGCCCATGGACTGGAGGGTCTCAGGTTTATTCCAGTCAAGGGCACATAACTCAGTTGCAAGTTCAATCCCTGGCCTGGTCCTGGCACATGCAGGAGACAACCAATTGATGTGTCTTTCTCACATCCATATTTCTCTCTCCTTCTCTCCTCGCTCCCTTCGACCCTTTCTAAAAATCAGTGGGAAAATATCCATGGGTGAGGATTAACAATAACAACAAAAACCCCCAACAAATTTTACATGAAACAAAAGTATTCATTTTTCAATTACATTGCAATAAAAAGTAACAAGCATTAGAACAATGTGGGTGCAATAATTTTGTAATCCCTTGTCAACGATATCAGTAAATTTAAATTTTACCAAGTCAGTCATCCCCCTCCAACACGATTGAACCTAAAATGGCATCACACTATAGAGGGAACATTGTAATTGGTGCTCAATTGCTTATCAACAATACATTGCCAAATTTTGTTTTACTCTCATTATGAAACTGTAATGTTTAACTAATGCATTTTTATTATGTATAAGAGAATTAGAGATTTCCATTTTAAATTGCCCGACATAAGCAGTGATTCTATTAGTAGTTCCTGGAAGTGCTAATACATAATTTCTATTCACAGACTTATTTAAAAATTCTGCCAGCATCACAGAATCAAGAATGCACTAAGATTCACATTCTATCAGTGGAACAGGACACTGAAGGGACACAACAAAGACTCAGTGATTACTTGCTTGCCAGCACCCAAAAGGGTCTCAGAACTATCTCCCCTAACTATTATACTTCCTGGTAGCTTTGTGTCCAATCTACAGGGCCAGGACCATATCCCCTGGTCCTGGTTTTGAGAATTTGGGCCAAGATTGAAGGGGAATATGTGGATGAAAGACTGGAAAAGTCACTTGGGGGCTATTCCCTAGAAACTTGTATTTTTTTTTTCTTTCAAGAGCATGTAAATGAGAAAGTTGGCTCCATGTCCATTTTAACATGGACATTATTACTTAACTTCTAGATTCATCAAAGTGCATAAACTGCATTGCATTTTATATAAGAAAAATTTTCTTTCTAAGAACTATCAAAAAATAACTCACTGTATATGTTTAATAGATTTCTGCCATGCAAAGATGATCTTTAGAGGCTTTAGTCATTATCAGAGGCCCATCCATCACAAGTACAACTGTGTCTTTCCTCAGACTCAGAGTTTTTCTGTGGAACTCGACCACCACCATCCATGGAGCCACCAAACTCTAACTCCATCCTTTGGCTTCTGTTCAGAACTAATGGTCTCTCTTTTCAGCCCCATTTCATTCCATTCAAAAGTCACTGAATTCATTAATGTTGGAAAGGGTAGAGTATTTTGTCAGTGTTTCAAAGACAAAGGATGAACAAAATCATTCGTGGCTTTCAGGAACTGAACCTACCCCTTTTATGCACCTCCATTATTCTTAGATACCTTGTCCGTGTGAGATTGCTCATTTTAGTGTTTAGGAGCATGGACCTGGAGCCAGAGTCTCTGGGTTCAAATCATGGTTCTACCACTTCATAACTGGGTGACACTGAGCAAGTTACTGAACATAGAATCTATGATCTTTGAACATAGATTTCTCCATCTGTAAAATTGTGCTGGTAATAGTACCTACCACACAGGTTGCTAAGATTAAATGATTTAATGCTTATAAAGTACTGAGAACAGAATTTTACAAATACTATGTGGCACATAATAAGTGCTGTATAAAATAAATCTTCATTCCACCCTCACACAAATCCATCATACTCTATTTATTACCAGATCTCTGATTTTACTTTCTAAAGACCTTCCAAATCTGTCCTCTTCTGCTGACTCCTGGGATTATGGTTTGGTTCAGAATCTCATCACTTCTTACCTGGATGACGACATTCCTCTCCACTCCTACTGACCACCAAGGACATCTTCCTACAATCTAATGACATCATTCTCATGCCTCTAAGTGGCTCGCCATCAATGTGTGGGGTGCGGTTCAAACCCATGGCATGTCATCCAAGACCCTTCACACTGTTATCCCAGGATGCTTTTCTAGACTCATGTCAGGGCACCCCTTCTACCATCCTTTGTGCTCCAATCATATCAACTACTCCCACATGCCATGTTCTATCCTAGAGCAATGCTTTCACATACATCTCCTCTGTCTTGAAAGTCAGTTCACAACACCTCTGTCTACTTTCTAAACTCCTACTTATCCTGCAATCCCTCATCTCAAATATCCTCTTCTCAGTGAAACCTTCTTGAAGCAGAATTACTTCCTCCTTCTTCTGTATCCCACAGCTCTTTCAATATTCAGCTGTTAAACTACTTATTACATTGTGATGCAATTACATATCTACCAGACTATAAACTCTTTGAAGACAAGGGTGTATCTTTCTTATAATACATTCATTTATTCAATCATAATAAGGCTGGAGCAAAATTATAACTAAATTTATTTTAAAATATTAAAAACTTATAAATAAGGCACAGTTGATCTAAGCCTTTGTGGAGCTTATAATCAAGTAGTAGAGCCAGGAAATAAATAAGCAAACAAAAAAATTAAATGATTACAAAATTCAGTGAGACCACAAAGGAACAAACATGCTGATGGGATGGGGAAAACCAGGAAGTGACATTTTTCTATCTTTGGTGCTGATCACTGTGTCTGGCTCATAAGCCCTCATCAATGCAGCCAGATCAGAAGAAACCATTGTGATTATTCATTTTGGATCGATTCCACTTCAATTCTAATCGCAAGTCCTGTACAAATATATCTCTCTAGAGTAAGAGAGAATCACTATGGCAACTCTTTCTGGTTGTTGTGAAATGGTCACACATCCTGGCTATGCAGCAACTAGATCAGGCAAACTACTTATATATTGTCCTTGACATCCGCATGATAGAGAAGCGGGAAATTCCAGTCCTTTAGAAACAGGAGTCTACATCATAATCAGACAGAAATGTGTGGGCTCTTAATCCTGGTCCCTGATTAGCGTGAGAGCTAACAGGCATCACAGTGAGCAGTGGTTCTCAAAGTGTGATTTCTGGACCAGCAGCAGCATACCTGGTAAACTGTCAGCAATGTAAATTCTCAGGGCCTGCCTCAGGCCTACTAAATCAGAAACTCAGGTGGGGTTTGGCTAGAATATATCACTTGAATTTGAACTAAGAGGCATCAGATTGACTGTCAGTCTGCTTTAGGACACCAAGCTGGAAAGTGACGATGCCCCACCCTGTGTAATTGTTAGAACAAATGAACAAAGCTGCTTGAAAAACACTGTATTTAAGTAAAATATTTAAATATTTGTACAGAGATTTTGTATGTCAGTGCTTAATAGAGGACACTCAATAAATGTTAGCTGAAAAGAAACATACTGTAAAAAACTATATAGCTCTTGTTACACTGTCTTAATATGTAAATTAAAGCTTAATCCAACTTTGCATTTGTCTTTAGATCTTACTACATATACTTTTCTTTTTCTTTCTTTCTTATTTTTAACTGACTAGAATATCCTCAATTATATCTAGGGCTGGAATGGATACGGCAAGATTTTGGATAGTATGCCACTGGAACTGTCTTAACTTCTTTCTCAGCTATTGGCTATGAGTTCACTATTCTTTTTGTACAGTTTTGAAAATGAGGGTCTAGTCTTTTCTTCTCAACTGGTGGTTGCTGATCTGACAGCTATCTTCCCAATATCAACTAGAAAAGGGAAAAAAAGCCGGGCACAAAACACAGAATCTGCTCTCCTTTTCATAGCGCTTATCTTCCCGACCTTTTCTCCACGCAGCAGGCAGAGGGGTGAGCCCTGCAAACTGCAGCTCTGCCTCGCTGGGAAAGCTGCTTTCAACCATCCGATGGGAGTCATTTTCTACTCTATTTAAAGAATAAAGATGTCTTTTTTCCTCCTGAAAGATGCCTCCTGCTGCTGACTGCTCTTCCAGATATTGCTTGAAATGAAATTCAATGGTGGTGTCTTTACTGCCAAGGCTGCCCAGGCAATTTGTAGCTTTTAGAGTTTAGGCCTAGAAAAAGGCTTTTAAAGGAACTTTGAGGTTATTCTAATTCAATCCTCTGGAGTTAGGAATTTGCTTCCGACACAACTGTTTGAGTAAGAGTTCCTTCAAATGAATGTTTTAAATATTTTGAGTCCATAAATGTGTGCGTAATATGTGTGTAGAAAACCATTTTGGAACAGAAGCATACTTATAAAATTATAACCACAGTTGTTCTCAAACTCCGGTGGGCTACAGAACCACTGGAAGGGCTTGTGGAAAAGATTGCTGCCTCACCATTCCCCGCCCCCCTCCACCACCCACTCCCCCACTCCTGTTTCTGATTCAGCAGATCTGGATGAGGAAGGAAATTCAGATTTCTAACAAGTTCCCAGGTGAAGGTGATGCTGGTGCTGCTGGTTCAGGGACTACACTTTCAGAACTATCATTCTAGAAGCACAATTACTCTATCTGCTGACCCAGATTCCTAGAATCTATTACTAATTGCAGTATTCAAAACAAATGATTTTCCATTGTGAATCTCCTGAATGAAGAACACTCTGAAACCTTAACTACTCTAAGTACTACCTCCCTTTTTTCTTTTTTAATACAGACTTTTGTTGCCTAGGAAACACGCTGAGCTAGAAGAGGGTTCTTAACCGGAATGTTGCCCAGTACAAGCTTGTTTCCTACAAGCCAACCAATATCTTCAAGCAGGTCACTTTTCTTTTCCATGTCTCTGCTACCCAATCTCTATATATGAATACGTGTGTGTGTGTGTGTGTGTGTGTGTGTGTGTAATCTTATCACATAGTTCTTTAAAAAATAATAAAGTGTAATGTAGTTACATTTTTTATGGGAATTTAAAGCAAGCGTGGACACACATATGTTACTGATCCTCAGATTTGTCCTTTGTGTGGATATTATAAAATTGCATAGTATTTTATCTTCTTCTCTCTGTGCTTGTGGAAAGTACATAGTGAGAAAAGTATCGTCATGCAATTAATAGAATATTATGACACAGAAAATTCTTAGTATAGGTTTGATTTTATAAAATAGAGGTGCTTCTAAAAAATTGAGTATAAATGAACCTGGACGTCAAATCCAATTCTCTACTGGTTTCTGTGGGGGGGGGGGGGGGTTGAGAGAAAATGAAGTTTATTGCTGACACTACTGGTCCAGTGACAAATGGCAGATTTAAATGTTTTCCATAAAGTACCTATTGATTGATAATACAGTACAATGATGTTATAAGCATGGGATTTAAACAGCTTACATTTTCACAAGTGTCTTACTGGTTTTTATTACGAAATTAAAGATAGGCTCCTTTGGGGAATCGAATTGGCTCTAATACATAACAAACTCAATACCCAAGAATATAATAAACTTTTTAAATAGAAAAATGGTAATTTTCTGATAAAAATAAGAATAGCCAATGTGTACTACAAATTATGAATACTAACTAGTTAGAGTCACTCTCATGTTTGATATACTTGATTTAAGGTTGGTGGGGTGGCAGTAGGGGAAACTGTCAGGCTAGCTGAAAAGAATTTCCTGGACTAAAGCATCACTATGAAAGCCAGCAATGATAAACTGCAGCAATAATCCAGTGCTTGGGATAGCACGTCCACTAAAGACACTCCTGTGTCTTTGGTAAGCCAGGAGACCTGCAAATGCTTTAAAGCTGGTCAGTCTGGCCCAATTTATCAATTTAGTTCTTTAGAATTAAAATCTTAGTAGAGAATTTCATTTATTTTTGTTGTATGATTTTAGAGAGAGAGATGAAGGGAGAGAGAAAGAGAGCGAGAGAAACTTCAATTTTTGTTGTTCTACTAATTATGCATTCATTGGTTGATTGTTGTATGTGCCTTGACTGGGGATCGAACCCACAACCTTGGTATAGAGGCTGATACTCTAACCAACTGAGCTACCCAGACATGGCCAAGAATTTCTTTAAGTAGCAGCACAACAGAGGGTAAGACCACAGACTCATAACCAGACAGCCCAGGTTATATTTATAATTTGCAGTATTGAAGTGGCATGACCAGGACCTTGCTGTCACAAACCAGCAGCATTGGCATCACTTGGGAGTTTGTTAGAAATGCCGATGCTCAGCCCCAGCCCAGATCTACTGAGTCAGAATCTGCTTTTTAGGATCCTTGAATGATTCATAGGCACATATGTAGTGGATATGGATGCCCTACTACTCAGTTCCCCCTTCAGGACTGAGACACTTTATTTCCCAATGGCTGAGGATGCTGTCCTTCCATGGAAAATGTTTTTGGCTAGACAGAGCTGCTGCACCAAGGTCATGCCCCATTTTCCAAGGGCAGCCTTTATCTGATGACTCGTCAATGTGGAAGTCTTGGCCTGTTCATCCTACTTGGAACCACTCTGCAGCTTCAGATGGTGTTGACGAACCCTGTTTCTAAGACTGCATCCTGTTCAAGTTCCTTTTCTGCCACTTTCTTCTCTTCCCTTATACAGGTATTTGTCCTGAGAATATTTCTTATTATAATTCCTGCACACTAAACTCCATCTTTAGATTTGCTTTCTGGATAGCCCAGCCTGCAATAATATTAACATTTGAAATGCTTAAACTTTGGTTATGTAAATTAATCTCTGGGTCTTCAGTTTTCTCATTTGTAAAATGGGGGTAATAACAGTATCCTTCTCAAGGTGTGCCGTGAGGATTAAACTGCCCAATATTTGTAAAATACTTAGAGCAGTCACTAGCTCCTGCAGTGCTAGATCAGGGTTAGTTATTGCTATAGAGTGGGTCTGTGGATAAAGAGCTGACATCTCAGATGCCTTGTCCAAAATCACTACCACAAATAAGCAAAACTTAGGTTCAATTTGGGAATAATCAATTTATTTATGTATTCAGTCACTTTGCAAGGGCTGATGGGAAGAAAGTATAGGAACCCATATACTAACATGGTATCTGAATTAGGGTCAAGAATATCAAGCTGATAAAAGCCAGTAGGTTACACTGTTTTTAGAACATAGACAGTAAAATTCTTACTTCCCCTAAGGCACAGTACAGTATAAAAGAGAGAAGAGCTCTATGACATGAATCAAAAAGACAGTGATCCATGGAAGCTTTAGAATCAAATAATTTCAGGGGAGAAGATGATCTTAGCTATCTCATCCAACCATTCATGCAGGAGTAGATAAATCTACTTGCCAAATCTAACAGATATGTATAAACCTTATCTTATTTCTCCTGCCTGCTGTTATGAGAGTGTTGACTATTCTCTCTTCCAAAAACCAGACAGATAGACAAATAGACACACACACATATGCACACACATGCACACATGTGCACATTCATGCACAAATATGCATACTCATGCATATACATACACATTCCCTCTCCCCCCTCCCCCCTCTCTCTCTCTTGAAATTAATGCCCTTGGCCCTGGTGATTTTCTCCAGATTTTGGCCTCCTTCATATCTGGCATTATGAGTCAGCATTAGTCAGAAAGGTGGTTCTCCTTTCCTGGTTCTTCACTGGGCTGTAAGTGCACAAATCACCACAGCTCAAGCCTCCAAGTCATGTGATGGTATAATCTAGTCTTTGCCAGATACCCCTTCATATGTACTTTTGGAGATCTCCTAACTTAAAAAAAAATTATTAAAGAACTATAAAAAATATAACTGAGAAAGACTCAAGTTCTCAGAATAAGGAAGCATACTATACCTGAACAAAGCTAAGTTTAAATATTTATAAATGCTGCCTAAATGCCTCATAGTAAAATTGTAGAATATCAAAGACAAAGCAATTCTTAAAAATAATCACCAAGAGAAGTTACATACAAAGGAATAGGTAGACTAACAACAGATTTCTCATAGACGAGGGAAATTTACTGTTAACCCAGAATTTGAACTCAAGTAAACTAGTACTTAATACTAAGGGTGAAAAGTCCTTGCCAAAAGTTCTTTTAAAGGATATAAAAAAGGGAGAAGTAGAATGCTAGGAAAGATGGAGAGCAAAGACACTGGTAGACATCTGAGTCAAAATAAATAAGTATTGACTGGTAAATAATAAACAACAATGGAGGTTAAAATAAAAATTCAGCTAAAATACAGGACCTCAATGACATTACTGATTAGAATTAAGAGGTTCTAAAGTATTCAGGAGGAGAGTAGATACATTGATCAATTTGACTGTTAAGCCATAGACAGAGAGAAGACATCTACAATGCACATAATTAAAAAACAATTTTCACACAAAATATATTAAGAATTGTAAGCTAATAGATAAAAATAATGTAACTGAAAAGTGGGAAAGGGTAAAAAAAAAAAAAAGGCAGTTCACAGTGAGAGAAACTTGAATTGCCCATAAATAAAGATGCTTGAATTTATTACGAAATCAGGGAATGCAAAATAAAACAATAAGAAGTAATTTAATGCCCATCAGATTTATAAAAGTTTGCAAATCTTGTAGAGTCAAGTAGTGGCCAGAAATGAACTCTCACACACTGATTCTGGGAGTGTGAATTATCATAGCCCTTTGGAAAGCAATTTAGTAAGATCTAGTGTCAGAGTCTGCTTGAGCTGCTATAACAAAAAAGCCCATAGACTAGATGGCTTAAACAACAAACATTTATTTCTCATAGTTCTGGAGGCTGGGAAGTCCAAGATCAAGGTGCTGACAGATTCAGTGTCTGGCAAGTGCCCCTGAATCATAGATAGCTGTCTTCTTGCTGTGTCCTCACATGACAAAAGGGGTGAGGAAGCTCTTTGAAGTCTTTTTCCTAAGGGCACTAATCTCATTCTTGAGGGCTCTATCCTCATGATCTAATTATATCCCAAGGGCCACACCTCCAAATACCATCATATTGGGGATTAGGTCTCAACACCTGAATTTGGGGGGAACACAAACATTAGTCCATAGTATTTAGTAAATTGGAAGATGTACCTACCCAATGACCTGGGGATTTCAACTTCTAGATATATACTGTTAGACTGTAGTGGTTCTCAACAAGGGCAGTTTTGTCCCCCTGGTAAAACTTGGGCCATGCCTGGAGGCATTTTGGGTTGTCACTGCTGGAGGCTTGTTACTGGCATCTACTGAGCAGAGGCCAGGATGCTACTAAATATCCAGCAATGCACTGGTTAGCCTCTCACACACACAAAAAGAATTTTCTGGTTCAATTGATCAATATGGTTAAAGCATGAAAAGAGTTTTGAGTGACAAAAGAACACAGTGAGAAGAAATGGATTTATGCTGCCAAATATGTAACATGTTAAAAACACAAAACAATAATAATATATTTAAGGGAGGGCTTTTTGTGTGTTTGCTTTTTGTCAAAGTGAACGTAACTAATTCCTCTCCATGCAAAGCCTTCATGCACACTGACTAAGCTGTGTGACCTGCTTTGGTCAATGGGATAATCGCAAACTTGACACAAGCAGAGACTTGACAAGTGCTTGGCTATTAGATAGTTTTTATCATTGCATCCAAGCAATATCTTATCACTCCTTATAAATTATCAGTAACAAGTCACGTTTATTTAGTTCTCAGTATAGTCTGGGTGTTATGCCATCGCACTCTTAAGTTATTTGCACTTTAACAGACAGCTTGGAATCAAAGAAAGTTGACATTTGAACCCAGTTTCCCTTAGAGCACATTTTAAATTCCTGTTACTGCTAAATGATGTACTCTAATTGTTTTAGCCACAAGTCAAAAGTGGTGAGTGGGCTTGTTTTCTTTTTAAAGTATCTGTTTTCCTTTGTAATTTTCCATAAGTAAGAATGGAATTGAAAATCTATAGCCTTAGCCATCTTTAATATTGCATAGTTATTTTGCCACCGTGCCAGGGAAACAACATCACAAGCAACTTCCTTTGGAACACCTGCTACATTTGTTTTTACATAAAATATATAATTTTTCTGCTGGATATTTATAAAAATAAGTAAACACATACAACATAGTGAGACAGCCTCTATTCATGAAAACACAAAGGAAACATGCATTAGAAGTAAAACAACAACAATGAAAATAGGGCTCTAATTCATTTTCTGGGTGGATTTGTGCAGAGTAATTCAGAATTTTAAAAACACACTATTAGCAAATTGTTGTTTATTCAGTAAATTTCCAGCTTTAAATGTTTTTCCCTAAAAATACTGTAGACAAATGGACTCCTTGAGGTTTTGGCAATTGGCTCTTCATTCTCATTCCCCAGAACTCAACCTGGTTTTCAAACTTATTTATATGGCACATGTATGTTCAGTTTGGCATTATTATGAGAAGAGGGTTAAATTCACCTTTTAATGGGTGGTAAATGAAGAGTCCTGAATGGGTGTGATTTCCAATCAGTGCTTCTTCATGTCAATTCCCTGGGGTTAAGTGGATATATATTGGATATTTAGATCTGCCCTATAAGAATAAATGTAAACAGTGCTTGGTTCATATAATTACCATTCCAAAAATATGCACAATTCATGGTAGAAACAATCATCTAAGGAATACAGGCTGCCAGACCCTGGAAATGCCCCAAATGGGTATATCATTTTTGAGGTTTTTTATGGGAAGTGACTGAAATGTGGCCTGGCAGTGCTGGTCCTGGGCTCTGTATGGCAATGACACTGAACTGGCACATTTCACTTCCCAGGCTCCCAGGCAATAGGCTTTGGCTAACAAGAGGCACTGGTGGGGGCTTGGAGGGCAGCAGGAAGGGAAAAGCCAGGGTATATCTCCCCTTCTGCTCTCTCTAGCAGCTTCACCAACACAGCTGGGTCTCCTTCATTGCTCTCCTTCATGCTGGACAGGTCTACTGAGGTTCCATCTTCTCCAGGTAGCTCTGGCCCCTGGGCTCTGATAAACCACCTCCCCTGGTCCCTCCAGCCTAAGGGTAAGAGTGGCCTCCTGCTATAGCTAAACTCTGGGCTGTTTCCCAGGTTTGGGTTGGCTTCAGAGGTCTTTCACCTTTTAACAATCCCCTGCATCTGGTCCAAAACACTTCAGTAGCTTCAGCTTTGCCAGTTAGACTTGACTAATACATTGACTAAGTTGAGAAGGTAAAAGGCATTTTCATTGCAAGAGTGCTGGAGTCATTTACACATTGAGAAAACGAGTCTTGGGAGTGCAGGAACTAGGACCATTTTAGGAAACGCAGTTTCAAGGACAATCTCTTGAGTGCTGCCATCATATGACTCAGTTCCAACTACCTTCTGCCCATGTGTATCTGCACTGGGCAGATAAATCTAGCTGACAAATCTAACAGACATGCTAAACTGAACGCAGATGTCCAGTACTGCAACACTGATCTTGCCATGGTCAGATGTTGGTCCCAGACCTTACAGGCTCAGGACACTGATTTTATGGGCGCTCTAAGAATGAGTCCATGTCCCAGGAACAGACTCATACTATTAATGTTTGCAGAGATTGACTGTCTCAAAAGGCTAATTTAACTAATTCATAATGAAAAATACAACTGTCAGGGGAACAAGATGCTTACAAGATGGCCTGACCAGCACATTCTTTCTTTTTAGGCAAACCACATGGACATCAAGTAGTAGAAGATTCGCTTGTGAGCATGAACTCAGACTGAAGTTACTATTTGAGAGATATTATGTTTCAAATAACATGTGCTATGTGTGTTGACACATCCTGAGCGGTGTCTCTCCAGTAAGCAATTTGAGACACGGTTGCTGTTGCAGGTTGGGTTCTCAGAAAGCAAAGGCTGAGACAGGTTGAGGTGACTATATTTGTTTGAGATCAAATCTCTGAAAGGAAGAGGGAGAAAGCAGGATGGGGTAAAAGCAGAAACTGAACTATGAGGCAGGCCTAACAAAGCTGTGGCCTACCCAGCAGAGATCTTGGAGTAAGTCCTACCCATCAGAGTTATCTAGTGTTGGGTCAAGAAATGCAGGCTTTTGCATTCCTGCCTCACTTGGTCACTGAGTACGGGCTGCCCCTAGAGAGTTGAGACTTTGGGCTGGCAGCTCTCTGCAGTGGAGGTAGACCTGAAGGAGCAGGGTGGCATATCTGCGTGTTTAGCAGACTTATTGTGAGCATACTCTTGCTCTGGAAGCAGCACAGCTCAGGGACATTTAGCCAAGATCTCTGCTCCTCTCTTCAACAAAGCCTTTGTGATCTGGCAGGTCTACTTCTTGTTGGATGGTGCTTCCATGTGCCCTGACAATGTTGGCTTCTCATTCTCCTTTTCTAAAAGCTCTTTCTGTTACCCCATCTCATTTATGCACAGGGTATAAAATGGAAGTAATTTCTGCTTGGAAATATCCAATCACTTTGAACTCTTATCACCTTGAGCTGACTGCTGGATAACTATGATTAGTATTTTGGGTGTGTCCAACCCTTCTAGACACACAGAGACAATCTCTTGTTTTTCTCTTACTCGTGGCAATCCACCCAGTGTGGTGGATGTCACTACACTGACTTTGAGGACAGCTTTGGTTGCACTGACTAAACATTAAATATCAGTTTCTTCCTTCCCCCTTTCTCTATATCCTTTCTACTCTTCTTATATATGGCTTTAAAAAAACATTCAAGAACAGACTGCATTCTGTGGTAAATCCTACTTTGGCCTTATGTCCAGTGGCCCTAGACTGAGACTGTACTCAGGCAGGATGCTGCATCACACCCTTTGGATTCACCAGAACCTGAATACATTATAAAGACAAATAATCTTTATTGTACCAAGACAAAAGAATCGTGGACAAATTACACATGTTAAATTGATGGCAGTATTTCTGTTTCAAGATACACAGTCAATGATCATTCTAGTCACTGTCAGTTCAATAAACACAGTTATTATTTTCTTATCCATAAAATCTACCATAAAAACCCAAGTTGAAGTTGACACATCATTACTTGGTGAAGCGATTCTAAGAGCTGCAGACATGATTCACAGCCCATGCTATTCATGAATTGCAAAGGGAAAGGGGGGATTGTATCTCAGTTACTCTCAGAAATCAAATTACAAGCTATAGTACATACATATATGTATGCCCTAGGAGAAAAATATAGAGCACTTGAAGTTAAGTATTGAATTAATATGTATTCTATCTCAATTCAGTCTTTCACAAGGTAATGTCCAAGATGTATTTCTTATGTTATTTATCTATGCCTGCCATCACCCATGAACATTTATCCACTGTTTGATCTGCCTTTAGATGCCTTTTCCTCTCAGCCAATCACATCCTAAGCCTCAAGTTCCATTGTCTTTTATTTTATTTTTTTCTGCAATTATCTCCCTCCTGACAACCCCACTATATGTAGAAGTAAACATTTTCTATATTGAAAATTGCCTCTCACTGGTTGGCAATCCAAAATCTAAGCATCATAGAGCAGAACAACAGAAGGACAACATCATGGCTCAATCAGTGAAGGCTTGATTATTTAGTCAAGTTTAGGGCCCATATAATAAAAACACACGCATATTTAATTTTTATTCACACACCACCACATAAACACCCCATAAAAGTCTATAGAACACCTATTTGAATAATTGATTGTGGGTATGGGTTTATGTGCACATAAGGACATAAAGCTTATATTTTCTTGGGTATATTCAATTCTGGGAATTTGCAGAGATCTGATGGAAAATGTTTTGACCCAGTCCTATTATGATGCCTGGATAGCCAGAGTTCTCAGGTTGGACCCCATTCAGTTGGTCTACACAGAATAATAGAAACAAAATTGGTCTGGGCATTTGTGGCTCACTTTTGCCACCTGCCATTTTGTGCAATCAAGTGTTGAAGCTGCTGCTCCAAATGTATTTCCTACATTGATTTACTTTTCTTGTACAGTTATGATCCTTCTATTTTATTTTTCAGCTAGACTGCATAATGTCTTCTTTTCAAATACCCAATATATGCACTTGTGAGCATTTCAGCTAATCAAGACAACAAATCAATCTGTAACTCCTTGAGAAATTTCCCCAGGTTGAAGCAAACGGGGCACTCATGACAAACTTCCTCTGTGATCAGGTATCTGTGTCTGCCTCAGGCTACAGCACATAGACTGTGTGTGTGTGTGTGTGTGTGTGTGTGTGTGTGTGTGTGTGTACGTGCATGTGCATGTTTTCAGTTCATACAGCCCTCCCTTTATGCCATTTTGTTTTATTTACACAGAAGGAAGTAATTTCAAAGTAAATTTAATAGAGCCAACTTGAATCTGAACAAAAGACAATGCTAGTATTTCAGAAAACTCTAGACCCTTAGCTAGAAACAGCCAGAATATTCAAAATACCCAATGGGCCTAAATTTTTTAAAGTGGCATGATTAACTCCTCATAAATTTCATCTTACTATAACAGACACCCCCTTCTTCAGGTCAGATCTCACTAGTTTGGCTATCTTCTTTTATCTTATAAAAACTAAAGCCTGTTTCAAACTTTCACCTCTTTCTACTTACTATCCTCTCCACACACACACACACACACACACACACACACACACACACACACACACCATACACACACCCCAGACAGTCAAATTCTTTTAAGAAGAGCTGTGTACACTCACTCTTTAGTTTCCCATCCAATCCAATAATCTTGCCAGTTACTACCAAATCTATATCCAACACTTCTAAGAGTTCTTGGCCTTTGGAAAGTGCTGAAAAAAAATGCTAAATGATTAAATGAATCTGGTTGTCCACACTGGAAACATGTAAGCATACATCCTTAATTCTTTCTTTCACTTACCACCTCATTCAATCCACCACCAAGTCTTTTTTAGATGATACGTCCTGAAGAGCTCTCATATCTGCCACCTTCTCACCATTTCCTGCTGTCATTACCTTAATCCTAGTTTGAAGGACCTGCATCCCTCACCTTGATTATTGTGACAGCACTTTAACAGGTCTGCCCAATTCCAGGTGTCTCGGAACATAGCACCTAGAATGTTTTTGACAATACTACTTCTCTGCTTTAAAAATGCTGTTTAATGGATTCCTATAGACTCCAAGATTACATTCAAATTTGTTACTACTATATATTTCATTACTTGGCACTGCTCCTTGATCAGAACCTAAATTCAAAACATAGTAGATAGTGATTTTCCAGACTGGCCATTGTTTCTCCTGCCTCTAGAAATTTGCACTGCCCCCACTTTTTTGCCCAGCGGCCTTTCCTCTCTAATTTTCACTCCTTTTACCTGGACAACTCCTACTGCTATTTGAACACACTGATTCTGGGAAGCTCCCCCGTGACTCAGTCAAGTGCCCCACGCTTTCTTCATGGCAGCCCATACTCATCTGTGTATCAATACTTACGCCATTCTTTAAAAATTTTCTGTGTACTTATTTCACTGGTCTATTTAATGATTTGAATTTGGCTTTGTTTTCTCCCACCCATACTGTTAAACACTGGCAAGTCTCCCTTCTTTCTGGTAACTTCTGGGGCATTTCTCATTGCTCTGAAATATCTCCAGGTATTAAAAAACGGTCTTGCTTTCAGATATTAAGAAATGCAGTCCAATTCAGTGTCAATATTTCCATCTGACATCCAATTCTCGGTTTCTGCTTGTGGTGCCTCTGAGGCTGGGGTCAGGGAGAGGGATGAGAAGGAAGGGGGAAAAGATCTACTTATTTATGAGTACTGTTTGCAGCTCTCCTTCGGCTGTTGAATGCCCACACCCAAAGGCTGGCTCTCCCCTGGGCACATTGCTAGATTCTTGAGTGAACTTCGTGGGGATGACCTCACTGACTAGACTGACCTGTGAACCTGTTCATTCTTCAGCTTCTGCCCGTCAGCAGAACACCTCAGGGTTCCCTCAGCCTGGGGGTCAGCCCTCTTAAACTGGATGCTTGCACATGACTCCAGCTTGGCTATCTTTCTGCACAGCCAGCCTGCTATGTTCTATAACCCCCTCCCCTGCTCTCGCAAACTCTGGAAGTGTGGGCCATTCCTTTTACAACCATTTCCTTTGCAAGGGCTTTGCTATTTCCTCCAGCAGCTTCTAAATGAGACCCAGAGCAGTCTCTCAGTCCAGGTGCCCCGCAGCTCCAACGTGTCTTCAAGTAGTTCTCTCCCTCTTCTCCCTAATGGGGAATGAAGTGGAATCACCATAAGGTTAAGCTCTCCATTCCTATGAATTACCTTCAAAGAAAACATTTCTTTCTTAACTGTCTAGGCTTCTCTTTAATAGGCTGAATTTAGATGAAGGGCTAGGAGTCACAGGCTTGACTTTGCTATCTCTTAGCAATTCCTGTGGAGGTGTCCTTATCCTTCACTAGAAAATGTAGGCACATCGAGCAACAAAGACAGTCCCCCTCAACATGGTGTTATGTCTGTTTGTCTTCCTTTGTGGACTGAGTGTGCAGGCAATTGAAACTTATATTCCCAATGTCTGGCACACAGCAAAGCTGCAATAAATTTCAGAGAATAAAAACTAACAGCTATGCATATTGTGATACATTTATGATAGTCATAAACAATATGCTTTGCTACACAAGTAGAAACTGGCCAGGTTGCTTGAAGATGTTAGGAAAGATGTATAAAGGCAAAATTTTCCCAAAAAGTATGTCTTTACATCATGAATGAGTCTCTAAAGAAAGGCATAAATTTTTCTTCTCTATTTTCAACGTTTGTTGTTTTATTTTTTTGAGGAGGAACACACTGAACATAAATAACAAAATGTTTTTTAAATTTTTTCTGTCATGTTTTTAAAAACATCAAAATCAATAGCACTGCCCATATCAGGCTTGTCTGAACTTAGCATTTAAAGTAGGAATGGTTTTAGCTTTAAGTAAACTATTATAAAAGAAAGTTTCCTAAAGTATTGTCTAGGGCTTTTCCTGGTTGGAAGTAACAGAAGCCTCCTGGATGCTGAAAAGGGAGTGCATTATAGAGACTGCAGTGGTCATCATGGAACTCAAAGGCAAAAATGTAGCTGATTTCAGGGACACACTGGAACCCAAGACTATTCTAGAATGTTCTGGTGAAGCCCCCCGATTTTCTCCCACTCTGTTTCCATATTTTTCTGTTTGGTAGTCCACATGACTTAATAACCACTGCTAATGGCTTCTGAGTTGACATGTTACTAGTTTTAGCATCCTTAATCTTGCTTGCTCAGTCTTAGTTCCAAGTTCTTGTTTGGATCAGATGCCTCGTCCAATCAGCTATGACTGTGCCTTTACTTGGATGATGGGGAAGGACATTTACAAGACGTAGAAATAAGACTTCTAATAGATAAATAATGAGGACAGATATTTCAAAGGCTTAGGCCTCTATCTCAATAAAGCTTTCATCGCAGAATTTTGGCAACTGATTTAGTTATTAAGAAGAGACTATATTGGCTCTATTACTCTGAAATAACTTATATTCTATTCAAATATTTGGGGATTTCCTTGGTCCTTAAGAGGGACACTTTATTTTTATAACCTCATAGTTACTTCTACCATTAGTATTGGTTCACAGTTGTTACTGTGTTTGAAATCAGAATAGAGAACCCGGTCAGCATGGCTCAGTGGTTGAGTGTCGACCTATAAACCAGGAGGTCATGGTTCAATTCCCAGTCAAGGCCCATGCCTGGGTTGCGGGCTCAATCCTCAGTGTGGGGCGAGCAAGAGCCAGCCAAACAATGATTCTCTTTCATTACTGATGTTTCTATCTCCCTCTCCCTTCCTCTGTGAACTCAATACAAAAACATCCTATATAATAAAGAGGTAATATGCAAATTGACCATCACTCCAACACACAAGATGGCCGCCCCCAAGTGTTCAAAGATGGCTGCCCCCATGTGGCCACAAATGGCCACCACAAGATGGCCTGCAAGAGAGGGCAGTTGTGGGTGATCAGACCAGCAGTTAGGGGCGACCAGGACAGCAGGGGAGAACAGTTGGTGGGGGGGGGGGGCAACCAGGCCTGCAGGGGAGGGCAGTTGGGGGCGACCAGGCCTGCAGGGGAGGGCAGTTAGGGGTGACCAGGCCAGCAGGGGAGGGCAGTTAGGGGGGAATCAGGCCTGCAAGGGAGTGCAGTTGGGGGGGACTGGGCCTGCAGGGGAGGGCAGTTAGGGGTGACCGGGCCAGCAGGGGAGGGCAGTTGGGGGCGATTGGGCCAGCTGGGGAGGGCAGTTGGGGGTGACCGGGTAGGCAGGGGAGGGCAGTTGGGGATGATCAGGCAGGCAGGGGAGGACAGTTGTGGGTAATCAGGCCAGCAGGGGAGCAGTTAGGCATTGATCAGGCTGGCAGCGGAGTGGTTAGTGGGTGATCAGGCTGGCAGTCAGAAGCAGTTAGGAGCAATCAGGCAGGCAGGCAGACAGGCAGGCAAGCAGTTGGGAGCCAGCAGTCCTGGACTGTAAGAGGGATCCCAGATTGGAGAGGGTGCAGGCTGGGCTGAGGGACACCACCTCTTCCCCCCTCCCCCCCAGTGCATGAATTTCATGCACCGGGCCTCCAGTATTTTTAAAAAAAGGAAAGAGAAATAACACAACATCTCAACATCTCTAAGTATAAATGAATCTTAAAATCAGATTTTGAACACAGCCAAACGTTAAATTTACTGTGTTTCTTTTCTGATCAGACCTTGTTGGAGAGTTTCATCAGAAATTATACTTGACCCAGAAAAAAAGCTAACCACTTATCCTTTTTCATTTGAGGATATCTATAATACAGACATGTGGCTATCTGAGCAATGATCCTAATACCTTTTAAATTAAATTAGTCTCTATGACTTTTAAACATCATTGAATAGGCTTCTCCTTTGTATCACATGTTAACTTTTGTGGGACATACTTATTTTACCTCCATCAAACTGTTCATTAACATTCCTGGTATCTTCCTCCAGCTCTCCTTCCTCCCCTGCTGGGTAGATATTCACAGAGCATGTAGTTCTAGTCCGCACCCAGGAAATAATGGATCCCAGGGTTTTATAAATATTGAGAGTGAAGAGAGTGAGGAGAGGAGGGAGCACTGGGGGAAGAAATAAAAATACCATGGGTAGCTGAAGGCACATAGAATTCTCTCCATTCCCAATAGGGTTTATTCCCATAATTAAAGTTTCTTTTCTTTACTTCCAGGTAAATATGGCAAGTGCAGAATAATCTCCGAAGGCATCAGATGCTGGGTGACTTTTACAGAAAGGCACAACCACAGGGGTATGCAATTCTAACAACCTCATTTATACTAATAATGCCAAAGATGATATTTGAGTTCAATGAATTTTGTTTATTTCCACTGGTGCCATTGACAAAATGCAGTTCTAGATCAGGACACATTTAACTACTATACTCACAACATATAGAACACCCATAATTTGCTCATTGTGGGACGGAATGCACAACATACCGTCCAGGGTCTTCACGTTGTATGATTCAGAACAATAATAAATAGCCATGCAGCCGAACCCAAATCCTCTCAATCATTTCTCAAACATACCTGTTTGAAAAAATAACAGTACTTATAGCTAGCCATTTGAATTCAATCTTTGCTTTCGAGTTCCTCATTTTGATGATTTTAAAGGAGTGGAGGTTTGCAAGGAGGCTGTCATTTGTACACTATGCAGTTATCCTATTTTATAACTTTTCTCTCCCTCTATTTTTCAGCATTCCCAAATGAGCAGCCTGAAGCTGACTGTAGCACCTACTGTGGTCCTTGTTCCAACACGTTTGTGTGCTTTTTAAATTTTAGGTCAGATCACGTTGACCCTTTTATATTTATGGGGCATCTGTCACTCTAAAAATCCTGGATAAGAAAGAATGGATCAGACAATGGGAGACAGGCCAAGATAAATGAATTTTCTCTCATTTTCTGGGGGCCAAGAGAACAAAATTTCTCCTGAGTGAGAGGTTTTAAGGGCTTTTCCCTAAAGATAATAGTTGTTTTTCCTGTTACTAGTCCTGGGATAAAGGAAAGCTTACAGGAGGAGATTTGAAAGTCTGGAATGGGAAAGATAGGGAATTCCTAATCTCTTTGGCCTTGACCCAGAGCCTTGGGAAAACAGTTACAGTAGAGGGATGAGGTCGGGAGCTAGCAGAATTCTACTGCTGCCTGTGGCTACCCAGGAACTATGCCAGGTCCTCCAACACAGAGGAGGGGGCATCACGGGAATGCCATAATGACACTTGGTGGTGGATAAATTTCTGGCAAGTAGGCCAATGGATGCATATATATAAAACTGAAGATATTTCTGGTATTTTCAAATATATATTATTATTTGCTATCATTAGCCAAAAACTATTTGCCTATGTGAGGATTTTTTTATCTCTATAAGTAAATATTAAGATACTATTTTCCACATTTTGTTTGACTCATAATAACATACCCACAATCCAAAACTTTCACTGGGCCATTCCCCACTTTAGGCAACACTTTGGTGAGTTGTCATTTTGATTCAAGGCTAGACTCTGTACTTTATTCCACATGCATCCTGCCCTTAAGAAGCCTACAAGCTTTGAAATTGTGTTTAAAACTATATTTATATGTGTATACTAGAAGCCTGGTGCATGAAATTAGTGCACTCAGGGGGTCCCTCAGCCCAGTCTGTGCCCTCTTGCAATCCAGGAGACTCTCTGGGGATGTCTGACTGCTGGGGGGGAGGTGGGAGAGGCTCCCACCACTGCCACTGCACTCGCCAGCGGTAAGCCCTATGGGAGTGCACTGACCACCAGGGGGCAGCTCCAGCGTTGAGTGTCTGCCCCCTGGTGGTTAGTGCACATCATAGCACTAACTGGTCATTCTGCCTTTTGGTTGATTTGCATATTAGCCTTTTATTATATAGGATACACTAGATTGTTAAGAATTAAAAAGTTGTGTAGGAAAATTTTCTTTTAAATATAAATATCCAATAGCTGTGGTGTGGCCATTGAAATGATGGTTTCAAAGAATATAGGTAGCCTGGAAGAACTTAAGTGAAAGATAAAGCAAGATATAATTTAGATATATAGTGTAATTCCAATTTCTAAATAAATACTATGTATTCATAGGTGAAAAGCACTAGAAATAATTAGTACTGGTTCTTGCTCAGTTGCACAATTAAGATAATTTTCCTTCAGATTTCTTCAGTTTGCGATTTTTAAATAATAATGTTTTACTCTCTTTACACAAAATAGTTATTTATAAAAATCAAGCTTTAAAGACTCTATGATATGTACTGTTAAGTGAAAAGGGTGGGAAAAATAAACACAGGAGGATAGATCTAGAAGGTATACTATATTTTAAATAGTAATTAGATTAGGATGGTGAGATAATAGATGACTTTTAATTTCTCAATTTCCTTTAATATCTCTATACCTCTTTTATAATGCAAAAGCCTAAGTAAAAAGAGCTCTTTAATGTATTAAAATTCTAATAAAGCACTGAATTAAAAAATTAAAACAATAAAAACAAATCTAATTGGTAAGCACCACAAAAAATTATGAAATTATTTCTCTACAATAGGAATATATATATATTATATAACCAGAACCACACTACCTAGGCACAATATCATGTGAATGAGAGAAAGCAGCCAGATATAAAAGATACGTGGAGGCAGAGTGGGAGGAGGAGCTAACACAAGCTTTGGGGCCAGCCTACCAGGGTTTCACTTCTGAATCCATCGCTAACTAGCTGAGACACCTTCAGAAATCCCTGGATTTTCGGAGTGCTGGTTTTCTCACCTGGAAGGGGCTATGGTGGCAAATTAATATGGTAAGATAATAGAGACTTTGTTACTTTAGGAACTCTCAGGGTTGTTGGGAAGAGCACATGTCAGTATATGTACATGAAAGGGTTTTTAACCAGAAGCATATTTTTAAAGTGCTAATGGTCTGCCACTAACTCCTACATATCACACAACTGACACCTGCTGAATGCAGGCAAGGTCTCCATCTTCCCACAGCTGGGCCCTAAACTATCAACCATATCAGTTCTGAGTATTAATTATGTAAAGACTAATTTCAAACTCTATGGTGACTCTAGAATCCTAATTACTCCTATTTTTTATTTTAATACACTTAAAAATTGAGGTGTACATGCAGAAAAGTGTCTAAATGATACATACAAAGTTGAATGAAATTTCACAAAGTGAACACACCCATGCAACTATTATCCAGATTAAAAAAAATAGGTCACTATCAGCACCCCAGCAGCCACCCCCTGTTCCCTCCAGTCAGTCCTCCCTCTCCAGAATAAAGGAACCATTATTCTGACTTTTAACCATGGAGATTAGTTTACGCTTTAAAATGTAACTAGACTTGTACGCATGCATATAAGCATAACCAATGGATACAAGACACTGGGGGGGGGGAGGGCGGGCAGGTGAAGGCATGTACTGGGGGATAGGGGAAGCTGGGGGGAGGTCAATGGGGAAAAAAAGATATATGTACCACTATTTGTAATACTTTAAACAATAAAAAAAAAAGATTAAAAAAATAAAATAACTTGTGGTCGAGAATATATTTGTATATTTTCAGAAAACAACTCCAAGACCAGATGGATTCCTGCAACAGAAAGGAATTGACAGGAGTGCTCCAACCACGAAGACAAGAGAAAAAAACAGTCCAGAGATGGAAGACGCTGACAACGCCTTGCCACGCGAGCAGTCAGCAGCTGTGCACCGATGCAGGTTACCTAGGACCAAACCAGAGAGGGTCGGACCTGCATTGCCACCATGTGCCCACCATCCAGATATCACTGCTGAAATGTACACATAAGGAACTGTTGGACATTGAAATTGGGACTCAAACATTTTTTTGTTTTGTCTTGTTTTGTTATTATATGTTTATTTCCAGTCTGCAAAGGCAAAACTTTTTAAAGGAAAGAAATGGTGGGAAAAAGATACCGAGGCAAAGAAGCATTGAACAGACTGTCAAACTACATTGGGAAGACAGGGGAGGTTGGGCGAGGGGGGCTGTAAGAGACCAACCAAAGGACTTGTACGCATGCATATAAGCACAACCAATGGATATAAGACACTGGGGTGGGGGGGGAGGGTGGGAAGGTGAAGGCATGTCCTGGGGGGTAGGGGAGGTCAGGGGGAGGTCAATGGGGAAAAAAAAAAGGAGTCATATGTACTACTATTTGTAATACTTAAAACAATAAAAATAATAATAAAATAAAATAAAATGTAACTAGAGGCCTGGTGCATGAAATTCATGCACGGGGGGGGGGGTGGGGGGGGTTACCCAGCCCAGCCTGTGCCCTCTCCTATCTGGGACCCCTCAGGGGATATCCAACTGCTAGTTTAAGTCCGATCCCTGTGGGATTGCAAACTGGTAGTCAGACATCCCTCTCACAATCTGGGACTGCTGGCTCCCAACCCCTAGCCTGCCTGCCTGCCTGATTGCCCCTAACCACTTCTGTCTGCCAGCTTGATCACCCCCTAACCACTCCACTGCCAGCCTGATCGATGCCTAACTGCTCTCCTGCCAGCCCGGTCACCCCAACTGCCCTCCCCTGCAGGCCTGGTCCCCCCTAACTGTCCTTCCCTGCAGACCCGGTTGCCCCCAAATGCCCTCCCCTGCCGGCCCAGTCACCCCTAACTGCCCTCCCCTGCTAGCCTTGGTTGCCCCTAACTGCCCTCCCCTACCGGCCCAGTCCCCCCCAACTGCCCTCCCTCCCCTGCAGGCCTGGTCACCCCCAAGTGCTCCCCCTGGGGCCTGATCACCTACAACTTCCCTCCCCTGCTGGCCATCTTGTGGTGGCCATCTTGTGACCACATGGAGGTGGCCATCTTGTGACCATATGGGAGTGGCCATCTTGTGCAAGGACATGATGGTCAATTTGCATATTACCTCTTTATTATATAGGAAATTTTATAATGAATCACTCAACTTCATGCTTGTGAGATTCATTCACACTGTGTGTAGTAGTAGTTTGTTCATTTCCTTTGCTGTACAGTATTTCGTTATATGATTACACCACAACATATATACCCATCCTCCTACAAGTGAACATTTGAATGTTTGTGGCCACATGTACTTAATGCAGCTATAAATAAACATTCATGCACCTGCCTTTTAGTGGACACATGCACTTGGTTACCTTTGGCATATAACAATGAATGGAATTGTACTTAAATTTCTCTTTAGTTGATACTGCCAGATAGCTTTCCAAAGTAGTTCCTTTAAAAAAAAAATTCTCCCCTAATAGCCCTTGACTACTAGTATTCTGCTGTCTCTGGAATCTGACTACGCTAAGTACTTTGTATAAATGGAATCATACAGTATTTGTTCTTTAGTGACTGGCTTATTTCATTTGGCAGAATGTCCTTATGGTTCATGAAAGTGTGGTAGCATCTGCCAGAATTTCCTTCCTTTTTAAGTCGTAATAATATCGCATTGAATGTATATACCACATTTTCTTCATCCATTCATTAGTCAATGAACATTGGACTGCTTCCACCTTTCAGCTATTGTGGATAATGCTGCTATGATCAGGGTGCACAGATAGCTGTGAGTCTCTACTTTCAATTCTTTTGGGTTTGTATCTAGAAGTGGAATTGATGGATCATGAAGTAATTCTGTGTTTAATTTTTTGAGGACCTGCCATAGTTTCTTCCATTGCTACTCTTACATCCCATTTCATTTGAATGGTTTTCTATTCTGAACCAAACGTGGATCTTTCATCTTAACACCTAACCATCTTTTGGTGATAATCCAGCCTCTGTGTCCCAGCCCTGGTTATCTGTGTGGTGTGACTGAAGCCAGGAACAAGTGTTGAACACGGAGGACACCTAGTTTCTGTTTCTAGCTCTGCCACTACCTCATACAACTATTGCATAAGAAACAAGAACCGTCACAGGCATCCTTAAGTTTAATTAGAAAACACAGGAAGTTAGAGTAATAAGGAACCAATTGTTTTAACACACCAGACTTGACACATCAAATGCATGTTTTTACCCTCAAAGGAATCACTCCAGCTGCACTGAGTCAGCTCACACTGTTATGCATAAAATCTGTTTTATACCTCTTTCTTTGTAATCATCTCCAGAATCTAATTATTACACATCCACTACTGTGTGAGAATGTAAAGATTCAAAGAACTGAGGAATGAAAATCGAAGAAAAGGCAGGGTTCATTCTTTCTCTCTTGGAGCAATATAGTGTAACAGCGACTGCTTTTGTCCTTTTTCTGCCCAGGACCTCTCCCTCCATTCTCCCCATTTGCTTTCTGACAAACAGGAAGTGGCAACCACGAGGTTCACAGAGCAGACCACCTTCTAAAGAACCTGCTCAGGTGGTGGGGGCATAAGTGACTGACCAGGCTCCAGCTACTGCACCTGGGGACCCACCTTGGTGTTCATATCAAGACCATGCTTCCCCTAGGTTGCTCCCAGTCAATGAGTGAGCATGATGGGCTTCTAGGGCTAGAACATCCCTGCACACCGTAGTACTTTTCCAGTGGGTAATCTTTTTCTTGGGAATGTTCTCTTAGCTTGGTGGATACTTTCTTAGAACCGTGCTGTGTCCAAAAGGCTCTTCCTACTTATCCATCTTTCCTTCTCTCGTTTCATAGGCATTGGGTCTGCATCACAGACTACTACTCTCTTCCATTTAGTGTTTACTTGCATTTTCCTCAATAAATCTCTTGGAAATCTAATCCTGTCTTGGCATCTGCTTCTAAGAGGAGAAGTTGACTCATAGGGGCAAATGCAGGACCAGGGGAAACCAATCATCATCATTCACATCAATGGTTCCAGTGATTGGTCAAAGAGGTGATCCTTTGGTTCCCATAGGACCCATCAGGATGCCTTCCTGGGGATTAGCCAACTACACACAGGTGGGTGGAGGGGATTCTGCGGCAGTAAGATAATAAACCCACACTTGCCTAAGGCCGTGCCCCTGGCAGAGGAACCCTTTCTGCAGGCGGAAAGAATGAGGCCAAGCTTTACAGAGAAACAAGAGGGAGACAAAGGTTTGGAAGTGGAGTGGCAGGGCCTGAGGAGATCTGGATTCTGAAATTTGGAGACCAACAACACTCATCATATTTGATCACATGAGCCAATACATTTCCTGTGGGCAAAGCTGCTGGTGTCTTAGGGTAAATCAAGTCAGTGGCAACGAACTGTACCCATTAGTTATTGTATTCTTCACCCATCCATTCACACACACACACACATACACACACACACACACACACACACACACACAAACAAGCTACTTATACTTAAGAATGTCCTTGATTAAGCAGTAAAATATGATTAATTTTATTATATTGCAACCTTGAATATGTCTGTTTAATATTCTGCATGGCAAATGGAAAGTATGCGTCAAGCACTTCTGTTGTACGCTAAAGTCCAAGAGCCATCTCAAGGAAAAGCACTTGTGTGACTGGATTGTAAGGTGAGCCAGATGTTTTTTTCATGAAGCATCATTCTTTTTAAAATATATTTTATTGATTTTTTACAGAGAGGAAGGAAGAGGGATAGAGAGCTAGAAACATCAATGAGAGAGAAACATCGATCGGCTGCCTCCTGCACACCCCCCCACTGGGGATGTGCCTGCAACCAAGGTACACGCCCCTAACCGAAATCGAACCCGGGACCCTTCAGTCGGCAGGCTGACGCTCTATCCACTGAGCCAAACCGGTTTCGGCATGAAGCATCATTCTTATTTGAAAGAACAACAGGCAGTTAAACTATGGTTATTTAGACCTGAGTGTTTGGCAGACATTTTCTCAAAAAGAACCAAGTTAAAACAACTCACAGTACATGTTGCCAATGGTAAATAATTTTTATTGGAATTCAAGAATTCCAATAAAAATTAGAATTTTGGAAACATTATATTTGTCACCTCAAACCTGACAGCTTTCCAACACTTAAAGACATTTCTGATGGATCACATTAATGAGTGCTAACATTAAATAGTGCTAACATTAATGAGTGTGATTTTTACTTATTATATAATGAAATGTAGCAATATTGAAAAAAGTGGTATAACTCAGTGAATCAATGTTTCCAAATGAACAATGCATATTGTTACAAAATCACATGTATGACCCATTGAAAATGCAAGATGGACTAATAAATTTTAATGTGATTTTTAATGAAAAGTTTATTTTAAATATTTTCCATTGGTATGGTTTCAGATTCTACATTGTAGCTAACATTAATAACCACTTGTTGAATTTTGGTATAATAGCAAAGAGAAATTTCCACAATTATCTGAAAAGACATTTAAAATACTCTTGTTTTCCATTTACATATTTGAGTGAGGCCAGATTTTCCTTATATACATCAACCAGAACAACATACTCCAACAGATTAAAGACAGAAAGAGATGAGAATCCTGCTATCTTTTATCAAGTCACATATTAAAGATATAAGCAAAATTATAAAACAATGGCACTCGTTAATTTTTCTGTTTTGAAAAATATAGATCTCTTTTCATAGTTTTACATTATTTATGCTCACATATAATAGGTACATTGTTATTTTTAAATAAATATTTTTAAATTGTCTTAGTTTTAATTTATAACACAACTAGAGACCTGGTGCATGAATTCGTGCATGGGTGGGGTCCCTTGGCCTGGCCAGCCATCAGGGCTAATTGGGGCTGTCTCACCCAATCCCTGTTGGTGGGGGGGGGGGGGGAGAGGGCTGAGTAGAAGAGAGGGGTGAACTGCAGGAGGTGGGCTGGCAGCAGGAGGTTGGATGTGGGAGCGCACTGACCACCAGGGGGCAGCTCCTGCATTGAGCGTCTGCCCCCTGGTGGTCAGTGCGCTGCATAGTGACTGGTCGATCAGTAATTGAGTGGATTGGTCATAACATTCACTTAGGCGTTTATATATATAGATAAATATTGAGAGCTATAATCCATACAATGAAAAGCCTTCTGGGGTCCTCAATAAGTTTTAGAGTGTTACAGGATCCTGAGAATGATATTTGAGAAATGCTGTTCTAGATTATACCTCTGTGAGGACACAGGTTACGTTTGTCTTCATCACTACTTTATCCTACATGACAGATATTTGAAATGTGACTGGCAATAGTTGTAGAAAAAGCGATTGACTGAATGACTATATGACAGAATGAATGACTCTCAAAATGCACCTTGCCATACATTTCAGACAGAGGGAACAGTCTGATTAAAAAAAAAAAAAAGTCCACAAATAAGAAAGTGAGGATTTTAGAAGCATGAGCACTTAAGTGTATAAAGCAGATTAGCATAGTGGATCAAAACTTAGGCTTTGACTATAAATAATCCTGAATTCAAATCCTGACTCCAACCTTTATTAGCTAAGTCACATTGGGCAAATCAACCATTCTGAGCTTCAGCTTATTAGCTATATGTGCTAGTGCAAGTTACTACCTCTCTGTGCCTCTATTTCTTTGTCTGCAAAATGAAGATAATTACAACACCTACCTCCTGTGTTTTTGCTGACAGTAGTGAAGTGCTCAGAGTTCCACCACGGGAGCCACTAACCACATGTGGCAATTGAGCACGTGGTATGTGGCTAGTGCAACTGAAAAACTAATTTTTTTCATTTTATTTAATTTTAATTGATTGAAATTAAAATTTTTAATTGCAGCAGCTTTGTCAATATGGATGAGCATAGGAAAAGAATGACTTTTCTTGGTAATTGATTTAGGTATTAGAAATCTTTTAAGTGTTTTTGGAACAACTTGGATATGTATGTACATCTACTTTTCCCACTGTGGTTTTTATGCAATCTAAATTCAGATAAACTATTTCCAATGAAAATTCAGTATCCAAATTAAGATGCATGTGGTGTAGGTGTAAAATACACAGTTGATTTTGAAGACTTAATACATATACAAATAGAATGTGAAATATATGATTAATAAGTTTTTATATTGACTACATATTCACTGATAAGACATTTTATTAAAATCAGTTTCACCTATTTCTTTTTTTAATGTGGCAATTAGAAAGTTTAAAATGACATAGATGGCTCATATTATATTTCTACTAGAGGCCTGTTGCACAAAGAGATTCGTTCAATAGGCCTTCCTTCCCTTGGCTTCCAGCACTGGTTTTCCTCCGACACCCAGGACCCAGGCCTTCACTCCAGCCAGAGTCTGTCATCTTAGTCTTTGCTGCAGACTCCAGCCAGAGTCTGCCATCTTTGCTGCAAACTCTGGCCAGAGTCTGCCATCTTTGTCTTCACTGCAGACTCCAGCTGGAGTCTGCCATCTTCGTCTTTGCTGTAGACTACGGAGTCTGCAGTCTTCATCTTTGCTGCAGCTGGTGTGCAGCTCCTGTAGATCCCTTCGCACCCTGCCCTCCCTCTCATAGCAGGAGCCCTGCCCCTCCCGGCCACTCCGCACCGGACAGCTGCCATCTTTGTCCTTCTAATTTGCACATCCCCTCCTGATTGGCTGGTGGGCATAGTGGAGTGATGGTCAATTTGCATGTTTCTCTTTTATCAGTGTAGATTGGACAGTGGCTTAGCACACTGTAAGGATTATAGGAAGTGTTAGTCACCAACTGTTGTATTGTTTTCTATACTATACTAATAACATTTGCCTTACAAAATCATAGGTTATGTAAAGCTCTTAGCACAGTAAGGGGCACATAATAGGGCCTCAGTAAATGGTTCTCATCATTGGTAAATAGAAAGGGTATTGTGTGCTCTGGGATGACAGAACTGGAAAGCTAGGTGGGGGTTGCATTTTACAGAAAGTTTTGCAAATCTGACTGAGAAGTTGAGGCTTAATTCTCTATGCAGCTGAGAGCCACTGAAGCACATGATCTGAGATGTGTTTTAGAGAGAGAATTCTGACAACATGTTTCCTCAGAGGAGAAACGTGAGTTTTAGAAACAGTTCTAAGACCTTCAGAGAGCAGGTTGGGTGATCAAGCTGGGAAATGCCGTCTGGGTCTCAAACCAAGTCTCAGTTTGACTGATGAGTTAGGTTTCACAGGAAACTTATAATCCAGCTTCGTGGGCAATTCTGAAAGAGAAGCACCTTAGGCATTTTTGAAAAGTGACAGACAGCATCATTGGCTTAAGCAGATCTCCTTCCACTGTGACTGTTCCAAAATGTGTACATTTTTGTGTGCTCACACAATCAAGCAAATACTAGTAAATGGTCTCATTACATTTTAGTTTGCTTATGTACACCCGTTAAAGGGCTCTTTAGCCACAGTTTTTATAAAAAAAAAAATTTCCTAATCTCAAATACCTGGTCAGTCCTCCAAGTTCCCCTTTTGTAAATATTGCCCATCATTCCCTAGGAAATACCAAGGTAGTGAAACAAACAATATCAATACAACTAATTTTATTTTACAGTTTGTTAGCTTGATTGATACCATATATTTGAATGTAGAACTCCACTTGCACTCTTTCATTGGCTCCCACAGATGTTAGGGGTGCACAAGGCCTTAGTTTACATAGTTTCTTACTCTTGGACAGAGAAAAACGTATGTGTATGCTATGTTGCATTATTATTGAAATGAAAACATGAATTCCAAACAGAAGGTGCTATATTTTAGGCTCAATCTAGTAGCACAAATTGGATAGAGAAACTTGCTTTGCCTCAATGGATATTTCATAAACAGAACATTTTTCAAGACTAAGACTTTAATGTAGATGTCAACAGCACGTAACATTTTAAGGAGGCGACAGCTAGAGTTCCTGGAAAGAAAAGACTACTTGGAATAGCCACTGGAATGAGGTGTGATAGTCACTGTTGTGCTCACTTAGTTCCCTTTTAATGGACTGGGACATCTACCTTTCAGCTAGTCCAAGTGTTACCTGTTTAGTTCAAAGCTTGCCCTCTTCTCTGAAGAATTGCCCTTGGCTGACAGAAGCCAATTCATCAAGGAGGTTACCTGTCCAACCTCCCACAATTAACTAATGCCAGTCCCTTTCATTCAAGATAGGACACCTTTGTGGTGTTAGTTATGATCCACTGATCCTATGGACCACACCAAGGTTGACTTTACCTGAGACCACATATTTGCTTAACTTTTTCTACTGTCTTATCCTTATTCACTCCATCTCCTATGTTTCTCCTAAGAGCACTCTTTCAATAAATTCTGGGATCTGAACACCTGTCTCAGGCTCTGCTTCTAGGAAAAGGGATCTAAAACCATTGAATTCGTTAAGGTGTTTAGGACTGAAAACTAATATCTTTCATGTCTGCTTCTGCAAACCCACTTTGCTAACTAAATTCTCATCTAATTTGAAATGAGGTCTAACAAGCTTGAAATCCTGTAATATGGAAGGAAATGGGGTAGGGTTGGCTTCATCATTATTCCTACACATTGTTTACCTATTCTTCCTACCCTCGCCCATAATTCTGCTATAGGCTTCCCCAGGGGGTGAAATGAAGCTGCAAAAGAAGAAAGAAGATGTTTCTTTTCTTGAAAAGATACAATTAAAACATGGCACTGATACCCCCTGGTGAGATGTATGTCCAAATGCTAGCTTATTTTCCTTTAGGATACGTTTTGAGTTCCCTAAGACACTCGCTCCCTTCACTCCTTTCAACACATAGACACACGCACACACATTCATATTCTCTCTGTCTCTCTGTCTCTCTCTGTCTCCCTCCCTCCCTCCCTCCCTCCCTCTCTCTTGCCTTCCACTGCAATTTTCTGGTGTGATGATGCTCCTTCCTGCTGGCCATTTATGACTCCCCAACCACCCTCAGTCTCTACATGTAGCAGCCTTTCTGCCCAGGTCAGTACACCCCAGGAAGGATACTCCCTTGGGAAGCATACTTCTCAAGACAACTTGTAGCAGATCCCTTCCAAAGGGTCCATCCATATCTTTGCAGGTCCCCTCCCTCCCTATGCCACTCTCTATTTTTCTGCTCTGGCCTCTTTAGCTACAACTTCTCCCCTGTAGATTTTCCCAGATTTGTGTCAGGGACCTTTGCTCACATCCCTAAATTCTAGGAGATGCAGGCCAAGCTCTCTGGGTGGTTTGCTTGACACATTCTCCACACTCAGCTTAAAGTGATAGAGAAGTACTTCTATTTCCTGGAAAGTGGCAACTCCACAGTTCTCCAACAACTCTCGCTAAAGGAATAATTATTCCCTTCCACATAATCTTCAACCTCCCTACTCTGGTAGAATCAGACTTTAGCCACTCCCTTTGTAACATGGATGATCGCCACACAAGGTCTAGCTGGTTTAGTGACTCACACTGGACAGAGGGAGTATCTGACACCTACTGTTTTCAGCTCAGTGGCCACAGCTAAACAGACTTCTGAGATTGTAACTTCCTATTATCCTCCTATATAATAAAGATGTAATATGCAAATGTCTGTTACGCTGTGAAGCATAATGACCGACCGCATAATGACTGGATCACAGATCAGCAGGAAGGTGGGGCAGTGAGCTACAAGTGGGCGGCAGAGAACTACAGGAGGGGGCAGGGCAGCAAGCTATGAGGGGTGGTGAGGGGTGGGTTGGGGGGGAGGGAGCTACAGGAGGGCGGGGCAGCAGGCGGATAGCTACAGAAGGGTGGCAGCGAACTACTGGCACACGGATTCATGCACAGGGCTACTAGTATATTATAATAATAGCTAATTTATGTCATATCTGCTATGTGTCAGTTACTGTTTTGAATCCTTTCCCTGCATTAAATCACCTTAATCCCATACTGCTCTATATGTAGGTACAATTTTCACCTCCATTTTACAGATGTGGCAATTGAGACACAGAGGGGTCAAGATTACCCATAGTGCGCAGATCCAATCAACATCTGAGCCCCAAAACACATGCTGTAAGTCACCTTAAGAGAAACCTCCAGTCAGAATTCAGCTTGAAGGGCTCACATTCCATGCTGACTTTGTTAGTTTCTCTGAAGGTGACTTTTCTTTCAAGTGACCCCTGGAACAGCAACCCTCATGCACTGCAATGCTCCTTGAGATACTCTATTGTTTTTCCACCTGGTTTATCTTTAAATAAAAATGCTCGTCAGCAGCTGGCACATGAAGACAGCCACCACGGTTTTTTAAAAGTTTACAAAAATATTTTGGGCTGTCCTTTGAAAAGTATCTCTTTCTAGATCAGCGAGTTCTCTGACGAATGTTCCCTAACCCATATGGCTGCTGCTGGTGAGAACCCAGATTCCTGACCACACAGAAAGTGGCCTCTGCAACTTTGGGTTGCAGAGCAAGCCATGCCCTTGGCCGCAGCAGCTGAGAGCCCTTCTGCAGCAGGAGAAAGACACTTTTGTCATTCCCTTCTTGTTTGGTTACTTTCGTCCATAGTTCCTTGACCTTGAGGGACTTTGTGGACTTAATACAAGTGAGCCAACATTGTAAATGCTCCAGAAGGTAGCTGAACTTCTGGACTTGGTGGCAGACTTAGCAGATGTGTAAACCAACCCCATCCTAATTCTGCTGCAAATATACAGACAGGCTGCATATTTTAAATAAAAAATAGGTACTTGTTGGATAGTAAGAAACAAAGACTGTGGTCCAAAACAAAGCTGGACTTATTGTTTACTTGGAAGGGAGAGCCATTTCACCTCATTCAGGTGTGAGTTCAGCAGGTCCCTCCAGGCGGAAATTCAAAGAACTTGGTTATGGCAAAAGGAAGACTGTGTGCCAATAAGGCAAGATTCTGGGCCTAGGCCTTCGGTTGGCCCATGAGGCAGAGTGTAAATTACTTCTTTTCCTGTCTCTGATATTGGGAAGTCTGGTTTCAAGTCCAGGATTGGTTGCCGGAGCTTCCAGGTGGCTTGAGGCTATTCAGTAAATCAAGCATGTCAAACGCAAAGGCTAACACAGGCCAAATAAACAAGGTTTAAGTTTATGTGGGCCATAAAAAAACAAAAGCTTCAATTTTCATAGAAACATAGGTTTATTTCAATAGAGACATGCTAAATACAAAGGGCTGAAATAAATGGTAATCGTTAACATAAAACAGAACATTTTAATAAAAATCAGTATTTTTCTTGAATATTACTTTACTAGACACTGAATAACTGCACAAGTTAATAAGCGTAATGCAAATAAACCTAGTTTTCTTGTTTTCTGAAAGCGAAATATTTCCTGTTGCGCGCACCAAACAAGTCAGTCCAAGACTAATGACGTGGCAATCGGCTGCTAAAATATTCGCTGCTGGTATTAGTGGAGAGAAACAGTGTGCCTGTGGGTAAGGAGCAAAAGGGAAATGAATGCAGCACGATTATAGTAATCAGTCATTAGTGAATGTTGTAGTTTGGTATTAATAATTATGTATACCAGGATACTGTAAAAATTAAGCTATGACATTTTTATTAAAACATTTCTTACATACCATTATATTGGCTGGGCCGCAAAAATATTTGTGTGGGCTGCATGCGGCCTGTGGGTTGCGAGTTTGACATGCTTGATCTAGATGTTCTGCAGGCACCTCTAATTCGGCATCTCTAAGAATTCATCATCCTTCCACTTAAATCCACTTCTCCTGTAAAGCCTGAGTCAGCTGATGGCACCATTGTGCCTGTAACACTGTGGCTATAAAACCAAACCTTTGTCTTTTTTCTTAACCTCCACACTTATAGATGATCAGGTCTAATAATGTCACCTTTCCTTTTTTCAGACACCTTCTCTGAGAAGGGTTAAGGGACACTCACAGCTTAGATTCTCATCTTTCTTACCTAGACCATGTCCTGCCATCATGTTGCCCTGCATCATCCACTATCCATTGTTCATGCTGCTGCCATAGTAATCTTTCTGAGTCACCACTCACTTCCCTGTTCACAACCGTACTCTGGCTTTGCTCACACTCTCCCCTGTAGTTCTATGCCCTATTTGCCATGTCACCCCCCTCCTGGGCTAACTTCCACTCATCCTTTAAGACAGCAGTCACCAACCGGTGGTCCGCAGACCACTGGTGGTCCGTGAGGCAACCACTGGTTTAAGGAAACCTATGGAGCAGTGGTCGCCAACTGGTCGTCTGTGGACCATTGGCAGTCCGTGAGGTCCAAAAGGTTGGTGACCGCTTCTTTAAGACTCAGGAAGCATATCATTGTTCTCCACTCTCCTGGGAGGCTCTACCAAGGAACCCCATTATCCCACTACCCTTTATACTATTGCACTATTGCACTCACTACCTGGAGTTGTAACTGCCTGCTTCCCTAACCAGGCTGTGGACTTCCTGGGAGCAGAGGAGTGCTCCATCCCTGTCACCCAGCAAAACACTTTGGCCCATCTGAGCTACTTAAAAATTTTAATTCACCCATATTTTCTCTGGGTCCAGAAATGTCATTGATCTAAAGCAGAACACGGCCATGACCCAGCCACCTAAATCTGTTCAGTGAAGCCAAATGGAGGTAGGTTGAAGTGCAAGCCCAGTGTCCTAGACAGATGCCATGGTCTTTGTTGGGCACTGGTATCTGTATATGGCAGATACTGAGTTGGGTCAAGTTGATGCTAACCAACTATTTGTGGCAGAGACATTCTGACAGCCATTTCTGTTTCCAAATGAAAATCGCATATGGCAGATGCTACATTAAGATAATTATTTCATATAAAGTGTAATCAATTTGCCTGTATACTTTCTCTCCAGAAATGATTCTGTACAAAACAAAGCTTATTATTTTGGCCTGGCTAAGAGGCTTTTTCTGGCATGGAAAAAGAAATGCTCCAGAATCCTTGCCAGAAATTTCCAAATATCACTGAGTCTTCAAATATTGCACTATGCTGATCAATTTTCATTGACTTCCATTTACACAGTTGACTCAATTTCTTTGCAAATCACTCCATTCTTTTTTTTTTAAAGAATAGTTTATGTATTGATTTTTAGAGAGAGAGGAAAGGAGAGGGTGAGAGAGAAACATTGATGTGAGAGCATAACATGGATCAGCTGCCACCTGCATGATTCTTTCCAGGGACTGAGCCCAACACTGAGCCATGTGCCCTGACCTGATTGATAATCAAACCCACAACCTTTCAGTGCACTGGCTGATGCCCAACCAAGTGAACCACATCCACCAGGGCGCAAATCATTTAGACCTAATTTTTCTCCATTTGCAAAAATGAAACTGGTGAATCAAGATTAAATTTAAGATTTCTTTCCAGCTTTTAAATAAGACTATGCCAAGATTCGTGTTTATTATTTCACTTTCCATTTGGTTTCTTTTTTTAGGTCAACTGGTGGTACAGAGGTTTAGCAGTAAAAATATAAATTAGAAAATTATTCTTTGTATAGAAATGATTTGCTGTTGTAGGGGATTTACCTTTAAATATCAAATTCCCTGATTTATTTAAAATAAATTTTAATTACAAGTGCTTGACCTTCACACTGCCTATATTGCACAAAACAATATTTATACCCAGGACTGGCTACATAATCTGTGGGAACCAGTACAAAATGGAAATACTGGGACTGTTGTTTTTAAACTTAAAATAAAAAGAATCATCTGGTATGTATGCAACTTCTTTAACCCAGAATTCTGTTTTAAAATTCATCCATGTGGTTGTAGGTCTTTCATTCTCATTGATATAGTATTCTGTTATATAAATATGCCACAGTTGAATTACCATTCTATTGAAGATGGGCATTTGGGTAGGTTTCATTTTTGTCTGGTCACGTAAATCTATAATTTACTAAAAATTTCCACCATTCCTAGTTCTCAATAAGTTTAGTAAGATTGAAAAGAATTTTACTTTCTATGATTTTATAAACAGTGAGGTTGAAATGTCCTTGCACAGGGATTTCAAAAAGCCTTGGACTCTTCATTTAATCCTAGAGGGCAACAAAGAGCAGAGGAGCATTTTCTTGTTCCTCTTTTAGCTCAGCTTCTGCTTGACATTTCAGTCACAGGTAAAGCTTACTAGCCTACAGAAGAAACGATTGTCACTGTTCATTAGCATCTGACCAACTCTGTCAGTGATGACAGAAATGGCTTCTGAGTATATCAGGAAGAGAGCCCTCCGGGGCTCGGGAAGTTTGCGATAGAACATACCTGATCAGACCAGGGCATGGCTGAGTGATGGGAACAGGTGAACCTGCCAGGAGCTGCAGGCACTTGCATACTGGACAAGATACAAGAGATACTGGTGGTAGGTAGGAGAGAGTGCTCCAGGCAGGCAAGTGAAATACAGTCTCAAGAGATATGGGAATGGACAAAAAGTAAGCAAAATTTGTCAATGTAGGCAGCTGAACTATGGCTGGACAGCTGATCAGAGAGCAACACATATTTCCTCTCCAGAAGGAAATCAATAACAATAACAGAAGATATGAAATCAGGCCATCCTTCCACAGAGGTTGGTCTCAGAGAGAACTAGGAGGCATTGCTGGCCATGGATACAACTCCCATCCTACAGGAACACGCAAGAGCAAGAAAAGACCAGACTCAATGGACAAGTGACTCAAGGCAGGGGTTAAGGAGAAAGAAAAGGTACATCTGTAGAACTTTCAACAATAAAGATAAATTTTTTGAAAAATAAATGTTCCTTGCAATGTTTGTAAGACAGTCCAACCTTCAGAAGAATGGGACACCCTGGATAAAGGATCACATGGGTATTTAAAGAAAAATACTATGAAGTTATAATCACCCTGATTATTATTTTCATTGCTCAAAAACAGTTCTTCACTTGATTACCATATCTGCAAGGATCATTATATATCTGAAGACACCATAGTTATAAATGCACAGGAAGAGGCTCAAAGTTTTATTTTGAAAAGTAGGATTTTCAACAGTATGTTTCTGATTTTTTAAATTTCTGTGGTCATCTCATGATGCAAAGTTGCTTTTATTTTCCCCTCTGACTGTGTATGCACTGTGCATCCTTAATTATAAGGTGGAGAGCAAAGTGCCAGTCGTCTTTTCACATTATCTTTCATACCCTTGTATACACTGTATTTCTCCTTTATGGTGCCTTTGTACATGCTGTTCTCACTGCCTGAAATGGTCTCTATCTTTTCCTCTAGTTATCTCCTATCTTCCTTTCAGATTATAGCTCTATTATCACTACAGCAGGGAAGGCTTCTCTGACCTCCAACCTAGATCAGATCTCCCTAATAAAGGCTTGCATAACACCATGGATCTCTGCCTTGGGACATTTATCACAGTTAAAGTTTACATTTGCTTATGTGACTTAAAATTTAGTATCACCCTAGCCTGTTTGGCTCAGTGGATAGAGCCAATGAATCCTTCCCAGAGTCAGATGTACTGCAAATTCATATAAAATATTTCAGGAGGGGGGAGAAAATGAAAGGGAGATATTATCTTCCACAAGCTTTTCTCAAATATCTGGTCTGGAAATGTCAAATCAGATAGTCCAAGACCTTGAAAAGGGCAGAGACTGTGAACTCCGCAATTACATAACCAATGCAGAACCCCTGGATATCTTTGTTCTTGTTTTCTCTGCTTAGCGATAAGAAGTAAAAGCAGACTGACAACACTGTCTCTTGTTTGAAGCCTGAAGTTTAAGGAGTAGGCTCCTGTTTGACTTCACATAATAAATCGTTAATTGAACTTTACAGTTGAAAAAAGAAAGAATATGTCATTTGCATAATGGCAAATGTGTCAGGTCTTCAATAAATCTTTGATATCAAGACTCCGTGCAGGGAAGTTTAGAGAGAGGTGGGGGAAATAAGAGATCAACCGAAGGACTTATATGCATGCATATAAGAATAACCAACGGATGCAAAACATTGGGGGGTGAGGGCATGTATGGGAGTGGGATGGGCGGGGGGACAATGGTAAGATATGTACACATATAATACCTTAATTTTAAAAAATGGGGGGGGGGAATTAAAAGACTCCGTGCAGAGCTCCACGATTATAGTGGCTGGAACATCTGAAGCAGCATTTTCTCCCAGCTTCCTTTGAAAGTATCAATTCTGGACTTAGTTCTATGGGCTCCTCTGAACTGGTATGTGATTTGATGGGAGAAGCACAGATTGCCCTAGTTTTTACTTGAACAGTGTATCAAAAACTCTAGTCTCTGCAATTTACATTCACCTACAAAGCAAATGACATACACTTATGCTTAATTGCCTCCTTGTGTTGCCCAGAATTTAGTGCCTAAGTTGATTAGAAGGAGATGGCGCTGAGCTCATTCCACTTCAAGAAAGTCTCTCTTACTCCATTCCTTGTAACTTCCTGCTGACGCTGCATCCCTGTGGGTTCATGGATGGCGGGGCAAGTGAGGGAGAACAGCATCTTTATGGATGAGTGGAGGTAGGTACAGTGGAAAGTTGGGGTGCCCCAACCAGTTGTCTCAAATTCAGGTCTCCTGGGCAAGAAAATCCAAGGACATAAACCCTCCCAAAAGGACAGCATGGGTCACAGCAGTTGTTTGGGCATGAATACCCCTCATTAAGTAATTGGTAAAATATACTTCCAAAGGACACTGGGAGATGGGCATAGCTGGCACACTTCTGTGGACACATAAGCTTTTAAAGTAGAGAGGCACCCATAAGGGTCCCTGAGACACCATGGTCTCAAGGACAATTTTCCTTAAAATGTTCAAATGACCCCAAGATGCCTGAGAATGGAGCTGCAGGTGCAGGTTATGCAAAGTCAGCCTTACCAAAGAAGCCCAAAACCACCAGGGAGCTGAACACAGGTTTCAGTGAAGTCTAGAATTTAAATGAAACTGCTTTTTTTTAATTATTAAGGTTTTATTGATAAGCTGTGTTCCTTGGCCACACTCCCCATTTCCTGTGGGAAGGACCACCTCCCAGAAATCCATGTGGGGCAGCAGTAAAAGAACTTCTCCAACCTGGGCCAGTGAGATCCTCCCCTGGAGATGTGGAAGTGGAATGAGAGATTCCAGCTGGTCTAGCTCTTCTGTCTTTAATTGAGGAGATGCAAACCTGGGAGTTGTTGGCAGTGGTTATTCTGCCATGTGGACTGGAAAATAGAGACAGGTGGTTTGGACCAAGAAGAAAGAATTAAGCAGATGCACAGAGCAAAATGGAGGCAAGAGACACAGTGGGAAAGTTTCCTGGTTCCCAATAGCCTTCCATTCCTGAGTTCCTGCCACCCAACTGGCCCCTGCCCTTGGGCTGTCTGAGTTTTATATTCATTCCGGTTTTCACCTGGGCTAATCCCAGTGGGATTCTGCTCTTCTCCTAGTTATAACAGAAGGCAAAGTATGTTGTTTATATATTAGTTACAAGTCAAGAACAACAGCACTGTGGAAATAAATGAAGACCACCCACATGAGAACAAGGAGAGGCTATTTGTTCAGAGTCTGGCATAGGAAGGGAATCAGCCACCATCACTTGCATTTGGCAGAAACTCAAAGGCAAGCAGGGGACTAGGAAAGCTTTACAGTAAAAAAAAGAAAAAAGGGAAGACTTCAGGTATGCCATGTTTGGCAGTTGTTAGAATGAGACATTGGAGGTGTGCTAATCAGAAGCAGTGCATCCTATCTGATTTGTTTGGGAGTATGTTTGACTTTCTGTAGTTGGTCCCGGGACAGGAGCTGGAGGGGATAAAAAAAAAATAGGGAAGTTGACAATTACTGACTGAGTCCTGATCCTGGGTCAGTTACTGCAGAGGTTGTAGGTCAGAGTTCTTTTGTTATATATGGCCTGGCCATTATTTATTTGTATATTCCGTCTCACAGAACAAACATTCATTGAATAGCTTGTAACTGATGAAAATGACAGTCTCACTCCTGGCTGCACATTAGAATCTCCTGGGAAGCTTTAAAGGCACCACCTTGGATGGATGAAACCAGAACCTCTGGGAAGGGATCCCTGACATCAGTATCTTCAAATACTTCTCCAGGCAATTCCAACGCACAGCTCCGGTCAGCAGTCAGACAAATGAAGACCTGACACAACCCTTGGTAAGGCTGCTCACTGCTCCACTGGTCCTCTTTTTAGAAGACAGATCACTGGCAAGGGCTTATAAAAAAATTGGCAGAGTGGTAAAACTCAGAAGCCGTGAAATAAGAAAAGTGGCTTTGCCAAGCATAGAGCAGCCACTTAATACTTTTTAAAATAAAATGTGTCCTAGGATGAATGCATTTCCTAATATTTTGGGGCATTTATAAGGCTATTCTTGGTAACAAAGGCTCCACAGGGTTTTTTAGGATAAAGATTTGGAAGATCTTACTTAATAAGACCTATCATTTATTCATCACATTTCAGGATCCAGCACTCTGTATGTTATATCCCATGTAGGCTACACCATTATATCTCACAAGTTTAAACAGAAATGCAGATTTACTCCAGATAACAGTATTTGCTCCCAAATTATCATCTACTTGTTTAATTAATGAGCATTTATTAAGCAACTGTTATGTGTCGATACTAGTCTAGGTTCTAGGAATGTAATAGTGAGGATAATCAACATGATTTTTGCCTTCATGGAGCTTAGAAAGCAATGTAAGAGGTAACATCAATAAAATATTCACATGATATATCATTACAATTTATATTAGGGTTTTGAAGAAAAGTTAGATGGAGCTAATGATTGGCAAACTTCTCCAGTACAAAATCAAAAAGTAAATATTTTAGGCGTGTGGACTGTACAGTCTCTGTTGCAACTACTCAACCCTGACCTGACATTGTATTGCAGAAAAGGCAAAATGCAAATGGACATTGTGGTTGCATTCCAATAAAACTTTATTTACAAAAACAGGAAGCTGGCTGGATTTGGTCCAAGGGCCACAGTTTGCAGACCTCTGGATTGTAACATTGAGATTTAATCTATTTTGAGGAGTGAGGAAAGAGAATTTTTTAAGGAAATGACATATGAGAATTGATTGCAAACCTGTTTTTAGTATTCTGGTGTCCAGTGTATCTTACAATCTTTAAGTACCAAAATATTCACATTGTTGTTATGAATATTCAAGATGTTGTTATTTTGGCATCTTGAAAAAGCCTGAAGCCAGAATCATATGTCTTGAGAAATACCCAGAGTTGTGTTCTGCATTAAAATTTTGAATACAAGTTGCAATTATTTTGAAAGTGTTCTTTTATCCCTCCAGGATACAAAAGAAAAAAGGGAAATAACAGTGGACAAAGACCTCAAAAAGAGAAATAGGAAGGTAGTGATCTCTATATCCTATATAATAAAAGGGTAATATTCAAATAGACTGAATGGCAGAACAACCAAAGAACCAATCAAAGCGTAATATGCTAATGATATGCTAAGGTTGCTCAACCACTCACTATGAGGTGCATTGACCACCAGGGGCAGATGCTACGACCAGTAGGTTAGCTTGCTGCTGGGGTCTGGCTGATCAGGACTGAGCGAGATGGGCCAGACATGCCCTGAAGCCCTCCTGTGGTCCCTCCCCAGCCCAATAGTGCACTGGTGGGGTCCCTCAGCCTGGCCTGTGCCCTCTCACAATCCAGGACCCCTCAGGGGATCTCAGAGAGCTGGTTTCAGCCTGATCCTGCAGGCCACTCCCTTTGGGAGGGTGCCAGAAGCAGGGCTCATGGCTGGCAAGCACTGCTGCAGCAGCATGAGCCTCTCCCGATTAGGACTGATTGGGCATGTGCTCATGGCAGGCACAGTGGGGCCAGGATGAGCAGGAGCAACAGGTAGGAGCTGCAGGTGGCATTGGACTGTGGGTTTCAGCCCAATCCCTGCAGGCCACCCAGAGGGACCCCACCCATGCACAAATTAGTGCACCGGGCCTCTAGTTTATAGATAACTGTGTTAGAATCTTTACCTATATATAAGAAATCTAAGGATGACAAAAATAAACTGGAAAAGTTTTCTTTGAAACAAAAACTCTACCTTCGTATAAATATTTAGAAAAACAACAATATATTATATGCTATTTGTTTGTTAAAATTATTTAGCATCAAAAATCTTGGTAAATAATTGTTGGGTCTTTCTCTCCCCCCAAAACAAAACAAAACAAAACAAAACTGGAAAATCTTATCATGGCAGCTGAAGATAGAACAGCCACTTTAATACCTGGTTAATTTATCATGTCATGGAACAGGTGTGGGAAGAAGAATGACTGTCTGAAATAATCAAGAAAACAATCACGTTAAAAAAAGAATTAATAAAGGGAGCCCATTGAGAGGACTAACCGAGGTATTTTATTTTGGTCATTAATAATCATAAATAAACGAGCTGAAGATTGCCAAAATAATCAAAATGATTAACCTTCTTCCAGGCCATAAGACAGCCCAACACATCTCTTAGGATGTGTAGAAAATGTAATTCAAGAGGCCACTTCCAGAGAGCTTAGTTCAAAGGCATGAGATACGGTACTATGAAGAGTTACAATAAATTAAACAGCTCCCTGTGGACCAATGGTTCTGAAACCTGGAAGGCTTGTTCAAACTCCGATTGCTGAATGCCAACCCACCCTTTCCTCCCCCAAGTTTCTAAACCAGCAGATCTGGGTAAGGCCCAAAAGTATGAATTTCTATTAAGTTCCTGATGCTATGGATACTGCTGGTCAGGGACCATACTGTGGTTATGGACCCTGGAAATACATTAACATCACCTGGGGAGCTTTTTACAAATTTCCAGGCCTTCACAAAACAATTAAGTCATAATTTTCAGAGGTATGCCATAAGCTGAAGTGTTTTTTTGAAGTTCCACAAGTGATCCACTGTGTAGCCAGAGATGAGAACCACTAGGTAGGGTAAATAAATGCCAGCAATAAACATTATTAGTAACTCACAAGAATTTATGTGAGAATGATTTGGAGAAGAAAATAAAGAATAGAATTTAAGCTGTCAGAGTCTCAATAAAAATCCCAAATGGGGCCTTCAGAAATGGGTGTCATGTTTTGGGGTAATTTAGAATTTTAGATGTTTCCAGTTGAAAAAAATTAGCATAGAAATTTTATTTAAATATAATTAGAAAGAGAACGTGGTGAGTGAATGAATACTTTGGATTGGGTAGCTGTGGAATTAGGTAACCTGGAGAAAATTGATACATCACCTCCTGAAATATACACACCCACTAGACAGGAGTAAATTTTAATCTATTTGTACATAAGTGCAGTATTTTATCTGTAAAACATACACTAATGTCCGTGCCTCCAAACCCCAGCTGCTTCTGAGGGAAACAACTCTGCAGAAGGTTTTGTTCAGATGGCCAAGAGTTCCCATTTATTTTGCCCCACCCACCTTTCCAGTCCAGCTGATTGGGCCTGGATGAGCACCTGACCACAAAGATAGCCTATCATCTGCCTATAGCAAGTCCTTTTGGTCTGGGGTTCTGCCCAAATAGAGATGATGGATATTTGCTAAGCCAATCAGATTCCCTCTCTCATTACTGGAATTGGAAATAGGGGAAGAATAAGGCAATAGGGTGGTGTGGGGCAGATGTGTGTGGCATCCTTGAAGGAGTGGATGCACTAGAGTAGTGGTTCTCAACCTTTCTAATGCCGCGACCCTTTAATACAGTTCCTCATGTTGTGGTGACCCCCAACCATAAAATTATTTTTGTTGCTACTTCGTAACTGTAATTTTGATACTGTTATGAAACATAATGTAAATATCTGTGTTTTCTGATGGTCTTAGGTGACCCTGCTAGCGGTCACAACCCACAGGTTGAGAACCGCTGCTGTAGAGAAACTGTTACTGATAGTGGAGTCCAAAGGTTGGATTACTGAAACATCTTGACCTGCCTCAGATCCCAGTCCCTCTCCACCTCCTGGGTTTAGAAGACCAAACCCACTGGATGGATTTGCATGAAAGTCCTCATCCATCTCTGTCCCAAATGTACTTCAGAATAACTGTTCCATTTCTGAATTACCAGAGTCTGCACTACTCTTGAACAAGAGAGTAGTCTAAGTGGCAGGAGTCTGTCATATAGCAAAGTCTTGCTTATGCTCAGAAACTGTGCCTCTGTGTCCTCTCCTTTTCCCAGTTATGCTCATTCTCTATGTGGAGCTGTCCTAGTATGTTATGGCCATGGTCTTGTCTGAGGACAAGTTCCTTTTGTTTAGCAGCTCTGAAATTTAACTTCTCTGGTGTTGAGGTCTCTGTTTCTTTGGCTTTATTTGGGGCCCTTTTATATCTCAAGGATTATGAAGAAGATGGAGTAGAAAAATAGTTAAGCATATAATAGAACTGTGTGTGTGTGTGTGTGTGTACACACATATACTCTGAAGTCAGACTGCTCAGGGTCAAATCTCAGCCCTACACCTTCTTAGCTGTGTGACCTTCACTAGGTTACTTAACACCTCTGAGACCAGGGCTAATAACAGAATGCTCCTCATCCAGTTGGGAAGAATAAGTGAAATACATATGTAAAAATCTCAGCCCACTTCCTGGTACAATGTAAGCATTCCATCAGCGCCAGCTATGATTATTGCACAAATAGAAGAGATTATTTGCCCATGTAAAGGGCTATCTGAAGAGGAGTGGATTCTAACAGAAGTTGGTAGGGCCTGACAATCAGATCGGCCTCTCACCGTAGGTCTCTAGCCTATAACTATGAGTTGAGTTAAGGCTGCAGAAGCAGGAAACCATCTGGAACCTTTGGATAAGCAGCAGTGAATCATTCTTTGGCCTTTGAGGGACTCTGTGAGCCTTCATCTAGGAAGTGAGGCTGCCCTGTGGGCAATTAAAATACAGTCAAGAAGATAAGAAAAGCTCCACTAATTAAAACATAGCACATGTGGTCATGAGAGACTCATCAACCTACCTATGATCTCACACTTGCCTCATCTACTCTGCAGTTTCAAGCCTAGCCCTGCCTTCTGTGACAGGATGCAGGCCTGTGAGGTTCCAGGAGGGAACAAACAAGTGAGAGAGACCCTTCAGACATAAACTCTTTAATCCTGACATCAAGGCAGCAAGCAAGCCTTCTTAAACAGGTGAACTCACACAAGCAAAAGACTTGTGCCAAATCAGAGTGACTATTTTTGTTTTTAATGACCCCACATGTATATAAGGAGGAAGAGAAAGATGGCTGTGAAAATGCCTACATTTGCAAAGATCCTGGAAACAGAGAAGTATGTCTTACTAGGCCTCCATACATGAAAAATCTGAGCTGCCAATTCTTCTAGATTCTAATCCTTCACATAAAAAATATTTAAATATTTAATTGCCAAATGTACATTTTACTGATTGTAATAAACTTTCAGCATTCCTAAATGGATGGGAAAAGGTTTTCATGTTAGAATTGCTAAATAAATTAGAATACAATAACATTCTCAGTTTTAAAAATTAGCTGAATAAAATAAAGTGTTGCATGACAGATTATAACTGCTTAGACTAGGATGGTAAGAACTTTCTGTTAGAACCTTCTGTGTTAACGAAGTGTCTTATATCTTTGCTATCTAAAATGGTAGCCAAGCCCTAACTGGTTTGGCTCAGTGGATAGAGTGTCGACCTGTGGAGTGAAGGGTTCCAGGTTCAATTCTGATCAAGGGCATGTACCTTGGTTGAGGGCACATCCCCAGTGGGGGGTGTGCAGGAGGCAGCTGATTGATGTTTCTCTCTCATCAATGTTTCTAACTCTCTATACCTCTCCCTTCTTCTCTGTAAAAAATCAATAAAATATATTTTAAAAATAAATAAATAAAATGGTAGCCATTAGCCACAGTGTAGCCGCATGGGTAGCAAAATGTGGTTACCACAACTGAGATACCAAACATTTAATTTTACTTAATTTAAACTTAAATAGTTACATGGGGCTAGTGGCTATCATTTTGGAAGTTGTGTAAAGGTCAGAGATTGGGTTGAATCTGAGGTAACCCAATGACGTGTCTTGCATGCAACATTAAAGAATTAACACAAGTTAACAAGTTATTTACCCATTGAAATGTAAAAATAAATTAAGAATACACAACATCCACTCCCTGAACACATACAAAACAAAAACTGGTTATCTGAGCGTTCTGATTAGCTTGGATTTCAGATAAAGAGGCACTTGCCATGTATTTAACTGTCAAAAAATTACAAGAGTCATAGAATTCTAGAATTGGAAGAGACATCAGAGATTAGGCAAAGTATTCAAAACTCAGATTGTTTGGAAATATTTAGGGATATTTAGTGTTGGCATGAAGGCTAAGAGGTGCTCCTGGTCAGAGGCCAGAGATTGTAAGCATCCTGCAATGTGCAGGACACTCTTGCACATGGATGACTTGTCCTGTAACTGTGGGTTGAGCAAACTGCCAATTGCTCTCCCATTGAAAATATTTTCTGTCCAATTGTTTATTTTTAAAATTAGGAATTTTCTAAAACAATGAATAAAGTAAACGTTTGGTTTTCAAAATAAAATTAAGAACTTGCTTCCAAGGAAATGCCATAGCTAGGGAAGTTACTTAGATTATAACATAAGAGGCCAATGGCACCTGTGTTAAAATGTGTTTGTGCTAATCCTCTGCAAGCTGCATTAGATTGTTATGAGAATCAACACATAGCAAAAGAATATATTTTCTTATAGTTTAGTATCTTTAAACTCAAAAAATTGAAAGAAAAATTCTCATACTGAGGGCTTATGATTGCCCCATAGACTGGCACCTGGGCACAAGAGCTAGGACCTTCCTTTACCACTATACAAGGTTGAGTAGTTGTGACAGAGACTGAACTGGAAAGCCTAAAATATTTATAATACCTGATCTTTCAAGAAAAAGTTTGTGAACCTAGGACATCAATTATTACAATGCTGTACAGTTAGTGTGATAACTGAGGTGAGTACCAAGTGCTATGGGCTTCAAGGAGTTAGTAACTAGAGGATCCAAGGAAAGCTTCCCAGAAAACTGGAATTGAAGGATAAATAGTTGAAGAATATGGTATGTCTGGGTTAAACTGAGTCACCTCCAATGCTCACATGTTGAAGTCCTAACCTCCAGTAACTAATAATGTGACTTTATTTAGCTGGATAGGGCCATTAAAGACGTGATTAAGTTAAAATGAGGCCATTAAGGTGAGACCTAAACCAATCAGACCAGTTTATAAGAAGAGGAGGTTTGGACACTCAGGGAGAAACCAGGGACACACAGAGGGACAACCATGTGAGAACAAAGGGACATGAAGGTGGCTGTCTGCAAGGCCAGAAGAGAGGCCTCAGGAGAAAGCAAAACAGCTGGCACCTTGATCTTAGAGTTCTATTGTTTAAGCCCCAGCAGTCTGTGGTTATGGTAACTCTAGCAAAACAATACAGAGTAGAAGAGAATGTTATTATAGATCAGGGAAATCAACCAGGTCTCATAAATTAAAGCAGTCCTGCCCTTGAGATCTGTGACACACAGCATCCTTGCTTTGAATACTGTAACTTCACTGTCATTTGTAGCCAAAATAGTCCTTATTAGTACAATCAACTTCTAAAATTATTTATCCAACTGCTATATTACTGAAAGATTTCAAAAGGGAACATATTTGTAATGCTAATTGCTTATGAGTCATCAAAGGCAATAAAATTATCACAGTTGAACAGAAGATTGAAGGAATTCCATGATGACTAATTACCCACACAGTGCAACTACAAGAAAAGGGTTGATTCAGATTTTCTCTAATTTTTGCCTGTCCTGACAAAAAGATATGTGGTATAGTAGGATAAAATCATTTAAAGCATGTTCTCAAGTGACTGGAACCCCAATATCATCATCTCTTTTAGGTGGCAAAATTTTAGGGATCCCCCTCTCCTAAGCTTGATCTACCAGGACCTTTCAAGGAGCTTTATGTATTGTATCTCAGAAGTGTCCAACCTGTGGACAAAAGAAGAACATTTATCCATCTGCTCCTCTACCCCAATGGTCAAGGATAACTCTAGTAAATTTCTGAGGTGCATATCTGTGAGTACAAAGCAGTATCCCATGATGTGATATCAGAGAAGCCATAGGGTAAGAAATTAGAGGTACAGACATGGCATGAGCCCATAGCAAGTTTCAGTCTAATTGCCCCTGGATGAAGCAGATTAAAACCAGCAGGAACGGGCTTCCACAGAAGTAGCTCAAGTAAGAGGCTAACCTGATAAATATTCTAAGTAATACACAAAAGCTGTCCATTCAAATAAATAAGGTCATAGGATTTGAATTAAGGAGATTCACATTCAAAACAACTTTTAGGAATGAATTTTTTTTTTTGGTAAAAAATGCATCTGCTCATGAACATGCTCCCATCATCATCATGTTAACTGAAAAGAGGAGGAGAGTTTCCTCTATATTGTCCCTGCCACCAAAAAGAAGTGTAACAGCTCTGTCTAGCACACTTTCAGCAGCTGAGAGTCAGAAAGACAGATGGCATATTCCTAAAGGATGGCTTGATTGTTTGGTGGGGAGATAAAAGACAGAGAATCATGAGCTCAACAAAAACAAGATCATGCACAGCTAAAAATATTCAGCAGCAAATTTTAAAAAGTATTAAGAAGCTCTTGAGTAATCATTATTTTTCAAAAGAGCAACTAGGAGTTTCCATGTGAAACCATTCTCAAGGTTTAAAAGCATCAAGACTCCCTGGAGGGTAGCTTAAAAATGATCTATGGACATCATATTTATGTGGCCATCTCATAGGAGAGGTGCAAATTTAGACAAGATACTCTGTACAAAAATGAGGATTTCTCTTAATAAGACAAAATTCCCCCAAGGCCTCAATCAATGTGCAATCTAAAGATGTGGGGGCAAAAGAAAAACTTAAAAAGTAAAGTCTTTGCATTTAATCATTTGATCCTTGTCAGTCTTGAAATAAACCATGACTGTGAGAAAACCATAAAGGAAATGAGGCCACGGTGTTTAGGAAAACAAGGCAGCTGGCAAACATAAAAAGAAAGGATTGTATTTCCCCTAGGGTTTCCATGGAAATTGGGAGGTTGAACTCTGAGTTTATTTTGCTGCAGGAAAATATTTTATATATAGTGTTCCACAGAGTGTAAGAAGCTTCCTGGGTCAATCCACCAACCTGAACCACAAGGGTAGACACAAGGGCTGTCCATACCTCTCAAAGGACTCACCATACATTGGAGGCTGCTGGACTCTCAGTCTAGTGAATCAGCAAATAATAATATCATGTGAGTCAGCAGAATACAGGGACAACGTATTTTATAAATGCTAAGGTAATATCTTAGAAAATGTGAACCTGAGTTTTCGTTTTATTCCCCCACAAATTTTATTCACCACGAAGGCCAAGCCACGAGGGTAAGAAGGAAGACAAAGATGTCTGCAGATGAACAAGAGAGGAAGTGACATAGAGGAAGTTTCCACCATACAGGAAGGGCAGGTCATTCCCTATCTGAAAGGGAAAGAAAACACTGGGGGGGAGGGGAGAGTGTAGGAGGAAGTTTATCTGGCCCCATATAGGCCCAGCTCTCCTATCTTTCTGATCCTTAGCTCAGGCAGTGGGAGCAGACAGTAAAAGGATAGAAATCTAAGGCAGATGGAGAGGAAGCAATAAACAATGATTCAGGCAGGCCTATAAGTCAAGGGGGGCGGGGAGATGAAAAAAAGTAGCTGAGGATAAAGACTGTCAAGCTTGCATGGTGCTGCCATGGAAAGGTAACTCTATAGAGGTCCTCAGGTTACTTCAGAGATCCGTTCCTATGGCACGAGGTAACGCGATTTTTGCCATAAGTCGGAACCCACCTACATAAGCACCTACGTCACTTGATTACCCTGCCACCACCAGTCACCTCCCTCTGAGGGGTGACCGGCGGGGCAATCGAGGGGGCCCCCACTGGCACCCGCCTTGGCAGACCTGGGGCCTATGGGCTGGGGGAAGTTCCTTCATTGAGTATCTGCCCCCTGGTGGTCAGTGCATGTCATATGACCAGTCCTTCCACCGGTCATTCCGCCATTCGGTCAATTTGCACATTAGGTTTTTATTATATAGAATATATATTTAAATGAGACTATAATCATTAATTGGCACATTTAAGTCCCCTTGTCAGCCTTCAGCAAGATGTGGTCTTGACAGCAAAGTGAAAGAAGTTAATGAATTTGCACAACCAAGTTGTCATTTGGAGAGATTAGGTTATACTGAGGTAATAGCTCCCAAATCTCAATAGTTTAACACATTTATTCCTTGCTCATGCGACATGTCCATTTTACATTCCTGGGGCTATGAGTGCGATTAGTCTCTAGTCCATGTTGCCCTCACTCCAGAACCCAGATTAGTGAAAGCTCCATCCCTGGAAGATTTCAGGTTCTGACGGAACACAGGGGATTGGAGGGTTTCACAGCAGTAATTAAATACTTTGGTTCTCATGTCACTTCTGCCCACAGCCCAGGACAGTTACATGACCCTATCTAAACAAAAGATACCATGGCCAAGAGTAACCTCCCATGGACCAGGAAGGGAGACAAACAGGACAGAGTTAGCATTAAGTCTCTAGCACATAAGGCAGAGACTTATTTTACTACATAAATTATTATTACAATTCTCTTTGAATGTTTGAATTACCTACAATCTACCAGAACCCAAAATGTAAATACCCCACCCATCCAGGTCATCTTTTCTTTTCTTTTTTTTTAAGTATATTTTTATTGATTTCAGAGCGAAAGGGAGAGGAAGAAAGAGATAGAAACATCAATGATGAAAGAGAATCATTGATCTGCTGCTTCCAGCACACCCCACACCACGGGGATCGAGCCTGAAACCCAGGCATGTGTCCTGACAGGGAATCGAACCATGACCTCCTGGTTCATAGGTTCACACTCAACCACTGAGCAACACCGGTTGGGCAGGTCATCTTTCCTTTCTGAAACTTATCTCAAAACTGGTCTGGGCTTCTTCATCCCTAACCCAACCTTCTACTACTTCCTCCCTTCCAAATCCTTTCCACTGTGCCTCAGTGAAATTACTATTCCTAGGGAAACTAATTTCTCTATTCTTGGTTCCTTCATTTTCCCCTGAGTGCCACACACTTCCCAGCCTTTACCAAGCCAACCTGCCCTCATTGCTCTCACAGTGCCCACCACTTCAGCCAAATGCCAACATTTGTAAAAAACTTGATAGTTCAACATTTTAAGGTCCCAATAGACAAAGGCTGGTTAAAATAGAGCCACTCAATAAAGTGCAGCCTCAGCTGTATGATACTTTGAAAATTGCAAAAATCTGGTCCATTTAAACTGCATTAAGATTTTAGATAAATTCTAATATTTTATGACCTAGGCAGTTTTGAATTTTTTAAATAGTTTTCTTCCTGATTTGTGTCTCCTTGTTCAGGAGAGCTGATAGGGAGGCTAGAATTTCCTTTGATTGGACTGTATATGGGCAAAACCTGAAAATATCATCCTGATGTTAGCCCCCATAGCACGTGCACTGTTCTGGGAATTTTCAATCATCCCCCAAAACTCCCCAAATTTGGTTTGCATATTTGCATTAACTTTACTCTGAGCCTTCCTAACACCAAGGGTTTTAGTCATTTCCCTCTCATACTTTATCTAGAGCTTGTGAGTCTTTTAATCTATTCTCTAACCTGGACCTAGCCACCAATCTCTTCTAAAAGTGAGTCTATGGTACTGACTTTGAACGTGGTTAGGAAAGAGCTTTCCCCCTAGATCTAAACCACAAGTAACAGGTATGACTTGCCTGATTCTCTTTGCACATGTCTGGAAGGGAAAAGATGGAACTTAAGCACAGGGTAGGTTAGGGCAGTGGTCGGCAAACTGTGGCTCGCGAGTTTGCCGACCACTTGGATAGGGGCTTAATCACAAGGAACAACAGCAGCCTGTAATTATTGGAATCAAGAGTCTAGGTCAGTGGTTGGCAAACTCATTAGTCAACAAAGCGGCAAACGGCGGCTCGCAAGCCGCATGTAGCTCGCGAGCTGCATGTGGCTCGCGAGCCGCGGTTTGCCAACCACTGGGTTAGGGAATTCACTGTTCTCTTGTCAGGGAAACAGCCTCATAGGAAAGCTTTTCTCTTATCTCTCATGAGTGATGCCTGCAAACTCCCAAGAGCCTTCAGTAATTGTTTGTATCTCCACCATAGGTCAGTTCCCATGTCCTTCTGAGAGTCTACTGTACAAATATTATCCTCATGAGACTGTGAACCTGAGACACAGATATAGACAGACCTCCTCCTGAAGCAACGTTTTCATAGTCTGCAAAACAGGAAGAAAAAAATGGAACAAAACATTCCTAAAATTAGCAATGAAAGCTCTTACCTCAATCTTCAATCTCAGAGGTGTTTACCTCTGTTCTACTTCTCAAGTCAAAAATTCTTTGAATCTAATAGCTTATGCTCCTCATAGTCACTAAATCTTTGGCAGATTGTATCTTCCCAAAGATGGATGCACCCCACTGTATGTATCTTATCCCACATGCTCCTCTTAAACATGACTGACATTCCCCACCCTGAGAGTCAGGACCTATATTCTTTCCACTGAACCTGGGATGAGCTCAAGACTGCCCCTACCAAAGACTACTGAGGTTATCAGGCAAAGGAGAAAGTGTCCCCCTGGTTCTCTTTTTCAGGACTCTCACCCTTGGAACTCAGCCACCGTGCTGCAAATAAGCCCAAACTAGTCCATGCAGAGAGACTGAATGGAGGAGCTCATGTGGAAAGGAACTGTGGCCTCAAGTGGCACCTAGTAGCAACTGCTAGTTGAGTGCATGAGCCTTCAGATGATTCCTCCTCGCAGCTTCAAATCTTCTGATATCCCCGACCTTGTGGAGCAGGACAGGCAATCCCTGCTGTGTCCTGTCCAAATGCATTGCCCATAGAATTTGAGTATAATAAATTACCCTACAATTATGTCTGTTTCATTCCACTAACTTGTGGGATAATTTGCTATGCAGCCATAGTAACTGGAACAGAATCTTTCCAGTATTTCCTTTCTAATTTCACCTTTAGATTACTCTCAGAGTGACTTTTTCAAACAACCTGAAGGTTATATTATAACATCTAGAGTAGTAGGAGGATTATTTCTGCCTGTCCACATTTCAACAAAAGAGGATTTTGCTCTCTGTAAGATGAAGGCAGTTCTCAAGCTCACAGATTAAAACAAAACAGTTGGAATATTTCTTGTCTTTACTTTTCATAGGAAAATGGAACTGTTGTACTAAAACTCTGTACCTCACATTGATAAGTCCTTGAGCCCACAGAAAGTAAGTTTCTTTTTGTGGGGTTTTTGTTTTGTTTTGTTTTTTGTTGTTGTGGGGTTTTTTTTGTTTTGTGCCTACTTGGCTTCCTTTTATTTTTCTAAAGAGTTGAAAAGAGCAGTTTCAAAAAGAGACCGGTAGTAACATCAGGACCCATTAATCTGAGAAGGATCCAGAATAAATGGTCTGGAGGGCTGGTTTTCATCCCAAAGATAAAATTAGTAAGAATCTCTTTAGTAAGAAAGAGTAGGTGAGGAATAAATGAGAGAGAAATGTCATAAAAATATTAAATAGTAATAAGAGACGAAACCTCTCCAATAACCTCTCTGTAATTGAAAGACAGTTTTCATTTTAACTCACATTTTCGTTAGTTCCAAAGAGACTCTAACTGAACTTCTCTTTTTTTCAATTACAGTTGACATTCAATATTATTTTATAGTAGTTTCAGGTATACAGTAGAGTATTTAGACTTTTATGTAATTTACAAGGGATCCACCGATAAATCTAGGTCCCACTTTTCTACCTATACTCCCACACCCTCAACATACTTATCCAGCCTCTAGCTTTGAATCTCCCATCTTTTCTGAGAACTTCCAAATTTGTATTTTCAGCCCAGACCTTGTCTCTAAACTCTAGACTCATATATCCATCTGCCATCCAAGACCACTTGATGTCTAACAGGCATTTCAAACTTAACTTCTCCAAAACTGGAATCCTGATGTTCCTTCCCAAACCTGTTCTTCTTCCTGCCTTCTCCATTCAAGTGATAGAATTTCTCTCCTTCCACTGCCTCAGGACACAAACCCTAACATCACCTTGACCTCACTTTCACAAAACACAGCCCCATCCACCAGCAAATGCTTTTGGCTCTAGCCTCAAATCATATCCAGAATCTAACAATTTCTCATGACTTCCACCAATACCTCATCTCTTATCTAGATTGTTGTAATGGCCTCCTAACTAGTCTCTCTGCTCCCACCCTTACCTTCCTGTGGGCTGTTCTTAACCCAAATGCCAGAAAGAGCCTTTAGAAATATAAGTCAAATCAAGTGCTTCCTCTGCCTCAAATCCTTTTTAATGGCTTTGTAGCTCACTTGTAGTAAAAACCCAAATCCTTAAAAAGGCCAAAAAAAGGCCTGCCATGAGTAGCTCCCTATTTCTCCTCTTATTTGGCTCACTCTGCTCTGGGCTCACTGGCTTCTTGGCTGTTCATAAAAGATGCCAAGCAGACTCCTTCCTTCACACATTTGGACTGGCTCTTCTCTTTTCCAGAAACACCTTCTACCCTCCATCTTACCCCTTGTCTGTGTGGCTTATTCCCCACCTCCTTCGATCAGCAAGGCCTTCTCTCACCACCCTGTTTAGAACAACAAGTCCCATACCCTAGTTCCTATCCCCTGTTTTATTTTTCTTCAAAGACCTTATTACTTTCCACAATTAAATAAGTAAACAGGCATGTTTGTTATTCACTTATAGTCCATCTATCCCCTTTTAGAATGTAAGGAATTTTCTTTGTTCTGTTTTGCATATTGCTGAATTTCCAGTGGCCAGAATAGCTTCTGGCACATAGTCACACAAATGGCCAGAATAACATACACCTGCTGATGAATGAATGAACAAAGGCATCATTGGACTATCATCAATTCACAGCCAAGCACCACCTCTGCTGAAGGCAAAAGACCTGTGGAGAGCTTTGCAGAATGCACACACTAGCCTGGCCAGCTCCTGGGTGCAGAGGAATGAGGATCTTAGGTTATCCTTATCTCTGTCCCTAGGAACACAGCATTGCTCCATGAAAAGTATAAGCTTAAGTGCTAGCCATCTACTAACTATTTGAATGATTCTGGACAAGTTACTTAATCCCACATTGAGTTTTGGTTTCCTTATCTGTAAAATAAATATAATATTAGCTATTTTTTAAGAGATGCAATAAAGATTAAATGAGCTAACATATGGAAGCAATGTTCTGTAAATTATAAAGGGGTAAATAAACATAAAATGGAAGGGACAAGGGAGCTCTCTCTGGGGTCTCCTTTACAAGGCATTAGTCTCTAATCACCTCCCAAAGGCCCCACCTCCTAATACCATCCCATTGGGCCTTAGAATTTCAACATATGAATTTTAGGAGGACACAATCATTCAGACCATAGTAATTGCATTTCAACTTTAAAAATTAAAATCATAGGAAAATGATTTTTAGGTTTGAAACCCAAGTGAAAAATAATGACATTGTTTTAAGGGCTTTTGTTAAGCCTCAGGAAAATATATAATGTAGATTCAAAACTCAAACTCACCTTCAAGATGAAGAAGCTGAAGTATACAATATTAAGTAACTTCTGTGGTCCACACAGCCAGGAGCAGGGAAGCTGGGATTCAGAACAGTTATGTCATTAACTACCCCCACAGCATTTGACTTTGAAGAGGGTTTGTCATGGCAGTAATGAAACTGGAAAAAGGAAAATTTTGTTCATTTTCCCCCAAATATATATAATAAGGTGGATAAAGAGAATATATGAATACTAAGTAGCCAATCCAGACCTTATTCAAAGAGGTGACTTAGCAGGAAATTACAAAGAATGATGATAATCTGTGGAACTGTAGGGATAGAAATAAAGATTAGATTTTGTCTTCTATGCCACAATCCATTTTATTTCACCTTACTTAAAATGTTTAAAAAAACATTTAATCTTATCTTCATAGGAATAAATGAAGTAAACATATGACTTTGAATTGTAACACTGAATGAACATTGTATTGAATAGCCACCATAACCAAGATTAAAGTCATTTCAAATAAACCCCATCTAAAACTAGTATGGAAGCTTTAGCCACCTTATATTGTGTGGTCTATTTTTAATGCATCTCCCTATATACAATAGCTTTTATTTAATGTGGGAGAAGAGTCGGGAATACAAATGTCACAGAATAGATAGAAGCCTTATTTCCCAATAGTACCTTCCTTTAGTGATTGAATTCACTACATCTTCCTTAGTAAGGCAAAATGGTAGGTAATTTAAATTTGAACAACCACACAGGACATAGCCGACTTAGCAGCCGAGGGTTGCACAAAGGAAATCATAAGGATTGGGGAAGATATTAGCCACCTTAAAGGAACCATGAAAGATAAATAATAGAATCTTGCTTACCACACAGGCCTCTAACTATGGGGAATGAATATTTCATTGATATTTTTCTCAAATGAGACATTGAACAGAAAGGCCTTGGCAGAGAAAAGCATTTATTTGGGTGAAAGAAAAACCAATAAAAAAGTTACATGCTAAGCGAAATAAGTCAGTCAGAGAAAGATAAATATCACATGATCTCACTCAGTTGTGGAATATAATGAACAACATAAACTGATAAACAAAAACAGATCCAGAGACAGAGAAGCATCGATCAGACCATCAAGCCTCAGAGGGAAAGTAGGGGAGGGTGGAGGTAAGGGGGAGAGATCAACCAAAGGACTTGTATGCATGCACATAAGCATAACCAATGGACACAGACACCAGGGCAGTGAGGGCATGAGGGGAGTGGGGAGTGGGGGGCAATAGGGGAAAAGGACACATATGTAATACCTTAATCAATAAAGAAAAATTTTTAAAAGTTACATGATATAAATAATGTTAATACCAAAGAATTTTTGGTGCAGGCAAACCAAAACTTCTGCGAAAATCTAAACTACGGTACAAAGGAGTTCAGGTCTTGTACAGAAGGCCTTGCAACAGTGCTGTCTACTAGGACTTTCTGCAATGATAGAAATGTTCTATCTCTGCTCTGTCCAGTGTGGTAGCCACTAGCCACACTCTGTCCAGTGTGGTAGCCACTAGCTACATATGGCTAGGTGAGCACTTAAAATGTGGCTAATGTTGCCCTAGCTGGTTTGGCTCAGAGGAAAGAGCGTCGGCCTGCTGACTGAAGGGTCCCAGGTTCAATTCTGGTCAAGGGCACATGCTTGGGTTGTGGGCTCAATCCCCAGTAGGGGGGATGCAAGAGGCAGCCAATCAATAATTCTCTATCATCACTGATGTTCTATCTCTCTCTCCCTCTCCCTTCCTCTCTGAAATCAATAAAAAAAAAAAAAATTTAACCCGGCCCAGCTCACATCGAGATACAGGTGACAGACAGAGACTTGGCCCAGCTCAGATCGGGACCCAGGTAACAGACAAGAGACTTGGCCGACAGCAGTTGCCCTATATCTAAATTCAGCTGAGCATTTGGAATGCTCAGGGCCCACTCAAGAATGCAAATATTCTATAAGGTAAATACGTTGTTTCAATTTCATAAAAATAAATGTAAGGTGCTCCAAGATAGTAATTTGGTCAAGTTTCCAATGCTAATAAGTAGTGGTGTTCAGGATGAGCTCACTATTAGACAAGATAAAATGTGTAGTAATGGTCTATAACTGTTCATTGAATGAAAGCATGTTACTTTGGAGGGTCTTTGAAAAAATGTATGAATAAATATCATTTTGGTGAATCTTTAAAAAAAAAAAAAAAAAAGAATGCAAATAATCCTTCCCACTAATATTTACAGGGTAAACCAAGATTGTTGGTAGAGTATTAAATTTGACAGTAAAATAGTAATCGAGTTTTCAGATTAATTTAAATAGGCTAATTGAAATAAGTGAATATTCAAGTACTGGACAAAAAGCTATTCTTAAAGTAATAACTAAAATTTCTATTGGTAGTTCATCTCATGGTAAAATTCCTGAATATGCAATGAACCTAAAGCAGTCATATATGTGGGGGGAAAAAAAATTTTTTTTAAATTTAAAGTTATCAAGACTGCATTATAAAATTTACAAAAACCTCCATTAAAAAAAAAGGGGGGGGGATAGTAGGGCAATATCATGTAAGGAAAAATATCCTATAAGTAAATTACATCTAGAAAATTTTTACTTTACCAAATTAAGGTTCATTTGCAATGCTAACAGCAAGACGGCCATTAAAAACACACATGGTGTCTAAATAAGACAAAGGAAAATCGTTTGAACAAAAATAAAAAGGATCCCAAATCAATTATATAGAAAAGATTCCTTTATTAACTTGTGGTCGAGAATATATTTGTATATTTTCAGAAAACAACCCCAAGACCAGATGGATTCCTGCAACAGAGAGGAATTGACAGGAGTGCTCCAACCACGAAGACAAGAGGAAAAAACAGTCCAGAGATGGAAGACGCTGACAACGCCTTGCCATGGGAGCAGTCAGCAGCTGTGCACCACTGCAGGTTGCCTAGGACCAAACCAGAGAGGGTCGGACCTGCATTGCCACCATGTGCCCACCATCCAGATATCACTGCTGACATGTACACATAAGGAACTGTTGGACATTGAAATTGGGACTCAAACATTTTTTTGTTTTGTCTTGTTTTGTTATTATATGTTTATTTCCAGTCTGCAAAGGCAAAACTTTTTAAAGGAAAGAAATGGTGGGAAAAAGATACAGAGGCAAAGAAGCATTGAACAGACTGTCAAACTACATTGGGAAGACAGGGGTGGTTGGGCGAGGAGGGCTGTAAGAGACCAACCGAAGGACTTGTATGCATGCATATAAGCACAACCAATGGATATAAGACACTGGGGCGGGGGGGGGGGGGAGGGTGGGCAGGTGAAGGCATGTCCTGGGGGGTAGGGGAGGTCGGGGGGAGATCAAAGGGGAAAAAAAAAAGGAGACATATGTACTACTATTTGTAATACTTAAAACAATAAAAATAAAATAAAATTTAAAAAAAGAGTTCTAAAAAAAAAAAATTTAATGTGGCTAATGTTAACGAGGAACTGAAGTTTTAATCTTACTTAAGTTTAATTAATTTAAATAACCCAAATGTGACTAATGGCCATTGAATTGGACAGTATATCCTTCGAAAGAGACAAACATTTGAAATTGACCTTATCTTCAAATAAACCCCTGATGACTGTCATTTCCCAGAATGACTTCTGAAGTTTAGTCAGACATGTCTGGGTGGTTTAAAGCAGCGGTCTCCAACCTTTTGGACCTCACGGACCACCAGTGGTCCGTGGCCCACCAGTTGGCAACCACTGGTTTAAAGAGTTCTATTTGTTGTTGACACCTGCTGTTCCCAGGGGGAACTTACAGCTTTGTCTAATGAAAGCTTGCCCCATAGTAGTGAAATGGATTGTGACATTTGGGAACATTCTCATTTCTCCTCTTGGCCCATGAGATTCCCAGGGCATGGCCTAACATACAGTTGATGTAGACCTTTATCAGATTCTTAGATTCTAAACCAAGAAAATAACATCTCCTGGTGGCCTCCTTGAGAAGAAAATAAAATAGGCCTGACAGCCTGGCCTCTCTTTTGCAAGAGCTTGTCACTCTTACTAACAAATTTCTTCCATGTGGTCAGCTCCTCCACATGCTATAATGCTTTAGCATAATAATTTACTGTAATCCTCTAGCCTTCTGCCCTCTTTCAAATAAATCTAGCTCTTGGGGGAGTCACCCATGGAGTCTAGGCAATGAAATTCATTTCAACTAACAAAAGCACTAAGCTTTTGTTATGTACAAGGTCAGAAATATAGCTAGAGATGGAATGCAGATTTCGTTTAATCCATTAACAATAACTGCCTAGAGTAGTTAATAATAAATTAATACTGTCCCGAGGTGTCCTGAAGTACATCTAGGCTTTGTGGAAAATCATACTGTAATCATTTAGTGATACTTACACAGGCTCACAAACAGGGACTTGTGGCTTCTTTGTTGTCTACCTGCCATCCCTATGTGAGGCAATGTGGGGATGCACAGGCGAGAAAAACATAATCCAAACACATTTGCCAATAAATATCCTACAAGAAAGCATTATAGATGCAGTAGGAGCTGAGAGCATAGAGATCAACTGCAACTAGAAATATATGGATGACATCACGGAAGAGGTGGCTCTGAGCTGGTCTTGAAAGATGAGTGGATTGTGGAGTACACAGCGGGGCAAAGGCATTACCAGCAATAACAGACACAGGAATGCTCAGCATGTCAGAGGAAGGGCAAATGTTGTGTGACAACAGCAGAAAGGGGTGCGCTGAAAGATACTACTAAAAAGGCAACATGGAGCCAAATCCAGAAAGATGTTGGATACTGTGTTTTGCAGTGATAAGCAGCCAGCAGATTTTTTCAGCAAAGCTGTAGCTTGGTCAGATCTGTATTTTAAGGAGACACGTTGGACTGCCATGATCAAGATGGATAGGTGAAACAAGATGTCAAACAAGTTATTCTATTAATTTACTTGTAATAGAAGCTTCACAAAATGCCAAAATTGAGCTGAGAGGGCTTATAATGACATCATTGTTGGATGCCACCCCAGAAACCATTTTTTCTTCTTGGTTAGTTTATAAAATCTTAATTTTGTTAAAGCAACAAAATGCATAAAGAAGTTGGGTCATTCACCTTACCTCAGAAATTGAATGATTATTGGTGCATAAAATTCATTGCCCTTTGCTAGTGATTTTTTAATAGGCACAGAAAAGGCTTTGATAAAATTCAATGCACCTGCATGATAGAGAATAACTTTTGGATGTGGGGATATGTTTATTACCTTGATTGTGGTTTCACAGGTATATGCACTCATCAAATTATATACATTAAACATGTGCAGTTTTTTGTATATCACTCTACCTCAAAGAGACTAATTAAAAAAAAAAACTCTTATCAAAGCAGGAATAGAAAGAAGTTTCCTCCATCTGAGAAAAGGCATCAGCAAAAGACATGCAACTAATGTTTTCCCTAATGTAGGAATACTGAACACTTCACCCCGAGATTGGGAGCAAGGCAAGGATGTCTGTTCTCACCACTTACACTGAACATTTAGCTTAAGGTCCCAGTCATGCTTTAAAGCAAGAAAAACAAAAAAAAAGCATAAAATCTGGGAGAAAGAAGTAAAACTGTCTTTACTCACTGTCAACAAGACTATATGCATACAATATTTTCAAGAATCTACTGAACTGGTAGAACTAATAAATTTAGCAAAGTCACGGATACAAGATCAATATACAAAAATCGATTGTATTTCTAAATTTTGGCAACAATTTAGAAAATAGTCTTAAAATATATACTCAAAAGTATTGAAAGCAAGAATTTAAACAAATATTTGCAAACCCATGTTAATAGCAGCATTATTCACGATAGACAAAAATGTGGAAGCAACCCAAGTATCTATTGATGGGTAAATAGATAACAAAATATAGTATATACATACAATAGAATATTACTCAGCCTTAAAAAGGAAGTAATCCTGATACATGTTACAACATAGATAAACCTTGAAGACATGATAAGTGAAATTAGCCTATCATAAAAGGACAAATACTGTATGATTCTACTTCTATGAGGTACCTAGAGTAGTCAAATTCATAGAGACAGAAAGTAGAATGATTGCCAGGAACTGAGGGAAGAGAATTGGGAAGTTGTTGCTTAATGAGTACCAAGTTTTACTTTGGCAAGATAAAAGGAGTTCTGGAGATGGATGGTAGTGATGGTTGTACAACAGTGAGAATGTACTAATACCACTGAACAGCACAATTAAAAGTGGTTTAGGAGAATCCAAGATGGCGGCGTAGGTAAACCCTAAACTGCTGCCTCGCGCAACAATTTCAAAAATTCAACTAAAAGACAAAACGTCTATCAACCAGAACCACGGGAAAGCTGGCTGAGTGGAAGTTCTACAACTAGAAGGAAAGAGAAAAGAGCATTGAGACGTGCACGAACGCTGAAAAGCTGAGGTACGGAGGCGCGTGATCCGGGCTGGCGGCGGGCGTTGCTTTTTTCAACCCAAAGGGAGACAAGCCCCCGACTACTCTGAAATCCAGTTTCTGGGGAGACGCAGGGGACCCAAACGCCTACGGGAAAAGCTGGACTGTCTGCCAGTGAAGGTGGCTTACTTGCAGAGCTGCACGCAGGAATAAATGTTTACGGCACTGGGGCACGGGACTCCGGGACACCCTTGGGGACACAGAGCCAGCTAACTAGCAGCCATTGCTGTTTGCCACGCCCTAGCCTAGTGACACCCTGAGACCCCGCCCTGCACAACCTACAAACCCACCCAAGCTCCAAGCAGCAGCGTTAGCAGAAGAAAGCCCCTCCCTATCGCAGCTTAACCTAGCAAACTTGCAGCCTGGGTCAGACAGCTCCAAAACCTCCAAACCCCAAGCAAAGAGGAGAAAACTGTAGCTCTCACTGTAGCTCCTGCTGGATGGCCTCAGACAGTAGCTGACCTGAACCCCATTGGAGATCCAGAAGCCAGTGTACCTAGTGGTCAGAGTGAGACACCAGATTTCAACTCCTCACATCCATAAGTGACACATTCAAAGGCAGACTCAGTGAGCACCAAAGCCCCACTGAAACAAGTCCTGCCCCATAAGTGTGTCTTCAGCGCAGCAGTTCTTCCATTATAGACACAGTGAGTGCTCACAGCTAATTGGCCTGGAGGTCAATTTCTCCCAGTATACCAACAGCAATTAAGGCTTTAACTGCACCAAGACTTTGCACTCAGCCCACAAAGGGGTGTACCAAGAGCATCCACATCAGGTGATTGGGGAGGCTGAGCTACTGCCCCCTATAGGTCACCTACCACACAAAGCTACTCCATCAACACAGGGAAGCAGCCAAAATGAGGAGACAAAGAAACATGTCACGAATGAAAGAAACGGAGGAAAGCAAACTACTGGATGACATAGAGTTCAGAGCCACATTTATAAGGTTACTCAAGAATCTTCTAAAAACCGCTGAGAAACTTGATGAGACCTTCAAGGAGCTTAATGAGAATGCCAAAAAAAATGGAAAAGGATCAGTCAGAAATGAAGCATACACTGTCTGAAATAAAGAATATACAGAAACTCAACTGCAGATCAACGTACCCCAAGAATCAAACCAAAGATTTGAAATATGTGGAAACAAAAAACATCCAACCAGAAAAACAAAAAGAAAAAAGAATCCGAAAATATGAAGATAGTGTAAGGAGCCTCTGGGACAACTTTAAGTGAACCAACATCCGAATTTTTGGGGTGCCAGAAGAAGGGAGAGAGCAAAATATTGAAAACCTATTAGAAGAAATAATGACAGAAAACTTTCCCTGCCTGGTGAAAGAAATAGATGTACAAGTCCAGGAAGCACACAGAACCCCATACAAGAGGAATCCAAAGAGGACCACACCAAGACACATCATAATTAAAATGCCAAGGGCAAAAGACAAAGAGAGAATATTAAAAGCAGCAAGAGAAAAACAGTTAATTACCTACAAGGGGGTACCCATACGACTGTCAGCTGATTTCTCAACAGAAACTATGCAGGCCAGAAGGGAGTGGCAAGAAATATTCAAAGTGATGAACAGCAAGAACCTATAGCCAAGATTACTCTATCCAGCAAAGCTATCATTCAGAGTTGAAGGTCAGATAAAGAGCTTCACAGACAAGAAAAAGCTAAAGGAGTTCATCACCACCAAACCAGGATTACATGAAATGCTGAAGGGTATTCTTTAAGGAGGGGAAGAAGAAGAAAAAGGTAAAGATAAAAATTATGAACAACAAAATGACATCAAATACATACCTACCAACAAGTGAATCTAAAAATCAAGTGAATAAAAAATCTGAAGAACAGAATGGACTAGTGAATATAATAGAATCAGGGACATAGAAAGGGAGTGAACTGATGATTCTCAGGGGAAGCAGGTGTGAGGGGTGCGGGAAGAGATTGGACAAAAATCTTACTCCTATGGATGAAGACAGTGGCAGGGGTAAGGGCATGGGGTGGGGTGGGGAATCAGGTGGAGGGGAGCTATGGGGGAAAAAATAGAGGAACACCTGTAATAATCTGAACAATAAAGATTTATTTTTAAAAAAAGTGGTTTAAATGATAAAATTGTGTTATATATTACCATAATTTTTAAAAATAAAAATACTGTTAGCAGAAGCATTACACTACATATATATATTCCTAAGACATCTATGTAAAGTGTAGGAATAAATTTAGCAAAAGACATGCAAGTCCCATACATCAAAAACCAAAAACAATGCTGAGAGAAACTAAAGATCTAAATAAATGGAGAAAAAAGAACAATGCTGGAGACTCGTCCTACCTGATTTCAAGACATTACAAATGTATGGTAATCATGACAGAGTGTTATTTTTGAAAGATAAATAAACTAGTGGAACAGATTAAAGAGTCCAGAAATAGACCACACATTTATAGTCAACTGACTTGGACATAAAAGCTAAGGCAATTCAATTGGAGAAAGAAAAGTCTTTTACATAAATGGTGCTGGTATAGCCGTATATGGAAAAATGAATTATAAACATAAATGCAAAAGTTGAAACTATACAGCTTCTAGGAGACCACATATGGTCTGGGGTAAGGCCCAAGAATTTGCATTTCAAACAAGTTTCCCAGGTGATGTGCATGCTGCTGGTCCATGGACCACATTTTGTCATTATTTTTTAACATCATGGTGCAAGAAAAAATAATACAAGTGCTGAAATTTTTTTCACTCACTCCTTCCCCCTTGAATAATTATGAAGTCAAATAGTAACTTCTTAGGAATAAATTGAAATTATTAATAATTTAGGATTAAGTAGAAATGATAGAAGCCATAAAGAAATATTTTTTCCCCAGCCATATTGAATTTAGGACTAGGAAGCCACAAATTTTTAAGGAGCCTATTGGGATACTATGCACCAAGAGAAATTTATTGCATCAATGACATGCCTTATCCCAAAAGAAAATAATCATGCATATAATATGTACCAATGCTTATGGGCCCAACATGAAGAAATTGAAACATAAGTCAGCCTGGTGGTCCATTCTTGCTAGATTGTGCTTCATGATGAAATATCACCACCACTTCCCTGGCTTAGAGAAAGCCTTCTGTATGGGGACTTTCCTATTAGTATTCTGTTGCTTGCCATGACAATCACTCTCTGTGTCATGCTTCTCTTTGTTGCCTTCTTTTAAGTTTTAGCCCTGCAGTTTGCAGCTAGTGTATACTTAGGACAGTAAACGAGCTACAAACAAAACAGGCAGCATGAAGGGATTTTAAAGCTTTGTACAGGGGACTTTATTGATGATGATCGTACAGAGAGGCACAGAGAGAGCAAGGGTTAGGAGCATGGGCCATGGAATCAGGCAGCCCTGAGTTCAAATCCCACTCTACTATTTAATTCAAAAAGTTTCTGAAGCAGTTTCATCAGTCACTTAAGGTCTTAGTTTTCTCATGTGTAAGGTGAGCTCTTGTGAAGATTACATGGGACAATGTGTAGATAGTACTCAGCCCCTTGCATGAACCTATTATGAGTAACTATTATAAATGTAACTAGGATAATATCTTAAACCACTAGCTGATGACTGCTGCCTAGACCAGTGGTTGGCAAACCACGGCTTGCGAGCCACATGAGGCTCTTTGGCCCCTTGAATGTGGCTCTTCCACAAAATACCACAGCCTGGGCGAGTCTATTTTGAAGAAGTGGCGTTTGAAGAAGTTTAACTTTAAAAAATTTGGCTCTTGGGAGAAATCAAGATGGCGGCATAGGTAAGCACCTAAACCACTGCCTCGCACAACAATTTCAAAACTACAACTAAAAGACAGAATGGACACCATCCAGAACCACAGGAAAGCTGGCTGAGTGGAAATTCTACAAGTAGAAGGAAAGAGAAAAGCTCATGGAGAATTGGAGGAATGGCAAAGGGTTGAGGTACAGCAAAGGGTCTTTGCGTGCTCAGAGAAGAAGGGCAGCTGAGAGCCTGGCTAACTTTCTCTGGCGGGAGGGGGAAGGAAGCCCCCGACTGCACTGAACCCCAGTTCCGGGCAAAACCCCATGGACCCAGGCTCATACAGGGGGAGTCTGGACTGTCAGGTAGAGAGAAAGGCACTCGAAGACTCGGAGACCCGGGGGAGAGCCGGGGGAGCCCCAGCGGGCAGGGGTCTGGAAGCACATGCGCGCAAGTGCACACAAAGACTGCAGAGGTTGCCACAGGCTTTCCCTAGCAGAAGGGATCAGAAGCTCCTGACTGCACTGAACCCCAGTTCCAGGCGAGCCCCTGGGGACCCACGCTCTTGCGGGGGGAATCTGGACTTTCGAGCGGAGGCTTGGGAGCTGGGGAAGGCTGCGCACAAGGGCAGGGCTGACAGGAAGCCAAGACTGTCTGCTCCGCCCTGAGACTCCACCACATACAAACTGAACACAGAGGCTTTTGCAATTTGGCAAGTCTAATCCTATAAGGCTGTCTCTAGCACCGAACTTCTCCCAATGTAGACACAGCTGATCCTCACAGCCAACTGGCCTGGAGGTCAGTTCCTCCCAGTGATACCAACAACGGTCAAGACTTAACTACAACAAGGCTGTACACACAGTCCACAAAGGGGTGCACCAAGAGTGTCCACCTCAGGTAACTGGGAGGCTGACCCACTGGGCCATATAGGAAACCTAGCACACAAAGCTACCCTACCAACTCAGGGAAGCAGTGAAAATGCAGCGACAAAGAAACAGATCACAAATGAAAGAAATGGAGGAAAACAAACGACTGGATATAGAATTCAAAACCATGGTTATAAGGCTTTTCAAGAATATCCTAGAAAAGGCTGATAAATATAATGAGACCCTCGAAGATATGAAAAAGGACCAACTAGAAATTAAACATACACTGACTGAAATAAAAAATATTATACAGAGACCCAACAACAGACTAGAGGAACGCAAGAATCAAGTCAAAGAATTGAAATACAAAGAAGCAAAAAACACTCAACTGAAAAAGCAAAAAGAAAAAAAAATTCAAAAAGTTGAAAACAGTGTAAGAAGCCTCTAGGACAACTTCAAGCGTACCAACATCAGAATTATGGGTGTGCCAGAAGAAGAGAGAGAGCAAGATACTGAAAACCTATTTGAAGAAATAATGACTGAAAACTTCCCCCACCTGGTGAAAGAAACAGACTTACAAGTCCAGGAAGTGCACAGAACCCCAAACAAAAGGAATCCAAAGAGGACCACACCAAGACACATCATAATTAAAATGCCAAGAGCAAAAGAAAAAGAGAGAATATTAAAAGCAGCAAGAGAAAAACAGTTAATTACCTACAAGGGAGCACCCCTACAACTGTCAGCAGATTTCTCAAGAGAAACGATGCAGGCCAGACAGGAGTGGCAAGAAATCTACAAAGTGATGAATAGCAAGAACCTACAACCAAGATTACTCTACCCAGCAAAGGTATCATTCAGAATTGAAGGGCAGATAAAGAGCTTCACAGATAAGAAAAAGCTAAAGGAGTTCATCACCACCAAACCAGTATTATATGAAATGCTGAAAGGTATTCTTTAAGAAGAGGAAGAAGAAAAAAGTAAAGATAAAAATTATGAACAACAAATACATATCTATCAACAAGTGAACCTAAAATTCAAGTGAATTAAAAACCTGAGGAATAGAATAAACTGGTGAATATAATAGAATCAGGGGCATAGAAGGGGAGTGGACTGATAATTCTCAGGGGGAAAGGGGTATAGGGGTGTGCAGGAAGAGACTGGACAAAAATCGTACACCTATGGATGAGGACGGGGGGGCAGGTAAGGGCAGCAGGTGGGGTGGGAACCGGGTGGAGGGGAGCTATGGGGGGGAAAAGAAGAAACAATTGTAATAATCTGAATAAAGATTTATTTAAAAAAATAATAAAATAAAATAAAAATTTGGCTCTCAAAAGAAATTTCAATCATTGTACTGTTGATATTTGGCTCTGTTGACTAATGAGTTTGCCAATCACTGCCCTAGACCTTAGGTAAGAATTCCAGCCCTGGAGCTCAAGAACCAAGACTCAGTGGGTTTAAATGCTTTCCATGTGGGTTTCTTACCTCCATAATTGCTTTCCAGTTGCTCCCCTAAGCTGTCCATCAAGTGACAAATGTTTAGGATGAAATAAAACCAGAAACACCTCAAAAATATATGACCCAATGCAGAGTCCAAAGCAGCTATTGGAATGGAAACATGAACCAAATGTTAGGCTGCCACAAAAAATTACTCTTCCATAAAAAATGGAATCTTATCACTGCATCACAGAGATGCAGCACATTCTATCCTAAGGAAGGGGAATAGGAAGTGGGTTTTCCAAAACAGCAGCTGATTTTACTTTTAAATATATTTTTATTGGTTTCAGAGAGGAAGGAAGTGAGAGAGAGAGAGAGAGAAACATCAATGATGAGAAAGAATCATTGATTGGCTGCCTCCTGCACTCCCCACACTGGGGATCAAGCCCGCAACCCAGGCATGTGCCCTGACCAGGAATTGAACCATAACCTCCTGGTTCATAGATTGAAGCTCAACCACTGAGCCACACTGACGGGGCAATAGCAGCTGATTTTAATGAGATTTGGTTTGACTCTGGAAATCACTTTCAGCTAAAGAAAAAGGCATCCAGCATGTCGGAGCACATTTCAGCTAGGCGGCATGGAATGTGGCCCAGAAAGCTGGAGAAAAGTGACTTTGGATTTCAAAACTCACCAGAGAAAATACACACAATGGAAACATCTCAGTGAAAATAGCAGAGCCTGAATTATAATGTAGAAGGCAAGAGTTCTTATCTCTGTTCTATCATGAGCAAGTACGTGATCCTGGTTAAGTAACTTCTCTAAGCCTCAGTTTCCTTATTTTTAAAATGAAGGGACTTTGGAGGGATTGAGCAAAAAAAGAGAGAAAGAACTCATGGACATGGACAACAGAGTGATGATTGTGGGGGGCAGGGTGGTGGAAGAGGGTATACGGGGGATAAATGGTGATGAAAAATGATAAAATTTAAAGAAATAAAATGAGGGGACAGGACTTAAATGATCTTTGGTGGGATGAATGGGTAACATGGAATTTAATATCTGTGTGAGGGAGACAGAAAATATTGGAGCCTGAAGATAACTGGAATGGAGTAGCCAAATTTGCATTTTTGGAGTCCAAAACCTTCCTAGGGAATGAGAGTGGGAGGAAATCAAGACACCCCCACCCCTGCACTTTGTCTCAAAGAGTAAAACTAGTCAGGGCGGACTGGAGTTGCGCTGAGCAAGGCTCAAGGTCAGGAAAGGGCCATGAGACCCCTCAGATAAATTCACCAGGGAGACCACCAGCTCAGCCTCTGCACAGATTTAGGAGTTCAAAGGGGGCTGTAAGTCAGTGCATAACGGGACTGGACCCAACCAGGACTTGTGTAGTGGGTCTGAGTCCTGGAGAAGTGGCTGTGTGAATGAATATGAGGAGCTATAATGATGAGAGTTCACATCAGGTTTGCACGGAGGCCACCCTTAGCTGAACTTACCCCTGAGGGCTGGGGTCTCCTCTCTGGCCCACTGAATAAGAGCAGTGGCCCTAGCAAGGGTCTACTCTCGCAGCTTCTTCTGGAGCCATCAGCCTCTGTGGGGTGACATAGTTCCCTGGTCTTGAGAGAGCCCCTCTGAGTGGGGACTCCAGAACTTGAAATGGAAGTGATCAGGTTTGGCCTAGGCATATCAGGAAAAGGGGCTCCCAGGGAAGGGCACTCTTTCCTGTTTACTGGGCATGACAGGGCTCACATCTTCCACTTTGGGACCCATCGGAGTGGTGCCTTCTTCACATCCCAAATTATAAATTGGGGCACCCAGTACAGAGCTATAAGATTCCTCACAGCTCTAACATACTGTGGGTTTGATGTATGATTCTAAATGAAACCCAAAGACTGACTTTAATTCAGAGTTTAACACATAGCTATATCCTTAAGTTGGCAGACAGTGGGACTCTTGTCTAATGAAATGTATAAACTAGGGATCCATCTATGCCCATTAAATAGCCTAAAATCAGCACAGAAGGCACATTACTTACTAACGATCCACGAATTCTCCCCATATACATTCATTAGAGACCATTAAATGAAAGCTCAGAATGCAGAAGTTAATTATATAGTTTGGATATTTAAAAATTATTCCTATAAAGGGCACATTTTTATGTATGTATAAGATAAAAGTGTGTTAGCCTGATATTGAAACTGAAACAATGCTTGCTTTAGTGGCAGATAACTGCCATATTAATTTCCTGCTTAAAATTGCCTTTCACAATAATCATTAGTATTGTAAACGTACATACAGTTCAACCCAGAAATTTTACTTATAGAAATTTATCCCGGTGAAAATTTGAACATGTACACAAAAATAAATATACAATAATGCTCATTCTCACAACATAGCTAGCGGGGGGGGGGGGGAATGGAAACAATTGAAATGCTTGTTAATAAGGGATTCGTTAAATTATCAGTCATCCCTTTGCTGGAATATTCTGCAATTACCAAAAATAGCCAAGCAAACCTTCATAGCAGAGAAATAATTTTGTGTTACCTGAAGTGGCCATCAGCCACAGATTGTTTATTTACCCCACATCCATTCCCTGCTCTGCATCAAATCTATATTGAGGTTGAGGCCATCATTACGCCAGGAAGGCATGGTTAGGAAAAGCATTGACCACCGAAAGGTAATTCTTAGCACTTGGAACCTAAGCAAGGACCCAGAGAAAGGTATTCTCACTCCAAAGGGCACACTTTTAAGAGTGTTACTAATGACATGGAATAACCTGGACTGGGGAAACAGAGGCACCCTACTTGTGGACCTATCCCCTCAGGTTAACTAATTTTCTTATAGGCCAAAGGCAAATGTCATCTCATGTTGATGAGATACCTTAGAATGTAACTCTTGTTCACGTCAATTAGCCTATAGTAAAATTGGTTTAATTATACATCGTTCCACTTAACATAGCAGAACCTATCAACTACGATGTCGAGTCCTTGCTCTCATGGAGTTGAGGCAATGGAAAATAGAAAATAAGAAAGTAAACAAAATAATGAACAAGATCATTGAAGACTGATAAAGCACTGAAGAAAATTTAAAAACTGGGTGAAGTGATGCAGGGTGAAGAGGTAGACTGGTCAGGAAGGCCTGTGTGAGGGGAAGCCATTTGGCTAGAGACCAGAAGGTCCAGACAGGGTTGGGCATGCCAAGATATGGGGATAGAGTGCTCCTGACAGATGACCAACAAGAACAAAGACCCCGAGGCCTCTGCTGTGTTGAAGAAACAAATCCCATGAAAAGGAACACTGGAGGTTTTAAACAAAGGATGACAATCTGATTCACACTGTAAAGAAAGAATGAAACTGTGGAGGGAAGAGGATGGATGACATGGCTGGAGGGAACATTAGCAAAGACAGGAAAAGTAGGATCCAGGAAAAAAAACACACAATTCTTGTACCTGCTCTGGACTAGAGGTGGCTTACTAGTAGGTGGTGTTGAGAACTAACAGGGCAGGGACTGGCTCACCTGAAGGGAATGTTTTCCTAAAACTCCAGAAGATCAGAGGGCGATAGCAAGAAGACCTGAAATTGGAGAAGTGCAGCCTCGCCAAGGAAAGGCTAAAGTAGAAGTTACTGTTAAACATATTTCTTACTATTACAATTAATCTCAGGCTAAGTCACTGGGATTGGGCTGACTTGAATCTCTAAGTAGAAGAGGTAATTTGGGTTGTTGGATATTTCCTCTGTGTGGAAATAAACCACGATGATGAATATTTGGCAACCCCATCTTTTCTGAACTCTGTATTGTGTTCCATTGATTTCTGTGTCTCTCCTAACGCCAGCAACACACTATCTTGATTTATAAAGAATTTATAGACTTAGTTTTACAATAAGTCTCAAAATGAGGCAGAGTGAATCATCCAACTTTACTCTTTTTTTGAAATTGTTTTGCCTACTCTGCCACTCCATATTTAAAAACATTATTTGAGTATTTTGTGGACTTTTTTTCATATTCATTAAATATAGCTGGTTCATTTACTTTTATCTGGAAAAAAATGAAAAGACGATCTGCCTGTAAGGAATACTTTGGGCTGCAAGTGACAGAATCCTTCATTTCAGTGCCTTAAACTAAGAGGTTATTTTCCCCACATAAGAGAAAGCCTGGAGCAGGTGTCTGCTAGCTTTGGTTCAGCGGCTCAACAAAGTCAGGGCTAACATCTCTATAGGTCTCTTACCTCTCCCAAAATGGTAGGAGAAAAAAAGGAGAAATAGGGGAAGGGTAACATGTCTCCTTGTCCAGAATTGTGTCAAATGGCCTCCTTTGGCTATAAGAGACACAGTTTTGTTTTTCAGCCTGAAGAATAAACATTGGCCAGGAAGAAGGAGGTTCGATATGAGAATTGGGAGTGCCAACCTCTGGTGTCTACTACGAATGTTGAGGAAAGACTACCAAAACAAAAATAAAATACAAGCTCTTCATTAAATCCTGTCCCCTCCCAATTAAACTCAGCAGAGGAACCAGTGATAAAGAACCCATCTTAAGCCTTCTCAATGTTGGATGGGAACCAGCTCAGTGTCTCCTGCTCTGCCTCTCCCTGTCTTGAGAATTAACTCTCCCCAGCGTTCCACAGAACTCACACAGTCCTTGGGAGTCAGAGGGACCATCTAGAAAAACAAACCTAGCCTATTGCTTAAGGACAAGAGTGACTTTATGATGAGGCCACAACATAGCTCCCTTTAATAAATTTTCCAAAAAAAAAAAATAGTGGAATTCAATGCATGTTTATGAATTGCCCATTTCAGTCCCTGAATGGTGAAAACTGGGCAATTCTTCTTTTCTCTCATTCAACAAACATTTAAAGGGCTCCTATGTGCCAGGCACTGGGGTGCTTTTATTTCTCTTCACTTTATGATTTTTCCCTGTCCTGTTTTCTTGAATTATTTTTCTCCGTGTGTGTGTGTGTGTGTGTGTGTGTGTGTGTGTGTGTGTGTGTAAAAGTATATAACAATATGTCAAACCTGCAAATTCCTGGGCACCAGAACCACAGCTCTCTCTGGTCTCCCTGCCAGAAAACTGCTCACACTCCCCTGAGAAAGAGAACCTGGGTGTAAAAAATCAGGATGAAAAACATTAAGCTGCTTCTTACAACATTCATGTACTTATTTGGGCATTTAATTATTCAATAAATATTTACTGAGTCCATTTGCTAGATTCTGGAGATATTGTGGTGAACATATAGACATGAGCTTATATTGTGTTTTTGGAATATTAACTAGTGCTATTTCTCCCAATTGTTCACTTTTTTCTTTCCCTGCTCCCACTCAAATAGCTAGGCTGTGGTTAGTGCCTCAGGGGACAGAATAAGCAGAAAGCAAAGGAAAAAGGCAAACTTCCTATATTGTAGTGCAATATAAACTACAATAGACATAGGCAAAATGAAACAGAGCTTCACCCCACACACTTTGGTAGGTCAGAAAGATTCCTCTAAGCTGAAAGACGGAAGAGAGACAGAGAGAAAAGGATTCCCATACAGCTGACTGGGGAGAGGAGAGAGCCACCAGACGTGAAGGGGCCATGAATGAGTTCAAGTTGAATCTCTACCAAAGACCCTAGTGAAGAGACTGTGTGTGTAGCCAGGACCAGATGATAGCCAAGGGTGTATCTGCCAACACAACCTATCACCTACCCCTGGGCTATACCAACCTTCCTTTCCCCAGGCATCCACATTCCATGCTTGCCTCTTCTTCCTGGGCACACAGTTAGATTCTATTTCCCAGACTCCCTTGCAGTTAGAAATAGAGCCATGATATGAACCAGTGCGTTCTAACCAATGAAATGTGGGAGGAAGTGATATGCCATCACTTCCTACCCTGTCCATAAATACTTCCAATGCAATCCTCCACGCTCCTTCCTCTTTCCTATTCTGCCAAATACAAATGACAGGCTCTAAGGACCTAGGGGATGGCCGAGCCAAAAGATGGAAGGAGCCTGGATCCCTGAGTCCCTGCTTGAAGAGTCCCTGAGTTTCTGGTCCCACTCGGACCAGAAACATTTGCATTTGTGAACAGAAGTTAATTTTTATTATGTCAAGCCACTAAAATATTGCAGTTTGTTACAGAAATGTTAAACTACTCTGAAAAATATTCTGTAGCAATTTTCTGTTCCTGGACTTAAGTTTACTTCTTATCCAACTTGCTCATAAGGACAAACACCCCATTGCAAAATACCAGGACACAGTGAGCACCTCCCAAAGGAAGGTGGGGCCCTCACAATCTACCATGGTGGTATGATGGTAAGGGAGAGGAAGGTCCTACTCTTTTACCTGTGAAGCTAAACAGAACCTCCTTAAGGTTTTTCTAAAGCTAGGGGAGTGACTAAAAACATGAGCAAGGTAGAAAAATACGAAACAAGTAAATGTAGAGTTGTAAGTAGAATTACAAATTATGCTGAGCTCTATGGAGGAAAAATACAAATAGTCTGAGGAAAATAACAAGTGGAGATATAACTCATATTAGGAAGTGGGAAAGAATGAAGGCTTCTGAGGAAGGAAGAGTTGAACTGAAACCTAAAGAGGGCATCAGAGTCAAGCTGATTAAGATTTGGGAGGATAGCATTCCAGGCAAAAGGAACAGGATGTGCAAAGGCTCTGAGAAAGGAAAGAGGTTACCTCAATTGAGTGTCTGAGAGATGCCGGTATAGCTGTGATATAAGGAGAGGAGGAAAAGGATATGAGATGGGGATGAAGAAATAGGCAGAGGCAAATTCATACTACCCACACAGGCCTGGTTCTTGATTTTACATTTTATTACAAGAGCCTAGGAAGAATCTGAAGCAGGGATCAAGGTAAGGATTGCATTTTTATGGTATCAAACTGGTCAAGATGGAGACTGGTTGGGAGGGAGTCAAAAATTGGAAGGAGAGAGCCATGTAGAGGCTATTTCAGAAGAGTGGGCAAGAGATAATGATATGCTGAATTAGAGAAGTGGCAACATCGATATGGAAACAGGTGGATTTAAAGCATGCTTGGTAAATTAAATGGAATAGCAACTCCTGGGTTTATTATATTTAAATTCTAGTGAGAGATGGGAGCAGGTAATAAGTTCTAAGCTGAGCCCTAAGGTTGAGAGGATATGGCAAACAACAGTAACAGTAGCTTTCCTATATCTGAACCACCATCATTGGAGCATGTGCTTTGGAGAAGATTAGAGGTTGCCAGGAAAGAGGTTGCTTGGAGTCAGAAGGTTGTCATCCAGTTGGGTAGGTGATGGTGTGCTAACTCAAATGTGTTGCCATGCCAGAAGGGACAGAACCTGATTAGTTAAGCAACTTCGAAAACGAACAAATAAGGACCCTATCCAGACATGATCTAAGCCCCATGGAAGAAGGGTGGTACTCAAATAATTTCATCCTTTGCCTGTTCTCAATAGCTATTGATAATAATAGTTAGAAGAAGAATAGCTAACATTATGGGAATCTTTGTGCCATACCCTGCGCTAAGGAAGGTGAACACGTCCTTACGTTCACTGGGGCTCTGTGAGTACTATTACAGCAGTTCCTCCAGCAATACTGTTTCCTTCCATGTCGTTTTGTTATCATGTTGATGAGATACCTTAGAATGTAACTCTTGTTCACATCAATTAGCCTATGGTAAAATTGGCTTAGTTATACATCGTTCCACTTAACATAGCAGAACCTATTAACTATGATGTCAAGTGCAGGACAACTGTATTACCCTTGTTTACTAACACTAAGGCTTTGTACCTTATCCAAGGCTGTCTCTAGTAAGGACAGAGTTTTATATTCAAACCCAGCTCTATCCTGACTCCTGATCCCTGCTTCAGATTCTACCCATATAACCTAATGTGTTGAAAAGGACTCTGAAGATGAGTTTGGGCTCAGTGGGGCAAAGGCAAGTGGGTGCAGTCTAGTCAGTCATATATTTGCCACCTCTGTACAAGTACAAGTTCTGAATGCCTCCAAGATGTACATATAGATCCTATTTAAAGGAAAGTCGATGCTGAAATTAAACCCCTCTCCCCTGGCTGTCTTAACACAAAATGAGTGCTTTATACACATGTATTCTTATTTTAAAGATAAATCACTCTGGATTGCATCCAATTTAGAATAACAAAAGAAATTTGTAATCATACTTTATGATTTTATAGGATAACATATTCATATTCTATGTCAGGCTATGTTCTTTAGACCAACTAACTAGAAGGAACATTATTTGAAGAATCTGGTATATGAGGGCCTCTAGACCCCTTAACACAAGAATTCTAAAATCATTATGAAAGATTAAAAACTTACTTTGGGAGCCTCTTCTCTTTAGAGCTCAACTGGGGAGTCACATCAGGCTAGAAAATGGCTCTGGGATGAAGCCAAGCTTTGAGCTGTCAGGGAAAGGCTGCATTAAAACAGAATTACATCGTCTCTGGGAACCCAGTGTGAACTGGTATAAACTAACATCCTTGTTCCTGGATGCTCTCATAAAAAAAGAGCATTTTTAATTACCAGTATGGTTTTCGTCTCCTCACCCCTTTTTCTGACCCCAGTGGGGGGGAAATGTTTATTCTTCTTATATAATTTCTCCTTTATGTCACCAAATATCTTGTGATAGTATTACACTTGATAGACTTCTTACTGAGAAGTTGCCAAGAACCAAAAGATAATTAGCTTAGCTTTCCACACATATAAAAACAAACAATGGATTATACACAATTCATTGGAAATAGTGGCCATGCTCATATCTCAGTGAAATTTTCAGGGGTTGTAAACAATTCCTCATCTTAAAGAATTCTTTGTGCAATAGACATTTTTGCTGAAAGACGATAGTTCCTTCACTTTTAGGGGATAGAAGAAAGGCAGAACTACACAGGGATCAACGGACATTCATGAAACATCTATTTGGGCAGGCACACTGTTAAACTCTGAAATACAAAGGAGAATGAGACCTACAAGAATTAACAGTCTAATAAAGAAGGGAGAGGAGACTCTATACAACAACTCTGATAGTGCGTAAAAAGAGGTTAGTATATATTGGTAGTAGTTCTCATAGTTGTGCCCCTAGATCAACAGCTGGAAACTTGTTAGAAATGCAAATTCTCAGGCCCTACATGAAACCTACTGCTCTTTTCTTTTCTGGAACATCTTCATTCAATTCTTTACCTGCCTGGAATGACAACTCTTTAAGTCTTCCTCTAGGCATATTGACCTGGCCTTTCTTCTACCTCAGCATCCACTACTCATCCCTGGAAGCACTTATTACTCTGAATTATAATTGGTGATTTATAATCTCTTAAACCACTAAACTGTGAGCTCCTTAAGTGCAAAGATTAAATTTTAGTTATGTGTTTATTCCCAGGGCCCAGCACAGATCAGAATGCACAGTAACTGTTCAATACATTTCTCAGGTTGAGTTTAAATATTACACAACATTGGGAAAGGCTAGCTAAGAAAACAAAAAAGCAGTGGGAGTAAGAAGAGATGGGTTAGAATCCTGGGTGTGCCTCCTATGTCGGCTGCACACCCTCCTGTTGCAATTGAGCCTTGATTACTGTTGACACCTCAGTGGAAGGGATTTGCCCCCAGGGCAATTGGCTGAGAGAACCAGCTGCAATCACTGTGGAGGACCAGCTATGCTGGGGCCAACTCCACAGAGCAGGACTTACTTCAGTGGGGCTCTGGTGCCCTCTGAGTCAGCCCTTTGAGAGTGTCCCTTTTGGAGGAGGTTGGGTGGTGCTTCATTGTGGTCTGAAGCTGTCCACTGGATGCTCAGGAGCCTCCCAGAAGATGCAGGCCAAGGTTAGCCACCACCTGTATGTACCCTATCTGTGGCCACCTGGCATGAGCTACAAAGTGATCTGCAGATGACTGCTAGTTGTGCTGGGTTGGGAGGTATCCAGGAGAGGCCAAGCTGCAAGCAAAGGTTGGTTGTCAGTAGTACCAAGCCTGGAGTCACTTAGCAAGTGGTATGGTACACACCAAAGCCAGATGCTGCTTATTTGAAAGATTTTAGGAAAGTCCATAGCATGAGCCAAGACTGGCTATTTGTATGGGAAAAGCCACTGAAAATGGTGTGGTTGGACTCAGAAGTTGAAGGGGGCAGAGTCTCAGGAAATCACTGGTGTGGGGCAAACCGTGTTAGCCAGATTGATGGAGACTCGGATAATGCATCACCCTACCAGCTCTGTGGGGGAAGGACCAAGAAAAGGAACAATGGGCTATACCAGCACTTCTGTCTGAGAGAAGACTGCCCCTCCAGCATTTGCCCCAATGCCACTAACTACTCAGTTCCTCCCTGTATGTCTCTGATGCCCCAGAACTAGAACTCAGAGCAAGTGAGTCCCCACTCTTTCATTCTGAGGGTCCTCACATAAGAAAACTTTCAAGAGCAACCAACTCAAAGGCAATCTGCAGTCTTCTGCTTGTGAATACAGGAGGAATTGATGGTCTTCCAAAACCCAAATTGTGACATAATTTTAAAATATGGCTATTAAGCACCTGCTTGTTCATCACTGTGAACTGAAGGACACTTACAGAGGTCACATCTTAGCATATGGTCTGCTTCTTTCTCACTGATGCTGTTGGCAGCAGAGCTGCTCACAGCTTGGTAGGCTGTGCCAGCACCAGCATGAGAATCTAAGGAATGCCATGCTGTGCCAGCCAGTCCATCTGAGACTCTGGCAGAGAGAGGTCCTGAGGGGAACTTGGTGGGAAGGCAGAGTTCTTCTTTATAACTTAAAATTACCAGGTAAGGATGTACCCAAACACCACAAAACTTCCCTAATCTGAGTCTATTGTGAAGGAATGATTTAAATCAACTTCAACCAATTTGTTTTCAGTCTTCACTTCTTTTTGGAATATTGATTTTTTTTTTAGTTGACTTTCTATGGGAAGTAGAGCAATTCCTCTTTTTTATTAACTTAATTCTTCTAGTTTCAATCTTCAAAGAAGCTCCCAGTTCTAAGAGACAAGATTTGACGAATAAGACCAATTCAAACTATCCTTACTTAATTTTATAAACTTTGGTCATGCCTCTATGTGCTTTCCCAACAGGCAATCAGCTAGTTGGTTATTAATTTTTAGAAAAATGGTAAAAAGAAAATAACTTGCATTCTGTTTTCTGGAAATAAGGCCATGGTGTCTTACATCATGAGAATTTTCCAAGTTTTATGAAGATAATTCAACCTTGGATATTTTATGATTAACACCGTTTCTAAGGTTATCCACAAAAATTTCCTTGCTTCTTAAACTAAATTCAACCAAAACAATAAGCTATATACTTAAAACATACTCTATCTAGGCTGATTCACTAGATAACTTCCAAATGCTTCATCTTAGAATTCTTTTAGAATTCAGAAATAGTTGAGTAGCATAATCTGTGTCAGATGTGTGCTATTCATTTTTGAATATATGTGATCATCCAAAGCCTAATGGTTAAGTACAGATATTGGTTCAGAAGCT